>OY796886.1:22188369-22788369 GCA_963680785.1 Diplosoma virens | reverse complement strand
CACTTGCTGTATGGCGTGCTTATTCTTCTTTGTGGAAATATTTCTCTAACTCGACAAAACATTCAGGAATGGCTAACCGTCTTAGCAACAAATATTTTCTAGATGATGTAGCTTTAATGATAGATATACTACAAGAATTGTCCTTTCTTTCTGAAGCTCTTCAAGGTAGATGTGTAACTTTGACACGAGCTGAGAAATTAATATTAAGAACTATTAAGGCATTTGAACTACTCATAGAAAATAAAGGGATATTTGAAAAGAAAATTGATGACAGAATTGCTTCTGAAGAATTTAAAGACATCCATCTTATAGAAAACCATAAATTTGGTCGCCTTCCCTGGAAAAAGCTACTTGAGGTTATAATTGAAAACATGCGAAAGCGACTGATAGATAATGAACATTTGACATCAAAAAATAATGACCAGGAAGGCATTGAATTTTATCAAGTGATTAATTTGTCAGAGCCAGATACCTGGAATATTCAGGAAGTTGTTGTGCCCTGGCTAGTTGCAGAAGAAAAACTGTATAGATTCAGTGACATTTTTCATTACAAAATTTCTATTAATGATTTCCGTGATTATGTGGAAAGTGTACTGCAAAATTTCAAAGACCCTGTAATACCTCAAAGTGTTCAAAAAGCCAAAGCTATTATAAACACTATTGCTGTCAGCTCTGCTGAAGCAGAAAGAGGTTTTTCCAGAATGAATCATATTTACTCAGACAAGAGAAATCGTCTTAAGGTTGAAAATGTAGCAAATTTGATGACAATTAACCTTGTTGGTCTCCCTTTTGAGACATGGAATGCCAGTCCTTTTGTCAAAACATGGCTAAGAAAAAACCACAATGCTGATGATCCAAGGTTAAAGCACAAAGTACTTAAGGAATATGATAGCAATCAAGTGGCCATTTGGAATTATTTTAAATAAGAAATCTCGAATAAAGCACTGTTGGAGACACATGCATTTTTGTTATTAAAGAAAATAAATATGTTTGTTAGCTGAACAAGATAAATTTTATGGTAGTATTCTAATTCTCTGAATGTATAATGAGTATGTTGCTCCTTAGACGGGCAACCCATACAACAGTTGAGAATGGAACATTCTATAATATAAATGCATTAGGGCTTTTGTGGGGAGAATGTTTTTTTTTAACTTAAATAGGATTCTTACTGATCTTGAAAGTTTAAACCAGAGATTATTAATGTAACTTTCAAATGTCAATTGGTTGTCTATAACAATTGCAAGATATTTTGTTTTCTCAACGTTTTTATTATCGTGTTATTGTATCGTATATTAATATTATCAACTGTTTATTTTTCAATTTAGTAGAGATGATGAGATAATTAGTTTTAGAAGGTAATGAGCGAACCTGTTGTTAGTAAGTACGATACAAAAGAGAACCTGTTCTTAAAATTTTGAATCCCATCACTGATTATATTATTGTAAATAGTTGTGAATTGTAAATACCTTTTTGAATCAGATTTATTGATTGTTTTGTAACCAAATATATTAAACTTTGTTTGATGCATGTTGGTTGGTGTTTCTTTTCAATTTGATTACTATCCTTTCAGAGTTTTAAGAATCTTGATTGTCATTGACTCTTGCTAGATACCTTTGTGCTTTTAGTTGCTATATTTTAAACCTTTGTTTGATAATACATTCTCAATTAATTAAATGGTTAGTTTCTTTGTCTCCAACATAGAAGGTTTTGGTTCAATTCCCCAACTGTTGCATCAACAGTGTGCTGCTGCTGCAACAGTACCACTTATATTTTAATCAGGCACAATGTTACAGAGGTGAATACTGCTAATCCATCACATGGTTTGACATAGGAAATAAGTATAATAAAAAGAAATTTTTTAATCATTTTTTCTTATTTTGTGATTGCACTTTGTTGTTTACAATGTTAACTTTTTTAATGCAGATATTAAACAACAGTCAATGATATATATATAATTTTATACTAGTTTATTAGTTACGTCTTTATAGTTAGATGTTAAAATGGCTGATCGTCAACCATCATTGCAAGCTTTTTTGTCATCAGGATTTTCTACAAACACAAATACATTGAATAAAGGACTGTATCATCGTATTAGCTGTAAAGATTCTTTGGTTGTGAATCGAAAATTTGCTGCTTTAGCAATGAAAAAAAATCAACCAAAAAACCCAATCAAAGCTGTTTTAGCAGGTATTGTGTTACTTTTAAATATATTTCTGTTTAATTTTCGTTGTCTTTAAAAATAATTTTGGTACAGGGTGGGGAAGCACAGTTTTCCAGCTAGATAATAAAAAATCTAATTTAGTATAACTTTAGTATTTTCAGGAATTTTGGTTTAAAATTTAGATGAATACATGGTCTAGGCATTCCGAACATTTTTACTCAATTTGCCTCTGTTTGCCATGATGCATGACTTGATACGGCCTCTGAAAGTGGTGCAGGACCTCTTGATATTTCCTTTGGGAAAATCATTCCATTCCCTGGTGATTGCAGTCTTTAGTGAGTCCAAATTGTCATGGGAGTTGTGATTGGTTTTACTCTCAATGGCACACCACTAGAAATAATTCAGGGGGTTTAAATCAGATGAACTCGGAGGCCAAAAGTCCTTAGACCAGAAGCTTGCCATATTGGTACTACAAAACTTTAGATGTATGGGCAGGAGCTCCATCTTGTTGCCACACATAATTGTTGTCAGGGTAGGTGGCCTTCAGCCATGGCAGTGTATACCTCAGGATGTTATAGTACACATCAAATCCAATTTTCTGATCAGGTTTGAAGAAATATGGGGGCATCTTACTGCCATCTGACCCTAAGACTCCCAGAACAATAACCTGAGTTGGATTCTTAAAAACACTTTTCACATCTTTTGTTGGTGTAATTTAGAGGTCATTCCTTTTATTATAAACTTGGTCCACAGTAAATATTTTCTTATTGCTGAAAACCTTGATAGTCCTGCCATTGTATTTGAGAAAAGAGAGGATCTTTTTGCACCTATCAAACCTTTTTTGCTTTATGCTCTTGGTGAGATGTGGCTGCCTGGAAAAAAGTTTGAGGCCTAAGTCCAGGGTGACAGCAGTTCTTAAGGTCTTTGGTTCTACATTTTAAGTCTTAGCATGTCTTCTCATGCTGACTGTAGGATCCTCCGTGATTTTCTCCTTGAGAATCTCGAGGAAGACCTTACTTCTTTTTCTGTGGTGGCCCCCACTGCCAGGCGACCTCTTTGTACCTCTACCAAGTTTTTTGGCATGCTGGATGTGCTGCACAGTTCTCTCACTCACACCAATGATCTTGGCAATTTCCTTCTGGGGTGTATGTGCATCTAAGAGATCAATAATCTGATTGCATTTTGCTTCTTGTGCACACATTTTAAAACATTAAAAACATAAATTCATAATTTAACCTGGTTAAATACAGGGAAAAAATGTTTAAATTTTGTGGTGATTAATTCTTTTAATTTTTATGAATACGAGGGTCAGTCAATAAGTAATGAGACTTTCTCAATTACTTTGGTGTTCTTGGAGTTATGCAACTGAAATTTTATGTGATGATTATGAATGGAGTTGTCATCTTATTTACAACAAAACTTGTTTATTTTCAGATTACTGTAGGTGTGACGATAAATTGAAATGACTACTAGGCTAGGAAACAGCTCATGCTTGGAACAAAGAGGAGTCATCAGATTTCTGTTGGCAGAGAGTGTAAAATCATGTGAGATTCTGTCTAGAATGCAAAGACAATATGGTCCTTCCTGTATGTCTAGAGCAAACTTCTACAAATGGGTGCAAGCATTCAAAGATGGACGCGAAAGCATTACTGATGATCTGAGAAGTGGAAGACCTGTGGATGTCTCTACCCCAGAAGCAGTACAGGCAGTTGAAGACCTGATCAAATCTGATAGAAGGGTCACTTTAGATGAAATTGCTACAAACTTGGACATCTCCCATGGCACAGTGTACGCAATTGTGCGTGAGAAGCTGCGTTTTTCAAAAGTCAGCTGTCGCTGGGTTCCAAAGATGTTAACGGATGATCACAAAATGCAGCGCCTGATGGCTTCCAGAGCATCACTACGCAGATACAGAAAGGAGGGAGATGTATTTCTATCGAGAATAGTGATAACTGATGAGACCTGGGTCTTTCATTATGAACCTGAATCGAAACGACGATCAATGGAGTGGAAGCATGTTTCTTCCCCAGTGAAGAAAAAATTCAAATCTCAGAAAAGTTTAAGGAAAGTCATGCTCACTGTGTTCTGGGACAGAAATGGGCCGATCACTATCAGTTTCTTGGAAAGGGGCAATACTGTGAACTCAGAGAACTACTGTGAGCTGCTAACTCAAGTGAAAAAAGACATTAAGAACAAACGGAGAGGACTTCAATCAAGAGGTGTGATTCTCCTTCAGGATAATGCAAGGCCCCACACAGCAGCAAGAACCCTAGCCAAAATTGAAGATTTAGGCTGGAAACTTCTAACACACCCACCCTACAGCCCAGACCTTGCACCATCTGATTTTCACCTCTTCGGCCCACTCAAAGAGAGTATGAGGGGAATTCACTTCCAGACTGATGAAGAAGTGAAGGCTGCTGTGAGCAACTGGCTAAGGACCCAGTCCACGGAATTCTATGCCAAAGGAATAGACAATCTAATATCAAGATGGAACAAGTGTGTTGCAAAGGAGGGAGACTATGTTGAAAAATAAAAAAGCATTTTTTGATTACCAGTCATTGCAAACTTGAGTTATTAAAAAAGTCTCATTACTTATTGACTGACCCTCGTAAAATGGCAATTTATCAATAGGACAATTTTGCCTCCCCACCCTGTACAATAAATTTGGTTAATATATCCATTTAAGCACAGTCAACTTTGGATGCAATAAGTGGTGGTTGTAATAACTGATTTTTTTAAAAAACATGTACAACTAAACATTGTAAGCAACCATCTTGGAAGTAAAAATACAAGCAATGTAAAACCTTTTCAGCATTTATTCAACACAGAAAAATCTGTGCAATGTTGTTTGCCTAGGGTAGAAGTATTTTTTTAAGACGACCATCTGCATCTACTTTCATAGCACTAAGCATGTCCATTTTCTGAAATCCAGTTCTGTTAAGCCTCAAGGCCAAACAACAAAGAAACTCCAGCATTTCTGCTGCTGATGGCGTATTTTCTTCTGTGTGTCATTGTTGTTGACTTGTTGTTATCAAAAACTTCAATCATGTGCCCATTCTTGTTCTGAACCGTATTATTGAAACAAGTTTCTTAGTGAATTCAGTAATTGTTCTTTATTTGTACATAGTAACTGAATGTTTTAAGTGGTAGCTGGATGTATTAACCAAAATTTTTATAATGGAAAACGAATAAGAAAATTTTGTTTCAAGCATTTTGGATGTAATGAGCAGTTGGTTATATGGACTGAATCTCACTGTATTTTCAAATAAGTGTTTAAATAGATATATTATATATATATAAAAGTAATATTAATTGAAAGTTTAGTGGATAAAATGCATTTCTGTTTAGGTGATAATATATATGGCATATGTTATATGTTTTGGTAAGAGTATTTTTGAAAAATCAAATGTGAGGAGTCTTAAGATTGTTTTCGTTATGTATTAATCATCTGTTTTATAGTTTAGATCAAATACTAAAAATACTAGCTTTGAGTGACAATCGACCTAAAGCTATTTCATATGTCTAATGTTTGACCAGATAGAAACAGCATAAATTAGTGATGCACCGATATACAAATTGTCCAATAACCTGTATAACAGTCGATACCAATATATGGGTGTTTTTGATCTGTCTCTAATTTCTTGGTTTTCCGAAAAAATTAGTGATCTCTACATCGATACTGGCAAAAAGAGCATGCTATATCAGCAAAAAGAATATCTGCCGTATCGGCAAAATATGACTGATACCAATACCTTGCCGATAATATTAATGTTTTCCCAGCATAAATTATACAGGGTGTCCATGAATTATCGTTACAATTTTCAAAGTTTGTCAAAATTTTATTTTTTGAGATATTTTTTATTTGATTTGTTTTATAGTGAAGGAAAATGCTTCAGGTTTTTACTTTCTTAACAGATACTTTTGTGGAAATATTTAGGTTTAAAATTACAATTTATTTAGTGATTAAGCAGAATATTTTTGGATTTAGTAGCGAAAGTAGAGTTGATGAAAATGAGCACTCTGCAGGAAAAACCCCAGTGTGTTTCCTGGTTTATAGAGACGAAGTCAGACATCCAAGCACAGCGAAACTTTAAACGCAAGTATGGAAGAAAGCCTCCTGCAAGCCACCAAGCCACCACAGAGACATTACTGATTTGCAACATCGAATAATTGAAGCAATTGATACCGTTACTGTAGATATGTTAGCAAGAACATGGCAAGAAATTGAATATTGGTTGGATATCGTACGTGCGACTGATGGTGCACACGTAGAGGTGTACTAAAGCATCTAACGTAAACTTGAAGCATTTCCGTTTACTATAAAACAAACCGATTGAAAATATCGTAAAAAATAAGACTATGGTGAATTTTTAAAATTGTAACGATAATTTATGGAAGCCCTGTATTTTTTTGCAATTTGTTAGAAAAGCTCTTTTCATGGCTTACTCAAATTCCATATGCTTGTTAACATATATATTTCAAGCAATTAATTTAAAGAGATACTTCTATTAAAGCATTTAATATTCTTAAACAATGCCAATTATAGTGCTTGTTTATCTATAATAGGGGTAAGTAACGTACGGCCCACCAAGCAAAATTATTTTATTTGTAACATGTTAGTTAGATATTAAAAGAATTTGCCTGCCATCTGATTTGCAACCCTATTTTTTAACGTAACAATTTCAAACAATCTACCGTATATACCCGTGTATAAGCCGCACCTACTTTGGATGTCTAAAACCTCAGTGTTAACCTGAAAATAAGACGTATTTAAATTTGACAATTTTAATGAAACAAAAAATGTAAATATTCAACATCAAAGCACGCTATTTTGCTATACAAGTCTAATACCACAAATTGATTAAAAGTTAGAATTCAAACGTATTAGCACACTGTCTGATACAAAATTAAGAGAATACGTATTTAAATTAGTGATGGAACGATACCAAAATTTTTACGATTCCGATACGATTCCGATTCTACCCAATTATCCCGATTTCCGATACGATTCTCGATACGATTCCGATTCTTGGCTATTATTACAAATAGGTATTACTATTAATGTGCCCAGGTACCAACATATCTAATTCAGATATAAGTTGAAAATTGATTGGGAAAGTTTATCATCTTGCTATTCTTTACAATATGCTAGGTAACAATGTATTGGGAAGGTTTTACAGAAACCATCGAACAATAATTTCATTTTAACAACACAAAGAGGTAATATTGAGTTCACAGTATCAATGTAAATAAAAAAATATAAATAATTTCATTTTAATAAAAATATACTTTATTTAGTTGATAATAAAAATAGCCTATGCATTTACTGGAGTTTTCCACTTCATGTATCAGGTACATTAACTGGAAAATAACAAAATTTCAAAATAAGGTTAGTCCAGGTTAATGTACCATGGTACATTAAGTGGAAACGCACATTAAGTGCTTATTCCGACAATTTTTTTATACACTTTCATTGACAACAAAATTCAATAAGCTTTTTTGTTATAAAATCACTTTCGTTGATAAAAACAAGCAATGCTCAAAAGTTTTATTCGTCACTGTTATCATAGTCATCAGCATTCAAACCCTCAATGATGTCACTTGCACCATTCTGAATAAAATCCAGTTCATCTTCCTCATCGGACTCATTGTGAGATTCCACCTCTATAATGTTTTCTGCACTAACTTCTTTGATATTTAGCACTATTCCTGCATTTTCAGGAGCCACCAAAAGCTGCTTCAGACGCTTATTCAGTTCATTCTCAGGGACTTTTTCTCCCTCTGTTGCAATACCACACACTCGAAAGCTCTTTCTGATACTCTCCAGCGAAAGACTGTGCACAGCCTTCAACACCATGTCCACCACCGCTTGGTATGATGGTCGCCGACGATATTTTTTTGCAGTCATTTCTTTAGGACCGTTTATAAGCCAGTCCTACCAATCTCAACAAAGAGCAGCTTTAAAAGAACTATTGAGTGAAATGTCCAAATGCTGCAGGACACTAGTCATTTTTGGAGGAATCACCACTACTTTTGTAGCACAATGAGAGCGGAGAGACTTGGAAACCTCCTCTTTAATATGCGATCCATAGCTGTACATGTAGAGTATCGATGGTGTACGGGCTAAAAAAGGTCCACGCTGAGTGAAGCAGCTTCGAATTCATTTCAGCATCAGACATGTGTTCATGGAGCCGCCCATGCTTACTGTAACCTCGACGTCAGCTGGCAGATTCAGTTTTGTCATTTTTAAGTCCTTTGAATACAATCAGAGTCTTTACCATTCGTCTATCTGCACAGCAACACAGAGTTACTGTGAAGCGCGATTTTCTATGGCCTGTATCAATGCCATTAACATTTTTGTCGTCCTTGAAATGAAGTGTCTGATCTGAAGCCATGTCGAAATAACACAGCGTTTCGTCCATATTGTAGATTTGCATCAGGTTATATCCAACCGTGCTCTGAGCAGAACTAACAAGAAAATCACTTACAACTTGATGCTTTTCCATTGCAGTATTTCCATCTTGTTGCCCTTGATGTGTAATTCGGCGATTTCCAATATGGTGACAACGACAGAAATTAAAAATCCACTTGTTAGAGCCAACAAAGTTGACAATTTGAAATTCTTCGGCAATTTCTTGTGCCTTTTGTAGCAGCCGAGTGTAGTTGACTTGGTGCTTGTGCTCTCTTTTATCTCGGAACCAGACAAACAGATGCTTTTCGACTTCCTCAAATTTGGCTTTTGGATCAGAGCCGCAAATCCTCTGACGTTTTTGTTTTTTACTTATGGAGATATAGCTGTCTTCATTTTTTGCCCAGTACTTTATTTGCTTTCTTTGAAAACCTGTCTCCTTTTTTACGCTTTTGTAGCGCTTCACTATTTCCAACTTTCTTTCTACTGGAATATCCTGCGTTTTGATCGATTAGACAACATTTTTAACAGAAGTTAAAAATTTTGCGAAGTACAAGTTTGCTCAAAAATTTATCACGTCAGAATGCTGGAATAATGGCCCCTTAAAACACCTCATACGCATGTTTTTATCATGAACATTACATCTGCTAATCATGCAAGGACCAAAATTGTTTTGTTACAATGGTGTCACACTTCATTCATAATTTTAATCATAACGATGTAGTGTATCCCCGTTAAAAGCAGTTCGTAGTTTTATCATAAGAGAATAAATGCGGCTCTTTGAGCGCTGTCTGAGATATACGTCCAATTTGTTATATGGCTCGATACATGTAGCTTTTTCTCTTTTTTTTCTCTTTGTATTGACGTAATATGTTTTTGACTAACATCATTGTACTGGAAAATTCGCGTATATTCCACTTGATTCGCGTAACGAACTCTCCAGGGGTTTCTGGCTGAATCTTGAATTTACGAGAAAGTTTACGTCACGTGATTTTGTTTTCTATATAAAGCCGATGCGTAGCGAGAAATTATTATTATGATGATCATTATCGTTGTGAGGTAATTTGAAGCGACTCGAGTGGCGGCTCGAGCGAAGGTGATTTTGTTTGGCCACAGGAGGTGGACCGTTAGATTTTGGTCGGTGGACAATTGTTGAATTTATTTGGTGCCAGTGGTTGGCAGTTTTGTTCTACAGAGGTAGAATTATTTGTGTTGATTGAGTCGAGTTATAGTGTTAGTTTCGCTTTGCAGTTTGGCAAAGCGTGGAATAGAAGTTTCGTCGGACGTGATATTTTTGTAATACATCTGTTTTTATTAGAGAAAAGGGTCTCTGTTTGTTGTGAAAAAGAATCTTCAACGAAATCAATCCGAGCTTTCGTTAACCAACTGTATAAACCGTCAGGCTCATAGCAAAACTACTTCTTGAGCCGGAATAAAATAAAATTTAGACACAGCTTTGTTTCAGCGCAGGTATTCGGGTTACCTAGCTCAACTGGTCCTTTGGGATTCCCGAACAAAGTTTGTGACAAATGGCTTTTGTGACAAAAATCTATTAATAGACATTCAAACAAAACAAAACTTTGGCGCTATTAATGTACCATGGTACATTAACTGGGGGGTACATTAAGTGGAAAACTCTGGTAATCATTGTCGAATTGAAGCACTTGCAAATTATAGTGCAAAAACACAAGCATCTCTCCAGTTGTTGGTTCTAAACTGAAAAACAAATACAAAAAGGAAAGATTAACAAAGCAATAAAAAAATCGAAAAACAACAAAATACAAAATGATTAAATAGTTAAACGGTTACAAATCTTTTCGATTGAATTTCAATGGGTAAGTTTTTTCCGTTGCTTACACTGATGTTACCAAATAACAAACAGATTTATTAGACAAACAGAGAACCATAAAAATCTACAAAATAATTAAAGATTTTTTTTTACGCGTTCTATCAATCCAATAAATTTATTTTTTATTTGGTAACGACTAAATTTACCATAAAAAAATGTTACTAAATAAATAAATTTATTGGATTAATAGAACGCATAAAAAAAATCTCTAATTACTTTACAGCATTTTTAAGATGCTCTGCCTGTCTAATAAATTCGTTATTTGGTAACATCAGCCTAAGCAACAGAAAAAAAACTTATTCATTAAAATTTAATCTAAAAAGATTTGTAACCGGTTTAACTACATGTATTTGATCACTGCGGTATTTTTCTTGTTGTTTTTCAGTTCTTTGTGCCAACTTTTTATTGCTTTGTTAATCTTTCCTTTTGGTATTTGTTTTTCAGATTTTTGATTGACTTCTGAAGAGCCTAATAGACGAAACAAACTGTTAAAATAACATTCATAATTTCTAGTTTAATAGTTTATCATAATAACCACTCTGACTTAACCTTCATTGAGTAGTTTTCTCATGCGCCATGCGCGCTGACCAAAATGAATTTGTAGAAAAATGTTTGTATACTGTATAATACTTATTACAACGTTATAAGTTCGTACGCTTGCAAAACTTGAAACCTGTCGTTTATGTAGTAGACTACATTGTTGTATTTTTTTGTAGAAAATTAAAAAAACATACTATGTTAAACGACCTTGGTTCACAAATTTATTTATTACGGAAACACATTTTTTTAACTTAAAAATATTCGAAATTAACTCATTGTAAATTCCTATAGAATAATATTCGGCTAGGAACATACCTAAATGTGACGCATTCAACAATTTTTTAAAGCAAATTTTTACTCTTATCCATTGACCAAGGATAATAAAACAAGTTTTGGTATCACAGTTTACTTTTAAAAATGCGACAATGGTGGTTATAAGTTTTGCATATTCAAAAATAAATTGTAATATAATATTGCCTTAGTGACATAACAGAACTTTTTGTGTTGCTTTAAAGCCAGTGAGGTTAAATCGAAATTATTTAATTTTCTGCCGAATTGGCTCGCCGCCAAATTTGTCCCGACGAATAGTTACGTACCTTTACAGTTGGAATTAGCTTGATTTTTTAAAAAATGGTAAAGAAAGGGTGAGGAAATTTTAGGAACATTTCATGAACACCCCAGCACAGTTCTGTGTTACTACTTTTTATCTTATGCCCTGTATATTCGAAGAATCGTTTTGGTATCGGAATCGGACCTGAATTATACAGCTCCGATACCGATTCCCGATACTTTGGAAAACCCCCGATATTCCGATTATTCCGATACGATTCCGATTAATCGTCCCATCACTAATTTAAATACCTATGTACATGAAAATTCTTCAGAAAATTTAGGTAATTTTGAATGCATCGACTATAGATCGCTCCGATTTTTGGACTAGAAATCGGGTCAAAAAAGTGCGACTAGTAGACGGGTATAGACGGTATACAGCAGGAAACTGATATGGACATTCCAAGTCAACTCACACCCCTATTTTGCCGACCATCTCCGATTTTGCTGAAATTTGACATGTTTCTAGGTTTGGATGAGAAAATGTCTAACACCAAATTTCAAGTTTCTAAATCAAATAGTTTTTGATATATGAAGGTTGAAAGTTAGACACAAAATCGCCGCTGGAACGCCCCTGATCGAGCAAAAGTGGCCCTCCTGGCTTTATTTTTTGTTCGATTTCAAAGATGTTATATCATTGGAAAGCTCTTTCCAGCAGCTTTTCAATGATATTCATATCTCAAATGTAGCTATATAAATAAAAAAGTTATCATTTGTCATGACATTGTAACCTTGACCTCGCATGACCCCAAAACCCCCACTCGAGACCAAAAAATTTTTTCAATATTTTTGTTCCTCACATAGAGGACTATCAGCATGCCAAAAATTAAAGTGGGATCTTTATAGGTCGCCAAGATATTTTTTAATTAGAAAAAAATTAACAAAAAACTTGCGAAAATGATTTATTTGAAAAAATCGACAAAGTTGCGAAAGTATTTATTGGGAAAATATCAACAAAATTGCATCATTAGGCACACCTGTGCAATAAAATGCAAATATCTTGAAAACTCAAAGGGATCCCGCTTTGATTTTTGGCATGCTGATATTTCTCTATGTGAGGAACAAAAATATTGAAAAAATTTTTTGGTCTCGAGTGGGGGTTTTGGGGTCATGCGAGGTCAAGGTTACAATGTCACGACAAATGATAACTTTTTTATTTATATAGCTACATTTGAGATACGATTATCATTGAAAAGCTGCCGAAAAAAACTTTCCAATGATATTAACATCTTTGAAATCGAACAAAAAATAAAGCCAGGAGGGCCACTTTTGCTCGATCAAGGGCGTTCCAGCGGCGATTTTGTGTCTAACTTTCAACCTTCATATATCAAAAACTATTTAAGTTAAAAACTTGAAATTTGGTGTTAGACATTTTCTCATCCAAACCTAGAAACATGTCAAATTTCAGCAAAATCGGAGATGGTCGGCAAAAAAATGTTGAAAAGGGTGTGAGTTGACATGGAATGTCCCAATACACCTAGTTACAGCAGGAATAAAAAATCGCTTCATTTTCAAGTACAAAATCTGGTATAGAACAAAATGGCGTTCACTTTAAATTTGTGTGAGGTTGCTTTTATGTCTAAAAAAAATAGTGAACACCAAATAAAGGGAAGGCTCTTTACTTTAAATTTCTGTGACAGCAATTAGCTGCGCCCTGCCATAATGTTATATACTTGGTTTTTGGCCAGTGATATGTATAAGGTTGCCCACCCCTGATCTGTAGCATATTATGCGTTTTTATGTGTTCTTATAAATAATCTATTAAAATAAGATACTTTAATAATCCATTACACGGGATGAAATAGGTTGTGGGGGTGTTTTTTAAAAGTTATATGTCAAATTTATTTCAATTCTTATTTTCATTGATTCTTCTTCAAAACGCATTGATTTAATTTTTAATTTTATCTAAATAATGTATATATATTTGCAGGTGGTATTGCTGGTGGGATTGAAATTTGTATTACATTTCCAACAGAATATGTCAAAACACAACTTCAATTAGCAGAAAATGTTCATCCACCCCGATACACAGGTGATTATCTTGGTCTTTACATTTTATTTACTATATATTATTTGTTTGATAATGTTTTTTGCTGTTCCAAGTATTTAAAAGTATAGCAAAATGTTTCTGTTATATTTTATTCCACAGGTAGTTTTCTTAGGATAAACACTTTATTTATTTATATTATTTAGTTTTGTGCAACTGTTATAATAGCAATCTACCGCAAGGCTCCCAGTCTTGGGTTTTTTTGACCCCATCTGGGTTTCTAAGTTTTATTTTCGAAAATCCCTTCAAATTTGGGTTTTTTTTTCAGAAAATAAATAATTATTTTTTATTAACTCTTTTTTCTCTGCCCATGTGTATAAAATGATATGAAACAGGTCTAATTTTATGTAGTATCAACATTTAAAAAAATTTTTTTCACAAATCTAGTGAAAATAAATATTTAATAATTTTTTAAGTAATAATAGTTTTGTTTGCAAAAAACACCCATAACATGTAGGGAGAAAGTGGCAATGGACTCTGAACACATAGATTGAAGAGCTGGTTTATAACGGTTTTCTATTTTTTCTCGACTTTTCAACGATTATTTTATGTAATAGTTTTCTGAAGTGTTGCAATTTGCAATAATACACAAACTCGTTATTAAATTTAATATATTTTTTGAGAAAAAAATATAACATCCGGGTTTTTTAAGGATTCTAGGCTTTTATAAAATCCATTGCTGAAAACCCTGATCTACTGCAGTTTCCAGAAAAGTCATACCTGTGTAAATGTGTCATTATTTTGCTACAACAAATCAGAACACGTTACACAATGTGTTCTACTACAAACAGAATATGATTATAATGTGATTAGTACTCTATTACCCGAGATTTGTTTTGTATTAGTGCGAAAAATTTGTTTCAACAAATAATGTACAGAATATTGCTGTTTTTATCATTGCAAATTTATCCTTTGTTTTCTTCTGTTACTATAAGAAGTTTAAAAATTACAAGTTTTTTAATATCCGGCTTGAATGTACTTGATTCACAGTGCCGTTTTTGCTTAGAGGCACTCAAGGCACAGTGCTTTGGGTCGACGAAAAATTTTGGTTTATAGAAAAAAAACTTTACTCTTTGAACAAAAAATAAATAAATAAAAAAAGAACCCTAACAACTACCCGAAAAAAAGGCCCGCGATGACTGTAGTGCCTAGAGCCCACGAGTAATTACAGGGCATTTCATTAAAAATCGGACAAATTTCACAATAAATCGGAATGGTTTCAAAATAAATCGGAAAGTTTTCAAAATTAATCGGAATAATTTCATAATAAATCGGAATTCGTGGAGGGCTCATTTCAATCCAAAATTCGATTCTGGGTAGGTTTATGTTTAAAATAGATTTAATAATTAGTTATCAAATTTAATTATAGTGAATAATTTTGATAATGGAGACAAGAAAAAAGTATGTGGCTTAGAATCAAGCACTTTATGAGCAAATAAAAAGGTTGCTTCAGAAAGAACCTGTGGAAAAGATTACTCAGTTCTTTTGCAACTTTTTCAGGAAAATGTGGGATATTGTTACGAGGCATTAAATAACTAAAAAGCATTAGTTTAAAAACATATTTTTGAGTTCAATACTTCTCTAATTAATTTTGAAATTTTTTCGATTTATTATGAAAACTATACGATTAATTTCGAAATCATTCCGATTTATTGTGAAAACTGTCCGATTTTTAGTGAAATACCCTTTATGTATGGTGCAAAACAGCTCTGTTGATCGTCTTTGATTCATTTCAAATAAGTTGATTTTTTTAATAAAATTTTTTATTCAAACAAGCTTGACATTTCAGGTATTGTTGATTGCGTTAAAAAGACTGTTCACCAACACGGCGTTCGTGGTTTGTATCGCGGTTTGAGTTCTCTCGTTTATGGGTCAATACCGAAGTCAGCGGTAAGGTAAATCTTATCAGTAAATTTGTGCAGAGTGCATTTTAGCTCACGAGTTTTTCACCTTTAATTAAAATCATCAAACATTCTTATTAAATTAAAAACATGAACGTTGTTCTTGATATTGGTTTTTTAACAGACCGGCTGTTTTGTGATTGATCGCCATTTTTGATCCGACCTCTTGAAGCTTCGTTTATTTTTCCAAAATGCGCCCAAATTTAGCCGTGTATTTCTCACGGTTCACAATTTGGGACAAAGTTGCGGATATAACGATTGCAAACTTGTGACACGCTTCGTCGTGTGAAACAAAATAATAGAACGTTTTGTGTGGTTTCGGGTATTTGTACCTAGAAAATCAGCGATTATCCTAGTTGTGCTTATAAATTTTGACGTTGTTAATTTGAAGGTATTCAAGTATGTAAAGGTTTTTTTTTGTTCGATGATAATTCCCGTTTTGGGTAAGCATCAATTGATGTCTTGCGGATTTGGTTCCTAATTGTTGGTTTGCAACGAGTATTTATTTTAAATCTCTCGGCAACTCGGCGTTTGCGTATTATATTAACGTTATCTTACAGTATCCGTAATAATTTGCTTTCTTGCACAGATTTGGCACATTCGAAACATTGTCGAATATGGTTCGCGATGAAAACGGTTTGTTGACAGTTCAAAAAGGTTTTCTATGTGGTTTGGGAGCTGGCTTAGCTGAAGCTGTTTTGGCTGTTTGTCCCATGGAAACTATTAAGGTGCAAATGCATTTTACCAATCAGCAATAACTTACGTCATTAGCTGTTTATTTATACACTTGAGTGCAGTAAACTTAGTAGTGTCTTTTAGGTTATCATATATTGATTTTTTCATATTGAATTTCTAAATAGTACGCGCTGGTAAAAAAGTAACTAATTTGAGCCCTCTTTGCATCAGCAACGTTTATTTTTTGCCGCAGTTCAGATAATTTGTTTTTTTTGCTTGTCGATAAAAAAACTACTTTTTAGGATTATGAGAATATTTTCGTAAAAAGTATACATGAGTATTAATATTTTGCTTGTTTGCTTTTTAATTTATTTATTTTTTTGCCAAGATTTAGCAAATTTAGCAATCAGCAGATGGTAATAGCCTTTGCGTCTTCACAAAATATCCAATTTTTTCTCCAATTTTTAATCGATAAATTTTTTTGCGTGTAAATTCTGGCGGGGCAAATCAAAAAGCTACCCAGTTGTGACTGCTGCTTCGTTGGACCAGGGTCATCAAATTACGGCCCACTAGATGTTGCGGCAAATTTTCCGCGACTTCTTGGACATAGCAGTTATTACATTAAGCTAAAGACCTTTTTTTGGTCTTTATATGTTTTTCAAAGACAGATGATCAATTGTTTGTTTTCGATCTCAAGTGCTAGTTTTTTTGTTTGGTCTTTCGAAGCCAGTAAATAATTTTTGGTTTATTTGGAGATAGTATAGCCGGCCAAAATCTGGCACCCAATCGTAGATGTTATTCGTTAACCTAGCCCTTTCCAAAAAAAGTTTGGTGACCCTGCATCAGACCGCCGAGCCAACAAGCCGCCAAACATTTTCAACAAGCCTCGGGCAGCTGAAATTCTCGGCAGTATTGATTACTTTTCCGATTAAAATCGAAATCAAAGTGACAGAGTAAAAACTTGTTAACTTTTGTGCGCACTGCGTATCACCTGGCAGTTCAGATAATTTTATTTGAAATACTAAAGAAAAAGAAATTATTTGAATTGTATAAAAATAAATAAAGCAAATAATTAAACGATTTTTAATGCAAAAAACGAATCGTCAGCTGCAGGTTTGAATGTTTGTATAAACTAAATAAAAAAAACTCTACACAACAAAGTTTTGCGGATAGGCACGGGAGTTTTGATTTGGCGGTCAAACTCCCGCGGTCTTTCGATAAGCACTGAAACCTTGTATAAACGTATGGTTTTTGGTTATATAAGAGCATTACTGAAAACCCATAGAAAAATTCAGTATCTTTCGGACCCAGTGCCAAGTTTGTAGCACTTTTGATCTTTTAATTAAGACGAAAACTTTTTTAACCGAATCCAAAGAATTACTTGTTTTTTCGACGTTATTCAATTAATGCAAAAAGAAAATGTTGAAAAGCGGCAAATAGCAATAGTTAAAAGGCCTTAAATTGACCCAAATTGAATTTGAACAATTCTGTAATTTATTAAAAACGGATTCGTTGCCCGCCGTATTCATGGAAGTGAAAAATTGGTTTTTCGGCTTTGTCCTAAATAAGTCGAAGAAATTCGTTTTAATTCAATGCGACTATTGCTATCAGGTTGTGTTTTCGCAGGTAAAATTTATCCATGATCAGACTGGTCCGAACCCAAAATACAAAGGTTACTTTCGAGGCGTAGTGCAGATAGTCCGCGAATCTGGTAAGAATTCAAGAGTAAACGATATTTTTATGCCAATTTTTATTTGATAAAGAAATATCTCGCGATAACTTACAATTGCTTTCTAAAAAAATTAAAAATCTTATTTGTAAAATGATTCATTTACTTTAGTTTTCTGTGATTTTAGTCTTTTTAAATTCTATTCTATAAATAGGATTGTCCTAATTTTTTGTATTGTTTGTCTGAAGCGTAATTTAAAGTTAAAGTTTTAGCTTTAAAGTATTTTACTTTTAATATTATTGAAGCTCGAAGACGAATCAGGCTGTAAATTAATTATCGCTTCTGTTTGCGTTTTAGAAACATTATACTTGATATCTGCCTGAGCAAACAGATCGACAAATCGATTTGTTCGTTTACGCGAAATCTTCCGTTAAATGCATCGTTGCAAGCCGTCGCTCTTTTGCTTTGTTTGCTGACGATCATGCCCTAAAACTATCATTGCTTTGCTGCGTTAACCAATTTTTAAATCGGAAAAAAAACTATTTCCTATGTCGAGTTTGATCACGTGGCTCCTTGCGTTCTAGGTTTTCGAGGAATTTACCAAGGTCTGATACCAACCATGCTGAAGCAAGGTTCGAACCAAGCCATTCGATTTTCGGTTATGACTACTTTAAGAAATTGGTAAGAGCACGACAGTTTTGCGCACCTAAACTTATCGCTGAGTTACAGTTTCACAGTAAGTTGTCCGTTCTAAGTTAGTTTTAATTTGATAAGTGCACTGACTTTTCAATATCGTGCGTTTTCCAATAAACACAAGGTTATATTTTTCACACGGCAATGACGCAGCGCGTTTACACTTAATGCTCATCGCAGGTATCGCGGAGACGACCCAAGCAAAGAGGTCGGTGTTTTCGCGACAGCCGCTTTCGGAGCGACAGCTGGTGCGGCGTCGGTGTTCGGTAACACACCGCTAGATGTCGTAAAAACACGTCTGCAAGTAAGTCCACGCCTGCCGAATAAGTTGAGAAAGTATTTTTGTCACGTGATATAATAAGATAACAAACACCTTAGTCCATGCGACCGACGCGCTCTAGCACGATCAGCGATTGGATGACACGAGTTTGATTGTTGATAGCGTTTGTATTGCGCCGTGCCGCTTTAATCGCGATAAATTTCGAATTTGGTTTGCAGGGTTTAGAGGCGCATAAATACAACGGAACGTGGGATTGTATCAAGAAAATATGGAAAAACGAAGGTCTTTTAGCGTAAGTTTGTTGTTGTAAGTTTCGTTTTTTTGAGATTTAAAAAAATCCTTTTCACTTTTCGGAATTTTGACACGTTTGGTTGTTACTGCAGTTCAATAATTGGTCAAAAGCGCTACACGATGAGCAGGACCTATTTGTACTTTTTGAGAAAGACGCTTGTGATTATAAGTTTTTGTACTGGATGTGTTAAAATTCGTGTTATTTAATAAAAAAAAACTTAAAACTGCGGCCGAACCAAGCTAATTTAAACATTTTGTACAATCGTTCCTAGTATAGTTTTCTTTATTGCTCACGAGTTGGAATATTGCATTGTCGACACTGCAGCAACTTGGCATTGCAATTTCATGCTGGTGTTGGTGAACTTACCGACTCTTTCCTAGGGATGAGGGCGCGTATCACCTCCGCGGAGCCCAATAATCAGGAAACCCCCCTGGGACGAGACCAGAGGTCTAGAATGGTTAGGGAGTTGTCGATGGCCAGACGTAGAGAGTCAAGTGCAGGGCAGTGTAGCACGAGATGAAAGATGTTCTGTGACTCGAAACCACAGCCGCTTCACCAAGAAGTCTCGGCTCGATTAATCCTGCGGATGTATGGAGCAAGAAGAGTGCTGTGTCCGTTGCAACGTAAACGAGAGTGGGCACAGCTAGCTGATTAAACCGTGTTGATGCATTAGTTTCTGAACATAAATAGTTGTCCCCAGATTTTTAATCCATTCTTTGTTCGCCGATCCGATCTTGTTGGAACAGCAAAAATCATTGGCATCCAATGGGATGAAGCAGCTAAAATTAAGCTCGTCTATCAGTTTCTGGATGACGATGATCTTTACTCACCCAATTCCGACTTAAAAAGCTAATCCTCAATTTCTAGTATTTTCCATCACATGGGAGTGTGATGAGGACTTCTCTGCAATGAAGAGTATTAAAAACAAGACCCAGAATCGCCCTACATTGCCCTCCCGTGGCTTCTGATGTGCGATCAGTGCAGTGGGTCCGCTCACAAAGCGGCTTGTGCAGAAAAAACAGATGCAACCATCTCACTGAATAATAATAACATTTTTATTTATATATATCTGTTGCTCAATACGAATTCACAAAAAATAATTATTTTTTTCGACGAACCTTGATGTACCTTGTCTAACAAAAAATACCTAGATGGTACATGATAGCAAAAAAGTTGAGAATAACTATCTTAATGTATGGTTTTTTTCTTGTAATTCGGTCCAAGTCGATGTTTTTTTGTTCAGGTTTTACAAAGGAACGATTCCGAGACTGGGTCGTGTTTGCGCTGACGTGGCGCTTACGTTTGTCATCTATGAAGAAACAGTCAAGCTGCTGAACATAGTCTGGCCCGAAAAACGCTGAAGATGCGTCGCGTGTGTGAGTGTGTGTGCGTGAGCCGCGACGCGGCTTGTTGTACTTGCTGCAAAATTGTAGTTTTACTGTGTCATATTTAAATTAGTTTCAAACAGGGATGTGAAGCTGTCAGAAAAATCCGCAACCGTAACTTACATATGACAAATTACATATTGTCGTATTTTTACATTTCATTGTTATACCGGTGCTGAATAGTTTGTAAAGCTTTCATTTCCAAAATAAGTTGTGATTGCTAAAAAAAATTTGGATAAAGTAATTTTTTTGTTTTCACTTACAAATTAAACCGTTATGTGGGAGTTCTGATGTTATTGAGTAATTTCCAATTTCGGTATTCTGTAAAATCAACCTCTAGAGCCTTTATTCAACTGCTGCCTCATATCCCTAATTTAAATTAACTGCGAGCATTTTTTCCGTTTGTAGAGAATATTTAAGCAACGTTGTTTCCGAGCTTGTCTTTTCGCTATTGTTAAAGATATATATATCGCTGACTTTATGTTCGCCATGCTGTAGCAGTAACGCGTAGTACTAAAGCCGAGATCGCCAATCGCAACCTTTACTGGTAGCTACTTATGTCAACGTACGATTAATTTAAGACCGAAATGCAGTTTTAACCATTGTGCTATTTTGTTGAATTTTTACGTTAAATTCTTATTGTCGATGCAATTTAATGTAAACGAGCTCAAAATTCCTTTTTTTTTGTTTTAACACATTTTTTATTTTGAAGAACTGCAAATTTCCTTTGTCAAAACCTCTTTAATTAGTGTATCGACATAAACTTTTTTGAATTGCATGAAAAATCTGTTTAGACTAGGGTTTATGTCCCGGGATCACGGATAATTTTTAAGTTTTAAAAATTCAGGATTTCGGACAAACTTCCCGGAAATCCAGACTTATTGCATTTTAGTTGAAAGTAATGATTTAAAGCAGAGCAAAGGCTTGGGGATTGCAGGTAAAGACTTTTTTTTAGACGAAAATCAAGAAGTTGGATACTAATTATATGTAAAGATCTTTTAGTCTTTAGTTAATTTTCAGACAAAATAGTGTGACAATTGGCAATCCCGGGATTTTTCAGTAAGTTAAATTATTTTCTTGGGAAATCCCGGGATAATTCACTGTCCGGTAAATCATAAACCTTAGTTAAGACGTTTGTTGCACTAGACATTAGACAATCGGCAATTCGTGCTTGATGTTATTTGAATTACCAGCGTAACGCTTGTTATTGTTTGCGTTGAAAAAATCCTGTATTTGCCATCCAAACGTGTTCCTTCCGCTTTAGTGAAATTTTATTTTTAACATTATTTGGTTGTTTTTTTTTGATGCTATGGATGACTAAACTTTATAAATCGTTATTGGTGCTACTATCCTTTTGTTTTATTATAAGCTAAACAAACAGCTTTATTGAGCAAGCTTTCCTGGGTCAGTCGCTTCGTTAGATAAAGTTTGTTTCATCTTGTTTACTTTGAATCGCACTAGAAATTTTTAGGAATGAAAAGTGATCAATAAAGCAAAAACTGTAAAACGCGCTGTACAAAACTGATATCATACGGAAACAAGCCTTAACGATCCATTCTACATCAAGTCGAACATAAAAATTTGGTAGATATTATAAAGAAATACTATAAATTCGTTGGCATCAATAAAAGATTGAATTCTGCACCTGTCGGTTGCCAAGGTTTTCTGTCCTCGTGCAGATAAATCGATGGTGGATAACGGAAAATGTTTTGGTTTAAATGGTTTAAGTTTAGACGTTCACAGCTCTAAAAATGGACAGGCCTAATTTAACCAGTGATTATATTAATTTACTACGTAGCAAAATGCTGGGCGGTGGAGTTAGAGGTATATATCGGAATAAACTTCACTTGATTACGAATGATTCGTAGAAAAACGAGAAATGTAAAAAATGATCGGTAATTGAGGTGGTTTGGAAACTTTAAAAGGATGAGCCATAAAAACTGTCTACTTTAGGCTACAGTGAGAGGAAAGAAGAAAAGAAAGATAATTAAAAGTGGAGGCCAATCTCCAAATAACGGGTAACTCTCGCAAGGAAAACATGTGTCCCTAAATTCAAAACGAAAATCGATGGAAGGTGGTTTTAATTTGGAAGTTATATTCATGCAAAAAAAAAACTTGCGAACAAATAAAATTTTGAATAAAATAGCAACATAAGGACGTCTTTGTAAACAAATCGAGATTACCACGTTAAAAATAGCTCTCGTATCCATCGTAATTCGGCGTAAAAGATACAACACATCGTAGCTACAATATGTATTTACCTCAATTTGTAATGAGATCATGCTGCTTTTTCACAATGATGACAGAATATGGCGAGTTACAATTTCAATATTAGAATTAGTACGGCATTGTGCACTCTAATATAATCATAACAAATAGTGCAGTTGAATATGGATATTTGACAAAAAAGCTCGAATAAAATTAAAAACACGGGCAAGAAACGTTTAAATGCCCGAAACAACAAAAAACATAATTGCTCTATTCTATAGCGATGATGCTGAATAATTGGATTTAAGCACAAACCTAAATCAAAGGATATAGTTTTAAAACAGGACAAGCCGCCGCAAAATCAGGCACTGATTTGAAAACACAGACTTACACCATTACGTTTTATGAACGATTTTAAGTGAATTTGAAACTGTTGGTTGATATTATCCAAGACAGAAGAGTCCAAAACAGAGTCTGTGAAACGTTATCCTCACTGGTTATTACCTGGGCGTGTATGTTCCTGCTTTTATAGAAAGTATCAAAATGAAAACAACTGAAGTATAATTTGTGATGCCAATAAGTTTTTTTTCAATAAAAATATTTAATATAATAAGACTTAATATGTTACGTTAACTTTCAAAATGGTCTTAAGAAAATGGAAATTAGGAAGTATATTTTCTTAACATACAGTCTTGTGAAGTTCAAAATTAATTTCGAAAGAAAAGCGAAGGTACCGTATTTTGCAAGTTTTTAATCCTGCATAATTACTCACGCTAATGATTTTCAATTGCTTTCATGTTTTCGATGGCGGCACTTTTTATAAACCGGGTATAAGTCGGTTTTAACAAATGAAAAAAGTTACAAGCCGCAAAATATCGTGTAGTTCTCTAATTGCAATAATAGTTCTTTTTTATAACACCTCAAAAATAAATACTACATTACTGTGAAAAAAGTTAGCAAATAAACGATAAATACTCGGTTCATACAGCATTTAACTTTTTTCTGCAATTAATTTAAATTAATCAATAAATATCGCTACTAAACTCTAATTATCAGGTAACTTGTGATAAAAGCAATAAATTGAATAATTTTATCACTTGACAAAGCACAAACTACGTGTTCTCAGCAAGACATTAAATCACAGTAGTTTTTGTTAGAAACGTGTAATCACAAAAATATAAAAATACGATTAAAAATGACAAACATGTGCATTGTTTCTGGAAAGTTTTGCCGAAGTCTTGAATGAGGTAAATCGAATTCCTCAATCAAATTTGAACCGTTTTTTTGAAAAAAAAAAAAAAAAAAAAAAAAAAACGCTTTTCCTAGTGACTTTAATCTAGCAATTTTTTCAGTAGCATGTTTCTTAAAAAAATTAAGATTCTGCATAGCAAACAGTGGCTTCAACTCAGGAAATGTTGAAAAGCTTCAAAATCGGCGTCGAAATATCGAAAGCTTAACGCAAACTTAAAACCAGTCTCCAATTTGAAACTCGATTACAATCGCATCATCGATCTCAGGCCTACGACGAATCATAGTCAGCGGGCAACTGCTCTTGCGAGGGGGCGGAACTTAAGCTGGCTGTTTGATCCTCGGAGTGCCGGTCGTTGTCGAAATGTTCGCTCGTAATGAGCAACACGTCGCGAAGCCGATGATTTTCGTCCATTAACTTCGATATATAATCCTCTCGTTTCAAATAGAGCTCGTCGTCAATGTTGATCGCTCTTTGCATTACTGCCGCCATTTCATAAACCTGCCAGGGACGAATTGTTAACGGAGCTGAAGTTGTACATCGTTCGCTCGAAATATTACGCGTATTGCGGGACTTCATAGTTCTATTGAAAGTACGAGAAACAATTTAACGGCGTCTGAAACAATTTAACAGCCAGAACAACTCGATTTCTTAAAATAATAATGAAATAACCTTCGAGCCGATACTATAGCCTCTCAGCATTGTGTCGCATATCTATGTAAATACAAATTCGTGTCTTATTTAATAAATTTAACCTTTCCTTTATTTTTCAGTGTATTTGTTTTATTCGCCGAAGCTTGCGACGGGTTTTATTTTTATTCAGCTGATAACTCGGAATCAAAGCCTTTTAAATTAAAAACTAAACAAAATTAAGAAAACAAAAAGCTACTTTGTCGGTATGATCCACGTTACTTGCAGTAAGTAAATTGTCACCTCCCGAGCCGGGCAAAGGAATCGAGTGAATTAAACTGAAAAAAATTCTTATTTTACAAATACGCTACAGTGCAAAAAGCAACGGTCAATCTTAAGATATTAAAACGTGAGTGGGGTAATTCAACTAGCTGTTGGTGCAACATAAATCTACTTTTAATATGGAGACAAAACTAGCTTCCCCATCAACAATGAAAAATATCAGTAGTGCCCACAAAGACTATGCGGCAATAAGAAAATATACAAGACAACAACACAACAAATAGGCAAACAAGCTAACTTTTCGCCACATGGAACAATTCAATGCACACAAGTAGTAAGCATCGTCTAAAATAAAAAAACGTACTTTTTTGCATTTTGAAACTGAAAAGTTTGCTGCCTAAATTTGGTCATAATTAATTCCAATGCTGTTTCATAGTCGCTAAGGTTTCGACGTAATTCGGCATTTTCCATTTGTAGCGATCGAATAAAACAATTTTCACGTTGCATTCCTAAAAAAACGAAGTAATGCAACATTGGTCAATTGATTTTACAACGCGCAAACCAACAACCAATTGCGATGCTAATATTCAAAACTACTCAACATTGATTGCTGTCCTTTAAATGTCTTTCATAAATTATTTGGTCAGGTAATAATAAGGGTAATTTTTTTTGACTTTATTTTTGTCAAATTTTGATTTTATTTTGACCTGTAATAGAAGTTTCTTATGAAAAACTTTCAAAAACAGTTGCAAAAATACTAATTTACATCAATTTTGCAATAAGTAATTGTATTTTTGTCAACAGTGAGATAAAAAGTTTATCTCGATACATTGGTGATTCACCATGAAGAATATTACTATTGACTAGTTTTTCTGCGTATCAATAATTCGTATATAAACCTCAGCGTGCATTCAAAAAATAACCAATGCAGCAGCGATTATAAATTTGAAAAGTTTTTTTTCGTTGCCATTTTTATCTCCGCTATTTATCTTTCTGACTCGCATAAAATCGTCGCGGGCGCTATACTTCGGTCAAACGTCAAGCGATTACTCTGAACAGCTTCGGAGGTGCAGAAATTGCTGTACCATTAAATTTTATTTGTTTTTTTCGTTTTTATTTAAAGATAATTAACTTTAATGCACATTTTTTGCTCTTTTTTTGTTCTTTCCTAATAGAAAACCAACTTTGTGTAAATTTGATGACGTGCAAAGTCCTAAAAAAAATCGACTTTATTACCTTTAGCGGACGCTGGTAATAACATTTTAATTAACAAATCGCACTTGGAAACTGCTGATAAGGTAAATCTAAGCAGAGCAATTGTCAAAAAGGGTGCATCTTACAGCACAAACTTATCTGATTTTTGCCAATTGCTACCGTAAATTAATACTGAAAAAAAAAGATGATAAAGTAAGTTTTTAAAGCCACATTCTCACAACAGAGAAAAATATAATAAGATTATACCTAATATCAATTGAGAACGAGGCTTATGACCGGCAACTTTGTTCAACTCAGTAAGATTTTCCATATACTCATTACGAGTGGTAACATCGGTTTCTAATAGAACGGCTTGTTCCGTTAACTTTTCGGCGTCAGCATCAAGATTCTAAAATATTGTGTTTTTGGTTAACGAATGCAAAATTTGAAGTAAATTTACATTACAATACACTGTAGTTTTTGTGACCAGGCGCACTGGCACTGCCTGGCTCGTCCTGAAATGAAATTAATCGCTTCTCTTGAAATAAAATCAATTTATAGATAACTACTTAAAATGTTGTAGAACACACCGGGTTAACTTGCTCTTTCAATTGAACAACAATCGTTATATCAGGTGTTTGCAGAGGTTACAAACGTTTAAGTATGAAAAGTTGATTGGCAGTACATAATTTTAACATTGCTTGAAGCTTTTCATCTGATACGCATTACGAGAAAACCGTTAGAAGGAAAGGGAAGCAAACCAAACTGGTTTATTCAGAGGAGCAGGAAAAAACGAGAGAAGCGGAAGGTCGAAAATTGACCAATGAAAGAAAAAATTAAGAGCATGTGGAAAATAGACGAATTCCTTTTGCTTGAAAAGATTTGGTGGAGAATTAAATAAAAGTGGGTTCTGGGGCGGGTACGCCTAGCGCAAGAAATGAAAATTTGTCAGATGAAAAGTTTCGAGCAATGTCTGTTTTTTAACGCAATAATTTATAATTGTACATAAATGATAAAAGCAACACATGTATACTGTTGCAATACCAAAAAATTTTTTTAAAAAAATCTTCACTTTGCTTATTTATGCATTATAGTAAAGGAAAAAAGAATTTCGCATGATCCTTGAGGCTCGTTTCCAGTACGAGCGTGTAGTGGAGTATTCTTTCTTTTATTGATTTTTTGTATTCGCTTAGCGCTTAAGCGAAGAAAGAAGTAAAAAAATCAATAAAACAAAGAAAAAAAAATACTCCAATCCACGTTCGTAGTGGAAACGGACTTTTAATTGTCAGGTAATTATCGGGCGCCTGCTTTTGAAAGAAAAAATTTTCTATATGTCAGCGGTCAACAAAAATTCGGCGCCTGACTTTGATTTTGCTCAGGCGAGTATGAAAGTGTTCACCTTCTCTGGTTTACGTGGTTGACCGTCGACCCAACTATAACATAAAATTTAACAATTTAAAAGGAGCTATTGTTGTTTGACGATTTTCTCACACAGTGGTCCCAACCGCCGTTCCGCAAAGTATTTTCTTTTCTGTCAAGATAATTTTTTATACAGAATTGGAAGCACCGCAAAGTTGTTAATTTTTGTAAAACTCGTTTTACGCTTGACCGATTCACAGCAGTAAACTGGCGTATCTCGCCTTCCTTAATAACGAAAAATTGTTTAATGATGAAAGTTAACCTTCCGATGACCTCAGTTTTGTGCCATTTAAGATTGTTTCATCATAAACTGCGTCTAGCTTTCAAAAAGTTTAATACAAAACTCTTTTTTACTTTTGAGGTGCTGCTATAATTAGTTTTGTTAAATGCCAAAAGATTAATATGGAATCAATAAAAGATTAAGTTATTACGGTGCATTTAATTTTTGTCAGAAAATACAACAAAAAATACTTTTACTATTCCGTGTCAACTCACGCCCCTCTTTTGCCGACCATCTCCGATTTTGCTGAAATTTGGCATGTTTCTAGGTTTAGATGAGAAAATGTCTCACACCAAATTTCAAGTTTCTAAATCAAATAGTTTTTGATATATGAAGGTTGAAAGTTAGATACAAAATCGCCGCTTGAACGCCCCTGATCGAGCAAAAGTAGCCCTCCTGGCTTTATTTTTTGTTCGATTTCAAAGATGTTATATCATTGGAAAGCTCTTTCCAGCAGCTTTTCAACGATATTCATATCTCAAATGTAGCTATATAAATAAAAAAGTTATCATTTGTCATGACATTGTAACCTTGACCTCGCATGATCCCAAAACCTTCACTAGAGACAAAAAAATTTTTTCAATATTTTTGTTCCTCACATAGAGGACTATCAGCATGCCAAAAATTAAAGTGGGATCTTTATAGGTCGCCAAGATATTTTTTAAATTAGAAAAAAATTAACAAAAAGCTTAACAAAAATTCTTGGTACTGTTTGGTAATATTGTTCTTTATTACTCAATTTTGTTGCAGTAGCAATCAGTAAAGTAACCCACCCACTGTTCAATGTTGGATGCATTTCTACAATTAGTGATGACAAGCTTTCAGCAGTTGTTACTATGAACATTTTAATCTCTAAAGATGTCAATTGATTTCTGACCAAAATGTCAGTTTAAACAAAATTACCTTGCTAATTTTTGGTTGGTATTATCATCAGTAGAACATTCTAAGTTTTTACCAATGTAAAATAAAGTTGCATTTTTTCAAAATTTGTATTTTGTTTTAATGTAATAGGTGCTTTTTTCTGCTGGAATTTTTATAGTGTGGCAAAGTCATAAAAGCTGTAGTTTATAGCAGCAAAATCAATTTCAAAAAAGAACTATTTAAAAATATATTGAGGTTATAAAGCAAATAAAAAAAAAACACAAAATACTGTATTGCAAATATATCATAGACCAAAAATGGACTACCTTTTTGTTAGTGCTGGGCAGATTACCAATAGAATTTTACTAATGGCCACCAATTAATTAAGGTTAATTATTTGAAATTACTTATTAAAAAATAATAAGTTCCTAAGACCTCATTTACTTCTCCTTAAAAATGGAATGGAATGAAATGTCATAATTTTTAATAAGTTAAATCAAATAAAATTCACTAAATATTGTATTAATGAATTTTTGTCTTACAAACTCACAGATGAACTTGTAAAAATCAGTCAATCTAGGCTGCATTATCATAATTGGCTCCTAGAAAAATTGTATGTGACTAGCAATTTACAATTTGTACAAAAGTGAACCAAAATAGCATGATTAGAATATAATACGAGGGTCAGTCAAAAAGTAATGAGCCCTGTTAACTTTAACCGCTTTAACCTTCATATTTTTTCTAGAAATTTTAAGGGTGTTTAGTAAATTTACTGCTTTAAAGATAAATTGTAAAAAAAAATTGTTTCAACGTGTCCACTTTTGGTATTGTGTTTTGGAAATGACGTCATCACTGGATGTCCGTCAGAAGCAGAGAGCTGTGATTGAATTTCTTGTTTCGGAAGGGGAGCCACCAAAACAAATTTTTGAAAGATTGGTAAATGTTTATGGAGATGCTTCATTAGCCTACAGCACTGTGAAAAAGTGGGTATCCAGGATTAAACACGAAGAAGATGATCCAAGTTTGAGTAGCCTCCAGGACAGACCAAGAAGTGGAAGACCATCTTCTGCAGTCAATCCTGGAAACAATGATAAGGTTGAGAAATTGATTAGAGATGATCGCAGAATCACTATTGATGACATTGCTGAACGTGTTGGAGTTAGCCATGGAAGTGCTGTGAATATTGTTAATGAGCTAGGCTTTGCAAAGGTTTGCGCCAGATGGGTTCCGAGGCAACTTTTGGATTTTCACAAGCAAGCCCGTTTTGAAGCTTGTTCGGAGCTTATTGAGTGTCACAGAAGTGACAAAACTTTTCTCAGCTGTATAGTGACAGGAGATGAAACCTGGGTTCATCACTATGAACCTCTGTCGAAAAGATCATCCATGGAATGGCGTCACCCCACGTCCCCAAGAGCCAAGAAATTCAAAAGTCAACGTTCAGCTGGAAAAATTATGGCGACTGTGTTTTGGGACATTGAAGGAGTGATATTGGTAGATTTTATGCCTAAAGGTACAACCATCAACTCAGATGCTTACATTGACACTTTACGCAAACTGAAAGCGAAACTGAGAAGAGTACGACCTCACCTGGACATGTCTAAGGTCTTGCTGCAACATGATAACGCCAAGCCCCATACCAGTCTCAAAACTCGTGAAGTGATTGCTTCTTTTGGATGGACGACGGTAACCCATCCCCCATACTCACCCAACCTGGCACCATCTGACTATCATCTTTTTGGACCATTGAAAGAAGGAGTTAGGGGGCAGCACTTCACTAGTGATCAAGAAGTCAAGCACGCTGTAAGAAACTGGTTAAAAATGCAGCCTGCTGACTTTTACAAGGCTGGCATAGTGTCCCTTGTTCATCGATGGACAGTTGGAATTGAAAAGTGCGGAGATTACATTGAAAAGTAGAACTGAGATCTCCTATCCCTGGGGTTTCTTTTGATGTATGACTTTTGATTTTATTGCAACAAATATGGCCAAGAGAGACTTGGGCTCATTATTTTTTGACTGACCCTCGTATTAATTGATGCAAACAATAAAAAATTAAATTGGTTAAATTTGTGATTAGTTAAATGCATGATGTGCACAGTTGCATAAATTGTTATTTGAAACTATGTGCACCGTTGCCACAGACTTATTATTTATCAAATGTTAGCATCTCTAGATTAAGTTTAGTCATATGTGAAATGTTTTTTGCTATTTTTGAACTGAGATAATAACGATTTTACAGTCGAATCCGGTTAATTGCATACCGGATTATCGCATAATCTGCTTTATCGCATAAAGACCGTAAATCCCAAACCATAGCCAACCATTTGTTAAGTAAAATATTTCGGTTAATCGCATAGCGGTTTATTGCATAATCCGCTTAATCGAATAGAATTAAAAGGTATTTATTCGATTACTGCATTAAATATGTCAAAATTTCTGAGACAGAAACAGACAGTTTCACAGTCTTAACGAAAAAAAACGTAGCAAAACGCAAAACAAGCTCGCCGATTGTCAACGTCGCAATATGAAAGGCGCCGCCAATTAGAGATAAAAAAGAACGCAATGTGCGAAGTTTCTTCAAAGACAATTACTGATAAAGAACAATAACACGTGGCTGCCATTTTGCAATCACTAATTTTCGCACTTCGCACTGTTTTTGTTTCATTTAACGCTGAGTGAAAGCAGCAGCAGGGTATCTAAATTTTACGTATCAAAAATGAGTGAAGCAGCAGGGAAAAGTAAACAAATTAAGCGCAAAGATTTAACTTTGGCGGACAAAATCCTTGTCCTTGATGAACTTGAAAAGAAAAAATCTCAAAGCGCAGTTGCAAAGCAATTTGGAATATCGCAATCACAGGTGTCACGAATTTTTAGTGCAAAGGAAAAACTTTTGTTCGCTCATCGCAGCAACACAAACCCCGCTCGTAAAAGGGCAAGAAAAAGTACCCAAGAAGAAGTAGAGGACGCCTTGTTACAGTGGTTTAAACTGGCGAAAAGTAGGGGTCTTCTAATCACTGGCCCAATGTTACGTGAAAAAGCAAAAGACTTGGGGAAAATAATGAACGTTGATTTCGATCCATCATCGAGTTGGGTCACTCGCTGGCGAGAGCGGAATTTAATCGTTTTTAAGCGAAAGCATGGTGAGAAACAAGACCATGATTCTGAAGCGGCTGAAAATTGGATTACATCAGTGTGGCCAAAAATACAAAATGATTATTCTGCCTCTGATATTTACAACTGTGATGAAACTGGGCTTTACTTTCGTGCACTCCCAGAGGGTACTTTGTGTTTTAAAAACGAAAAACTCTCTGGCAGCAAGAAGTCAAAAGAGCGCTTTACCGTTTTGCTTACTGCAAACATGGATGGTTCAGACAAGCTACGACCATTTGTCATTGGAAAATCTGCTAATCCACGCTGCTTTAGGGGAATAAAAAAACTCCCGGTAACTTATAAATCTAACAAAAATTCCTGGATGACTGCAACACTATTTCAAGAATGGTTAGAATGGTTTGATGCTCGCTTACAGAAACAAAAGAAAAAAATATGTTTGCTGCTTGACAATTGTTCTGCCCACAAAATCGATGATCCTGGATTACAGTGTATTGAACTTGTATTTTTGCCGCCAAATACTACTTCCGCTATCCAACCGCTTGATCAGGGCATCATCAAGAACTTCAAACATTTCTACCGCCGTCGGATGTTACAAAAAATAGTCCTGGCTATTGATGCAGATGAAAACAGTACTGCGACTGAAGTGGCTCGGTCTATTTCTGCTTTAGACGCAGTGAATTTTATGAGCGCCGCTTGGAACGATGTTTCTACAGACACAATTCGAAACTGTTTTTTCCGTAGTCTAACACCAGCAGTACCCAACGAGCCGTTTCTTTCTTCAGATGAAATTCCAACCTCATTTACGCAGGAAACGTACACACAATTTGTTAGTCTTGATGATGACCTTGAAGTGACAGGTGTTCAAGACGATGGTGATATATGTGAAGAAGTGTTACAAAACAAGCAAGTTGAAACAGACGACGACAATGAAGAAAGCTCTGCTGATGCAACTGCTGTGACTCCACCAAAAAATAAAGAAGTGCTACACGCACTTGCTGTAATTCAGCGACGACTACAATTTGAAGGGGCAGATATGGGCGCATTTCTTCGCTTAGAAAGACAAATGCAAGATAGCATGCAAAATAAAATTAAACAAACAACTATCTCGCAATATTTTGCTTGAATTAAATAAAAAAATGTGTAATCCTTTATTGGCTTGTTTTTTACTTTTTGAGTAAGAATAAGGCGATCGCGTCTGCATGCGCTTGTAGGTATGACGTGTGACGTTTTCATGCGTGACGAGCTTCGCACTTTCGCTTAAACGCATAATTCGCTTAATTGCATAAAAAGGCTTGACAAATTCACTATGCAATTAACCAGATTCGACTGTATTACAAACATTGTTTTTCTAAGACTGAAGTTTTGCTAAGTGGTACATGGCAAATTGCAATAAGCTTCAAAGAATATTCATCCTCACTACACATAATAATTCTAATTTTTAATAAAAAATTTTCAAATCATGCATATATAATAAAATTATGTTTTTAAAAAGGAATGATTGAAAATGTGTAATTTTTCTTTCATGAAAGTTAGTTGAGCAGGAAGGTAACATCATATACTTGTTTGCAAAATAGAAAAATTTTCTCAAAAAATAAAATTTTTAAAAACCACAAAATAATTACTACCCTTAACTATATAGTGGAAAATATAGATCTTGTAAAGCATACAAAAAATATATAAGCATTAAAAAAAATGTAATACAAATTAAATTTGTCAAATTAAATTTAAAACTTCTAAGTTTTTGCTAACTAAAAATACTGATTTATTTGAATATATACCTAGTCATTATTTGATTTGATAATAATAATACATATTTATACAGCACTCTTTAAAAAAAAAACAATTAGATCAAAGGCCCTTTATAACAAAAAAAATTTTAAAACTCACGAGACATTACAACATTACCACAAAATTAAGTGACAAAATCAAGAGTATACAGATGGGTTTTTAATAAAATTTTAAATTGGGAGAGTGATTGAATCATTTCTAAGTGATCAGGCAAACTATTCCATAATAATAAATACAAAACAAATTGGTACATTAAAAAGTAAAAAAACAAATAGTCAAGTTTTTATTACTAATAGTCAAAATATGAATATAAAGGTTAATGTAGCAGTTTTCATTCTTCATAAACAATATAAAATGTCTTGGTTTGATTTTCAAACCTAAGTGTTGCCAATAAATTTCTTGAATGCAGAAATTAAGTCTTTCAAGATATAATATTAGCTAAATAAACATAAAAATTAAATACATCTAAGCATATTTTGTTAATATGCTATAAAATATATTTTAATTTCATTTGGACTAAAAAAAATTAACACATTGGCTGCTAAAACCTAATCTACGACTAAGCCCCAAATGCTATCCCTATGTATTGCAAAAAATATTGGAGTTCTTTGATTGTTTTAAATGGTATCTTTTACTTGAATTAATGTTATGAATAGATACCATTTTTCTTTGGGTCTTCCTCATTGCTTTTAAACTTATTAATTTGGTATTAAACAGCAAGAATATAATTTAAATATGATAAATTGATCTATTGAACAAAAATCACATAAAAAGTCTGCTTTCTATTATCAATTATTTTTACAATTTTGCAAAAGATGCCACACACCACTTGTTTATCAAAGCAAAATAACTTAAAAGTTAAAACTTTAGTACTAAAAAAATAAATAAAAGACAACTTGTAGTTGGGATTATTAAGTTAAAAAATCCAAACTAAAATTTATTAAATGGTTATAATTAATGTCTAAAACTGATTAAATTTAAAATGTCATTATAATATGTAGGCCTATAATTCAGATTCCAAAATCTAAAACTCAATACAATTAAGTGTATAAAAAAAAGAACACAAACCTTAAGCCTTTCAACCAAGCGTTTAGCATCATCTAGTAAGGTTTCAACAGAAAGATTCATTTTAAATACCTATATAATACATATATTGATGACTTAAAAAATATTGGTATAATGTTATAAAACTTCATGTTTTGTTCTTAGTTATTGACTTTATAAAATAATATGAGCTAGGTTAAACAGATAAAATAGATGTAAATATTGCTATATCACATATTGTAGTATTGAAACTTTTGATGGGATTTGAAAATTTGCTTTAGATATGAATGTCTTTAAAACATTACTGGTATGAATTTAAAAAATCAATACCAGTATTACTTAAGACTAAGTGCATGTCTTTCTTGCGTCAGATTAAAATTTTTCTAAACTAAAAAATAGATACGAATTAGGATAATTCTGAATTGACTGATAAAACCTGTGATGGCTTTAATAGAGTGCAAATTAAGTGACCACACCAGGCCCCCTAAAATACATCAAGTGGCCCTCTACACAAAAAATTGCTCTATTTCTTTATAGTAGCACTCAGGATGTCAATGGCAGGTGAAAAAAGAAAAAATTTTTAAAAAAAAATGGCTTCTGCTGCTCCTTAGGTGGTTGTCACTTGTGTTTGTGGAAAGGTGAAAGTACAGACTTTTTCTTAAGAGATCACAATGCCTTGAGGCAGTATAAAGTGCCTCTCCATGCTTTGCATCAACCAATAGTGGCCCCCTAAATTGAACATCTTTTTTTTCAGAAATCACTTTGCTTTCATGTACCACTAAAAATGGCTTCAGTTATCTTTTTTAGTACACTAATTAGTGGCTCCCCTACGTTTCACCTATCCCCCTTTTTTGTAAGGCCAACACTGGATATAACCCATAGTGAAAATTTTAAAGTAGTACGTTTTTAATCTTACTCGTATGAGACGGATAATGGCTGTGCTGCAGTTTTTAATTTTTTAAAATTTCTTATAGTGCTCCATAGTACTTCTTTTGAACCAACTAGTTTCTCTCTAAAACTAACTGTTACTCCAATCAGTTTTTCTTCGAATTCGACTTGACCCTGCAGAACATATCCAGAACCGGATACAAACCCGAATCCAAGGTTTTTTCATAAAAACCGGATCTGATTGGATCTTGTTTTTTTTTTTAAATTTACAAAGTCTGGAGTGGAATCGGATTTTTTTCTCTCGATTGAGTGTCAAAAAAAAAGTTCTCAAAAACTATTTGCAAATTTAATTTCTACGGCTTTAGTTCCTGTTTGGGTTTACCAAATTTTATTTTTCGGGCTTAGTTTGGGTACAGGTTTAGCAAATTTTATTGTTAAAGGTTCAGTCCTGGTTCAGTTCCGGTTTGAGTTTAAAGAAAATAATTACAGTTAATATGGATTTTCAATTTATTGTTAAAAACATTAAAAAAATGGCCCAGATGGTAGGTGCTTTCTCGCAGCCTGGGCCGTGAGTAAATCTGTTCATTGGTCTTAAAGATAACAGACCGAAACCAAATCTACCAAAATGGAAGGATATCGACCCATTCCGATGTTCAGTGTGGATCTGCTAATCGGCAAGCGTCCTTTTCAGGACGGGGCAATGCCAGGATAAAACTGTCGTTTTAAGGGCACATTGCCAACAAGTTCCGAAAACCCACTATTCTTCAACTGAACATCGAAGGCCTCATTGCAAGCAAGATGAAGGTTCTTCATCACCTCGCTATGCAGTCTGAGGCACTCGTCATCCTATTGCAGGAGACCCACTGCACTGATGCAGAGAAGGTGGTACTTCCAAACTATCAACTAGCTGGGTCTTCTTAAAGCAGGAAACATGGCCTTGCCACGTTTATCCACGAGCGACTAAGATACACGCTTTTGGACCAATCTCCACTGACATCGGAGCTAGATCGAATGGTTGTGTGGGGATGTTGATGGCTATAAAATAGTCAACGTCTACAAACCACTGCCAACGTCTAAAAACCACTAGCGATCCCTAGATCTCCTAGTATTTCCTCACCCATGTCTGTACGCTGGCGATTTTAACTGTTGTCATGCTGACTGGAGTTACGATGACAACAGTCCAGACGGTGAGTGCTTGGCTGGCTGGGCAAGTATTAATTGTCTTGCCCTCTATATAATGCCAAGGACGCTGCCAGTTTTTATTCCGGCCGATGGAACACTGGCACCAATCCGGATCTAGCTTTCGCTAGCGTAGGTCCAAACAGTCGCTTACCGAATAGACGTGTCCTTGACAAGTTCCCCAGGTCACAACATCGACCTTCGCTGTTGTGATCTGGGGAACCAAGGTTTGCTATGGCAGTGTTATTACTCCACCAAGGTTTGCTATGGCAGTGCCAAGCATGTCTGTTAAGCGATGGAACTTCCGCAAGGCCAAATGGAGTCATTACATTACTTTGACGAATAAATTCGCAAAGACTTTGTTGCTGCCTGATTCACTTGATATATGGATGCGGCTTACCAAGGACTTCTCTACCATTAAGAAAGCAGCCAAAAAAGACTATCCCACGAGGGTATCGAAATCACTATATGTTCCGTGTTGGGATGAAGAGTGTGAATCCTTCTATAAAACCTTCCTGCAGTCTCCTCAGGGAGACGACTCAAGTTTGGCTGCTACAGCTCTGCTTGCCAAGCTTGACAGGAAGCGCGGGGATTGATGGTCCGAGACAGTTCGGAGCATTGACTTCTCACACTCTAGTCGAAAAGCATGGAGTATTTTGAACAACCTTACTGGTAGGTCACGACACTCTCCTCGTCACTATCCCATTTCAGCCGATGCTATTGCATCTCAGTTGGTTAGAAATGGGAAATACGAGGCTATTAACCGCAAGTCATCTCGACTTGTCTCTCAAGAAGTGTCTGACCTTTGGAGGGCCACAACACCAGACCCAGTAAATATCTTTGACAATTTCTCACAGAGAGAATTTGCTGCTGCCTCCAACATTTAAAACCAGGTAAAGCTCCGGGACCTGATTCCATCTGCCTAGAGCTTATACTCCATGCTGGAGCTGCTTTGAAGTCCTGGTTACGTGACTTCCTTTCTTTCTGTTTGCGCCGACTCAAAATTCCCAAGATCTGGAGAAGAGCGCTTGTAGTTGCAATCCCAAAACAAACAAAGCCCGTGGGGGACCCAAAGAGTTATTGACCGATATCTCTGCTCTGTGACCCATACAAGATCCTCGAGAGGCTTATCTACACCCGCGTTGAACTATTAATCGATCTACTGCTCCCTAAGGAGCAGACTGGGTTCCGACGCGGGAAGTCAACCGTAGATCAAATTGTCCTGCTAACCCAGAACATCGAGGATTCTTTTGAGGCTAAAAAGAAGGCCGGTGCCGTATTTGTCGATCTGAAAGTTGCTTATGACATTGTCTGGCACCGTGGCCTTACCTGCAAGCTGCTGAGGCTTCTTCCTGATAAGCACATGGTCAAAATGATTATTGAGCTTGTCCGAAATCGAAGTTTCACCCTTACTACCGGTGACAGCAAGCAAAGCAGGCTACGCCGTCTTAAAAACGGCGTTCCTCAGGGATCGGTCTTGGCTCCCCTCCTATTCAACATCTATACGTACGATCTTCCTTCCATGATTTTCAGAAAGTTTGCTTATTGATGATTTAGCATTGTTGCACTCTTCTGGAAACTGGAAGGACTTGGAGAGGACTTTAAGCCAAGACATGTCTACACTTTCAGCGTATCTCCAGACTTGGAGGTTGAAGCTCAGTTACACTAAGACGATGACGGCAGCCTTTCACTTAAACAACAGAGACTAAACGTGAGCTAAAGGTCTACAACAACGGTAGACTTTTACCGTTCTTTCCAACCCCTACTTCTCTTGGGGTAAAACTGGACAGATCGCTCACGTTTCGTCACCATTTAGTGGCATTGTTCAAAAAAGTATCCTCGCGCGTCACACTGCTGAGGCGACTCGTGGGCTTGGAATGGGGTGCTGGTGCTAAAACACTACGCATAGCCACCTTGTCTCTAGTCTACTCAACAGCTGAGTACTGTGCGCCAGTCTGATGTCGCAGTGCTCACACTCGCATCATCGACAGTGTCTTGAACGACGCCTTGCGCATAGTCACTGGATGCCTGCGTCCCACTCCAACGGACCACCTACCTATACTCTCAGGCATCCAGCCAGCTGAGCTTCGCCGACTGGGAGCGACACTCTCCTTGGCTCATCGTGGATCTCTGGACCCTGATCATATTTTGTTAGGTCTTTTATATGGGTCCTCAGATACTCGCCAAGTGAGACTAAGATCCAGACGCCCGTTTGTGCCAGCTGCGCGGAATCTTTTGGACAACCTTGCCAGACTTGGAATCTGCCCTTCTGAATGGACAAATCACAAATGAAAAATAGAGTATTGTGAAAATGTTTCCAGGCTCCGTACTTTTGTGCCCGGGACCGGTGCCAGGCCTGTTGGGATGGGCTTACCCGAGCAGCTTGGGTTAAGCTCAACCGCCTGCGGACTGGTGTTAGGCGATTCCATTCGTCCATGCACAAATGGGGTCTCGCTCCTTCACCGAATTGCGAGTGTGGCGCCTCTGAGCAAACCACAGACCATGTACTAACAGCGTGCCCTATACATCGGGCACCACATGGAGCACGAGGTCCGACGGTTTTGGATGACGAAACTCGATGCTGGCTTAATAACACCACTGCCAACATCTGATTCAGGCAGTGGGGTAGTAAAAGGATAAACCCTCGGCCCCAGTCCTGTTTGTGTCTGATCTGAAGTGGATACCCTTCAAACGACGACATGTTGCATTTGGCAAAATACCTTTAAAAAAATGCAAAAGCTCAAGCACCATTGAGTAGATGTGTACGAATTGCAAAAAAGGAGTTTTTAATTCTGTTGCTAATTTTATATAATAGTTTAAGACCTTTTTTTTGTTTCAGAAAATACAGAAATAAAAGCCTTTTGCAAAAAAAGATTTGTATAAATGCATTAAAATTACATCGTTTTCTCTTCATGTTGCAATTGCATACTAGCTACTCGTATTATGCAACATGCTTTTACAAAACATTAGCAGATTTAACTTTGAAAAGTCTATTTAGCTGCAATGGTTAGTTTGGTAGCATTATTTAAAATCAAATAAATTGAATAAAAAATTGATTTTAACGGAATGATTTAATTTACTTGTATCTAATTTTTCATGATTTCTTTTAGAATGTACTCGTAATTTTTAATGGTAGTTAACTATACCTTAAATTGAATGCACTTATTAAATATCGTTTAAAAAAGGTTATTTGTGAGGATTCGATATTTTGTTACAGCCGTAAAAAATAGCTTAACATGACAACAACTATTGCTTTGACCACAAATTCATATTAAGGGTTTTGGTGAGGTTTTACAATTAAAAAAAATAAGTAATTTATGCAACATGTTCAAGTGGTTACTTTTTCAAATTCCAAGCAAAAAACATTTAAAAAAAATAAACTTTATAGTGAGCAAGATTTGTGTTTGCAAAAAAAGAAATAATTATATTTTTCTTAATTAATCTTTTTAACTTGAAGGAAAACATTTAGGGGCAATATACTAACGGCAATTATTGGGTCTCTTCAAGAAGTCACCATAAGCGATTTTTTCGGTGAAACTTACCCAGAATCCTCGTTCAGCATCAGAATGGAATAAAAAAGAAAACTAAGAGAAAAAAGGCCTTTCAAGAAGCGATAGTAATCACTGAGAATTTTGAGTTTCACAAATAAAAATCGCTTATGGTGACTTCTTAAAGAGAGCCCAATTATTTTTATCAGCTTTTGAAGATGCCAAGATATTGCTGTTGGGTTGAAATTTTTATTTGTTTTTTTTTAGCTATAGAGATATTACTGAATTAAGGCTGCTTGCTGGGATGCCAAGCAGAGTAATGTCCTTAAAGTGCTTCCAATGATATAACAAGATTATGCCAGTAGCTATTGAGTTGCTGAATCTGAAATATAAAGATCTTATTTTGATGACTACAACAATGAGTATTGCTTGAGCAAACACCTTTTTAAAAAGAGAAAAAGATGTCTAAAAATTTTCTATTTTAAATTTATGGTTTTGCGGTTCAGTGCGGTGCAGTGCAAATTTTTGGTAACAATTTTGCGGTGCAGTGCAATGCGGTGTCACAAATAAAAAATACTTGCGGGCTGCGGACACAAATTTTGTATCCGCGACATCACTAGTTCAGTGATTTGGTTCAGTGTTGCAGTTTGAAAAGTGACTTTGTAAATCGCAAGCGAAACTTGGAAAAATTTCGTTTTGCAATTTCATTGTTTGGCTGCATCGCTGAGTATAGTAATTGTGGTCGTTGGCTTCTGGAAGCCTATGATAATTTAATATATCGAAATTTCAACATTAATATATGTAGCATAAAAACCATAAGACGAGTGTAAAGCCAGCGGTGTGATTGGGGAACGCTCGGATAACTTCCTTATAGTTCAAGAAATCGAAGAGAAGAAAAGAGGGATTTGCTGTGCGGTCGACTGTAAACTTTTTAAAATTAACATTTGTGTTTGGTTTAATCCCTAATTTTATGAAATATTTTTTTATACATTTTTCATTTTTACCATCGTACAAATCAAGGTCATGATTTATAGATTGTGCCATAGCAGAGATGGGCATTTTTTAAATTAGTAAAGCGCAGCGCAACTGGCGCAATGTATTTTTTAAATTATGTTAAGCGCAGGGCAACTAACTCAATACGCTTTTAAAAATTATTTAAAAATTTATTTAAAGCGCAATTTATTTAAAGAACTGTAAGTGCAGGCGAGCAGCACAACATGCAGGTCCGGCGAGAAAAGGGTGCAGCCGGTGCGCTGCACCAGGGCCCATAAAAGTCAAGGGGGACCCTTGATACCAAAATTCAAAATTGAAATGGGCGATAATGCATGAATTTTTTATTGTTGCTTTGAAGCTGAAAGGGATTTCTATGTGCACTGTCACGAACAAATTTCGCAGGAATGTTTTGAAGAAAGCATTTATACAGGAAATTTAAGCTCTAATGCCTAACCTGATGTCAAATTTGCAAACGTTTTCAAAATTACAGTAACGAAACGTGGAGAAAAGTAGTGTAATACCTCAGTGTAGCCGTTGGCTTGGTAGTAGTAGGATAGGATAAACAAAGAAATAAGATCAAGAAATCACAGGAGCGTATCAAGGTATGTTGGAAAAAGGATAATGGCTGACGCAATAAGACAAGCAACAATGCCGTTGATGGAGAAGGAAGTCAACTTGCACGGTCAGCGTTAGAGACATCAGTTCGCTGGTTCAGATGAGAAAACGGCCGATATTGTTATTTTCGGCTTCCGTCGCGTGCATTTCATTGCATATGTCCGAAACGTGCCGCGATCAGCGCATAGAGACAGAGTGGGATGTGCCTTGATACCAATGTCAAAAGTTTGGCAAAATGATGCACGCTTTTTATCATAGACGCCAACAACCACGATGTGCCGCCATCACTGTAATGTCCGTGGAATATTGTGCACATATCCTACACATTATTAGATTCTAAGCACAGTAGTTAAATTTATTATGTAAATAATCAAATTACAGTAGTTAGGAAACTCTTAAGGTACTACCATAAAGCGTCTGTCATTGCATAAAGGTGTTGAAAATCTAGAAAGATCAATTAAAGTGGAATAGGAAAAATGGTACAACATTTTGAAACGACTTAATGTTTTTGCCCTATTCTTAGGAAAACGTGGCCTTACTTTCCGGGGTTCTTTGCAACGCGTTGGTGACTCAAATAATGGAAAATTTTTAGATCTGATAGAGTTGCTTTCCCACTGGGACCCCATTCTATTGTAACATCTGTTAAAGGTAGAAGAGTTGCATAAAAAGGGTGAGGACTACAAGTACATTACCTCTTTAATGAGTCCCAAAATGAATTCATTGCAGAATGCTCTGATCTTGTTAAGCAGCTCGTTTTGGGAGAAAAGCAGTCTGCAAAGGACAAAGTATGGCACACCATATTCGTCTCATGTTGAGCAAACAACATTCTTTTTGTGTTACCTTATTCCGCATGAATCACGATTTGAAATTGTGGAGCGATTTCTGAAATTTGTAGATTGTAATGACAAAAGAAGCTCTAAAATTGCTTAAATGATTACTGAAACATAGAAAATCCGTACTATTTTACTTGCTGATTGCAGGGCACAAGGTTATGACAATGCAGCAAGCATGTCAGGCAAATACAATGGTGCAAAAGCAATAATAAAATAAAAGTACCATACTACTATATTCTCTCCTTGTGGTTGCCACATACTTAATTTATGTTCATATTAATTTCAAGCTGATTGTGAGTAAAAATGGAAATAAAATAAAAATGATGCTGCTTAATGTATTCCAGAAGCAAATACCTAATTCGGAACTATACAAACAATATGCATTTTATTCAGTTGCAACCCCAAGAGGTGGGAAATGCCAGCAAAGCGGATTGGTTTTTCGTTTCATGGCATATCTGGCGCCAGATGGTCAGATCAAGTAAGTAGTGTAAAACCACTTATAGCTTACCTTCCAGGCGTCAAGTTGGTTTTAGAAAACCTGCTAGGGCTGAATATCACTCCAAAAACCAGGAATGAAATCTACGAAGCTATATGTTATATCAAGTCCTTCACCTGCATTATAATGTCATAGAATTTGTCACAGACTTTCAATTTGTCCTACAACGAATGGCACAGACTATTAGTTCCTATTGACTTTTGCAACCACATCATTCAAACTAGTGATGCAACTTTACATATGGAAGTTGCAAACATCAGAAAGCTTGCTTGCACAATTAGTGGCTCTTGGAGACAGTTGGAAAGCAATCTGAAATGAAGCTAAGCTTGTTGCATCCAGCCTGCAGATAGAAGTAAAATTGTTCACAGACCGTAATTCCACTGCCAAGAAAAGAAAAAGATTCCAATATGAGGATATACCTGATAAAAATATAAATGAAATGAACAAAACAAATGAACCCACTGAGGAAGCCCACTTCCGAAAGCACATATTTTATGTGGTATTGGATAATGTTATTGGAGAGCTTACAGTTTAATATAAACACTGTTACCAGGGATATTACTTATTTTAAAATTCATTGTTCTTCTGGTAAAATCAGGCAAGTAAAACTTCAACAAATACAAAAGGCGTAATATTTATTAAAGCAGAACTCAACGACGTTTCGTCCGTTGCATCGGGCGGACTTCTTCAGGTAAAAGCAAAACACAACGCGCACCGTATTTAAAAACCAAGAAGTTAAAAACACAAACCAACAAACACAAGGTGAGAAGCGAACATACATAACGATTTCAAAATTACTTAGTGCAAAAGAAACAAATTTAAGAGGTTGAAAACCCACATCAGTTGAGATTTTTTATATTGCTATATATTTTTGGAAAAACATTACGATCTTTATCATTTATTGAATTTTTTTTTTTTTTTTTATATTATTAATATATAATGATTCTAAAAATTTTCGTTTTTCATAGTCAATGTTATAATCCAATATTTCAGAATTACCAAAATCAATCCTATGTTCACAATTAAAACAATGCTTAACCAATGCAGTTTTTTTATTCAAATCATCTTCTTTCAGTTTAGCCAAATTAATCGGTTTCAAATCACGTTTATGTTCCGATAAGCGAGTATTGAAACATCTGCCCGTTTCACCAACATATACATTTGAACAATCTTTACAAGGAATTTTATAAATTGCACCACGCTTATATATATCATCAACAGAGTCTTTTATTTTTGGTAAAATATTTCCAATATAAGGGTAAGTATACACATTAAATATTAAATTTTCTCAAAATTCTAGACAATTCATCACTCAAACCTTTAATATATGGTAAACTGACATAGTTAGATATTTTTTCACTCATGCAAACAATTTTATTAACTTTTTTATGTTTAATTTCTTTTTTCATTTTATTCAATAACCAATCTGGATAATCATTATCACGTAAAGCATTACAAACAAATTTAACTTCATTAATTTTGTCTCGATAATTTGTAATTAATTTAGAATTAGCGCGAAACAATAATGTTTTAACCAAACCAACTTTTTGAAAAAAATTATGACATGAATTAAAATTTAAGTACCTAGTTGTATGTATAGGTTTTCTATAGGCTTTTGTAGTTAATTGACCATTGTTACGAATTATTAAGACATCTAAAAACGAAATAGCATTATCAACTTCTTGTTCGACCGTAAATTTAATACTTTCTTCAATATTATTTATAAATTTATAGAAAGATACCACCTCGGTTTTCTTTAGCACAACAAAAGTATCATCAATGTAACGTAACCAAATGCGAGGTTCAGTTCAGTTCAGTTCAGTTTTCTTTTATTTCTGCTTCGCCACATGAACAAAATAACAAAATGTTGAAAAGTTTGTGTGTTGTTAAAGACGGGGTTAGAAAAAGGAAGAAGCAACAAAACGAGTTGACGTTGTGTCTTGCTAATTAGCGATGAAAGGTGTGACTTGTTGTTTAATATAGAAGCAAGGTTGCTTCACCTCATTATAAAATTGTTTAAATAGAAAGAGAAAAAGAAAAAAAATAATGTATAGGACCGAGGTTATTTGCTTAATAAAACACTGCTATGGGGGCGGTGCAATGGTGGGACCATAGCAGAGTTCGGCTGGATGAATATGATCAGTCCTTAAAAATATGTAAAAGCATGAACATATTCTACCAGCCCAACAGGCAAACAAACCCACCGAAAGAAATCCTGTTGCGGATCATAAGATCATTTCTCGAACAAAAACCTCAGTAAGAAAAATACAAAAACAAAAACATTACACCATTAGTAAAAAAAAAAAAAAAAAAAAAAGAACACAAGAACAACATAAGAAAACAATAAAAAAAAAAATAAAATAAAATAAAAAAAAATAAAAAAAAAATCTACAAAAACCGATGCAAAGTAGTAACAATAAATAGTAAAATAAAATTTATGCAATAGCTAAAAAAATTGTTCAGGTAGAAACAAGAGTGATCCTGAAGAACTTTTCTTGAGTCTTTTCTTGACCGTTGTAGAGTTGAAGATTTTCAAATTGTTCAGTTGTTTTCCTGAAACACAAGAAAAGGAAGACCAGCAAAAGATATTAAATGATGACCTACGTAACAGTTTATTGGTTTGATTGTTGTTCAAGGAAGAATGCTTTAGATTTTTTAACAAATGTACTTAAGGATTTACATAGTTTTATTTTTTCAGGTAATTCATTCCAAATTTTTGGGCCAATGTATCTTATTGATTGTTTTGTTACTGTGTTTTTGCATGATATAGGTATGATTTGAGAGTTACTTCTAGTAATTACAGTGGAAGTTTTTCTTTGAAATATATTGTTAAATGCTGACGGTAATTGCTTATGGAATGATTTGTACATGAAAATTGAAATATTTAATTTATAGAGTTGTTGTATATTAAGAATATTATCTTCTGTTATTTCTTTGTTGCGTTTTTTTGCGGGATTAGTGCAGATTATCATATTAATAAACTTATTGCAGATTTTTTGTAATTTATTAAGTAACACAGAGTGTCCATAGCACCAAGTTGTAATGCAATACCTTATATGACTCAGAATTAGTGAATGAAAAAGTGTAAGTAGAGCTTCTTGAGTTAGAAAAGGCTTTACTCTCATTACTGCGTATAGCGATGATTTTAGTTTGCTGATTAGCATTGCCATGTGGTCTTTCCATGTTAGGCGTTCATTGAATATAACACCTAGCAATTTGACTGAAGTGACTCTTTCAATTTGATTTTTTCTAATAGTTAAAACTGAATCTTTTGACAATGTTTTTGTGGTACGAGAGCTAAATAAAATGTATTTTGTTTTTTTGACATTAAGGGAAAGCTTATTTGCTATTAGCCAGTTGTCAATGTTTTCGAGTTCTTTATTTCCTTTTTGAAATAATAAATTATTGTTTTTTGCACTAAGGATGATCGTTGTATCATCAGCAAAAGACAGGTTGTTGCTATATTTGAGACATTTTGAGAAGTCATTAATGTAAATTATAAACAAGAGTGGACCGAGTATTGAGCCTTGAGGTACCGAGGAAGAAATAGGTTCTATATTTGAAATACTTGAATTATAATCAACTTGTTGGGTTCTTCCAAATAAATAACTTTTAAACCAATCATGAACTGTGCCTCTCACACCATAATGATACAATTTATTTAGTAATATTTCATGATTAATAGTGTCAAAAGCTTTAGACAGGTCAAGAAAAATTCCAAGGCTATTCATTTTTTCTTCAAATGATGTTGCTATTTGATCAGTAAGCAGGGAAGTTGGGGAAGCAAAATCTTTTAGCATTTTATTCTCAATAGATTCCATAACTAAATTAGCTACAATGACGGAGATAGGTGAACCCATCGCAACACCAAAAATTTGACGATAAAATTTCTTACGAAAACATAAATAAGTGTTGTTTAAACATAAATCTAAAGCATTCATAATTTCGTTGACATTTAATTTACATCTAAATTCTAATTCGCTATCACATTTCAAACGATCAAAAATAACTGATTTGGCTATATGTACAGGAATTTTAGTAAATAAAGACACAACATCGAAAGAAAGCATCAAATCCTCATCATTAATTTTAAAGTTAGATATTCTATCGATCAATTCGAATGAATTTTTTATTGATAAATTATTGGAATTTATTAAAGGTGTTAATATTTTCGCCATAAATTTAGAAAGATTATATAGAGGTGAATTAATAAAAGAAACGATCGGTCGAAGAGGCCAGTCTGGTTTATGAATCTTTGGTAATCCATAAATGCGTGGCGCAATAGCATCCGTACTTCGCAAATAAAAATATTCTTTTTGTGATAAACGATCAATCTTGTATAAGTCAAAAATAAATTTATTTAGTTTTCGTTCAATACTTTTCGTTAAATCCTTTTTTATTAAAACATACGTATCTTTATCATTTAACAATTTAAAAATTTTTTCTTCGTATTTATCTTTATCAATAATAACTGTACAATTACCTTTATCTGCTTTTGTAATCACAATATTTGTATCATTTCGTAAATTTTTTAATGCCTTTCTTTCTTTAATAGATAAATTTGGAATACTCTTGTTTTTCTTGTTCAATATATCCACAACTTTGCTTCTTATTATAGAAGATGTATTATCAGATAAGTTCTTTATACCTTTTTCAATATTAGCCAATATTTCAGTTTTTGGAATATAATCCTGTGAGACCGCAAAATTTAAACCTAATAATAACACTTTTCTTTCATCTTCTGATAAATTTTTATTAGAAAGGTTAACAACCCAATTATCTTTGTTTCTCATGTTACCATTGATCATTTTTTTATTTGAAATTTTCATCTCGTCGTACTTCTGTTTAAAATCTTGCTTCAATTTTGCAATTTTCTCTTTATAATGTTTTATTAGTGTGTTATAGAGTTTATTAGCAGTAAACTCTACATGTTTTAAAATCGATTCAAAGTTAATTACGGAATTCTTTAGTAATTCTTCTCTAATGTTCTCCATAAACTGTAGACTTTTTCTTATCCAAAAGTGTGATTCATTAATGCGTAATTTAAGACAATTAAAACCAAATTTTTCCGCTAATTTTCTTCCTGCCCTAGTGTTTATAGGAGATTTTATCATTAAGCTTTTTGTTAAAATATTTATTGAAAAAATTCAATAAATGATAAAGATCGTAATGTTTTTCCAAAAATATATAGCAATATAAAAAATCTCAACTGATGTGGGTTTTCAACCTGTTAAATTTGTTTCTTTTGCACTAAGTAATTTTGAAATCGTTATGTATGTTCGCTTCTCACCTTGTGTTTGTTGGTTTGTGTTTTTAACTTCTTGGTTTTTAAATACGGTGCGCGTTGTGTTTTGCTTTTACCTGAAGAAGTCCGCCCGATGCAACGGACGAAACGTCGTTGAGTTCTGCTTTAATAAATATTACGCCTTTTGTATTTGTTGAAGTTTTACTTGCCTGATTTTACCAGAAGAACAATGAATTTTAAAATGAGCTTACAGTTTGTTTCAGTGCAAAAAACAGATTTCTGATGCCTTCAGCCTTGTTTGTTACTACCAAATGATGTCAAAAGAAGAATTGAAGCGCAAAGCAGCCAAACTAGCAGAGAAGTATTCTGAAGAAATCAGAAGTAAAGAAGATTTTGTGCAGAAAATCAGTCACATAACAACGGTTTACCATGCCAATTTTGGTAGTAAACAATTGGGTGCAATGGAACTGTTAAACGCTTTGGCAGAGTACAGATTAGAAAGTGTATTTCCCAACCTCAGTGTCAGTTTGAAGATGTTCCTTACAGCACCAGCCACAGTAGCATCCGCAGAAAGAAGCTTTTGCAAGCTTAAACTCATCAAAAATTATCTCAGGTCCACCATGGATCAGGATCTGGCTAGGCTCAGTATTGGGTCTGACATTGCAAAACAAATAGAATTTGACAGTGTAATTGTAGTTTTGCCAAGGAAAAGGCACGCAAGGCAACGCTGTTTTACTAAAACAAGTCAATTCACTAAGTGTTTTATCATTTATATATTTTCTGCAGGCTGTAACCTTCATGAAATAGTGAGCATTTAAATGACGAATGATCTAGTTATATTTGTAAATAACGTATGAAATGGGCGTAAAGTTTGATTAAGATACACGTTTATGTAATGCAATTATGAGAATTTGATAAAATGGTCCACAGACCTTTTGAAAAGATTCCCGATTCCTCAGAACATATAACATAATGTAACTAAATCATCTAGATATGACTAGTATTGGAAAGGAGACCCAGAAAAGGTCTCGCACCGGGACATTTTTCCTCTCATCGACCCTTGTTTCACATCATATGAAGCGCAATGACTATTTTAAATCAGAAGCGCAGTCCAACCTGAGTTCTAAATTTCATTTATGTCGCATATCAAAAACTACAAAAAAAAAAAAAAAAAAAGTTTTTTAACCCAACATTGTCTAGTAAAACAAGAAGACACTTGTACTTACAAATTTCAATCAAAAATAAAAAAGCACTTTCTTTGAGTTTGCTTTTTATTAACACAAACTTTTATGAGCTACTGCATACACCATCAATTGCATCAAATCTTTATACTGTTACTTCTAAAGAAATAATCAATAGGTCACAAAAGCTGTGTTAATAAAAGTAAAGTCACTAAACAAATCCATAATACTGTAGTAATGAATCACTAAACAAATGCTTTATCACTGGAGATTTTAATTATGATTTATCGAATCAAAATAATAAACATGTTTGCAATTTTATTGAAATAATGGTGAAAGGTCATTACTTCCCAGTTATTAACAAACCGACTCGCATCACAGATACATGTACAGCAGTGTTAGACCACATCTGGACAAATTTACACCATCAACAATAAAATCAGGAGTTATTTTGAATCCACTTTCTGACCATTTACCAGTATATATGTGTTTTAATCTTAACAAATAGAATTTTTATACAACTCAACAAAAAAGATCTTTTACCCCCAAAATATAATCAAGTTTAATGAAATGCTAGAAAATATTGATATTAATGCAATATTAAATGAAACTAATACTAATTTAGAAATTAAACTATTAATGGACAATTATAAATCTTCTTTTAACTACTGCTTCCCTTTCATCAAGTAAAATATTCAAAACAAAAATAAGCAGCCATGATTTGATAGTTATCTTTATTTATTAATGCTTAAAAAAAACAAGGTTTTTAAAAAGTTCTTCAAACATAAGAGTGTTTTAAACAAAGCAAACTTCAATAAAGTAAGAAATACATACAATCGCACCTTACAAGAAAAAAAAAACAGAGTTATTTTAAACAAACATGTAAAAAACTAAGTAATAAATTTAAAATTAAGTAATATTATATTTATTTAAAATTAAGTAATATTAAGTCCATATTTTTTTGCAGTCTACATAGATGATCTATCGAAAACTAAACAAAATAAAAGTAGGATGTTTTGCTGGAAAATCTCTTGTTAATCATTTATTATTTGCTGATGATCTGTGCTGTTTTTGCCCCAGCATTCATGGTCTTCAACGTATCATTGATGTATGCCACTCGTATGCTTCCTCTCATAATATAATATTCAACTGTCAAAAAACACTAGGCTTATCTTTTGCCTCTAGCAATTTTAAATTAAATATTAAACCTAATGTGGCACTCGGTGATTTCAAGATACGATTTGTAAATGAAATTAAATACCTTGGGGTATTTCTTAACTCCAAATTATGTGATGATGAAGATATAAATAGACAGGTTCGTTATTTATATGGAACTGCAAATAGGTTAAAAACATGCTTTTACAAGTGTTCGACGAAAATAAAAAATGTATTATTTCGCACATATTGCTCATCTATGTATGCATGTCAATTATGGAATAACTTTTTGTCCTCTAGTCTAAAAAGAATACGTGTAGCCTACAATAATTCTTTTCGATTTTTACATGGATTGCCTGGTATGTAAGTGCCAGTGAACATCAGGTGTTGAATAACATTACAACATTTGATGCAATTCGAAGAAAAATGTCCTGCTCCTTCGTTTATCGTTGTTACGATTCTAATAATAAATTAATTTTTTCTTTAATGACCTCGGAATGCTTTATTAATTCAGCATATTATAAATACTACAACACATTAGTTTATTTGCAATAGATTCTTGGTAATTTTTTTTTTTTTTTAAAGTGTTGTTTTTTTGTATGTGTATTTCATTCTGTGTAGTTTTTGCTGTTTTGTTTTTGTTTTTTTTCTGTTATGGACTGTGAGTCTGATTTAAATAAATAAATAAAAAATAAAAATAAAAAAAAAGAGACCTGGAAAAGTATAAACAAACAATTAGGTAAAGTCAAATCCTCAGAATGCTTTCCATATTCATAAACAATAATTTGGTGAATGACTCTCTACAGATTACTAATTATTTTAATGACAACTTTGTCAATGTTGCAAATAATTTAGTATCAGATTTACCCGTAACATCTCAGAGTTTTCAAACATTCATGCAATCTCCCACATTGAGCACACTTTATCTCTACCCAACTAGTTTAACTAAAATAAAAAGATTAATCAGTGACCTTCAGCCTAAAAAAGTGCTGGCATTGATGAAATTTCTCCAACTATTTTGAAAAGCACACCAGACGATTTATTATTAGCTTTAACCAGTGGTGGATATTGGGTGAGGAGAGTGAAGCAGTTGCCTCGGCCCCCCCTTTTTGAAATATCGCATATAGTTTCATTTTACTGAATATTTTTTTAGAGATCAGTATAAAGTTGGGACGAAAAGTGGGAAGTACGAGATCGATTTGAAGTGAAGACTTTTTTTTTTAGAGATGACGATGAGAAAAATAGGGAAAACGAGATCAAAGACCTATTTTTTTTTAGAGAATTCCAATTTTTGGGAATCGTTGCCTCGGGCCCCTAACTTTGAATATCCGTTACTGGTTCTAACATATGTGTTTAATCTTTCATTAGCTTGTGGTGAATTTATCTCTGACTTTAAAACTGCAAAAGTAGTACCAATCCATAAAAAGGGTAGTGTAACTAATGTATACAATTTTGTCCAATCAGCTTACTTTGCTCCATGTCAAAAATATTGGAAAAATTAATATACAATTGTATAGTATTATTCTTATAAAAAACAAAACTTTTTTTATAAATATCAGTTTGGCTTCAGAAAAAATCACTCAACTAATCACGCAACTTCATTATTAATTGAAAATACTGAAGCTTTAGAAAACAAAGAACATGTAGGGGAAAGTATCCATACCTGAACCGGTTCCATAATTGATCAATTAGCCTTTTTTTCCGCCTTGTTTAAATTTTTTCAACCGTAACAACTTTAATATTTTTGTATCAAGATGGCGGTTCTTTGTTGTTATTGTTACGTAGTTGTGATGAAAACACCATATGCTAGATCAGTTTGTGCAATTTTTTAATACAATTGTTGTTGTTTTTTTTAAAGTAAGCTCGATTATCTCTGAAGTTACTGCAGCTAAGAAAGCGAAAGTTTTTATGAGTATAACATAAAGCTTTACATTTTAAATAGGGTTAGATTTATAATTACTAGATCAAAGGCAGTGATAAAATCTTGAGATATGTCCATATTGAGCGCTGTTTTATACTGTAGTTGAACCACTACACCGATCTTTAGTTGAGCCAGCTGGCTCAACTTTAGTTACTTAACATGAACTAAATGCTTAATTAAATTTAAATCGTAAGCATGAAATAATCTGAACTTAGTTATATTTACATCAATTAATTTTGTCATTTTCAGTTAAAATACTATAATACTAAAATTTATTGTGACTGGAAGCCTTAGAATAATGGAAAAACGAAAAACTGATCGCGAAAGAATACCACTTATCGTCTTTCAGAACGCTGCTACAGATGTGACTAAAAATAAATTTTCAATTAGAGAGAATGCTAAAAAGCACAGCATTGATAGAATGACCTTAACTCGTTACCTTAGAAAAGCAGCTGAAAAAGGACCAACAAATGCTAATATGGGCTACAGTTCTCACAAAAAAATTTTATCAAAAGAGATGGAGAGTGATTTGGCAAAACATTTTTTAAATCTATGCAATCGCTTTTTTGGTTTGTCGACTGACAAAGTTAGATCACTAGCATGGGAATTTGCCGTTAGAAACAAACTTGATATTCCTGAAAATTGGAAAACTGACCAAAAAAAGTGGCAAAAAGTGGCTCCGCAATTTATGCAACGCCACCACTTGACTCTACGAAAAGCAGAAGCAACATCTTATGGAAGAGCAACGGCTTTTAACAAAAAAAATGTCAGCAACTATTTTGATAATTTATATAGTGTAATGGAAAAGTATCAATTTGATCCAGGAAATATATTCAATATGGATGAAACTGGCTGCTTTACTGTACAAGTAGCCTACCAAAAAAGGTTTTGGCTCAACAAGGAGTGAAGCAGGTAATCTAAAAACTGTATCACTGACATCGTCTAGGCTTAACCTACTTATATCACACCTCTAATTGAAGTTGAAACCTGCATTGCATAAACATTGTAAAGTTGTATTGTGCATAGAAAACTATTTTAATTATTTATAGTCTTCAAAAAAATGATCTTAACTAACCTTATCATTAACAGGTCGGAGCTGTGACATCAAGAGAAAGAAATGAACTTGTCACAATGGCAGCAACAATTAACGCACTTGGAAATGATATTCCACCAACGTTTATTTTTCCACGAAAAAACTACAAACCCTACATACTAAATAATGCTCCTGTTGGTTCTTTGGGCGCTGCTAATTCATCAGGTTGGATGACAACCGACTTATTTGTTGATTACTTGGATCATTTTAAAAAGCACACAAAATGTTCACCAAAAAATCCTGTGCTGCTTATTTTAGACAATCATGCCTCTCACATTTCTTTAGCAGCTGTAGAAAAAAAGCAGAACATACGGTATCGTAATGTTAACGATCCATCCGCACACTTCCCACAAACTGCAACCACTAGACAAAGGGGTGTTCGGACCTTTCAAACAATATTACAACAAGTTTCTGGATAGCTGGATGAAGTCAAATCCTGGAACCCCTTGCATAATTTACAATGTTGCTGGCATTTCTAAGGAAGCATACAATATTGCTTTTAGCAAAAAGAACATGGAATCAGCTTTTAAAACAACTGGAGTCTTTCCACTTAATAGAGATATCTACACAGATGAAGATTTCTTGCCAGCTGAAGTTACTAATAGATCCGACCCTACTGTTTCTGATGAAACACAACAAATAGAAAAAACTTTTCTTCATTCTGTTAATCCTCCAGTGACAGACCCTTTTCCAGAGCAAACACAAAATCTGCAACTAGAGTACTAGCCTGTGCAAATGAGCAATACTGAAACAAATAAAATTTTAATCAAAAGAACACCCATTCAAAATAAAAGAGGTTTTTCTAATCCTAATTACGTTTCTCCATTTGATATCCTGCCAGTACCAAAGGCTTTACCTCGAAAACGTTTTGCTCAACAAAAAAACAAAAAAAAATCGCTTGTTATTACTTCGACACCAGAAAAAGAACGCCTTGCCGCAAATTTAGTTTGTTTGGGCAAGAAACCATTAAGAAGACGTAGAGAGGTTGGAAATAAAGACAAAAAACCCAAGACCAGACAAGACCAAAAAAAAGCAAAAAGCTTAAACACGTAAAAAAAAGGCAAAAAAATCAATTGTTTTCTCGAGTTCGTCGGAAGAATCTGTTACTATGACACTTGATGACAGTTCTGATCTTTCTGAATTTAATGATGAAAACATTTGTTGCATTTGCTCGGAATTATACTGTAAAGATGTGGAGGGTTGGATTAAATGCAGTTGCATCGGTTGTTTGTATTGCAATCCTAGAAATGCTGCATGCAGCATTGTTGATCCTTGTAAAAGCTGGGTACATGAAGCTTGTACAGATGATACAACAGTTTTTAAATGCCAGTATTGTAAAAACTGACTACTGTTTTATAAAGCACTCCCAATTTTTATTTGAAAGACATTGTTACTTTTTTGTGTACATACAGTAGTTGACTCTGATTGAAAGTTTGTATATGTTCTTTTCTAATATTTTGAATAAAGCTTTTTGGTTCTAATGTTTCTCTTATGTGATGACACGCAATACTCGACTTAATTTTATAAACTAGAGAGTGGCTCAATTAAAGTTACTGGGTGGATCAACTACGGAAATCCGACTCCATAGTTGAGCCAAATTAATAGGCAATTATAACCCCCCAAAAATACCACAAATAATTTGCCTATAATGATTTTAAAAATTTAAATCATTACCACAAAGAAGGTAGTTTATGAATATCACTTTGTTTTGATAAAAATGCTACTGGTTTAAATTTTCTGATCAAAAATGTAAATTTTGGCTCAATTGTGGATACTTTCTCCTACTTGGCATATTTCTTGATTCATCTAAATTCTAAAGCATTCGATACCATTGATCATAAAATTTTACTATCCAAATTATGGTATTGTGGAATTCGTAGTGTAGCGCATGATTGGCTTTGTAGCTATCTTAGTAACAGAATACAATTAGTTGAAATAAATAATATCTGCTCCAATACTAAGTCAATAAAATATGGTATCCCTCAGGGTTCAATTTTAGGTCCTTACTATTCTCAATTTATGTAAATGATTTAAATAATTGTTTGACCTTAGAAAATTGCATCATGTACGCAGACGAAACTAATATATTTTAAAAAAGTAATTGCTATGAGACCTTATATAAAGCTGCAAACAAGGAGTTAGTGAACATAGATAAGTGGCTTCTAGCAGATCGACAATTTCTAAACACTGACAAAACACATTATATGATCTTTCGCACACCTAAAACAAAGCCTCCATCAAAACAACTGACAATTTCAATCAGAAATAAATTTATTTTTCAACAACCAAAAACGAAATTTTTAGGAATAATATTTCACGAACATTTAAGTTGGAAATTGCATATGGATTTTGTGCTACGAAAAATCTGCGTAAGTTACGGCACTATCAAAAAATTTCAAAACACTTTGACAAAAAAACTCTGCTTGTATTGAACTCCTTGATAATCAGTCATATAGGATATTGCATTACAACTTGGCATATTGGTAATAAAAACACAGCCTCAAAGATTCAACGAATCGCTAATAAATTTATACGATTGACATTTGATGAGATCAACAATGGTGTATGGTCTTGAGACGGTGGTGGTCATAAAGAAACAAATAGAAGAGGTGGAAGTCGCAGAGATGAAAATGTTGAGGTTTACTATGAGAGTGACGAGAAAAGACAAGATTAGAAACGAGTACATCAGAGGTACAGTTAAGGTAGAACGGTTAGGAATGAAGATGAGGGAGGGCAGGCTGAGGTGGTATGGATCGACATGTCATGAGGAGAGACCAAGAATATGTAGGAAGAAAGATAATGGATAGAAAAGATGATGGAGTTGCCGGGAAGGAGGAGAAAAGGGAGACCAAGGAGAAGATTTTTGGATGTGGTGAAGGAGGATATGGGGGAGGTTGGTGCGAAGGAGACGGATGTTGAAGACAGGATGGTTTGGAGGAAGATAATACGCTGTGGCTAGTCCTGATTGAAGGGAAAGGCCGAAAGGAAAAGAAGATGCATAAAACGTGACTACAACCAGAAAATGCTGCAGTAGCAGCCATTGGCATTTCTTTTTTATCGTCAAACCTAAAAATTAAGTTGTCAAATTTATTTAAAAATGTTGATCGCAGGTTTCCAAAGAAATCAAAATACATTGCATAATCTGATTTATTATGCAATAGCATTGGCCCAAAAAAGATTGAATTGCCATTTTCAGTTAAAACACTTAAGTTTTTAAACGAAGTTATTGTCACATACCGTACACTTCACCTAAATTAAAAGTTTTATCGCAAGCAAAAATTGTTTTTTCAATTAAACAAAATCTTTCAATGTGTTCTTGCAGAAATAGTAATTTACAAAAGTCGCATCAGTTACAAAAGAATAATTTTTTTTTTGTCAACAGTGAGATAAAAATCCGAGTTTGTTACTTACATAAGTGATCTACGATCATGAACACTATTAACCCTTTGAACCTTGGTTTCCCTGATCATTCCCGCCGTTAACCTAAGCTTCCCCAGCAATTTTTATCTAAATTTTCAAAAGCTATTCTGTTATTCTCAAAAGTAAAATTATTGAGCAACCAGACATTTTTATTTGATAACAAAACACAAACAGACTTTTTTCGCTGGCCGGTAAACCGGTTTACAGGGTTCAAAGGGTTAAAATGTGTATCTATAGGCTTATCATGTTTCCTGTAGTGTCTAAGTATCGTCTACCCTGCGGCCAGTAGTGGGATTCAGCCGGTTTATACCGGTTCGTTATCGGTTCGGCGAACCCGCCAAGTGGCAAATGGATTAGTCGCTGTCAGTCACAATTTTCATTGGTTTTTAACATCTATAGTGCGATAATTGATTAATTACCAGTACCCTGCCTTTTGTTAGTAATTTAGAGCTTAATAGCTTATCGACATTAGTGATGACCGGTTTGTTAATATTTGCACCGTGCTTGCTTTTGATAAGCTTTTGTGTTATTAAACTACATTTTAATATAACTAACGGGTGCTGTTGAGCAGGTTGTAAAAATATAAATTAAGTTATTTCAAAAATGCATAAAAAATTTATATCATTACTTTGTGAAAATATACACTATCATGAAATGTGTAAGAAATAATCAAACATGTATATCAGTATGCTGACATAGAGATCTTTTTTTAATTTTATATCTTTATATTTATCCTCATGCTTCAAAAGAAGTTGCGTCGCAGGAGCTATATATAGAGAAAATATCAAGTTATTTTTTTACCTACTAACGGAGATGCAAAATATCGGGGTCCTGTTGAATATTTTATTTTGGTCTTTTAGTTTTTATTTATAGTCAGTAAACTAATTAATGGCAAGCAGCTCACCGAGTAAAGATCTCCATGTGACTCCATGCATTTCCAGACCTTATTTTAAAAAGTCTCCCTGCGGCTCCCGTCGTATTTTCAGTTTATTAGTTTATTTTTTATTTTCACTTTACATTGTGGCTCCATGCAGCTCCATTCATTTTTAAACAATTTTTAAAGGTCTCCTTCCCGCTTCATGAATCTCTAGACTACAGTATATTTAAAGGGTCTCCATGCGGTTTCTGTAGTATTTGAAGTCTACACTGTGACTCCATGCGGCTCCATGCATCTTTAAACAATATTTTAAAGGTCTCCATGCGGCTCCATGCATCTCTAGACTATATTTAAAGGGTCTCCATGCGGCTCCTATGGTATTTGAAGTCTACACTGTGGCTCCACACGGCTCCACGCGGGTCCACGCGGCTCCATGCATCTTTAAACAATATTTTAAAGGTTTCCATGCAGCTCCATGCATCTCTAGACTATATTTAAAGGGTCTCCATGCGGTTCCTGTAGTATTTGAAGGTACCGAATTGCTATGACCTGCTTTGAGGAGGTGCCAAAAACCTGCCGTCTGGCTGAAATTTATACTGGTATTTGTTTTGGCTTTTAACTTTTTATCAAAGATATGGCTGAAATTTAGAACTGTATACTGACAATGCTAAACAGAGGAAAGTGTCATAAAATGTTTTTCCAAGAACATAAAACGATACAAGTATGTTTTTATTGTAATTGTGTTGCTTATGTTCACCACTTATAAGGTGCTCTGATTCCTTTAAAATGTACAGGTCGACGTGGTCGGCGTGGGGCTAGGTTGGCGGGGTTGACTGGCTTAGTTATATAGCCTATACAGGGGATGCAAAAGAAGATATACAGTGATAACCCACTTGCGCCATTCTGTTGTGTTCTTGGGAAAGACACTTTACGGCACTTTCCCCTGCTTGGTGGTCTTGACAAGCAGTTCTAAATTACAGTAATATCTCTACTAAATTACTAGCGGACAGCAATATCTTGGCATCTCCGGAAGCAGGTCGGGGTAATTGCTTACCCTATGTATAGCGCCTCCGTCGCTTTCCTGCGAGTCAGGAGGATAAATATAGAGATAAAAATAAAAAAAAAATAAAAAAAAGATAAATTACCGGCCATGATTAAATTTCCAATTTATAGAAAGAATAAAACAAAATGATTATCAGCCTTTTAATAAAACGAAATGATTAAAAGTAGATATTTCCCTTTTACTTTAATGTAATATGTCACTAATTTTACTGATGTAACACTACTGTATACCAACTTTTGTACCCCCCTGTATGTAAAATATTTATTTATTGTTGAAACCGGCTGTGTTTGTAATGTAAATAAGTAAAGCAATAATAATCATTCAGTTTTGATAAGTTGGCTAGTTTGGCTATATATAGGGTGGCCATATTTTCAAAGTGATAAATCGGGACTTTCTTTAAAAGTAGAGTTGCCATCAGTGGCGAATATTCCAATTTAGGGGCCCGAGGCAAGAATTTTCAAAAATTGATGTTGTCTGAGAAAAAAAAGGTCTGATCTGGGCTTGCGTATTTTTCTCCCAAAATCAAGGTGTTCTCCAAAAAAAAAAAAGGTCTTCACTTCGATTTCATCTCTGATTTCCCTATTTTTCTCCCAAAACCAAGGTGTTCTCCAAAAAAAAAAAAAAAAAGGTCTTCACTTCGATTTCATCTCTGATTTCCCTATTTTTCTCCCAAAACCAAGGTGTTCTCCAAAAAAAAAAAAAAAAAGGTCTTCACTTCGATTTCATCTCTGATTTCACTACTTTTCTCGCAAAATCAAGGTGTTCTCTAAAAATTCTCTAAATCCGGGACAAAACGGTCAACTGGGCGGGACACCGGGACCAAGGCCTAAAAACGGGACGTATGGCCACCCTAGCTATATAAGATATTTAAATTTTGTTGAAATCGACTGTATTTGTAGGCTAATGTAAATAGATATAAAAAGCATAATCATTTGGCAAGGCTTGCGGGGACGAGGTTGGTGAAGTTGACTTGCTTTGATATGTGGGGACTGAACTAAGGTTGGTTAGATTAACTAATTTGGAAAAGCTTACTAAGTTGATAAGTTTTTTCAAAACTAAAAGTTTTATTATTTCTGCTTTGTACATTAATTTAGATTAAGCCTACATATACAGTTGGGTCAAAAAAAATTTTAACATTTTAAATCATCCTCGCCAACCTAGCCAACCACGCCAACCACGCCAACCACGCCAACCACGCCGACCACGTCGACCACGCCGATTTGTACATTTTAAAGATACCGCTCTTACCCACTTGGTAGTGCCGCCAACTTTAAGACAAAATAAGAAAAAGAAAAGTAATAAAATCAAATAAGGTGACTTGTCAATCAAAAAATAAAATGTAAAATTTTATAAGTTTGTGACAGAACATGAAAAAGTACTTGACATTTTCCAAACAAAAAAAATTAGCCCATTAAAAAAAAGACTGTAGGGCTATGCATTGGTGGGAAGACAACAGTATCTGGCTAAAAAAAAATGCATTGCAAAATTGAATTTTTTCAAAATTTTGGGTTTTGCTTTACTTTGTCTGACAAAAAATTTTGTGCAGTCTTTATCTAATTTTCTAACCCTGTCAGACACATGCAAAATTGGGTAAATTTATGGAAAAGGACCCATCGCTCTTAACAGCTGTTTTTCATAGTTTTTCCATGTTTTTCTGGTGCAGTCTATACAAATTTGGCCATGAAAACCGTTGCAAATTACTCTTTTTTAGTTACTTAGGGGGCAAGCCCTCCTGAAACGCAAATTTATGCCAACTTAAGGCCCGTTTCCACTATGAGCGTGGAAAAGAGCATTCTTTGTTTCTTTTATTGATCTTCGATTAAAGCGAGCGGTTAAAATTGAAGCAAGCAGTTAAAATTGAAGCGAGCGCAAAAAAAATCAATAAAACAAACAAAGAATGCTCTTTTCCACACTCGTAGTGGAAACGGGCCTTTAACATGAGTTTTTTTCCAGATTTTTAAGTGTTTTTTGCTAATTACAGGGATAAACCCCCATTTCTGTGTTTTACAATTGATTGCATAATTAAATTGGTTTGCCCAGTAGACTAGAAAATGATCCCTGCACATGTGCAAAACCTGGACATGCCCACATTCGACCAGTATATTGCAAAGGTTGCAAAATAATGAACATATTCTAGAAATTTTTTTGTATGAATGCTTTATTTGTGACAATTATCAATGGTATTTTTGTCTAGAGCACATCAAAAAACATGGAAAAATCATAAAAAGCAGTTGGTTAAAGAGATGGGTTCTTTTTTTATAAAAAAAAAAATTATGTAACAAACTCACCACAAAATTATCAGAAAAAAAATAAAACAATTTTGTCTGCTTTTTGAATACAAAAAAACCATCGGCATTTTTGTCACTCGTGCTTTAAGATAAAAATACTGATAATGTAATGATTTATGAGGGTTGACTATTTCATTGGATAGATATTGCAAAAATAAGGGCTGAAAATGAAAGTATTTTTGCTTCATTTGTTCAATTGACTTTTACATTGAATGCAATAATATAAAAATAAAGTTAGAGGTTTAATTTTTGAACAATGTGGGAACACTAGTTAGAGATACATTCTCCTCAACTCTTGTATCTACCTTTGGCCAGTGTGACATCTTTGCTTAATATTTCGACTAAAACTTCAGATCAACCTTGAAAAAAAAAACCATATACTTTCCCTAACTTGTATCAACTTTAGTTTTGCCTAACTTATATCAACTTTAGTCATATCAACTTATATCAAATTTAGTTATGCCTAACTTATATCAACTTTAGTTATATCAACTTTAGTAAAATTTTTTAAACAGAACATAAATTTTAAATAGAAAAACCAACTCAAAGAAATGCCAGTATTCACTATTAAAAAATTTTAATTTAAAATTTAATACATATTTTTTTGATTCAAACTTTAAAAGAACTTGTATTAAGCTGGGAATCTTTGTTCACAATTTCTTTGTTATTTTAGTTATTTAAGGTACACACTAATTCAAAACATATTTTTTTTTACAGGTTTTATTTAGTTTTTGTGATACAGTAACAGTGTTTGATTTTTTTGTTATATAAAGATTGTGTTTTAAAAAAATGAGTTTAAAACCTGATAGTAAGGATGATGATGATAATTTAAAGCCTGAATTGATTGGCGATCCCAATGAAATAATAATGTCAATATCAAAATTTCATAACAATGAAGAACTAAGTGATGTGGTTCTAAAATTGGGTTCTAAATCTTATCATGCCCACAAATTTGTTTTGTTGCTTATGAGTGATGTTTTTCGTACTATGTGTTCTAAAAGGTGGGATGGGACCCATATTAATGAAATTGAGCTTAATGAGTGTGAACAATGCGTTCCTGTTTTTCCATTGTTTTTACATTTTCTATATCATGGTCAAGTTTGTGTCAAGACTACTACAGCTTTACCATTGCTTATGCTTGCTGATAAATACAATGTTCAGCCTCTAAAACAGTGTTGTGAAAGTTACATTAATAAACAAGTGGATGGAGGAAATGTTGTTGGTGCAATTCGGTGGTTACCATATTTGCAATTATGTGGACATCAAGATCTTGAAAAATCATGCATTGAAGTTATAATAATAGAAATGGAGTATATTATCAATTGTAATGATTTTCTCTTGTTAAGTTTTGAGCTTTTATTACATTTACTTGAAAGAAATGATCTTGTTGTTTCTTGTGAATATGTCTTGTATATGGCAGTTGTAAAGTGGATTGAAGCTAAAGAAGAACTTGATGTTGTTGAAAACTATATCACATCCTTAATTCCATTAATAAGATTTTCTATGATGTTTCCTGAGCATCTGATTCAAATCGAAAAGTCTCAGTTTTTTCAGCGTTATCAATCCAAAATTTCACCTTACATAGCTTTGTCTCATAGGTTTCGATCATTGATTCCTGATGTAGTGGATGAAAGTTTTTCTGGAACTTTATTTTGTCCTCGAAATTACACTAACCCCATTTGGTGTCAATATATTTCATTAGATGCTGACAATGTATCATTTTTTAACAAATCATATAATCTTCAACTAGTTAACTATCCTTTACCAAATGCTGTAAAACCAGCTGACCCAACTTGGCTATTTCAAGTGCTAAAATGTGAAAAACAAGAAAATTCTAACACTAGTCGTTTATATCCTAGTGGGAGTATTTGGCATTCTCGTCAACCAGTTGTTTTTTCAACTAGTTCTCCATCATCAGTGTATAATATGTCTCCAACTTTACCATTAGAAGTAGCTTTAAGACCATTGAAATCAATTTGTTCTGATGTGGTTGTAGATATATCATTGTTTCGCTTAAAAAAAGATACTATTTGTAAACATTTAGATACTGTTACTTTCATTCCCATGCAAGAAAATACCAATAAATCACGTATGAAGTCTGAAAATTCGAAATCACACTTCTGCTTTAAAAATGCTCAAGAAAAAATTTTTCAACCAACACCCATGCATTTTTCCTTTGTTTCTATGCCTGCTGCTAAAGAACAGGATGTAATTTTAAGACACAATTTTCATTTCAATGAAACGGAATGTCCCCCTGAAGTGCCATGTGTCCAATTTGGACCTGGTTTTGGGCATGCCATGAGACCAATACATTGCTGTAAACTTGCCATTATTGTTAAACCAAGGTTTAAATTAAGTACTGATACAGTATCAAAGTCATGTGACACTGAAAATGCTCTTGCTGTAGATACACTCCCAATTTTAGGATAGGAGAATTCTTTAATTATTTTTTATTTTTGTAAATAATTAAGATAACATGGCTTGATAAAGTGCATTTCATGTGTTGTCTGTTGCTTTTATTTATTTGTTGAAAAACTTCAAAGAAATACACTTTGCTTATAACATAATGAAAATAATTTTTTTCTCAAGAACAGTCTATCATTGCTATCTTTAGATACTTGACATGTTTTTCAAAAAATACATTACCGTCTTAAAATTTTTTATTTTTTGTAATTTACAGTAGAATGTTTGGGTAATGTGGCAATAATTAGTACACCTTTTGTGCTGTACAGTTTTAATTGTTTTTAAAATTAGATATAATTTTGAGTAATAATTTGATTGCCTTTAAAAAATTATTAGGGCCTTGTGTTAAATTTTGTTTTCCATTTATTTGTGCAATTTGTAATCATAAATATTCTTTGCAACCAGATTACCAAACCACATATAAATATTTTATCTGTTTTAGTTTTTTGTGCTGTTAATTTAATTTTAAGGTTTTTTCAACTTTTTTCAAGCAATTTATAAACAAGTTTTTTGTGTAACATGTATTGTGACAAGTTTCAGGCATAAAGTAACTGCATTCTTTTGAACTCCAATTCTTACGAATAAGTTTTCTTGAAGTCTTAAACTATTTTGCCTGCTCCACTTAACTCAAGCAATCCACTAGATTAGGGTTGGGCAAACTTGTTTGCTCAAGGACAGCATTCAAAAGTTTAATTTGTTCAAGGGCTGCACTATAACATAGTTAATCCAAAATATAAAATCTAAAATAGTCAAAACCTGGAATTCAGGGCCAAAAAGAAGTTTAGCTCTTAATGTGAATTTTTTAATGAACCAACAACCTGGAATTTGTTTAAAGATCAAAAAAATTTTTTTAAATAAATTATTTGCTTGAGGCTTTTACAGGCCCAGCAGAAATTTGTGGCAGGTGGCATGTGGCCTGTGGGCCATAGTTTGCCCACCTCTGCACTAGCAGATGTTAATTTGAAAGTCAAGATAACCAGATTTAAACTTATCTTGCATTACGATTTGCAAACTATAAACCACTTAAGGTGCACTGGCATCACCAGTTAACAGGATGTGCTCATAAAATGATGTTAAAAAAGAAAACACAAATTACTATTGGACTACATTGATTATACACTTTTATCTATTGCAAATTTATCAAAGGTTGACAGCATTGTTCAAGTAAGAAAACCTCTTGATAATAAAAATAAACTACAAAATTTCTATTGAAATAACGACACTTAATTTACAATTTGTTTATGCCTGCTATTTTTTCACTCTGGTGAGGGTAAAAGATTTATGCTTTATTATAAAATAGTAGAATACCAGGTGTGCATAAATTCTGGAAACAAAAGTAAAATTTTAAAACTTTTTCTACTCTGTTTTAATGTTAATAATATCATCAATACGCTTTCTATCATGTACAATGTGAATAGTAATACATTTTACAAAATTGTTATGAACTTGATGCAATAAAATTTTGTTACCTTTAATTTTTGCACTTTTGTTCCTAATTCACTTCTAGTCAAATGCATTAGTTGGCTATTATATTTTTCAGGATGCCCTCTGAAAAAAATCAAGTCTATTTATCTATAAGATGATATTTATCTATAAGGTTTTGTGAGAAAAAAGATTATTCCTGACTATCTTTCAATTCAATCAAGGAAATTCATAGTTAACCAATTCCTTACGTTTGTAGCATAATCTGCAGGAGTGCCATTTTGTTGGGATTACTTGGTTATTGCATAATTAAGACTTCACACTGAGGCATAAGCTGATCTCGAAGTATTGTAAGATAACTGTCACCAAACATGAATCCTTCAAATAAATGATCCAAGAATACATAAACCACACCAAATCATAATTTTTTGTGCTACTTATTGTTTAAAATACAGTGTTCCGTTGGTTATTGTGGTAGATGCATTTCAAGACTGGCCACAATAAGTGAATTTCCACAAAGTAGCAATACTGCATGTATACTTTGGATTTTGACCATAGTGGTGCAGTAGAAAGAGGAACTGGTTGTTTTCTGCAAGGTGTAAAGAACATTGAACATTGTGTAAAGCACAAAGACATAAAAAACTACTGAACACAGAGTAAGTTATTGTTCCTATGCCTTGAAATAACATTAGAAATCATTAAAAAACAAAAAAAAATTATTAGAAATGAATTATTTTAATAGAAATAAAGATGTTATATACTGCGGGCAGATGCTGCAAAGTGGTGAATCCATGGTTTTCAACTGCCGAATATTTAATTTTTGTGGTTTACAATGAATCAACAAATCTGTGGTTTTCAACCACAAAATATTAATTAATAAAGAAAATAATCAAAAAATATGGCTGGTGGATGCTGCAATGTAATGAATCTGCAATAGGTAAACCATAAAGTAGCAAGGGAACACTGTAATCAATAAAATGTAGCTTTTCTTGTGATCATTATTATTAACTTCACCACTCAGTAAAAAGATAGCTTTATCATTAAGCATAACACAGTCTTCCATAAAACTAGTGCTTTCATTTAATTTTGTTGAAAACCATTAACACTTAATTTGTCAATCAGAGTCATCTCCTGTTAAGTGGTCTAAGATTTGTAACTCATCAAGATCAAACTTTTGTGGTCTTAAAATTTTGCCACTGGTTGAGTTTGAAATATCTTCTGCAGTTTTTTTATGTAGAAGGGATTTGCATGCACATAAATGTTGACTTAATAATTTTTAAAATGTAAAGTATCCTGATGTGTACCTTGTGTTTTTTAAAACCTTTTAATGTAAGACTATGTGTATTTAATACTGAATTCAAATGCGTGAACAATACATTTTACAATGTTTTCTTGTTATTAGCATGTTTTTTGCATTTTTTCCCATTTCTTAATGCTGTTTTAAGAAATCATGATAGCAGAGATGTAAGACTGTAAATGTATTTGATTACAATTTATAAAATGTTTTAAGATTATAATCAAAATATTCATTAAATTTTACAGAAAAATTTATTTATATACAAGAACAAACCTTTTGTCGAAAATATAATTGTTCTTGTCTATCTCATTGAAATATTTTTTTGTTTAATACCAAAATTACATCAAACTTTATTTCCACTCTATTAAAATTACATCAAAATCTATTGCTGCCATTGGTGATTTTATGTTTTGTTTAATGTTTTCTTGAAACTAAAAAAAGAATTTATGTATATTATACATGTTAGGTATTCCTTTCATCTAACATTCCATGCCTAAATTTTTCTTGAATATTTATGCAAATTTAAAACTGTGAAATAAATACAGTATTCTTAGATTTTGTTATTAAACTGTACATAGTATGCATTTTTGGGTGCTTTTATTTGGAATTGGAATCATAAAGCTCCTATTTTAACAAAGACAGTGTTATTGCTTTTCAAAATTGCAAAGTTGATGTTTTCAAATTCATTATCAAAACTTTTTTTGTTTTGGTTAAATGGTCTGATCATTAGATAGCTTTTAATTAACCACAATATCTGTTAACTATTTCAATTTATTGTAATTTGGTCATAGTACAACAATAAAAATAAGCCCACTATGTTTGACCTGCTTGTGGCTTCAGAACTATTTGTACAAACCAATATTTTTGCTTTAACCACTGTTTCATAATTTAACCAAGTAGATTATTACAGCTAAAACTTACAGTATTTTTTTATATTGAGATATCAGAGTTTGTGGGCAATGAATATGATTTTAAGTACTTTTTTGGCACTTAAAAACAAGTGATTAGATTAAAGATGAAATAGGACTTTGCATTTTACAGTACATTAAAATTACTGTCATTTATATTTACTCATTACTTCAAGTGGTTTTGTGTGTGTAATTTAAACGATTTTTTTTGTTTTTTATGTGGCTTGGTCTAATACAGAGCATATACACTTGGTGTTGTCAATTTGTTTATTAGAATTTTCATGACAAAGATATATACTTATTTTTTTGTTTGTTTTTTGAAATTTTCAAGCACAACATACAAAATTTAATATGCCGAGTGTGTACAGGTGTAGACTAGCCTTAACTGTTTTCGTTTTAGACATAACTGAAAAGTTTTTAATTGTTTGTTCTGAGTGTTTCTGATTTAACTGCTATATGTTGGAGTTATTGGGATAAAAGTATGGCTCAAGTTTTTCATAAAATTGTTGGGACATTTTTCCAGCCCAAATCACAACTGAAAACATCACTTGCTACTTTGAATAGACTACAAAATTTTTCTTTTCTAAATTCAATTAATTTTTGCAAATTTTGTAACTACCCACAACTAAGCATGACAAAATCAACCAATAGTACCCTTTTGAATGAGAATTTATTACAACATTCAACTCGAAGGAATATTTCTTTTTCTGGTCAGGAGGTATTGCTATTTTGGTTCTTTTTAATGTCTATGTATAAATTTTGATTGCTAGCTTTTCCAGCTTTAGCCTTGAAAAAAAATTAAACCTAAATTTTTAAGTTTATCTAATGTATTTTTATAAATGTTTTGCTAGTTTTTCTAAAATGCATAAAAATTGTTACAAAAAATCATACATTTTTTTAACTAAAAATTTTAACTTTCTCAACTTTCAAAACTTAATTTTAACCAGATTGTTTATAAGTTTTAATTTATCAAACATTTTTCATGTATTTGTACCATAAGTGCTTTATTATTGTGATTTTAAAAAAAGCAACAAACAAACAAATCTCATTGACATTTATAGGCTACCATTGTTCAATTATTTGTGATATGCATCAGGGAAACGCATTGCAAAAAAATTGCTGCTGACATACAGCTTGAAGGCACATTTGAGCGCACTTCAAGATACTTTGTATTATTTTAAAGCTTTTTCAACTTTGATAAATCATGCAAGTTTTTTGCTGCAGCATTGCAATTTAGCTATTTGATCATAAATCTTATCAGCTTAAATCTTTTTTTGGGTTTTAAATTTGTAATGACCCATTGTTGAATCACTCTATTCTGATCATGTCTTACATGCTTTGTTTCACAAACGTTATATGTTTGAAACAAGACTGTCATAGCTGGTAGCAGTGTGAGCCCATAATCTTTTGAAATACTTAATTTTCTAGAGAAAAACTGTGATTTCATTGCAAGTCTTCAATTGACTACTTAAGTCATTTTTGTTGGCAGTGTGGTCAAGTAATCAAGAGCGTCATGATTGATGGCAAATATGATTGACACAATCATGGTTCAAAATCTACTTGTACCATTCTGTTGTGTCTTTAAAAAAGGCACTTTTCTCTGCTTGGCACTCTCAACAAGCTATTTAAATTTCAGTCATATCAGTAAATAAAAACTAAAAAAACAAAAAAAAGTTTCAACCAGACAACAATAACTTTGCATCTCCAGAAGCAAGTCAGGGTAATTGATTTATAATAGGTAATATAAAGGTAATATGTATAGTGCCTCTGATACTTTCCTGCAAATTGAGAGGATAAATATAGAGATGGGCAAATGATAAGTAATGTTTTTTTGCACAAAGTTTATGGTGATGGTAGTAAGCTATGCCGTAACTATCTTGATCAATAGATTCAATTAATTGCTGGCAAAACAACTATAAAAATTTTGCTGAGTAACTTTTTTAACATTTAATAATTTTTTTTCAGGGAGAAGGCATGAATGATATTTCTCGAATTGACGACTATTTATTAAGACACAATGGTGTGTATAAAAGAAAAAAAAAACCACCGAAGATGTTTAATTGTCCCCAGTTGAAAGGAGTTGTTTTAAAAGTATTGGAGTGTTCCATTTTCTTTAAATATCAATTTCTTGTTGATTTTTTTTTTTTCAGACTCTTATCAAGAAACCTAGAAAACCAAACAGTGCCAATAGGAAATGCTGCAAAGTTCGGTTAAGCAACGGAAAGGTTGTAACTGCTTTTATTCCTGGTGAAGGCCATAACCTTCAGGTAAAGTGCTTTAAAAAAATTAGTACACTATATCAAAGGTGAGCAAACTTTAGCTCAAAAGCTGAATTCAGAAGATGATTTTGATCAAGGGCCACACTTTTGTTTACAATGTGAAATTGTGTCTTCAAACTTCTCCAATGATCGTCTTCACTTTGATTTGTCCCACCATTTTTGGATTAATTAGTTCATTCTTGTAGGCAAAGACCAAAAAAAAGTTAACTTTACTTTTTTACACTTTGATTTGTTACACTATCTTGGAGGTGTAGATTAGAAAAAATTTCTCTTGACTTTCTTACACTGTTCACATTAAATGTTTGGCAGGCCGTAGTTTGCCCACCACTGAATTATATAGGATTTTCACTTTTGTGAAAAGTTGTTTAGCTTCTTGTTGTTTAGTTTCACTTTTGTGAAAAGTTGTGAATACTGATGCTTCGCTTGTTTCAAATCTTGAACCTATATTTCATTGGCCAACTTACGTGCTTACTTTCCTTTTGGTTTCAGGTTTCTCTGAAGAATCTATGCAGTTTCGTGGACATGCACTAAATATAATATCCAGTAGTTAATTTTAGAAAACTTATTCAAATTTAGTTGGTTACTTTTTTTAAAGCGTTTGACAGTTTACTGATTTGATTTGCCAATCGACTTCAAAACGGTTTTGGATGTTTTTTCTTGTTAATCAAATTGAAAAAAATTTCATGTTTTGTACTTCACACACCTGACATCAAGACTGACTAAATACAACCGTCTAAATCCAAACGTTTCCATGATAAAGACTATTTTTCTAACTAATAATAGGTCTTTAATGCAATTGCCAATGGACCTGAGTGTAAATGGTGCTACCCCAAATGATAAAGCTGCATTAAAAGATGGCTTAATACTTGGAATATATACTACAATTAAAAGTAGTTTCAATATATTTTCTCACTCGCTCTAAATATCAGTGAATTTGGTCTCAAATATTTTGCTGAGTTGTAATTGCATCACAATTTTAGAAATCACAAACTGAAGCATAGCTATCTTAGCGTAGTGTTGCGTTTTCTATGATCCTTAGAGCAATGCCGTCTGGAGTTTTTAACTCCTCTCAAGGCTGACCATGGTGGTAAAGTCAAAGGTGAGAAACAGACAAAAGCAATCTACCAAATGTAGCAAAATGAATAGTTCAATTGACAATATTCATACTGCATCAGGAGTTGCACAGGATAAAAAGGTCCGTGTTTGAACTTTAGGCAGAGGGGCTCATTCGAAAAGTAAGCTACATTCTCCCCCATAAGCTGACTGTAACTGGAAACTCATCAATGCATTTGCTACATGTTTGAGGAGGCAAATGGGGGCAGTGCACAGTATCTGTACTCAAGTTGGTCCCAAACATTGGGATCTTTGCATGGGCAACTGGAATGTCACTTTACTCAATGGAAAACAACAGGAATTAGTTTGGGAGGCAAAGCAGTATCATCTTGTTATTGTTTAGAGTTTCCTGTACTAAGTGTCATGGCTCTGATACTAATGTCGGATCAGGCAGGGGTAGGCATTCTTGTAAGCCCTCGCTTGGCAACTATCACTGGTTGGATCCCACTTGGACAAAGGGTTTGTCTCCTTAACCTTAAGCTACAGGAGTGGTCACTGTGCATTTTGTAGATGTACACACCAAATACTGAAGCACAGTGCCAGTATTAAATGAAGTAAGTGTTGCTTTACAGAAAGTAATATCTACAGAATCAATTATCCTACTTGATGATTTTAATGCACATGAGTGTACTGAAAACAAGAGATGAAAGGTTGTTATCAGAAGACAAGGAGACACTTGACATTAACAGGAATGGAAGGTGTTTGCTACAGTTGTGTGCCACCAACGGGCTGCGCATAATGAATACCTTTTTTCGGCACAAGAAGATTCACAAGTAGGCTACACTTTACAGAGCTTCAGTGGGACAGTGTTCTATCATTGATTTTTGTATTGTCCCAGCATACTTTTCTGTAGTCGATGTTCATGTTAAAAAAGGAGCTAAATTGTCTACCGACCATTACCTAGTCGTCTGGATTCTAAGAGGCCTAAACCATTTAAGAACAAGGAGACGATTCAGAGCACGAAGAGCATACAGAATAAAGTGGGAGTTACCAGTCGACAAAAAAGTGAGACACACTTTTGCAAGCAAAGTTGCTTCCCTGTTCAGAGAACTCCCTGACTATACTGAAGACGTTGAGACTGAGTGGGATTTATTTAAATAAGCATTCATTACATCTGCAGCTGCTAGTTGTGGTTGCAAACATGTGGGAGGTCAAATGGGTAATGAGAAAAGAACTGCTTGGTGTAACCAATGAGTTAAAAAAGCTATCCGTGCAAAGAAAGCTGCGTTTGGAGCTTGGTTAAAAAACAAGTTATCAAACAGCTTCGATTTCGGTGTTACGCAGCACGTAAGATTGACGCCGCTATTGTCAGACAGTCTAAAGAAAAGTCATGGGAAGGATATTGACAAAATTTGGATTCAGACTACAGATCAGCAAACAAAGTATTTTGGCAAACCATACATCGTTTGCGCGGCAAACGAACAGCAGTTGCCACCTTTATCGAAGATGCTAATAGTATGCTTTTAAAGCATCAAAAGGGCATTCTAAATTGTTGAAGAAAATATTTTTGTGAGCTTTAAATCCTGTAACAGTCCAATATTTAAAAACATACGTGGAACAAATTGGTGAAGAAATTTATTTAACCGAAGCAGAGGTAAGCGGTGAGCACAGCATCAAACCTTTAAAAGCTGGCAAGGCCCCTGGTGAAGATGATGTTCGACTCAAAATGTTATAAGCCATGAACAATTTTGGGTTTGTTGGGTGACTTGAATGTTCCAATTAGCTTAAAAACTAATGAGGTTCCTAAGCATTGGCAGGCCAATATGTTAATATTTATTCACAAAAAAGGAGACAAGAAGAAATGCATTAACTACAGGGGCATTTTTTTGTTAAATTGCCTTGAAAAGCGATGCCGTGAAATAGTCGAACCTCAACTTCAGGATGCACAGAGCAGGCAGATTTACCATAGACCAGATTTTTTCCCTTTAGCAAGTTTTTAAGAAATCATGGAAAGATATCAAAAAGATGTGTACATGCTTTGTAGACCTTGAAAAAGTATATGATCGTGTTCCAAGAGACAAGCTATGGATAGTCAGAGGTTAACTATTAGCTGCTATCAAGTCGTACAAACAGTCAGAAGTCTGTGTTCGTGTCAATGGCATGAAAACAAAGCCTTTTAGTGTTAGTATTGGACTACGACAGGGCTGTGTTCTTTCTCTCCTGTTCATTATATACTGTACATGGACAACATTCTCGAGTGATTGTAGACAAGACAACAAACTGGATACCCGTATTAGAAAAGAAAGAGTAATAATGCGCCAACTTTACTGATCGGTTGCACTGAAACGAGAGGTGTGTACAAAAGCAAAGCTTTCTGTTATCAGATCGATTTTTGTTTCTATCCTCATGGTCATCAGTGGGGTAATGACCGAAAGAATGAGATCCCAAGTATATGGGTTTCTTGCAAAAAGTCAGAGGTTTATCTCTACATGACAAGGTTAAAAACACTAAAATTTGTCAATCTCTCAACATCGAACCGCTACTACTCCGCATAGAACGATCGCAACTGCGCTGGTATGGCCAATTGGCCATGTGACACGAATGTCCCTCGAGCGAACAGCAAAGCAACTAATGGATGTCTTTCTAGTTGCAAAAGATCTAGTAGGTGACCCAGAACTCCCTGGCGTAATTATGCTGAAGACCTGACCTGGTCACATCTTGGAATTGCATCGGCGGAATTGCCGCTAATTGCAAAAGATCGAGCCGCTTGGAGTTCCAACTCGAGCTGCTCCCCCAGCAACCCCAAACGGACAAGCGGGCAAAGGAAAATACACTGAGTTATTCAATGTTTTTCCCGGAAACGATAATGATGATGACAAACTAAAGCAAGCAGTCTGAGATGTTATATTGTAGTGTAACGCAACTGAGAGTTTTTTTTAATTTTTCTTTAAGGCTGCGTGCTGGCACAGCTAAAGAATATAGCCTATTGTCCGGATTTAAGGGCTTTAAGTTTTTTGTAAGCTAAATTTGTCCGGTCTCTACCTGAGACTCCTGTGGCATGGATAGCCTTAACTAACAGAAAAAATTCTACGGTAAATACGTGTATAGCTTTGCTGGCATTTATAACACAAATTTTCCTCCCATGATAAAGTTGGAATTATCCCGCAAGATCTTAGCTTCGTTAAAAAAAACAATATTATCAATATCATACTCCATGAAATAGAATGCATCTATCCTAACAAAAATTACCACGTCCTGTGCATACAAAACTAGCTCAGCTCAGAAAAAACAAATCGCCACTCCTGCCAAGTTACCTATTTTACGCCTCATAAACCGTCACGCCACATCTCCAAGCTTGACACACACACGCGACACTAATTACTTTTTAAATACAACAAAGTATCAAGACAATTCCACACCACTAATTTATATGACCTAAAATTGAACATAACCTCTTGTCAGCAGCCAATTATCACTTCAATTAAATAAACTCTGAACTATCGCCAACTTGTCTTTTATCTTGTTTCACACAGCGTGCATTTGTTTTTTAAATTAAAACTAAAAAGTTAATTCATTTTTGCAGGAACACAACGTAGTTTTGATCTCTGGAGGCAGATGTAAAGATTTGATTGGAGTTCATTATCGGGTGATTCGCGGAAAATATGATTGTGCCGAAGTAGTCAAGAAAACGGGAAACTAGATCGACAAGCTTTTAAACGAATTTAACATAAATACAGTTTAAGCTGATCGTTTGGTGCCGCTATGAGCCTAGTTATTATAAAACTTAATTCTTGATTTAAAAAAAGAAAACGACTACGTCGCTGATATTTATTTACTTTTTGGCAATCTAATATTTTTAAGATCAATTTAGCTAGTTTCATAAAACTTGCATCGTAAATAAACTTATTGCATAATAAAGTAGTGGGAAACCTGCTGCTTGCAATAGCAGTTGTTAATCCATCCCACGTGCCACTGAATTTATCTTGCTTTGCGGTGGGTGTAAAGCAGGAAGGTGCAACCTTTTACGTTGCCGGCCCACTTGTTTACAGCAAGTCGAACTCTGGGCCGGACTCTATTTTCGAGAAAATGATCAAGTTTATTGCAAATTTTGCTTTGCTTCAACGAAAGATTAGAGGTTGGCTTATTTGGCAATCACTTTATCAAAAAGTAATGCTGTTAGGCCTTAAAACTATTCAAAAACACAAGGGCTATCAATCCTTTTCAAAAACCCAGTTTTTCGTAGGCCACATAGTTTTGCTTTGCGGTTCGCAGGTTGCGCACTTCTAGTTTAAAGCATGTTTTTCAAAATGTTGATGGAATAAAAACATGTAAAGCTCTTTGAATGTATGTGATGACGTAAATATAGCGTTTGCAGGGAAAAGCCCCTTCTCATATCGGTTATATATCAAAAAGTTTATTCTAGGTTCTCCGCAGAAAAAATCGTGCGGTCCGCATTTAGGGAGATCCGTGATTACTATTAGGGTTCCACTTCTGGTACAATATTTGCCAAAAATGTTTCTGACTTGATGACTGATTTTTACTTAGGCTATTAAACAAAAATCCGTAGCGCAGCATTACTACCATAGTTATCAGTGTACTTAATTTATTTACGTCAAGAGTTATTAACCAGGGTACAAAGAAACAAATATTCAATTGATTCATATCAAAGGTCCCAAAATCTGGTGGTCTACAAGACAGCGTAGCCAACGCAACAATCCATGGGTCTTTACGACCAAAAAAAAGTCATTAAATCAATAGACTTGTAGGAAAGCACAGAAATTCTTTTATAAACCAGAGTGAAGGCTTTTTTGGTCTTTACATTTCTAAGTACTAGAATGACCAAGACCAAAAAATAAAAGTTTTCCGTTCTTGATTTTGCTAAAAATTTTTGCATGTTTATGTATGGGGGCCCATCAAATTATTTTTTGAGCAAAAAGTGTCCGTGAGATGAAAAAGATAAAAGAATCTGTGATCTGCGTTATAAGTTAGTGAATTGCAGAATAAATGTAATTTTAGAATTTGCGTGTCATTGAAATGCTTGATTGATAGTAATCAAAATTAACAACAACAATTCAATTTTTATCCAGTTAATTTTCCCCAGTGAATGGAGGTGGCCGGATGCATCGTACTACTTCCGCAACTCATCCCACACCTTCTCTCCACCTACATCAATCTTCCGCATCTTTCCCTAAACCAATCCTTCTCATGCTTCCTTCAACTTGTTTCCCTCCATTTCATCTTCGGTCGGTCTTGTTTACGTTTTCCATCCACTTCATGTACCATTTTATTCATCAAAACATTTTCTTCAGGTCGTCTCAAAACATGACCACACCACCTCGCACCATTCGCCCTGTGAGGTGGTATGGTCATGTTTTGAAATCATTGATCTTTGACGGTCATACTTTTGAGATCACGTATGATCATGTCATGTTTTGCCCTGAGTATGACTTTAAACTACATATTTCACAAAGGTTCATATTGCAAGCATTTCTTAATCTTTTTTGTGTTAACAAAGAGCCAAAATTAAAACTGTGTGAAACTTATGGACGAGTGCCCAGGTCTGTTGGAATGAGCTTACCCCAAACAGCATGGATCGAGCTAATAACGCGCCCCATACATCGGGCACCACATGGAGCACGTAGTCCGACGGTTTTCGATGAAGAAACTCGATGCTGGCTTAACACCATCCCCCCCAGCATCTGACCCGGATAGTACAGCAGCTTGGAGTTGTAAAAGGATAAACCCTCGGCCCAGTCTTGTTTGTGTCGGACCTGGAGTGGATGCCCTTCCAAACGACAACGACGACGAGCATAAATTTCTTCCAATATTTATTAGCCTATTTTTTTTAGATAACATTGCTAAAACAGTAATCAAATTTTTGTGACGTTATTTGTTGGGGGCCCCTGTTAAAATTTTGCCTCAGGACCCTAACATTGAATAATTCATCACTGCTGGTTGTACAAATCCGAAACCCGCTAAAATTCGGTTATCTGTTTAGGTTTTCGCTGACAAAAATTTCGCTAGGTTTGTCTTTGCTTGAAATTAATCGGTCGCGTGTTTATCTTGTGTCGCAGTTTAAAACACGCGCACTCAAATGACGTCAATGCTAATATTTTGTTCGATTTTGTGATAGTATTCTGAAACTATAAGCATAAAAACAACTTCATTGACGCAGTAGGCAAGTAATGACACCGCTTTGGAACGGTGTTTTAAAGCAAGCGAATAATATTATATTTGCGGATCGTTAGGCTTTTCGTTGTTAAAGAACATTTAAAAAGGTAAAGTAAGGGAAGAGGAACCAAGTTTTTCCCTTTAAAGATCAAATGCTGTCAATAATGGTGTGCGTCTACGTCTAAGTCTCGTCATCGACAAGAGCGGCATTTCGATTGCTTTTTATCAGTATTGCGATAGGGCTTAGCCTGTGTTTATTTACCACGACATGTCATCATTTTCTCAACGCAGTAATATAAATGATTACATCCAAAAAAAGAACATGATTTTCTCCTGTTAATTTTGTAATACAAGATCATATTTCCTTTCACTCGTGACCTAACAGTTCATCAAAACTGCTTATTAGGGTGAACATAATAGGCTATCAGAGCTTCTTAAAGCTGTTAATTGATGTTAGTAAATATTAATACAATAAGAAAAAAATGTTTCAATCGTAAAAACATGCATAATTAAATTAGCTGTTCGATAAATTGCAGTAGCCTACTGTTTTCAGCAGCTGTAGGCTTAACCCAGACCAAAAATCTTGGTAGCCTATAGCGAAAAATTGTGTAGAAAAGAATTTTTCAAAATCTTTCCTACTATATAGCAGTGATAGGTTTTAAATTGGGAAATGTTGTTAAGTATGTTTACTATAACGTTGATACATTTTTCGATATGATGTAATTGCTACACATAAGATCCATTGAAAACAAAGCGTATATTGTTTTAAAACTACTTTAACGCTTGTATTGTCAGATTATATCTGATATCTTATCAGCCTGAAAAGAATCATATGACTCACGACTTAAATGACAACAATACTTGTGTTTCGTCAATGAACTGTTCATAGAGTAGCCTACCTTGTGCGTGTTTGGTTTGTAATGTAACTACAATAACCAGTAAAATTTTTTCAAAAAAAACGTAATTTTGCAACTAAAGTTAGGCTTATCGTGAGTCCCAATTTTTAGGGCTCTCTCCCACCCATTTTGGAAGAAATCAAAGAGAGATTCCATATGCCAGGGGTGGCCAAATGACGGCTCTTCGTACCCTTGCTGGCGGCTCTTCGAATCTTTTGAAAAATTGAAAAATTATATGGGAAATCGGAGAATAATTTCATGCGATGACCTTCTTTTTGTAAAAAACACCATGATTTTGGGACGAGAATAGAGAAATACAAGATCGATTCAACGTGAAAACCTTTTTTTTTTAGAGAACACTATAAATTTGGGATGAAAAGTGGGAAATCTAAGGATGATTTCAAGTGAGGACTTTTTTTTATCAGTACCGGTAAATGAATCAATAAATTCATGTTTTTAGATTTTTGTGTTGCGGCTCTTTAAAAGTTTGAATTTATGATATGCGGCTCGAACATGGTATAGGTTTGGCCACCCCTGCCATATGCAGACCCCTGTTTTCCCGAGAGTCCTAGTTTTTTTAGTTTCAGGGCAATTACCTCCCCGGGTTGTACGGTTATGTTGTTACTGATATAAGAACCAGCGCGTCAGTGATGGTCTTAGAAAAAGATAGCCTAGTCAGTGGCGTACGCAGAAAGTTTCCGAGGGGCCCAAAGTTTTGTCACAATCGTGTGACGTCACAAATCAACTTGGGGAGTGCCGAAGGCACGACCATTATAGAGTGGTCCGGGGGCATGCCCCGAAAAAATTTTGCAAAATTACACCTAAAAATAAGCATTTTGGTACCTGTCAAATCGGAAGCTTCTCGAAAACCAAAAAAGCGTTTGCACAGTGGTGGATATTCAAATTCAGAGGTCCGAGGCAAGAATTTCCAAAAATTGATTTTTCTCTAGAAAAAATAAAGGGCTTTGATTTCGTCTTTCACTTTTTTCTCCCAAAATCATGTTGATCTTTAAAAAAAAAAGGCTTCACTTCCATTTCGTCTCCAATTCCTTCATAATTAGGGTCTAAGGGGGAGGCCATCGCCAGTGGGCCTAGTGCAAGAAAAATAAAAGGACCACTTTTTAGTGTACTGAAACAAAGCGATCTCTAAAAAAAATATTAAGGAAGGCACTGTTTAATGTTCCAAAACAATCTGTAATCTCTGAAAAAAAGTTATCTTTTTGGGAGGGGGCCACTTTTTAGTGTACCAAAACAAAGTCATGTCCAAAAAAAAAGTTATCACTTTAGGGATGCAACCATCATGGTGCTACTATGAAGAAATAGAGCAATTTCTTATCGCCCCGTTCGAACCCTACTAAAGCAATCACTGCAAGGTGTGAATTGTTATAGGCTATATCTCAAGAATTTAATTACCGGTAAGCCTATTTACAAATTTGATTCGTGGTTTAAAATGTTTTTTTAATCTTTAAAATAGCTGAACAATTTTTGCTGTCACTCTTCTAAAAGACGCCCATTAAGTTTGTTCATTTAATGAGATTTAATGAGACTTTGTTTCTCGTTTCAGTTTATCTTGTTTATTCCTAAAAAAAGCGCATTTGCAATGGAACAGCTACAAATTAATATTTGATCTTCTGCAGCAATACAACGCTAAGATAACATTCAAATTTTTTAAATGCTAGGAACCAAAATCTTTTTCTTTGTTTTTGTCATTTTTTTCGGGCTAGTTTATCCCTCCTCATCAAAATTAAAAATTTACGATTTAAGACTGGGAATAAACTTAAAGTGTTGGTCACCTCAAATATTTTTAGCCTTCGCATTTTCAATGACCTGGCGCTAAAATTGCTAATCAACCCGGTAAATAGGTTTTAGATTCTGCAATTCAAGAAAAGATTTAAACTGAGCCGTTTTTTCAAAAAATAACCGTCTATTATTGATCAAAAAATAACCGTCTAATAACCGATTTAAGACCTTTGTTTGGTCTTCACCTTTAATTCGGAAACGTGCTAAAATTGGGTACGGAATAAAAATAAAGGCTTTCTTTTGGTCTTTATCAATAATTTGGAAACAAATCGGTAAAATTAGGTACCGAATGAAAGTAAAGACTAGACACATAGAACCGCAACAATTGTGTTTCAAGTTTTTTGTTCCCCAGTATTAAAAAAGGTTAAGAAACCTTGTTGTAAGCCAAGATCTTTCTGTAACGCGATAATCCCCAAGGTATTTGAAATAGCCAGCGCAAAGTTTCTTTAAACATTTTATCTTTGAAAGTTAGTCAAGGCAAAAAAACAATCTTCAATCCGAATTGGTTGCCAAAAAGTGGTTTTGTTCACAAATTAGTAAATTAATAAGAAACAGCGTTGTAGAAGCATTTATTCGTTTAACTTCTCAGATTAAGCTAGGCCCGTGCACTGCAAATCAAACAAATGCCAACATTTTCTTTCAAAATAATTTTAATTAACGAGAACATTCAGGGACAATGGGCGTGGTTGCCGATTACAAAATCACACGAAGAGAATAAAGCCTAATATTTGTGCTCATTCGACCGATTTGTGATGAAATGATCGAATGCTTTTAGGATTGATTGATTGAAAGAACCGGTAATCGGATAGAACACGTGACTCTTTGTCATCATCGCGCGCTCGACATAAATTTTTAATAAAAGCGCCACGCAAACGTATATGAAGCAGACTGCTTAAAACAGTCAAACCACTTGCCTCGGAAAAATGCTGCAAACATTGGTTGGAATAGCGATTGCAGTTTTAGAAAGATTAATTCGAGTTGAACGAGCTTTTAATGTAGATGTGGTAAAATTGGACATATGGTGCGCTTCCCATGTAATATCGTTATAAGTCACAACCGTTTCAGCTAAATTCAACTATAATTGCAATTTTTTTACATCAATTTACATAATCAGACCTTAAATAATTTTCAACCAACAGCTTATCATAACGGTTGATAAAATAAGAAAAATACAATACGTTTTACTGTTTCATCACCACACACCCTGCATTTGAACTGCGACTCGAGAAAAATCTTGAATGTGACTTTAAAAATATTAAATATTTGCCAAGAAAGAAGATTTGTGATAAAATGTGCTTTATCATCGTACACTTGATAAGAAAAATATACATGAAGGCTGGCTTCTGTTTCACCACCACACACCTTGTATATGAACTGCAACTCGAGAAAAATCTTGAATGTGACTTTAAAAATATTAAATATTTGCCAAGAAAGAAGATTTGTGATAAGGTGTGCTTTATCATCGTACACTTGATAAGAAAAATATACATGAAGGCTGGCTTTTATTTCAAAATGTTTCTTCAAGTAAATCATTGCTTTTATTTTAGCTTATCTTTAAAATTACGTAACTTTTTAAAAGGAACTAGGCCTATGAATTGACGCAATAAGGACTTGATAGTTTTGTTAAAAGACAGAATAAAAATTTTTGAAAAGCCTATGAATTGACGCAATAAGGACTTGATAGTTTTGTTAAAAGACAGAATGAAAATTTTTGAAAAGCTAAAACTTAAAAAATTTTTTTTAAGTTTTGCTTTTCAAAAATTTTATCAGTTAAACTTAATAATTCGGAAAAAAACAAAATTCATTTGATGAGATACAGCGAATTGCTTTATTTTTTCAACTACTAATCACAAGCCTAAATTAAGAAGCAGTCAAAACAAATTTCGTGCTTGGCAAGTCTAGACACAATGGTATCACACAACATACAATTTGCCATACTACACGCAGTACATCTGAAGCTCCAAAACCACTCACGGTATTTCAACAAAAAGCTCGAACCAAATAAAAGAAAAAGAAGTTAATAGCTGAAAACTTATTGAATTTTTGACTGAATACAATATAAAAACAACAATACAAATTTTAGTTTTGATCGAGAGTCAAGTTTATTTTATTTTATTTTTCTTAATTCTTTAGAACTCCGTGAACTTTGATTTGTTTTTCTAAAGACATTAATATTGCTAACTTTCTCGAATATCTGCAAAATTATATCTTTTGCCAATTCTATGATATTCATTATATTTGGTAATAGCTGACAAAACTTTTTCTTAAACCTCACTGCCAGTCCCAAGAACAAACGTCATTTATTTTTTTTAAATCAATGGCCTGAAAAGAGAGGGGGCCGAACGGGGCGGCGCCCAGGGCATCCATAGAAAAATTTTTTAAAAACTTATAATAGGATTGAAAATAGGATTGAACGAAAATAGGATTGAACTTATAATAGGATTGAAAAGTAAGTCTTGTCCGACAGAAAATAATATTTATTTAACCAATAAAGACAAAATATAAATTGAGATATAGGCCTATGTATATTGCAAGAGTGAACCAATTTTCTTGCAGTGTTCAACGAAAGGGCCGGAGTAATTTAAAACAAAATTTATTAAATCTTTTTTAAATAACGACAACATTCTGTTTTATCATATAGAATCGTAAGGAGATTACTTATTCAATTAGATTTAAATATTGTAGATAAATCAAAAAAAATTTGTTTTCAAAATTTTATTTGAATAAGGAGTTATATGACGATTCTAAACGATAAAACAGATTGTTGTGGTTTTTTAAAAATTGATCTAGTAAGTTTTGTTTTATGTAGGCCTATTGTATATAAGAGAATATATATATTAAATTACAAGCGCCACGCAGAGAAGTTTTATTAAAAAAAACCTCAAGAATCTGTTTCGTCTTTACGACTCATCAGGGGTAACCCTATTCAAATAGAATTCCGTTTGAATGGAGCTGATTCTGTTTGAATAAGACTGATCAGGTTTTTTTAATAAAAATTCTATGTGTGACTCTTGCAATTTAATTTGCTGCTTTGAGTTTTCATTGAGATTTTTACCGTCAATCGTACCACGTCTACTGTCCAATCACTTTTGCTATGGGTACAATACATGTCAGGCCTCATTATATATCTCAAACGTTTGAATATTTTAAATGTATAATTTATATACTACATTCAAACTATTGTATCGGATAAAAAATCAGATATCAGATAAAAGAGTCGATTGGTGGTACAAAACTTTAAGATAGCTTTAGAAAGCGTGTTCATTCCTCGAAAACGCTTTTTAAAGCTATCTTAAATATTAGATAAAAAAAAAGATAATTGTTTTATGGCACATAATGGATTTTAAGAGAAACGACTTAAAAAAGCTGACATGATTTCTGAGAAAAAATGGTATAAATACGCAAGCAATTGTGAAGAAGATCAGTTCCATGTTTGGTACCAGTACTGTGTCTACAAGAAATTGCCATAGAACACTATTGCAAAATTTATTGATAGTGATTTCGTCGTTAATGATGAAGACAAATGGAGGACCAATGGTCAAAACTAATGCAGTATATCAAATCGAATAGGTTTTGCCGCTTGAAATATACGCTACATCTCGCAACATGGCAAAAGAATTGAATTGTGTCTTCCACAACGCTAGCTTACTCCGACACTTGCACAAAATGGGAAAGCAATACTTGGGTCACATCTTTTATCCAACAAAAACAAAGTCTACAGAGAAAGAATCTGTTGTGGTGAAACAACTTTCTCTCCCAACTCATAACAGTTGATCAGGTATGGGTATATTAGGACAGTGCTAATCGATCTTATCACGACCGATTGTGGTACAATGTCGATAATCAACGAATAACATCAATTTGTCGATGTTTAACAGCGTGAAAGTACCTTATAAACATTTTTGAACGTAAAAGAAACTCTTCTGTGTGATGTGCTTCCACAAAATAAAACATAAATCCAGGAATTTACTGCACCCAAAAGAACAAATTTGGGAAAAGAAGAGTCCCGGCTGTCACGGAAACAGTTTTGAAAATTTTCATTTTCTTTAGGCTAGCGCTCGATCGCATACAAACAAGGTCAACTTAAAATAAGCTTGCTGAGATCGGTTTTACGATACTACAACCACCGTACTCTCCAGACCTTCTCCTTCAGACTATATCACCTGTTTTCTCTTATAAAGTTATCATGATTGGGAAAGCTGGCTTGCTTCAAAACAGGGCTGCGGAGCTAGCAACAGAAATTTATGGCTTCAGTTGCAGCTTTGCAGCCCTGCTTTAAAACCTGCAAAATTCTATGCAAAAGGTATACAACAACATCCGGAACGCTGGCAAAGATTCATAAGGGGAATTATTTTCAACATTTTAGAGACACTGATGAATGATCTCTATTTGTATATCTCAATTTACATGGCGCCTTTATTGGTTAAACTGATGTTATTTTATATCGGACAAGACTTTTGTTCCAATCCTAATATATAAATAATGCTTTAAACCAGTTGCTACTCTAGCACCGGGCTACTCGGGCTCAGCCCGAGTCATAAAATAAAAGCTGGCATTGCTTAATTCAGTGGTTTTCAACCTTTTCTGTACCGTGGCCTATTTTTTAACCCAAGTTAACTTCACAACCCACTTTGGTCAACAAAATTAAATTCCCATTCCAAAATCATAGTGTTCTCTAAAAAAAAAAAAAAGGTCTTCACTTGGAATTGCTGTCAATTTTCTCTATTTTTGTACCAAAATCATAGTAGTGTTCTCTAAAAAAAAAAGTCTTCATGTGGTTGACTGCACAGGACGCCAGAAAAATGCCTAAAAAATGGGACGGATGGCAAGCCTAATTATACATATTGCTTTCATTTTGATTTATGCTCCATGGCCCACTAAAAAAACCACTGTGGCCCACAGGTTGAAAACCCCTGGCTTAATTTGAATTCTTTAAAGTCAACATTGATTCTACAAAACTCAGGTTCACTACAAGACATCTGACATTGTATATAATTTATACAGTGTCAGACGTACTTGTTAGTCGTCCCGTAGGTGGTTCATGATAACTATTTATACTATAAACCACCTATATATTATAAACCATCTACAGGACGACTAGTAAGTACAGCATGCAGTAACAGTCGTTCTTTTTGCTTCGCGTAGACCAGTGGTTCTTAACCTTTTTCTACCCAGCGCCCCTTTAAATAGAGATTTCCATAGGATGTTGCCCACCATAATGTAACTGCTAAAGACGATGAGTTATACAGTGAAGTGCATAGGATTCTACACAGTGCTGATATTCCAATTTAGGCGCCCGAGGCAAGAATTTTCAAAAATTGATGTTGTCTGAGAAAAAAAAAGGTTTGATCTTGGCTTGCATATTTTTCTCCGGAAATCAGGGTGTTCTCCAAAAAAAAAGTCTTTGCTTCGATTTCATCTCTGATTTCCCTATTTTTCTCCTAAAATCAGGGTGTTCTCTAAAAAAAAAAGGTCTGTGCAATGAGATAAATACCGTACACCTTCAGCGCCCCCAAAAATGCCCCCTGAATATTTCTACCCTTCCAAAAATCAAAAGCGCCCACATGGGGGCGGTAGCGCCCAGGTTAAGAACCACCGGCGTAGACGGTCGAAGCAGACATTTCTTTGCTTAACCTTTACGGTCAACTTGTGCTTCAGAGAAATAGCCATAGATACATCGCAAAGAAAGAGATTCACAAGCACGTGTAGACTTAAAAGCAGACATTTTTTGGTTAATTTTTTATACTCAACTCGTGCTTCAGAGTAATAGCCATAGAGATTAGTACAGAGAAAGAGAAAGAAGAAATTCACAAACGCCTGTAGACTATTGAGCCACACACTTTTTTGGTTCATTTTTATATTCAACTCAGGCTGTAAAGAAACAGCGAAAGACTAAAGTCAGAAAAATTGTCTTGGATTGTGACTATTGTGACGCAACAATCACTAGTGGCTGGAAAAGCACAGGCAAGAAGCCTGAACAGAACTTTGTTTTTTGGTAAGGTATAACAGATACAGTAATTAACAGTTTATAGTTTTAGCAACTGTACATTTTAATTTATTACAGATTTTACCCACTATCTTAATCCTGCAGTAATAATCTACTGCGTAGTTGTAGTGTAGTATATTTGCATCTGGTTGCATCAGTATTAAACACGGCCCGAGTAGCGAAAACGTCCTGGAGTCGCCCCTGCTTTAAACACAACTGCGAATTGCTGGTGCTCTTCAGAAGAGTCCTCATTGACTTCAATAGTCACAACATGGCAAAAGAATTGTCATTGTCTCACACAACGGTAGCCTACTCCGACATTTGCACAAAATGGGAAAGCAATACTTGGCCAACAAATGGTTGCCAGATCTCTTATCCAACAAAAACAAAGCCAACAAAGAAAGAATCTGTGGTGGTGAAACAACTTTCTCTCCCAACTCATAACAGTTGATCAAGTAAATAATACTTTATATATTAATTATATTAAATTAGTAATACTTTATAAGTTTTTTAATTTTCCAGAAACCACTTTGAAGTAAAATTTTTTTATCTTTATTTAAATAAAGCCGAAAAATTTTATTATTTATTTATGTTCATGAGATTACGAAAAAAAGTTCAATCAAACAGTTTGGTCCCGAGCATCACCACACCTCTGCATGTCTCTGTTTCTCGTCTTTACGATTTAATTTCTGCCGGGTGATATTATTGTTTTGATTTAAGCGATTGAGCAGGCAATCAACTGTAAAATATTAAGCCGGTGAGTCTGGCGCGGGAAAGAAGTTGAGCACAAACCAGATGTCGACTGAATTAGCGATGACAAAATCCGGCGTGTCGACAAAGCGCACAGGCGTCTGCACACACAATTGGGCGCGCAAAAGAAAAAGCTGTTTTTCTTCGTTAAGCAATCAGCTACCACGAGGTTTTGAGTTGTGACCGGCTGTTTTCACTGTAGAACGCATGGTTTACAATCGTGTAAGTCACCTTTGTTTCAGACAATTTCACGGTTATGCTTTAAAATCAATGTTGTGAAATACTAGTATACAATAAAATATTTTTTTAGCAATGTTGAATGACGTGCATTGCAATTTTTACTACTTCAGTCTTAATAACTTGTGTTACAAATGCCCTAGTTTTTTAAGTGACTAATCTAAAATATGCTTTATGATGTAGATTGAAAGTAGGTACCGATAAAACAGATAATTAATTGTTTAGTTAGTATAGTCTCAAAGCTACAAGATGTAAACTAGATTGATTTTTTTATTTAATTCTTTAGTGATATGTTTTTCGAAAAGACAAATTACTTTAAAAAAACTTGAAAACGAAGATGGAAAATTATTCCTCAGTCAAGTGAAGACGTGAAATTGACGAAAAGTGTTTTGGCTTTAATTTTAAGTTAAAAAAAATTTCCTTTTTGGTCGTCACTAGACTTTTGAAGGCAAAAAGGAAAAAATTAATTTTTACCAAAAGTTTTTATAGTAGCACTATACACTGTGAAAAAAACTGCTGCGAATTTCTTGATCATTGCAGTCGGAGTTTTTGATTTTATCGGAATTTTGCAAATTTTTTTTGACTTCGCTGCGCGTTTTCTTTAGCAGTGTAGTGTAGCTGTCTGTTTTTCTTTTGCTTTTCATTTTATTTTTATTTCTGTTGTTGTTTTTATCTAATGTGGCTGAGCTGAAGAAAAATAAATTAATGGATTGATAAGAATCTAATTTTAATGGTTGGTCTGCGAAAAAAGTTAAATTTTCAATACAGTACCAATAAAAATCGTCATAAACTAATTATTACAAAACAATTTATCATTTGATCTCTTTCACTTAAACAACATTGTTGTTATCCGATCAGTCAGTTGTCATCAAAAATACAAATATAAAACGTTTGAAAATAAAAATACAGTAGTAGGAAAATAAAGAAAAAATAAAATTGTAAGAAATGCAAAATTGTGATAGTTATAATGTAATTTTGGCTGTTTTGGAAAAAGAGTATTGGGAAAAACTACTATACTTTTATGTCAATTTAGTAACACAATTTTTAACTCAGATTATTGGTGATAGATAGGAAAATGTTGCTAGATATAGATACTGAGCTGCAACATCTGATAAGTATATCTGTAGACAAAATGACATCGGAAACTGATTCATCGTTTACCGAACGAGGAAGCCAAAAATCCGGTGGAATGGACTTACGAAAAGCCGTTCTTGTCGCTCGTTTTATACAAGAAGTTCGCCAAGCCTATTTTGAAGAAAACTATGCAATTGTTCTTAACACGTTTTCCGAGATGAATTACAACGAAAATGTTGGCGCGGACAATTCTTGTTATTATGATTTGTTTACAGAAAATCCAAGACATTCTCAAGGTAAGATATACTAATAAACCAAATACTAATTATTATATGCATTTTTGCTACTTTATAACGCTCACTAATTGTTGTTATAGTTTCTACTTAAAATTACTTTAAAACCAGGCTTTAAAATTTGTGAATATTATTTTGTGCTGTAGACGAAATAGGTGTATGTGCACTGAGGTGCCATTTTTTGACATTGAAATTGTTCCTGATTGAAGTTTTTGGTCTCAAAAACTTAAATTTAGAAATTAATTAAGGTCAAAAAGGTTTTGTGATCTAGTTTTTTGATTTTTTAAAGCTAAATAATTTGCTAAATGCGAAGTTTATAAAATTGCACCGTGCTTGAACTTAAAAAATCAGTTTAATATAATGACTTCATAATGCAGTCAAACGTCATAGAAAAATTGTTTTGTTGCCGTTTCTTGCTTAACAGTAGGCTTTTTTTGCTAAAGTGATGTACTGCAGGTGACGGTGTCGATGCCTAATCCTGCAATTTGTTTTTTAACAAATGGATTGCAAAAAGCAAAGATGGGTTTTTATTTTAGTTACAAAGCGTACTTTTCAATTGTCGATTTTTGCAGAAGTACAAAAAACGCCATTAGATTTTGGAATAAAAGAATTTTTATTAAAGATAGAACAAATTTATAGTTTCGTATTTTGCATTATCAAGCAATGCTGTTTCAGATGGTTTTAAATTAAAGTTTTACAACTTAAACAGAAAAGTATTTATTTTTGAGAAAGCCTAAAGATAGAACAAACTTGCGTGAAATGCACCATTGACCCTTGAGTGAGTTGCTTTTGCAGCAGGGTTCAATGAAAAAGCTAAGCAATTTCAGAAGGTATTCAGACTTTATCAAAATCTTTTTGACAATTTTATGGCTATACACTGTCAGGATAGAAATATAAAACTTATTTGGGTTTAATAGGAAGCCACCAAGAAATTTAATCGAGCATTAATGACCTATTTGACGATTGTTTATATATCTGTTTTAGATTTGCTTTAAACCTTTTTCTTATTTCACAACCAAATTTTTCTTAAACGCAAAAGAAGTATATTGTTAAATGAATGCCACTGTTTTTACTTTTGTCACTCTTCTGAAATCCAAACTATTGGGTTGAGGAATATGTTCGTAGCGTTTTTGTATTTTTTATTTTACAATGATTTTTTACTACTTGACAAAATGAATATATTCATTCGATAGAGCTGTGCTGATCGTCTTTTTGAGTATTTTGAAATTTTATTATTTGTGAGGCTTACATATGGAATATCCAGGGGGTAAAAAGCAACATTCTCAACACCTGCTATTCTTCGCTTTTCATCGAGGCCAAAAAGCTGCTGAAGCAGCCCGGGACATTTGCATGGTATACGGGGAAGGTGTCATAGGCGAATCTACGGCAAGAAAATGGTTTGCAAAATTAAAAAATGGCAATTTTGACATCGACGACACGCCCCGCAGCGGAAGACCTTCTGAATTTGACGAAAACCATCTCAAAGCACTTTTGAAGGAGGAAAGTCGCCAAACAAGTCGTGAATTGGCCGAAAAAATGAACTGCGATGAAAAAACGATTCTCAGTCATCTTCATTCAATGGGATTTGCCGAAAAATTGGGAGTCTGGGTGCCTCATGAGCTTAGCGAAAACAACAAAGAAAATCGCCTTTAAATTGCTTCTCAACATCTCGCCCGCCATCGAGCAACACGCGGTCACAAACAGCGCTTTTTGTACCGAATCGTCACGGGAGATGAGAAATGGTGCCTATGTATATAAATATGAAGCAAAGAAAGGAATGGGTGGCTCCTGGAGATACACCAAAGCCGAGAGTTCAGCCTGACCTTCATCCAAGGAAGACCATGATCTGCGTTTGGTGGGACTGGGAGGGCATGGTGCACCGGGAAATGCTCGAAAGGAATGCCACGGTCAACAAGGACCTCTACATAGCCCAGCTACATTGCGTGAATAAGGCTATTCGACTGAAAAGACCCCATCGACAAGGCTAAACCATACTCACGACAACGCCAGGCCTCATGTGCACAAGTCGTCAAAGCCGCACTCCAAGAGCTCGAATGGGAGGTCCTTCAGCATCCGCCGTATTCTCCAAACCTTGCACCCACGGATTACTATCTTTTCCGCTCTTTGTCGAACCATATGAGGGGCGTTACCTTCGACAATGAAGAGGACCTTAAAAACTGGCTCAACAAATTCTTCGATACCAGACCCGGGGATTTTTTGGCGGAACGGCATTGACAAATTGGTCGAGAGGTGGGAGGAGGTCGTAAACAGCAATGGAGAATACATAATTTATTAATTTATAGCCATAACTTTTCATTTTTGTTTAAATAAAAATCTTTGATAAAAACGCTACGAACATATTCCTCAACCTAATATTTAAATTGTCTATTTTTGTGTTTTAAAATATGTTTTTTCTTCGTTCGATCGTGTCGGTCTGATTGCTGGTTTCTGTTTCAGCGTCACCGTTGTAGCTAAACAGTATGACTATATATAAGTTTGTTGTGCGTGATGTGCGTTTCTTAAAAGCACAACAGAAATTACACAAGTAGACGTAGTTTCGAACTTCTGCTCACAAGTCAATGTTGTGAGCGGAAAGGCGCATTTTGTCTACCTTTGTGATTTTTGTAAAATATGCTGAAGACAATGCTTTATCTATCAATTAATGACCAAAAGTTATGTTTAAATTGTTTTTGTCAATTTGTACCACTTTAAATTAATTCTTTATCGTCTTTTGCTTTTAATTATTTAGTGCTGTGACTGACTTATTAAAATATTGTTGAAGCATTTGGTATTAAGTACTTATTTCACGAAAATTTTTTTCCACTTTAGCTTCTTCATCCTTACCAGTCATAAAGCCGCTTCGAGACACAGTATATCCTTCCTGCGTCACAAATAGCGAAGTAGTGGTTTCAAAAATTTCACAAGTCACGAGGCCTATCTCCGTTTCGGTCAATACAAATAACGTAATGTGTTATCAAAGCTCGACCGACCAGAATGATTTTAAAAGTAAGATATTTTTGGTTTATATTATATGGCACTATTGAAAATTTTGATGACTCCCTTCAGTTGTGAATCACGTGACCGTGTTTTGCCCATTGATTGTTTTTAGCAATCTTCTAAGAATCGTAGCGTAGAAACGCGATATTTTGAATGGAGAGCATCGTATTTCAATATTAGCTATTGTTCGTCGAAATACGGGTTTATATACGAAAACCTTCTTAAATTTCAATGGCAGTTGCCCGTTCTCGATTAAAAAGGCTCAGTCAAATCTTTCAAGTAAACCAACTAGTGTTTCTTAGTTATACTTCTTATTGCAATAAAAAGTGATCGAAAATGATTCTCGTAAAAGTTGTAATATATTGGGCTTGACTGATTACGGGTGTTGTCTTATGACGCTTTTGATTCAAACAGGCAAAAACGACAGCGATGACGATCGTCCCGTCTTCTGCGATGATCTTGACGTTTCGTCATGCTGCGAAGTTGCGAGTTGCGCATCCGACAATCATGTTGCGGTGAACGCGGAAGCGGAGTCGCCTGATCATGTGACTGTGGCAAACGGTTCAGCCGGCCGAAGCGGAAATGAGACGCACGCGGAAGATGAAGTAATTGCAGCCCGCGAATCACCTCGTCTGACGAGCAGCGCTGCAGACCACACACCGAAGCTAGTGGCATCTCTTACTCTGCCCGACAACAGTTCGTTGCCTAAAAAGAAGCGGCCTCTGCCGACTGAATATCGCGGTTTCGGTAAACTGCCTGCTGTCAAAGCAGCAAAAATTGGATTGCTTACGGATCCATGTTCGCACAGGAGTTGCGAAGAACAAGGTTTTGCAAAGACTGCTTGCATTACTTCGACAACACACACCGTAATTTTAGAAAGTCGCACTTCAACTTCGCTGTCAACTGTTTGTTCCGTCATAGGCCGAGTGCCTTTGAACGAAAACTATCATCCCACTCCCAAAGTGGTTGTTCAACTAACCCAGTCATGTGACTCTTATTTACCGATTACATGCACGCGAATGAACAAACATCTTAATAATATAACTGCTCAAGCTTTCTAAATGAACAAGTTTCGATAGCCTGTAATAATCTTAATTAAATTTGCACAAATTGTTTTGGGTATTTTTAAAATTAACTAATGCGTCATAATAGGATTTGTTTTCTCAATAACATTCTTAAATTTAGCGTTTTGCTATTTTTGGCGCAATTTTTTACTAGTTAAAACCTCTTCAAGCTTATGTTTTCAGAAGCTTTTTTCAATTGACAGATTAATTTTTATCCTTAACGAAATTAATTTGTTGATCAGCATAGGTTTTGGGCTAAAAATTAATCTTGAGTTACGTATGTGCGTTTATTTGTTAAATTTGTTTTTGGAGTGCACTTTATTTTCTGTTTTACCTGTTTTCTTTTATCTTCACTTAACAAGGTTCTTTTTTGCAAATTTCGTGTGTCGAAATGTTTGTGTTTCGTTTTTTAAAATATAATTTTCTCACGAAAACAAAAAAATCAATTTTTGATTGATTTACTTTAAGCTGCAAGTCATTAGTTCACCAACTGCTTTTGAAGACGAGGTCGGCTGAAAGAAGCAAACCATCGTTGGTTAAGCTACTCTAGCGTCTGGCGAATTAATTGTGTTGAACAGCGCATGTTTTATCGTTCAATAATTTGTAAACTGTTTCCAACGCATTCACACACGGTCGAGTCTAATTCCAAGAAGAACCGATTAGAGCGAGAGTTAGTTTTAAGGAAAAACATTAGTTTTAAAACAATGTTCTTCTTGAGAATCTTAACAAATTTTAAAAATTCAAAGAATATTGAGCCCACGAGGACAATTTGCGCGGCATTTTTTCTTTTTATCTCTTAGAGCAACTAGTTTTGTTTCTTTTTTTCTCTCACTCCCATCGGTTTTTCTTCGAATTAGATTCAAGGCTGCCAGAAATGGGGGATTTCCCTCAGATTTGAGGGAATTTTTAAAAATTGGTGAGACCTGGAGGAATTCTACTTATGCATTACTGTTTCGTCAAACCTGCTGTATTCTTGCCTTAAATTGTCATAAAACAATTTTTTTCATTTTTTCATCACATATTAAGCCAGGGATGTCCAACCCGTTTTCGAAGTTGGGAAAAATTTCATATCTAGCCAAAGTCGGTGGGCCGTAAAAAGCTGTTTGCGCAGAATCTTGCTCCGATTTCTTAAGTTTCGTCCCAAAAGTTAGGTGTTCTCTAAAAAAGGTCTTCTGCTAGAATCTCCTCTTTTTGTCGATTTCCGCCCCTGTAAAACTTTCAATAAACTTTGCAAATGATGTGTAATGTTGCTATTGTTACTTTGTATGGTGGAAGATTTTGCATGAATATGGGGCAATTTTCCAGGCAAGCCTGGGGGAAACAAAAATTTCTTACTGGCAGCCGTGATTAGATTTGACCTGTACACACAATCAATTTTTTAGTTCAGCTCGACACTAGAAATTCTTAAAGAAAGCTTTCACGCTTTTACTTTTGTACACTTGCTATTAACCTGTTTGCTACTTTATGTTTAAGCGGAGTCATCATAGGCATGCACCACTGCTCCATTTCGAAATCTCCAAAGGCACAAACAAAGTCACTTGGGAAAACTGAGCATCGAACTGGCATTTTTCTGCTCGCAAAGCAGTGTTATTATTATGAGTATCCCATCGACTGTTCCATAATACTTGATGTCAAGCATAACACTTAAACCTGGAATTTGAATTTTCATTTAACACTTTGAAGGCAAAGTCGACTGCTCGATTTAATTGGTCGTTAGAAGTTGACTTGCCTTGCTTTCTTATGCAAACCTTTTAAATCTGGTGTTGTAAATAAGCATGAAGGTAATTGCGGTAGTCAATAAATAAAATTATATAGGTCTTTGCCAACACAATTTTATGATTGTGGTTTGGAAATAGAGCATATTATAGAGAGTCTAGTTAGTTTTACAAAGCAGATTATACAGGTCAAGGTTATATGGTCGAGAGAAAAGACTGATCTAAAAATACACCTAACAATTTTGCACCTGGCAATAGATAAGTATGCAAACATTTTTTCAAAATAAAAATTTGTGGTTGGAAAGTCTCCGGCTATCTTTTCTCCACGGTCTTTTTTTATGGAAAAATTTCGACCAGAGATTTAACAGTATATTCATATCCCAAGACTCTGGGCGTGCCGCCGAAAAACTCACGAATCATGTGCTGTACGTCACTATTCGTTTGTTTGGTTGTTTTCTAAAATTCTTAAAATGCAGTCTACTCTGATTTGGTTTTAGTCTAGGTAGTAGTATATTTTTGTTTTTTTATTTTCGTGTAATTTGTATTTAATTGAAAACTTTATGTAGGCTTATTTTATTTGAGTCGATATTTAAAATTTTCGACTGACGCAGCTTCAGATTTTTTTCATTTTCATCTCTACATTTATCCTCCTGACTCCCAGAAAAAGGTCGGTAGCGCTGTACTAAGGGCAGCTGTCAAGTAATTACCCCAACTTGCTTTCGGAGATGCCAAGGTACTTCTGTCCGATTGAAATTTTTATTTTGGGTTTTTAGTTTTTTAGTAGCGATATTAGAGATGAAATTTAGAACTGCTTGCAAAGACAACCAAGCAGAAAAAAGTGCCGGAAAGCGTCTTTTCCAAAAACACAACAGCGGCACGTAGCCAACACCATTCTGCCAATTCAGATTCATTCATAACATGCATCGTTCAGGTATTTCAATTACGGAAGCAATATCATCAAATGAGTTTGGCCGTGTTGTGTTACAAATATTAAGACGAACTGTAAATTCGGTAGTAAACGAACGGGTAAACTAACAAATTTTCGACAATTAAGCTTTTATCATTTACAGAAAAAAAGAACATTAGATTAGATTAAAAGAATCGTATTTTGATCACTAAAACCTATTTCTTTATCTAACTCGTTTCATATACAACTTCATATAGTCATCAGTTTGCGGTACCTATTTACACAAGATTGCGCCTGGACAACAATACGACGTACGTTTGAAGTTCTCAACTGGTGCATCATTTTAATATTACGAGGGCGTCGCCAGGGTCGCAGTAACCTCTTTCCAGAGTCCAGAAGCCACAATTGGGAGGCTTCGCATTTGCAAACTATCTTGGTTAAAAAGGTCCTTTAATAACGAAAATCTTAGCATAAAAAGTAAACACCGTTTTTTTGTCTTCACATGGGTTTATTGAAAAGTTTGCCCCTCAAAACCTGCAATTGACTCCAGAAAACCTGTTGAAAGACCAAAAAAGTCTTCACTTGACTCTCGAAGTAAATTTATCAAAAGGAGTCGTTCTTGTATATTTTAGATTTCTTTATTGCGTCCTGAATTTGTACAAGTCGGACTTACGCGATACTGTCGCAATGGTGCGTAGTGACAGTTGACGTTACTGTGTGCAGCGAATCGGTCTAGTCCAGAGATGGACAAATTTTCTATCTCGAGGGCCCGATTCAGAAGTTGATTCTGATCGCGGGCGGCAATAATTTTTATAACTTGAACCCGTGTCTTAAAATTACACAAAGATCAGAAAAAAGAAAGATCTTTATTTTCATTTGTAGCACTACTTGTTTGCGTCGAAAATCAAGATACAGTAGCCAGATTCAAAGTAAAGGCCTTTTTTTTGGTATTCACCCTAAATTTATGACAAAATTAAAAAAAATGCCTTTATTTTACCTTTTTACAACGTTTACATTGAATGCTTGACGGGCCGGCTTGGCGGGAGGGATTTGGCCGGCGAGCCTTAGTTTGCCCATATCCGGTCTAGTCAATGCAGTTTCTGTATGGAAGAAATAAAAACTTTCCCGCGATCTATTTGGATTGGTATACCTTTATGTAATGTAAATATTATACTAAAAATCGGGTAATCTGTAACTTTGACAACGCTTCGGTGCTCCCTGGCTATAAACAAGCTTTTTTTCGAAAAATAACTCGACGTTTTTTCTCCTATCATAAAATCAAGTAAAATTTTTATCGAGAATAAAGAAAAACTAAATCAGCATTTCCTAGAGCCTCTTAACCCTTTCGAACCGAAAGGACTATTTAGTCCCACACCACTATTTTTAAAATTTCTTCTATAATACTATAAAATTTTATGAAAAACTTTTTTATTATTCTTTAGCGATATTTTGGCAACCATGCTAGTCAATTGTAACAGGTGCAAATTCTTTTCTTTATGATTATCAAACCAACTAAATACATAAAGTTTAGTTTAACCATATATAGTTTTAAAATTAAATTCGCAAATAAAATAATGTTTAATTTAAGAAAAGCTGGATAAAATTTACTATAAAAAAGTCTTGTGGGATGATATAAAGCAAATTTGACTTTTTTACTAGTGTTTATGTTTAATTTATTTGCTTTTCAAACTTGGGACTATTTAGTCCCAACCGGTTTTATGCGTACTTTTTACTTGTTTTTTGTCGAATTTAGATGGCCTAGAAACAGACTAGATCAAGAGAATTTATAATTGGTGTAAATGAAGTAATGGAATTAATTATTGCTGATGAGTGCGATTCATCCAATAATAACCCTATAGATGAAAAAGATGTAATGTTTTTGGAGAAAGCAATGTCAGATACTGATAATAATATAATGGTAACAATCGATGAGGCCCACGCACAAAGTATTGAACCAAATGTTGTGGAGCCTTTACCTCATCTATTTTATTGGAGAAAGATTTGTACTTCTTTTAATATTCCGAATTGCTCTTTATCTGGTACAGTTAATTTAAATTATGAATATGGTCATGAGTCAAAACCAATAAAAATCTTTTCAGACACCATAAAGCTGGAAACACTAATGAATTTAGTCAGGGCACAGTGTGAGTTGTACATGCAGCAGAAAGGAATGGTTTTTAAAGTAGAAATTAATGAGCTAAAAGCATTTATTTTATTTATTTTATCTCTATATTTATCCTCCTGACTCGCAGGAAAGCGACGGAGGCGCTAATACATAAGGTAGGCAATCACCCCGATCTACTTCCGGAGATGCCAAGATATTGCTGTCCGCTTATAATTTAATAGAGATATAACTGCAATTTAGAACTGTTTGCCAGGACCACCAATCAGGGGAAAGTGCGTAAAGTGTTTTTCCCAAGGACACAACAGAATGGCGCGAGTGGGTTTTGAACCGAGACAGTGTTGATCACGAGCCCGGCAATCTAACCACTTGACCACTTTGCCGACAACTTCTTTTATGGGATATCATACCCTTCCTAGTATTCGCAATTATTGGAATAAAGATCGTGGTCTTGGTGTAAAAGTTGTGTCAGACGTAATGCCTCGAAACATATGCAAGATAAATTTCCTCACAGTGCGTGCTTGAAAACATTAAAGAACTTCAAGCACGACGTTGTTATGGATTTGATCGGGAAATTTTCAAGCAGAAAACGAGCAAGAAGTTCTTTAACTGTGGTTTCAAGATTTCCCTCAGACGGTTCCGATATTCATCAAGTTATACGAGTTTCTTATCAAGACCGTGTTAAATGCAAATTGTGTACCAAGCGGAAAATAGATTCTCGTACTTGCACATGTTGCAATGATTGTAATTTATTTCTTTGTCAAACAAATAAAAAAAATTGTTTCAGGAAATGGCATTTCGGTGTTGAGAGGAATATTTTAGTGTAAAATATGTGTGTGCATTATTTCAATTCTTATGCTGTTTAGTAAAGCAGGGTAAAAAGTAATTATCATAACAATGAAAGACCACTATGGCAGAAAATCGTTAATAGACGCAAATGCTTTTTGAATAATAATTGCTTAAATTCAAATGTTAAAAAAACAGAAAGTTTTCATGATGTAATAAATATATCTATTTTTCTAAAACTCCAGATACCTTAAAGTTACTCAAATTCATTGAATATGACAAGAAAAATTAAAGCTGATATTTTGAAAAAAAGTACGCTTTGAACCGATTGGGACTAAATAGTCCCAAATATTTAAAGCCCCTATACTAATTTGTAGATGTGCCCCGACAAATTTTTTTTTGTGCAACGACATTTTGGTAACACATCCTTCAAAGAAATAATAAATTTACTATTTTATATTGTCTAATAAAAGTTCAGGTCTGAAGGGGTTAAACACTTTTTATTTCTTGTAAAATCGTTTTTGTAATTGAAGCCTATGTTAATTTGGTTAATAAAAGGACGCTTGGTTTTACGAGGTTTTCTTTTGATCCACCAAGACGACTTTTGCCGAGGCTGGCTTTATTTCAACTTTGGCATCGTAGTTCTGAGAATTGATTTCGTATGATTACGTCGTTTGTTGTGGATTTACACTTCAAGAAGCGACTTTTTCAAGTTGTTTATTCGGTAGACCTAGGGGCACCGGAAGCGGGGGGGCAGATTGTGCCTTTTGAAATTTGTCTTACAGAAATATTTTTAGATCTCCTCTATATTTAACCTATGTAATCTCGATCACCATCAAATGCAACGATGTTTCTAAAATTAAAGACATCCGTAAATCATGGTACAGTAATGAAAATCGCGAAAATCGTAAGTTTTAGGTAGTGATGGATTTTGGGTGAGGCGAATGAGGCAGATGTTTGTTTAGAGTGAAAGAACGATTTTGAGTGAAGACCTTTCATTTTTGGGACGAAAATAGGAAAATCAGAGATCGATTACAAGTGAAGACCTTTTTTTTAGAGAATACGCTAATTTGATTGCGACATGGTTGCTATAATCGACTTTTGTTGGAGTGCCTTTTTAACAAAAAAGTGCCCTTTTTTTGAAATTTGCCCCCTGGAAAAAAACTCCGGCGCCCCTGGGTAGACCAATCATAATTTCAAAAAAAAGTCACGCAGCTGCAATTTCTTACTTTTGCTTTTCTGCTACAACTTTCTTTATTAGCCTTTGCTTATTCAAAATAAATTGCGCTTCGAAGTGTAAATCCAAAGCAATGGTTACATAAGACATATTCAAGCAAAGTTTTCTGAGAACATTATCAAGTTTCGAACAGAAATAGAGATGCAAAAACAAACACAAGCCAAGTGGCAGTTCCCTTTTACGAATTGATGCTTTGTTGGTCGAAAGATTGTACGATATTTCAAACAGAACTTTGCATTGTAGGGTTCTGGAAGGCACTTGGCATTTATTTCTCTATAGCAGGGGTCGGCAACCCCTGGCACGCGAGATGATTTTATGCGGCACGCGAGGTGATTTTATACGGCACGCGGCGTCGTGAATATTTTTCAAAAACACGTTTACTGACCTTTTTTTTTTTAGAGATCACCCTGATTTTGGGAGAAAAATAGGGAAATCAGAGATGAAATCGAAGTGAAGACCTTTTTTTTTTTTTAGAGAACATCCTGATTTTGGGAGAAACATAGGAAAATCGGAGATGAAATCGAAGTGAAGACATCGGAACGAAAACGTTGCCCACCCCTGTACTATATTATTAAAAATAGTTCGTCACGCGCAGCTAACAAAATTAAAAAACTGGCACACTGCGTTGAAAAGGTTGCCGAACCCTGCTCTATAGGGCCAAGCAATTTACGCGTTTGTGATAATTTAGTTTGACTCAAGATTACAACAAAACCAAAAAGCTTTCTCTGTATTTGAATGGAAAACTTGGTAAGAAACATGGTACATCATGCGATAGAAGTGGTGTTTCAACTTTCAATTATTGTTGGTACCCAGTGAGTTTGTAGTTTTAATTCGACAATTGCCTTTTAAAGACGAGATAGACAAACAGAGCACGCTGCCATACATAGAATGAATGAATTTTTATTCTTTAGTAAAAGATTAATTGAAACCAAATCGATCTGGCGCGGTAACAGCTTTAGTTTTTTCCGAAGTATCACGTTTCACTTTGAACCTAAGACGGGTTTTTAAAAACAATTGAACTATCGTCATTCATCAGTCGATCGTCTATAAGCTTGCCTCGTGCTTTTTTAAACACGTGGTCGTAAAAGTTGGTAGCAAAGCATTCAATGTTTTTACGACTAGCGATTAACCTGAACTGCACTCGGAGATGCCCAAATATTGCTGTTGAAATACTGTTTAAATAGATTAATGAAGTGAACTGGTGAAATAGACTGAGGAAATTATAACTGCTGTTTAAAACAGCTAATGAAAGAAAATGACGTAAGGTCCTAAAACGGTTTTTTCAAAGAACAAATAACAAGATTAAAGCAGGAGTTAAATCGAACATGCCCTTCGTTAAAATTGGGTTTCGGTCACACTACCGACTAATGTTATGTTGATGGGAATTTTGCATCGTGGCATTCATGTCATTGATCGCAAATTTGCTATTAGTCTTCTTCTTCTTTTGGCTTTCCCTTTGATCAGGGGTAGCCACAGCGTATGATGTTTCTCTAAAGCGTCCTCTTTTCAATGTCCTTCTCCCTTGCACCAACTTTCCCCATATCTTCCTTCACTATATCTAAAAATCTTCTCTTTGGCCTCCCTCTTTTCCTCTTTCCTTGTAACTTCATTTCCATCACTCTTCTTCCTGCGTACTCCCGGTCTCTCCTCATAATATGTCCATACCACCTCAGCCTGCCCTCCCTCATCTTCATTCCTAACCGTTCTATCTTAACTGTACCCCTGATGTACTGTACTCATTTCTAATCTTATCTTTTCTCGTCACTCCCATAGCAAACCTCAATATTTTCATCTTTGCAACTTCCATCTCTTCTACTTGTTTCTTTGTGACCACCACCGTCTCAAATCCACACACGATTGCTGGTCTCACCACTGAACTGTACACTTTTCCTTTTACTCTTGCTGGTAACCTCCAGTCACAGATTACTCCTGATACTTTTCTCCATCCGTTCCATCCTGCCTGCACTCTCTTCTTTACCTCCCTCTCACAAGTTTACAACTACCACTTTCTTACACAGTTGATTCCAAATACTTAAATTCCTTTACTCTTGCACTTTTGTGTCCTGCATTTTCACTGTTTCTTTGTCATTTTCTCCACTTACGCACAGATATTTAGTCTTTGACCTACTTACTTTCATCCGTCTTCTTTCCAACGCATATCTCCAGCATTCTAGTCTCCTCTCCACTTCTTTCCTGGTCTCTTCGCAAATCACAATATCCTCAGCATTAGCAAAATATGTAAAAAGTAAAGCTAATTTGCTATTAGTAAAACCTGTAAAAAAGCATTTTTATCATTTCTAATACTACAAGTTGGCATTGTTATAACTGAAGATTTTGTTATATACCATCAAAAATGTTCTCTCTATTCTTTAAAAAGATTTTTATGTCTTGTTTCATACGTCACAACATCTATTACTTATCCTTTGGGACTTGAATAAAAAACGGCGAGGTTGTTATACTTAGGTCAGCAATTCTTAGTAGGCATAGTCGTACAAGCTGGGGAGCAGAGGGAGCAATCGTCCCTTCAAGTCTCAAAAACCAGAATTTTTTGGGCAGCGACAAAGAATTATTTAAGCAAAACAATTTTTTGGGCACCGAAAACGAATTACTTGCGGAGAACAAAGTTTCCAAATCTAAAAACATAATTAAGATATGAGGTGAAGACCGTTTTTTTTAGTAATCACTACTTTTTGGGGTGAAAATGAGGAAATTAGACGCAGTTCCTTAGTCTTCACTGGAATTTTGCGACGATTAAGTGTGACATTTGTCTTATCTTTTGCAAAGCTACAAGATTATGATCGGGCAAACGTCAATAAGATATTGGAAAACTGTATTGCTCTCTCAAAATTTTTTCGGCTGTTTATACGGCTATGTTAGTGGGAAAATATTTACACTAAGATAGTAGTTAGAGACCAAAATGCTTGGGAAGGCTGACCGATTTGGTCCGAGTTTTATGCGATTGTAGTCGGAATTGAAGATAAAAAATGGTGTTCGCATTAAAATAGTTGGCAAAAAAAAAGTAATTGTCGGACTAATCCTTAGCAAATAAACGAGCCACCGCTCTTGTCTCCCGATACCGAGAAAAAGTATTGAATTTTTCCCGTAACAGTTCTTTGAATTTCCAAAAAGAATTATAGAACCGAATTGAAAAACCAGATCTAAAATAGACCAAAGCAAACACCAATTTTAGGTTTTTATCTTTTGCTTAGCCTTCACTACCCGGTGACCCTGCGATACAATATTTTCAAAGACATTTTAAAAAAGGTTCGTAAAGCAAAAGATTTGAAAACCTCTGATTTAGAATATTCGTCTTGCAATTATCCAAACCTGCAATATGCAAATCCCATAGTGGCAATGATTGCATTGAGACAGCATTATGAATTGTTATGTATCAACTCGATCACGACGCTGGTACTTTTATTATTGGTTATATAAACTGGTGGTATTCTAGCATTTATCCTTTTAATTTTTCATAGCAGGATACACGAAAAAAGTTTTTAAAAGTAAGAATTCAATAATTTGTTACAAAAAAAACTATTTCAATTAAAACTTAAACTAATGATTTTCAATACGGTCTACCAAGAGTTTCATAAATTTTTCAAGCTCACACTGATACACGTGGAATACAGTTTCCACTAAAGGCGTTTATGAGGTGTCAGAACAGCCTAGTTATGAATCGATATTTTTTTTTTGAAAAAGACCGTTCAACTACTAAAAAAAGTTGAGAAGCGTTAAAATACGCTGAATCAATTTTTCAGCAAAGACAAAATACGAAGCGTAATTTTTTGCTATTAAATTGGCATGGAATTCAACAATTTGTTATTTTTCTATGAATTTTAATCATAAACTTTTAAAAATTAAAAAGAAACTAATTAGGAGAAATGTTTAAGAGAAACGTATGGTTCTTCAACAACAATAAAGATTTTTATTTTTGTTAAGTAGGTCCATTTAAATACCACTAGCTTTTTCAAATTATGATAACTAGATACTCGGTTTTCGATTACACCCTTGTAAAAAATAATTGAAACAAACATCCAAACTTTTATATATCCTCATTTCTTAGCTGAAATAAGCGTAAATTGATTACAAATGTTGACTTTTTCGGAGAAAATGTTTATTAGATTATTTTTTATTAAAATAAAATTTTAATGACTTAATAAATCCTATTATGACGTCATTAATGTGTTCACAATCATTGTTTTAAAACTTTTTGTTTAGGTAGAATTTGTAACTAGAAGTTAGAATATTATATAGTTGTTTTAAAAGATGGATGTTAGCCCTAGAAAGCGTGCTAGTATCTTAACTTTACGTGAAAACACAGAAAAGACCTACCGGGAGATATCAAAGATTGTTGGTGTCAGTATATCTACAATAAGTCGTATTATGAAAATGAAGAAAGAAACAGGGTCTGTTACCCCAAAACGCAAAGGAAAATGTGGTCGCAAGAGGAAAACTACCCCCAGAGATGACGCCTATCTGATACGGGAGAGTGTGAAAGATCCAAGAAAGACAAGTGACGCCATAAAAACTACTTTGGGGGAAAAAGGAATCGAAATAAGCTCCTCAACAGTTCGTAGGCGCCTCCTGGAGGTTGGGAGAAAAGCATACCGCCCTGTTAAAAAGCAGCTCCTTACAAAAACAATGAAGACAAAACGCTACAAATGGGGACTCAAATACAAAAACTGGACAAAGGAAGACTGGAGGCGCGTGATTTTCAGCGATGAAACTCACATGTTTGTCCAGGGTCACAGAAGTCAGCATGTTCGAAGATAACAAAACGAAAAGATTCGCAATTCCCACATTGACCAGCGCGTAAAACATCCTCAAAAAAAGATGTTTTGGGGATGTTTCAGTTTTTATGGCATTGGTAGCTTGCACCCAGTTGAAGGTATGATGCGCTCCCAGCAATATATTGAAGTGGTTCAACGAAGAGTCATTCCAGAGATGAACCGATTGTTTCCACATGGATCTGGTGTGTTTCAGCAAGATTTAGCCCCATGTCACACATCGAAACAAGTCAAAAAATTTATGAATGAAAACCACATTAAAGTGCTGAAGTGGCCGGGAAACTCTCCCGATTTAAATCCAATCGAAAATTTATGGTCCATCTGCAAGCAAAGACTTCGTACAATGGACTGCACCTCGAAGGAAAAGCTTATTCAGGCTCTAATTCAAGTGTGGTACAAGGACCCCCAAATCTTAAAAGATTGTTCAAAATTGGTCGACTCAATGCCCAAACGCATCAAAATGCTTCTTAATAATCGCGGTGGTCATATTATGTACTAATATGTGAACTGAAACATTCATTGAATAAAATATTTTAAAAAAACTAAATTTTTGGTGTTTTTGATGTTTGTTTCAATTAATTTGCACAAGGGTGTATACAGCCTTCCGTTTTTGAGCTGCATCTTTTTAGGGGCGCCGGAAAATCTTTTGGTGGGTGGGGCAAAATTTAGAAATTTTTTTTAACAAAACGTAAATTTTAGCGCATTAGACAAAGTTTTTACTAAAAAACTTAATGAAGACCAAAAAATTGAAAAGAATTGAAAAGACCAAAAAACCAATTTCAAAATAACAAGTAGAATTGGAGTCATTCCTACAACTTTTCGTCATTCTTGAATTCTAAAGCATATGGTGCAGTGAAAGTTGGTTTCTTGTAGACCAAAATCACAAATTCAAATTCTCGTCTTTCTATCAATACATCTGAGAAGGAAAGATAGTGGTTGGTTTATTTTCATAAGTGAACTATAGAAAAGGACGGAGAGAATTAAGGTAGGGAGCAAAGAATTGAAAATTGAGGCAAAAAAACTCAAAAATAAACCTATTAGTATGTTGGTTCACAAGGAGTTCAAGAACTGCTTGGAAAGCAAGTTGCAAAAGGAATTGCACAAAATTCAATGTATTTTAATCACCATTGGCTTGCCGGAACAAATAATTAATTTTACTTTTATTCGAAAAGTTCAACAATTAAGCTGGTCTTAAAATACCAAATACCAAACTGGCCTACAAAGCCGAAAAATGTCTTGTTTATATACCTCCACGTTTCATGGATAAGAATTGTTTCGATGAGATTCGAATACTATATCAACCAAGGCAGTCAAACACTGCCACTTTGCTGTCGAATCACATGTTTTATTTTTACGACCAGACAGCTTTTGCCAGCCCTAAAAAGGACGTGCTACCTTCTCGTTATTGCAAAAATGTTATCTAGCAATTTGTGTGCTACTGTCATAGTTAATACATTGATTACACGTCTCAACGCTTGCAAGAGCATATTAAACAACACTTCCCCAAATCTGCCACCAATTTTCTCCCTCTCGAAGCCGCGACAATTTTTGTCGCCTTTGCAAAGTAATAATAGCTTTTTATATCACCTTTTTCACGAGTCTGCCATTGGCCGGCATCCTTTGGGTAACACGCAATGCCATCTTTGTTACAGCAACAACAGATTTTCTCTTTTTGTTGAAGGTCGTTCAACCGTCCATCTTCCTGCTCTGGAAACTAAATTTATTAAATCTCTTAACCCTAATGAATAATAGTTTGTGTATGGCCTGAAACTCTTTTAGCTTTCTCTCTTCTCATTGATCAATTACTTTTGACTAATGACAATTCTTATTTTTACTTTATAACTCAGTTCGGCTCGTTTCTTCTTCATTTTGACAATTTCTCCCGAAGATTGTCAGATAAGAGTTTTGGAAATGACTACAATTATCTTTCCTATTTCCAAAAAAAGAAAAAGTTTTCACTGTAAAATTGGGCTGCGGTATTTTATTTACTTGGCTCTCAAATACTTTTGATAAACCTAACTAGTCTTTTTGCTAAAAAAGTTAAATGTTCTTGATTTTTCTCTATTTTCTGTTTTGCGCATTTCAAAAGGTACTATCTTCCCCCTTCTCCTGCGTTTTCAAGAAGAAGCAATTGCCCCTTTGTCCTTCGCTTACGGCGCCCCTCTTTCTTTTATTCTTATTCTGTCCCATTTTTTTACAAAATGTCATACCGGTATTTCTCTATATTGTTCTTTTGTAGAAATCCAGGAACCGTATCAAAAATTCTTTTTGAATTCTAAATCATTGTCTTGTAGGTTAACCTTTTTTGAAACCTTCAGTTTTTTCAAAAAGATCAGCAAAGACGTCGGAGCTACTTTTTAGCAGGTGTGATTAACTTTGATGCGTCTGCATTGACGCCTGTGGTCAAAGAGAAAAATTAGAAATTTTATTAATTAAATTTTCAGTCATTTTGCGTTAAAGTCAAAAAAGATCTCATTCATTTAGATTTTCATGCAAGTCAAGATTAAAAAAGTCTTCACTTGCAAAAGTAAGCCTCTTTTAAAGCGGTCAATCACACTTGATTGTAGCAATGTAATTTTTTAGGGAGTCTGAAAGAAAGCTGAAAAACTCATGAAGAGAAAAAAATTTGTTAGGTAAGGCTTCAGTCCTCTACCCCTATTTCCATCGCCCCTGCTGTTTACTCTAATTTCTAAAATGATTTAGATGTAATCTAGCCTATAAAAGATAATGTTGTATTTTTTGCTCTAAATTTAAAATTTTATTATTTGGAACTAATTAAAAAAATCAACTTTTAGAATTTTGGTGTAAAAAGTTTTCGATTTTTTTATATTCAAAAAACTTTTAGAAGCTTAGTATAATTTTTTTTTTATCATCATTACCATATCAGCTATTTTTATTTTAAAAAACAGCGTCTAAGATGTAAAATTTAGATCCGAAGATATTTTATTGAAATTTGAAAATTTTTTACTTTTAAGAGAATTTTCTTTATCAAGGACACAAAAACACGACAAGAATAAGGGTTAAATTGAAACCCTGTCGATCGAGATCAACTTGAAGACAAAAAAAGTTACCTTGTGACTGAGTCTGCTCTGCGGGTTTTTATGTAAAAACCATTTCATCTCATCTCAGTTTTGATGAAGTTTTTTGATGTGTACGTACAGTAGAATTCCAATTATATAGACTCGGGCAAGTCTATATAACGTGTATTGTCTATAAAAAATGTACCGGCTGCTCTCAAAGAAATATTTGAAAATATATATTTCTTACATATAAACTATTAGTCTTAAAGTAAATAGTATTTATTCATCAGTTTCATCTGTACTCAAAGCAATATTTTGCATGGCATGTTCAAAATACAGTAAATTTATTTTCAAAAAGTCTATATAATAGGTATTCTACATAATTTGTCGTCTATATAACAGGTATTCTACAAAATTTGTAGTCTATATAATTGGAATTCTACTGTATTTGTATTGACTATTCACAACATAACATTTTCTTTTTGTTTTTTGTTTTATAGGCTATTATTGGAATTCTATGTCATTTATATTTTTGAAATATACTGTAGTTGGTGTAGACAAAATTTCCAAAAGCAAAAAAAGGCTTATTAAACTTTACTTTAGCGTCACCTAACTTTTAAAATTTAAAAAATTGATTACCGCACAAAAAAATGCAGCTTTTTTTTTCTCAACAACTATTTTACGATCGAGTTTGGGGAGCTCAATACAGTTTGTAGAGCAATCAACTCGGACCAGAAGAGCACAATTTTAGTAACCTACTCAAGCTCAGCACATAATTTTTGCAAACAAAGCAGCGTTTTGAGAAGTTTGTAAATTTAAAATTGGAAGCGTGAAGCATTTTTAATCCATAAACAAAAAGTAAATTAGCCAGATTTTTCAAGTCATAAAAATATATCTATTAAAAGCAAAAATGATGCTTTTTTCGCCAAGCCTAGACTAAGTCTCCAAATTTTATGCCTAAGAAGTTAACAAATATGACCATTAATTTTTGGTTATGGCAGGTTATCAGCAGTTGATAGGATATTTATTGGTAACTTAATGAAACCTCTCCAATAGATTACTAACTACGTAGCGTGGTGGAAGGGTTTGTGTTTTCTATGATTCTTAAAGCAATGCCGTCTGGAGTTTTCAATTCCTCTCAGGGTTATCCATGGCTGTAAAGTGAAAGTGAGAAACAGACCAAGAGCAATCTAAGAAATGTAGCAAAATGGATAATTTCAATGACAATATTCACACTGCATCAGGCATCGTGCAGGATAAGAAGGTCCGCGTTCGGGTTTTAGGCAAAGGAGCCCGTTCGAAAAGTAAGCTACATTCTCCCCCACAAGCTAAACATAATTGGAAACCCATCAATACATTGGCTACGCATTTTGGGGAGGCAAATAGGGGCAGCGCACAGTAGGCTATCTGTACTCGAGTTGGTCCCAAACATCGGGATCTTCATATGGGTAACTGGAATGTCACTTTATTCAATGGAAAAGAACAGGAACTGGTTTGGGAGGCAGAGCAGTATCATCTTGATATTGTTGGAGATTTCTCTACCAAGTGTCGTGGCTCTGATACTGTTGAGTTGAATAAAGGCTGGAAGCTTTTCTACTCAAGTGTATATGTGACTATGTCTGCTCAGGCAGGAGTAGGCATTCTTGTAAGCCCTCGCTTGGCCCACTGTGTCACTGACTGGATCCCTCTCGGAGAAAGGGTTTGTCTCCTTAACCTTAAGCTACAGGAGCGGTCCCGTGCATTTTGCAGGTATACGCACCAAACGCTGAAACATAGTACCAGCCTTTTTTAGATGAAGTAAGTGCTGCTTTACAGAAAATAACATCTGCAGAATCAATTATCGTACTTGGTGATTTCAATGTACATGTGGGTATTGACAACAAGGCATGGAAAAGTGTTATCGGAAGACAAAGAGACTCTTGACATTAACATGAACGGAAGATGTTTGCTACAGTTCTGTGCCACCAACGGACTGTGCATAACGAATACCTTTTTTCGGCACAAGAGGATTCACAAGTAGACTACACTTTACAGAGATTCGGTGGGACAGTGTTTTATCATTGATTTTTGTATTGTCCCAGCATACTTATTTTCTTCTGTAGTCAATGTTCGTGTTAAAAAAGGAGCTAAATTGTTTACCGACCATTACCTAGTTGTCTGGATTCTAAGAGGCCTAAACCATTTGAGAACAAGGAAAAGATTCCGAGCACGAAGAGCATACAGAGCATGCCCGATGTATAGAGCATGCTGTTAGAACATGGTCTGCGGTTTGCTCAGAGGCGCAACACTCACAATTCGGTGAAGGAGCGAGACCTTATCTGGGTATGGACGAATGAAATCGCCCAACACCAGTCCACAGGCGGTTGAGCTTAACCCAAGCTGCTCGGGTAAGCCCATCCCAACAGGCCTGGCACCGGTCCCGGGCACAAAAGTACGGAGCCTGGAAACATTTTCACAATACTCCGTTTTCCATTTGTGATTTGTCCATTCAGAAGCGCGGATGCCAAGTCGGGCAATGTTGTCCAAAAGATTCCGCGCAGCTGGCACAAACGGGCGTCTGAATCTTAGTCTCACTTGGCGAGTATCTGAGGACCCACTTAAAAGACCATACAAAATATGATCAGGGTCCAGAGATCCACGATGAGCCAAGGAGAGTGTCGCTTCCAGTCGGCGAAGCTCAGCTGGCTGGATGCCTGAGGGTACAGGTAGGTGATCCGTTGGAGTGGGACGCAGGCATCCAGTGACTATGCGCAAGGCGTCGTTCAAGACACTGTCGATGAGGCCAGTGTGAGCACTGCGACACCATACTGGTGCACAGTACTCATCTATTGAGTAGAATAGAGATAAGGTGGCTATGCGTAGTGTTTTAGCACCAGCATCCCATCCCGAGCCCACGAGTCGCCTCAGCAGTGTGACGCGCGAGAATAGTTTTTTGAACAATGCCACTAAATGGTGACGAAACGTGAGCGATCTGTCCAGTTTTACCCCAAGGTAAGTAGGGGTTGGACAGAACGGTAAAAGTCTACCGTTGTTGTAGACTTTTAGCTAACGTTTGGTCTCTCGGTTATGCTCCGAACAGCCTCGGACCATCGATCCCTCGGCTTTCTGTCAAGCTTGGCAAGCAGAGTTGTAGCAGCCAAACTTGAGTCGTCTTTCTGAGGAGACTGCAGGAAGGTTTTATAGAGGGATTCACACTCTGCATCCCAACACGGAATATAGTTATTTTGATACCCGCGTGGGATAGTCTTTTTGGCTGCTTTCTTAATGGTGTTAGAGAAGTCCTAGTAAGCCGCATCCACATCAAGTGGATCAGGCAGCAACAAAGTCTTTGCGAATTTATTCGTCAAAGCAATATAGTGACTCCATTTGGCCTTGCGGAAGTTCCATCGCTTAACAGACATGCTTGGCACTGCCATAGCAAACCTTGGTGGTGTAATAAGCAAAGGTCGATGTTGTAATTTGGGGAACGTTTCAAGGACACGTCTATCCCGTAAGCGACTGTTTGGACCTACGCTAGCGAAAGCTAGATCTGGATTGGTGCTAGTGTTCCAGCGGCCGGAATAAAAACTGGCAGTGTCCTTGGCATTATATAGGAAAGCAAGACAATTAATAACACCACTGCCGCGATCTGATTCAGGCCAAGGACGCTGCCATTTTTTATAGAGGGAAGACAATTAATACTTGCCCAGCCAGCTAAGCACTCACCGTCCGGACTGTTGTCATCGTAACCCCAGTCAGCATGACGACAGTTAAAATCGTCAGCGTAAAGACAGGGGTGAGGAAACACTGGGAGATCCAGGGTTTGCAATCGCGTTGGCGGTGGCTTGTAGACGTTGACTATTTTGTAGCCATCAACGTCCACACACAACCAATCGATCTCCGATGTCAGTGAAGATTGGTCCAAAAGCGCGTATCTCAGTCGCTCGTGGAAAAACGTGGCAAGGCCATGCTTTCTGCTTAAAGAAGACCCAACTAGTTGGTAGTTTGGAAGTACCAACTTCTCTGCATCAGTGCAGTGGGTCTCTTGTAGTAGGATGACGAGTGCCTCAGACTGCATAGCGAGGTGATGAAGAACGTTCATTTTGCTTGCAACGAGGCCTTCGATATTCAGCTGAAGAATAGTGGGTCTTCGGAACTTGTTGGCAATGTGCCCTTAAAAGAGCAGTTTTATCCTGACATTGGCCCATCCTGAAAAGGACGTTTGCCGATCGGCAGACCAACTCTGAACATTGGAATGGGTGGATACCCTTCCATTTTTGTTGGTTTGGTTTCGGTCTGTCATCTTTAATACCATGAACAGATTTACTCACCACCCAGGCACCTACCATCCATCTGGGCCATTGAACCAATTGAACCAATTAAACAACAAGGCATTGAATCCATTGAACTGTGCCCTGAAAAGGCTGAAAATCCATTGGCAATGTGCCCTGAAAAGAGCAGTTTTATCCTAGCATTGCCCCGTCCTGAAAATGACGTTTGCCGATTAGCAGACCAACACTGAACATCGGAATGGGTGGATACTCTTCCATTTTTGTTGGTTTGGTTTCGGTCTGTCATCTTTAACACCAATGAACAGACTTACTCACGGCCCAGGCTGCGAGAAAGCACCTACTATCTGGGCCGTTGAACCAATATGAACCATTTAATCAAGGCACCCTGTCCAGTGTTTTTTCCAAACAAATGGAGTAACTCTCCAGCAGACGGAGAAGTTTAAGTATCTTGGAGTCACATTCTCGAGTGATCGTAGACAGGACAACGAACTGGATTCACGTATTGGAAAAGCAAGTGAAGTAATGCGCTAACTTTACCGATCAGTTGTACTGAAACGAGAGCTGTGTACAAAAGCAAAACTTTCTGTTATCAGATCGTTTTTTTTCCTATCCTCACCTATGGTCATGAGTGTTGGGTAATGACCAAAAGTATGAGATTTCAAGTACAGGTGGCCGAGATGGATTTCTTGCGAAAAGTCAGAGGTTTATCTCTATTTGACAAGATTAAAAACAAGTTTATCTCTGTTTGACAAGGTTAAAAGACTTTCGTCAATCTCTCAACATCGAACTGCTACTACTCCGCATAAAACGATCGCAACTGCGCTGATATGGCCATGTAACATAAATGTCCCACGAGCGAACAGCAAAGCAATTAATGGATGTCTTCCAAGTGGTAAAAAGCCAGAACTCGCTGAGGAAATTATGTGTCTTCCGAGTGATCCAGAATTCGCTGGCGGAATTATGTTGAAGACCTGGCCTGGTCAAGTCTTGGAATTGCTGCTAGTAGCAGGAGATTGGGATGCCGCGAGATCCCAATTCAAGCCGTTGCCCCCGCAACCCCAAACGGACTAAGGGAAAGACGCGAAAATGATGAACTTACAGCCTGGGACAAAAGTTTAAGACCACTTTTGGAAAAACGCACATTTTAGATAAAAGCTTCTTAATCACCTAATACTAAGTATTTTTGTGTCAAAATCCATATTTAGGTTTTGGAAGTAAACCTTATTGCATATTAATTTTTAATTTTTACGTTCGATTATTATTTTAAACTTTAAGCTTAAAATTACAAAATTTTAAACCCCGAAAATTGGCAAAAAAACTAGCAGTCAGCGTTGAAAAACGCATTCAATTTACCAGTCTTTGCACAATGAAAGTCTCAGAACGTGAAATATCAAGGCAGATGAAAGTTAGCAAAACTGCTGCACCTAACACAATCAAAAATTTCAAAAAAAAGTACTTTCAAGGACAGCAAAAAAGCAGGCCGTCCGAGCATTTTTAGCAGTGGAAATAAACGTTTTATCAGGAAGAGTGAGTCAATCTCTTAAGAACTCTGCTGAAAAAAATACAAGCTAAAATGGCATAAGGAAACTTCAAAACTAGTAAAATTGTTTTTTCACTAATTTTGAAGTTTTCTTATGCCATTTTAGCTTGTATTTTTTTCAGCAGTGTTCTTAAGAGATTGACTCACTCTCTTCCTGATAAAACGTTTATTTCCACTGCTAAAAATGCTCGGACGGCCTGCTTTTTTGCTGTCCTTGAAAGTACTTTTTTTTGAAATTTTTGATTGTGTTAGGTACAGCAGTTTTGCTAACTTTCATCTGCCTTGATATTTCACGTTCTGAGACTTTCATTGTGCAAAGACTGGTAAATTGAATGCGTTTTTCAACGCTGACTGCTAGTTTTTTTGCCAATTTTCGGGGTTTAAAATTTTGTAATTTTAAGCTTAAAGTTTAAAATAATAATCGAACGTAAAAATTAAAAATTAATATGCAATAAGGTTTACTTCCAAAACCTAAATATGGATTTTGACACAAAAATACTTAGTATTAGGTGATTAAGAAGCTTTTATCTAAAATGTGCGTTTTTCCAAAAGTGGTCTTAAACTTTTGTCCCAGGCTGTAATGCAAATTTGACATGAGCCATAGCCACTATTGATCAGAATTTCTTCAACTCCAAATTAAGAAAAATTTACCTGAACACCGGTAAAAGTTTTTTTTCAAAATTATTTTGTTTTTTAATTTATTTTGCCAACAGTTTTGCATGAGGGTCAAAAACTTAACTTAGACTTCGGCACAAATTTAGATCATTATAAAAATAATTTGACCAGAGATCCATGGACAATTTGGACATCGGCCAACACGTAGTGGCATACCCACTAATTTTTAAGGGAAACGCTATTTCTAGAGTAGTCTAAAAATTTTTTAAACTAATTATTGCACCCGCAAGGTCTCGGCTAAAAAGTTCAATTAAAATTTTTCAACGCACTTAGAATGCGGTTGCTACATGTGCAGGTAACAAACATCTTGAAACTTTCCTACCAATATCTGTAGCTTGTATAAGTCTCCTACATTCCTCATGGATTGACCACTGACATGCCCGTAACTAAACAATCCTCCAAAATATTTTAATGGCGGTTCATACCGGAGTTTTATAAGTATGAAACATGTGTATATTTTGCAATTTAACCCAAAATTTAATCATAAATTAATTGCAATCAATGTAAAAACCTTCAATTTTATAGTTAAAATTAAGGCATAACTTCTAGAGGCAAAAACAAAAAGTAGGTTTAATGCTAAAATTAATATTTTTCAATAAAGAGAAATAAAAATCTCTATTTGGCGCCTCATTGGACGCCCATACATTAATCCCACATTTATCAATGCGTCGCTTAACAAACTGTGGTGAGTTGTGGACAGCAAGTGTCAGATTTAGCCAGCTCGAAAATTGCACGTAACCTTTGGTTGAGTTTGGAGGAATAGCAGTCATGACACAAATTGCGATGTGACTTTATATGACTTTGTTTCCGAGATTTACTGCTGTACAATTGTGCGTTGTATATTTAAAAAATACAAGCTTTCTAGCTTTTTTCATCTTTTAAATGCTTTTTTATTACTTTTTCTAAATCAAGTTTATTCAATACTTACTACAATGCGTGCAATATCTACTTTTACTGAAAAAATACATTATCATAAAAAGAAAATTACGATTAAGTCATCAACACAATGAAGCAATATCTATCAAGAAATCACCATCTACTGATTATACACTAACAAAAATATACAGTACTGTATAATCTACATGAAAAGGTATCACATGCATATAATCAATTAAATAGAAATTGAAGTATAAATTTATGTAAATTCACTTTAATGTGGTGATATTGCACAGAAGCAAATTGCCCTAAACAAGGCGAGAACAGACACTTGGAAGAATATAATAACTATACAGGATTTTTAATCAGCTAGTCATTTAACTAAAAAGAAAATTAATGCAAAAAGCAGAATGCTAAGTGATTTAAATTTTCAAAGCGAAAAAATTTATTCGACAGTTTGTAAAATAAGAAAAACTTTAAACATGATATGCGTTAGAGCTTGTTTCCAGTACGAGCGTCGAATGGAGCATTCTTTGTTTGCTTTATTGATTATTTTATTTCTTTTCGCGCTTAAGCGCTAAGCGAATGGTAAAAAACCAACGAAAAATCAAAGAATACTCCATCCCGAGCTTGTAGTGAAAACGAACCTTTACTTTTAATTAATTCTACTTCGAAGTTTGATATTCTGTTTGAAATTCGAGTGCTTTAAAAAAATAAGTTCTGAGAACGAGAAGTGAAATGTATATTGAGTTGATGTACCGCAAGCGCAAATGCTTTGTCGAGCGTCAAAAAGGAACGAACTACATTCTACAAAAGAAGCTTTTCCAAGCTAGATTACTACATTGCATTTAGAAAAACAAAGCAAAAAAATACAAAAATCTTTTTGTAATTCCGCATTGAAATGGAAAGCATTTGATAATCTAAAAACCTAACAAGCGACAAAAACTGGCGAGTCCAAAAATAAACATCATCTCAATACGGTTTATGATCATAACAGACTTTAGGAAAAATGCAAAGCAAATAAATTTAATACAAAAGAAATTTTAAATCGAGCGCAGGACGACAGCAATCAACTGCGAACAATTTGTATCAGGAAGGCGAAAAGTTCTATGATGCTATTACAAGAAATTCTTTGCACAATTAAGTGGAGTTGACTCAAACAAACAAAGACGTAAAAAACAGAGAAGCAATCCGAAGATTAGGTTATTAACACATGATATGAGCAATAAGTCACACACATGAGGCAATACTAACAAAAAACAAAACGATGATTTAATTCAAATGTTTAAACAAAATTTATCGAAGGTATAGGTTTGCATCGCCAAAAACTGTCAGGATAGATCATAAAGCAATGTAACGCCACGATTTATTTAAATTGATTAAATAGATTAAAGATGTATTGATTACTTGGTATATATATATAAAAATTGCTTGATTGATTAATTGAATGATCAAAGTTCACGAACTTGCTTTTATTACAATGTTAGACAAATGATAAACTTCAACTTTCATATCATGAGAGCAATTCGTGCAACTCATTCGTGATATTTATAGTAAAACTTTGTTATAACACGGTCTTCAGAGGATATAAGACAGTGTGCAAAGAATTTCGTTTTGGAAGATGCACTGATTGATCGCGTGGTGACGACGTTTCACTGCAATTTTGAAAATTAGAAGAAACTTTTCATAGACTGGCGAAAATTAGTCTAATAGCCACACAGTATCAATAAGTTTATAAAATAGCAATAGTTTCGTGACATGATAGAAAATCGTTACATCACAACCGCAAAATCACGAAAAAGTTTGATTTACAATTTAAAAAAGTGTAAAGCAGCACAGAAAAAATTCACAGTAGAAACAGCGCGAAACTACTCGTTTTTGGGCTTCTTGTTCTTCTTTCCAAAAACGTTCATAAGATCTTTGGTCATGAAATAAGGTCTTTCCTCACTTCCGTCGTTTCTCTCCAAATCCTCCACTAGAAAAAATTTTATTTTTTAAAAATCTAATTACTTACGTAGTACACAAAAACTCTTTTTTCGGTAACCTAGGAGCCTGTTTCCCCAGCTTTGCCTCGCAAAAAAACCATACGAGCGTACAATCCACTATGTCATAAGACCAAGGCTGCACCTCATGACCGGGACTTACCCGACAAGCGTTAAGCATCGCGCTTACTCTCCTAGAGCTTGACGAACGAAAAAAAACAATTGCTTTCTTCTTTCGTTCGTCAAATATTATAAAATTCTTTTTTTTACAGGCTTATTTTCAAAGCAACCACAATTTTTCAAAACTGGCACTGGTACTACTCTCTTAAAAAAAGACATTAATCATAAAGCCATTTTAGCATTTTAACAAGCAATAATCACTTACTGGCACAGAGGAAGATGGTGTCGACAGCCATTCCGAAAGTATTAAAGAAGCCGGCAGCAATAAAATACGATCCCAAAACAATGATCTAAAAATAAACTCTCCATTATTTATAGCTAATAACTGGACACGGACGAATCAATTGTGAATCGAGCATTTATTATGATATTGTCGAAACGAAAAAAAACTTTTGTCTGCTTCAGTCTAGCCCAGTTTTTCTCATTTTTAATTAAGGGCCTCCATCCATGCCACTTATAGCCTGCCTATTGGTCAGTCACTAAAAGAAAGATTTTAATTCGAATTCAAAGACTGGCTGCATTTGTTTTGTGCAAGTCAACTCAAGAGCAAAACAATTCAGCTAGAATCTGACTAACTCTTAATTGGTTCTTGCATTAATATAATCAATTTAAAATAAGTATCTAAAGTTCTCTATTGGTCGTGGCTTTCCCGATTTAGCAGCAACTAAAGTCCAGGTTCGATTCCCGGGGTGGTGTAACGCAATGTTGCCAACATATCGCCACCATTGCGACAGTTTTATGTAAGTATCTGGTTTTCCTACAGGAAATGTTGTAGCTATAGCGACCCAAAGTTTGGTTTTTTGGTATTACGCAAAAAGAAAAACTAAAAAAATTGAAAAACAAACTAAGTGAAAATTTTTCGTGCTTCTAAAAACCAGTAAACAGGTTTAAAATAAAAACTGCTGGAAAAAGTCAACTGATAGCGCTGAGGGCTAAAATCTGTAGCTCTAAAATTTCATTCATCAACCAATTCTATCATTCCTGTCTACTAAATAGAGAGGTAGATAATCCAGAGTTTTTTGACAATGAACAACACTTTAAAAATATTCAAGAAAAAAACCCAGTGTTTTCAAAACAGTAAAAGTTTATCAAACTTTTGTGTGGGATTGTAATAATCAAATCAGTGGCTCAAAAAAGTCGTTGCAATAAAACTGCGGTTGACGTATTTTTTCAGGAAAAGTGATATTTGTGCAGAAAGAATTTTCCTTGCCTTCTTTAATACAAAACTGAAAAAATGATTTCATAACAACCTCTCAAGAGCATACTACATAAATCACTGAAGCAAGAAATTAATCTTATAGTGCGCTTAAACAACTTTTCCACTCAATTACGTAGGCTGTTGATATAAACGCAAAAAAGCAATCGCTTTGCAAATCAACTTGACACAAACGTCATTGGGAATAAAAATCTACTCTACACGAAAAAGAAACATTTTCATGCAGATAATGTCAAATAGTCATGCCGCAAAGCTAAACCTTACGTGGCAAGAACCCAACTAAAACGTAAAAACTTAGTCATACAGATGTTCAGCGAGATGAGAAGGTCAAGAGCACTCGCTTCCAAATTTAAAAATTATTGTTTTTGATATAAAAAAGATTCCGAAGAGATTGCCGAAGGAAATAAAAAAAGCTCGTAAGAAGAATTATGATTCCTAACATTTCGTGGAACCAATTTTGACTTTACAATAACATGACAAAGACGCAAGAAACAAAAGGCATTCTACTTGTAATATAACATATGCATGGAAACCCTCATTTACAACGCTATGAAATGAAAAAAAAAAATCCAAATTTAACATTAAAAGCGAAAGAAAACAAAACATGGTTTAAAACTATTTAATTCGTCGCAACTGAAGTCACCAAAACAAATCGCTTAACAGCTAGCAACGATGTTTGCTTCATTAAACATTCGTAAAGAAACAACGATGGTTCGTAAAGCTCGTAAAAGAACCACAGGGTTTTATTTTACAATGAGACAATAACAAGAATCAACCGAACAATCCGTCAAAACGGCGACTGGTCGTCTCGGGTGATTTGCCAGCCGAAGCAATCCGATCAAAACAAAAGATCTTCGACGCGCTGCAGCATGAAACTTAAACACGGATAATTCACGCGACACACAACTTTTCTCAAGCTGCAACTTACGATGATTAAGATCCAGTAGTAGTTGAGGCGCGGAGCGACAACTGAAATCGGTGCCAACTTGTTTGTAAAAAATGCCCACGAGAGAGCGCCCATTCCAACGGCCACGATCGCCTTGCCTGGAAAGAAAGTAAAGGAGCTCGAATCGATCGCGACGCAAAGGCGAACTAACGCTTAAAAAAACCACGAACCCGGGCCCTCTCAATCAATCAACTATTTTACAATAAAAATTGCTGAAAGATTTCAAGGATCTATAAAAAACAACTCAGAGTTGGGAGTTACAATGTCACAAAAAAAAAAGAAAAAAAGATCACGATTCGACGACAGAAAAATATCTAAAACGGTTCATTCAGTCAAACAGCGAAACAAGCTGCCTCGAGCCACTCACCCACAAAGACAACGAAGTCCGTAACTTTGTCCAGCACTGCAACTCTAAGAATATTGCGCAACAACAGCTTGAACGCTTCTTTGGCGGACCAACAAAAATTCTTTCCGTAAATCGCAATCTATTGACAGCAAGAAAATCTCGAATCAACTTTGGAAAACAGAAAAAAACAATTTTCTTCCAGTTACTAAGTGTTACCATAATGTAAGCGTTGCGATTGATGAATTTCATGAACTTTTCAAGGCACCAGAAGCAGCACTTGCAGCAGCACAGGATAAACTTGACGACTTTGTTGTCTTTTCCTTTCAACTTATGATCAATGTACTCAAGAATAATGCGTATTAACTGTATGATGGCTATAAGAAGAGCGCCGAAAGCGATAGACCCGGTGTGGTATCTGAAAAACATGCAGACGGTCAAGTATCTACTTGTTTGCAAACCCGTACATGAACGTCATCTCATCTTTTGGAATGACGTCATAGGTTGGAGAATGTCACAAACTAATGCACAAATTTAAGCTTCGTCAATAAAGTTCGAGCGATGTCAAAACTACAGTAACTCATTCTCATAAAAGTTTTGATTTTCTTGTTTATTCGCGAATATTCGATTACCTCAAAGCGCGACCGAAGCTTGAATAAAGAGGGAGAAGTGGAATGTCTTTCGGCTTATTTCTAGCCCAGTAGTAAGAAGCGAAAGCACCTGAAATGAAAAACAAATTAAAGTAAATCTGTTCAAACAGACTGCAAAAAAAAACGAGCTCACCTGCTAACGTTATTTGCCCCAAAGCAAGAACCCAATTCAACAGCCACAAAAACCCAAAAAGCTGGAAGACCTGCAGCCAACCGGAGTTTTGATGAAAACTGAAAATATTGAATTAAGTATTGGCAAACAGGGAAGTCGAAAATCGTTGTTTTTACAGTCACGTGCTGCTTGACGAAAATTACTAGCAGTGATTTTTGCAAGTTAAACAAATAACCTTTCTGTTATCAAAGCAATAAAATGACGCGGCAATTATTTTCATTCCCAAGCTATGAGCGCATCAATGCTAAAACAACTTATCACATTGGCTCTATCGAATTCGAGCAATTGAAAACTTACATCGATGTTCCGCCGTATCTGTCAAAGGCACACAAAAGAGAATTGTTAAATTCATTTCTGTTGAATGCCTGAAGCGAAAAAAAAAACAAGTTTAAATTTTTTTGAGGTTGACGCAAGTTTTTTTTTTCAGCTCAAAGTCAAGTCATTCCCAACTTATTGCAGCATATTTTGTCTTATTTTTTGTACTCTTTAAAATTAAACTGAATTTATAGTATGCCAAAACGAGAGAGTGGAAATTTATCTTGCTCCAGCGCAGCATCGATCTACATTTAACACAATCCACGAAATTTGATGATTTCTGGCATTTTTACCGAAAAATCATTTTGAATTCATATTTAGAGCTGTTCTCATAGCATCATCTCTTTTATCTTTTCTGTACATGTCGACTATTGGAACTTTATGAACAAAAAAAGTAAAAATATTCGTCAGTTTTATCAATACAAAAACCGTTAAAGAGCGGCTAAAAGTCTTAGCCCTTAATATAAGTCTTATAAGTCAAAACCAACTTACAGAAATGTTGCAAGGGGTTCCGACCAAATCAGTGTTGGTCGTGTTTCCAACGTCAATGTATTCATACAAAGGTTCGCCAGACGAGGCAAGAAACAGCGCAGTGGCGGCGTAAAACGCGGAAACAATGACCACGAGGGCAAAGGTCACCAGCGGATAAAACAGAGTCGTCATTATTTCCCCCACCGCTCTGAATATGAACGAGTGTAAGGATATTCGACGTATTTACTTAATAAGCGGGAAAATTAAAACCAATTCTCCCCAACACACACAAAAACACTCGTGTTTTTTACAGTAACGCACCTTTTTAATACGAGAGGCAAAAAACGAACCCTTACTTGCTAGCGACACCTATAACCTCGACGGCGATTTGAATTCGTTTCCGCAGAAAAATCACCATCAAAATAAGAATGATGTCAAGTACAAGCAGGATGATAACTGAAACAAGATGATAAACGGAACGAAGTCACTTTGAAGCACAGTGAGAGCAAAAATATCGACTTACAAAACGCGAGCCAAGTCTGCTGCAGATTCAAGTAGGTGTCGAGATTGGTGGTGAAGCCGACACTGAGTAACGAAGGGTTAGATCCGGGTACGGTCTTCAGTCTCTGTGTGGAGTGGAATAGAGAAAAATTTGCATTGAAGGTTTTATCACGCTTTATACAATGAATGAAAAGGCGTATATGGAGTTGGAGGTGTTTATTTGTACGTTATCATGTTTGAGGAACAGAAGAACTGACAAACAGTACAAAATGGACAGAAACGGTATCTTTTACGAAAATTATAACACAACGAAAGCAAGAATTGAACCCAAAACATGTCAACATTTAAACGGCATGCTAAACCTTTTAGCCAGGCTGTGTGCTACAGTAGTAGAGTCAGTTTTTGGAAAATGTTTACGATTTCGGCAAAACTTTTTAACAAACCAACGAATTTCGCAGGTTTCTCTCTAATGGTATGAACATCTAATCGAAACTATTTTCGAAGCCAACCAGTTGAAATTCTGCAACCATTTCAAGTTCAAAATCATCAAGTGGTTTACAGTGAAAGCAACTAGTCTAAACCTACTTGGTATTCGTCGTAGCTGTACCACGCCCCAAAGGTGAGGAGACCGATGAGCCCCAGCAGCGTAACCCAAACCATGACCCCGGCGACCCAGCGCATGATCACAATCCAGATGAAAGCGACAATAGCGGCGACTCCGAAGCCACTAAAAGAAAATCGCGGTTTACTCGCAATGCTACTTCGCGAAGAAGCATTTGGATGAGGTTTTGATGAAATTTATGGGACAAATCTTTATAGGGCAATTTCTTTAGAAAGCAAAATGGAATTTTTGGCAATGCAAACAAAAATTTTTCCTTGCTTGATTTGCAACTTATTGGTAATGGATCAGTAACTGCTATAGGATCAAAAATTTCTACAAATTCAAACTAATTACTTCCTATCATAAAAAAAATTAATTTAAAACTGCAGCAACAACTCACATTAGAAGCCAATACCAAGACACCGTTAAATCAGCAAAAATCTCTTCGGCTACAGATCGCGCGTTAAGGTAAGCACGGATGGGACCAAGACCCTCATCAAGTGATTTGCCGCTGATGGTTTTATTGTTTGCATCCTTCAAATATAAATTATAAGTACAGTAAAGCAGCACAAAACATAGTTCGTTGCAATCCCACGTGATCAAGCGTGTCAGAAAACAAGAGCGGGGGGTCGCAATCCAAAGTTGGGCAACAAGATCAACGCATGTTGCGAAAGAATGTAGAGTTGGCGATTTTTGTTTAAAAAATAGATTTAAATCAATATCCAAACAGTGTTTTTTAACAAAATCGAATTAAACTACTTTCTTTTAGTCGTCAATTAACTTTAAAAAACACGTAAATATTTGGGTCGCAAAAACTTTGTTTTTCGGGTTCGCGCCGAAAAGTATTTACGGACTTCTACTCTACAGAAGTGCTTGAGGCCACAAAATGAATCGATTGCGATATAAACAATTATGAATGATCAATTTCATGTAAAAATACAGATAATATCCTTACTTATAGATATTTAAAATTGCTATCTTTTGCCAAATATCTCGGTAAAAAAAGTTTTTTAATAGTTCTTCACAAATAAATATACTGTATGATAAGTCAAACATAGAAAAAATAGCTGATTAAATGTTGACTTTGGTAATCTTACGACTGACAAATTAAAAGAACGCATTAAAAAAAAAAGTCAATTGCCTTACTGATTATAGCATGGACGCACGAACCTACGGTTCGTTCTACAGTTTCGATCAGGCCTTGATCTGGCTCGCCGAACATTCTATTTGATCAGTTAATGTTTTGAAGTGAATTTTTAAAAAATGATAATGGGGTCGGTGCTTATCTAACCCGCTATCAAAATTAAAAATTGAACGGACGCGCCGCATAAAAAGGCTTGTCTGCTTCTGAATTTAATAATTTAGTGCAGTGATTCTCCAACCTTTTCGCGCCTGCGGCATACTTTGGGACCTTTTTAAACTTCGCGGCACACTTGGACCAGAGTGCAGATCTTGACTTTTGTCCCTTAAAAGTAGTGTTTTCTAAACAAAAAAAAGTCTTTACTTTGAATCTGTCCCGGATTTCTTGATTTTGGTCCCTAAAAAGTAGTGTCGACTAAAAAAAAGGATACGGAGTTTTTTAAGTTTCTCAGCACACTTGGAAATCTCCCGCGGCACACAGGTTGAGAACTACTGGTTTAATGCAATGCTTTTCAAGGAGTATTGTACACGGGCTTTGCAAGCTTTCCTAGTTTAGTCGGACTATTAAATTGCCTATTATAGTTTTATCATTTAATATTTTATCACAACAAAGAAAATTGAGTTAAGGTTAAGATTTTTTTTGCACTTCAATTATTATTCAATCATGTTTTTTTCCAATTATATGTTCATTATAAAGTAAAAACTAAGTGAAAAGATAACATTTTTTTAGATTTTAAAGCATGATTTAGAACCACAGATTTTTCCGTTCAGTCAAAAGTGTGTACTGTTGCAAAAAGGCTGAAAAGCACTGGCTTAGTGTCAATAAAAACATGTGTCACAAAATCTAGGTTTCTTGTGATTATTTCTAACAACTACTACAATTAATTTTTATGACCACATCATCAGATACAAATACTGCTGCTAAATTTTTGAGAATTACGTCACTTGTACTTACCACTGCAAGAAATGTGTTTGCAGCATTTTGAAAAGTAAAGTTAAGGGCTCTACTAATTACACTAGGAACACATCTCTGCGCTACAGGACTCATTTCGACGTAATAAGGAGCACAGTTTCCATCCGTGACCATACTTTGTATACTCTAAAAAAACAAATATATAAATGAGCTGGTGATAGAAAAACCAATAGCAATGCGCAACTGAATTAGAGTACAACATTTTTCTTTTTCGACTGGCGAGATTTGTTTGTTTTAAGTTTGTCTTATTATTACATTCGACCCTTTATGAATTACCATAGGTAGCTCTTCCAACACGCCATCACTAGCAAAGCATAAACTAGAGAACTAAGGAATTTTCATTTTGCAAGTCAGTTTAATTATGTTAGCGGGCAGCGACTAGTAAAAGATAATTATAAGTTAATTTAGATTGTTTAAAAGAGAAAATTAACTTGTAATTATTTAAGTTAAATTTATTTTGTAAAATGTCAAGTTCGATCATAGCTGCAACACAGTTCGCATTGAAAATTAGGTTTTGCGGTGGCTCTGCTTGGCTGTCGGTTTGCTTGGTCAACAGATTACTTTGACCCCGTAATGTTTTGATTATCTCATCTGCGTGCATGCGATTAAATCATCCGTGCCCACAGCACGATGGAACAATACCAATATTGGTAAAGCGCTTTAAATACCTATGACAACTAAATATAATTGGACCAAATTACTTGACAAGCACCGAAATGAATCAGGTCCCGTCTATTACGCGTGAAAGTTTTTATTTAAACGTTACGCTCGAGGTACGACGGCGTCAACGTAGCACCATTAACAACGATCTCGTTAGAGCTTTTCAAAACAAAGTAAAAAGCAATCTGAATATTAAAACAAACTGGCATTAAGCTATTGAATTTCACTTAAAACGAAATTGGAAAATGTTCAAATGCATAAATCGCAACGCTGATCAATTTCCTAATTAATTCAAGCAAGGTCAACTTTACTTATTACTCGTTGAAAAAAGTTTCCTAAAGCAGCTATCGGATCTATGTTATGATAAATACTAAATAAAACTGTTCTGTTAAAAATTACCGACGAGTCATTGACAAAAAGCTGCTGGATTAAAAAAAATTCTTATTTCATGCTGCCTTTTTTCAAAAAAAAGAGGTAATAAAGCGGTCAAGTTTTGATATTGAAAACACTCCCGAATGCACCTTTCCATTCATAAATTGCATTCTCGGATTAAATCCATAAGTACAAATGTATTTGCTCCAATCGATAATCTCTGCGGCTGCAGCTCGGTCGGGATTTTGCGATGGCACAAGATCGACAACATACGACCACGTTTCGTTCGGGCATCTTTGAACGCAAACCTGAAAAAGAATTGGTTTACGATAATGTCGAGCAGTTGATTCTCAGAACTTGCAAATTTGCGATGACGACAATGTGTTTGTTTTCGAATTCTGGTGAAGAGCAGTTTCAGAAAATGGTAAAGACCTGGTGGAAATAGCGCTTTTTATGAAGCAAAATTTGAAAACCACCTAAACCAGGGGTGGCCAACCTGCGGCGCATTGCAGTTGGGGAAAATATTTAAATGAAAAATGTTCCACAACTTATATCCAGCTATATCAGGGGTGCCCAACCTGTGGCGGATTGCAACCTGATTTCCAGCAATGACTTTTTTTTTTTTTTTAGAGAACAGCTTGGTTTCAGTAGGGAAAGAAAATTTTTAATTCAGATAAGCGAAATTCAGAAATTTTTTCCAGCGATGACCATTTTTTTTTTTTTAGAGAACAGCATGGTTTCACAATGAAATTTTGAAGTCTTTCGTTTGTGTGGCGGATATGAACCGGACTTGAATAAAACTGGCGCTTGAGGAAAAAAGATTGGCCACCCCTGACCTAAACAATTAGAACCAAAAGCGTTTGAATGCGTTAACTCAATACAAAATATATATAAATCATTTATACAAGAATTCCGTTAATGCCATTGCAATATTAACTTTTAATTAAAACGTTTAGATCAAAAGCTCTTAACCCAGTGGTTCTTAACCTTTTTTGGCTTCGGCACCCTGCAAGCACCAAAAAAGTTTTGCGACACCCCAGTTTAACCTAAGAGTTTCCGATTCTAATAGAACGAATTTTAAGGATAAAGTTTGAATCAAAATAATACATAGAAAGCAATTTTGATAAATAAAGGCTACACAAAATACTAAATATATCATAAAATTGGTTTATTTACGTTTATTTTATCCAAAAAAGTCAGTGCGAAATTTGTGCTGATTTTTAGCGCAGATCCTCTCAATATCTGGGCGCACATTCGATAATGCTACTCGCTTTTCTTCTTCCACAAAAAGTAGCCCTTCTCATTTTCTTGTTTTTAGATTCGTTAAAACAGAAAATCCGGTTTCGCATGGGTACGTCGTGGAATTTGAGTAAAATAACTAAAGCCTTTTCTCCATGTTAGGATATTTATTAGGATAATGAATTATCCAAAACTCATTTAGAGCCATATCGCTGTGCAAGAGCTTAATGTTTCCGTCATTACGAATGTCAGTAAGTTCTTATCTAGGAGTAAAAATGTATCTCTTACCCAAATATAATTTTTAGTGGACACTGTTGGAAAATAATTATCAATTTTTTCTTGCAAAGACTTGAGATGCTGAATAACCGATGGAACTATTTATTATTCGTTTTAGAGAAATGACAAAACTGTCAAAGTTTCTTTTCTGTATTCGTAATGACCACACTTTTAATTTTTTTTAGAGCTCTCATTTTGTCAGCTGAAAAAAGAGATTTTCATTCTTGTCTTGCATACTGGAATTTGTCTTATTTAAGTGGTCAAAGATGTCCACAAAATAGGCTAATTTGGACTCCCAGCTACCATTGCAAAGCAAATCATAACATTCTCCTTGTTTTTCAATACCAAAAAAGCTAACATTTCTTCCTTCAGCTCATATACTCGTGACAATGCTTTCCCACGTCAAAACTATCTTGTCTTGGTGTTTAGTAGATTTTCATAATTTGCTTCATTTCTTTGCACGTCGTCGTCGACGATAACATTTTTTAACACTTGCTTCAAATCCGAGTTTAATGTTTTTCCAATAAGCACTTCACGATGAAAAGAACAGTGGGTTGATATGATTGCACTGTTAACCTTTTTTACAAGTGACACAAATCCTTTGATTGATCCAACCATGGAAGGAGCTCCATCTGTACAAACTCCTACACATTCTTTCCATGTTAATCCATTTTCTTCCAAATACTTACCTAAAGTATCAAAAATATCTTGACCAGTCGTTCTTTTTTTCAAGTTTCTTACAACAGAAAAACTGCTCAGATATCTTTCCATTATTGGCATATCGGATAAAAGCTATTAGTTTAGCTTTCCCACTAATGTCAGTTGATTTGTCAACTTGTATCGTAAACATTTTGCTTTGCTGTACTAAAAAAATTACAGTATCTTGTACATCCGCTGACATATCACAAATACGTCTGCGAATGGTATCATTTGACAAAGGAATCTGTTCTATTTTTTCCCCAGCTTCGGCCCAAACATTGTTTTCACTATTGCACTACAAGCACGAAAAATAACTTTTTTAGCTTCCGTGTGAGGCTTTGAATTTTTATCTATTATCTCTGCTACCAAATAGCTGGCCTGTTGACATTTCGTAGAAACTTGAAAAGACTTGGTAAATATCTGACTTTATTGTTTTCGTTCATCCAAAAGTCTTTTGAAATAACTTGCCGGTTTGTCAGAAAGGTGTCAGTGCTTCTTTAAAAAGTTTCTACTCAATTTACTTGGCACCATAGCTTCATTTGACAATTTCGCATGACAGATAAGACAATCAGGTACAGGTTGTGCTTCGTCACCACAACAAGTAAAGCCAGTAATTAAATAACTATCGCAGTATAGGCGATTTTTCTTCTTTTTTTCAATTGTACCGTTACTAGTACTTTCACTTTCAGCAGCTGCAACTGCGCTTTGATCATCATTGCTTACCTTTCTTTTTTTCGTCATAAATTTCTCCATTAAATTAATGCAAAAAATTAACTTAAATACTACGTTTCGTCTCTTTAGAGCACAATTAATCTTTCTTAACCCTTTGAACGTCAATGTACCAATTTTGGTACATCGCCAATTCATGACTGAAATGCAAATGAGCCAATTTTGGTACATACCTTTTTAGAAGAATTTTTTAATGCTTGATAAAATAATTATTATAAGTTATCAAGGAAAAAAACTAAATTGCAATATGTGCAGTGGTTTTTCTTTGGTTAGAAAATATTTTTATGTAACACACATATATACACGAAAATTAAAGGGACGTTCAAAGGGTTAAATGAACTTATTTGATACGAGCTGGAGTAAGAAAGAGATAATACAAAACGTCACAATGGGCCTAATTGTAAAGTCTTATGCATGTTCTCTTTACAGCACAATTAATGAGTGGAAGAAAGAGATAATACCAAACGTCACAATGGCCCTCCATTGTAAAGTCTCATGAATGTTCTTTTTACAGCACAATTAATTTTTTTTAATGAACTTATGTGATAGGAGAAAGAGATGGTACGAAACGTCATAATGGGCCTCCATTACAAAGTCTCATGCAAGAACAGCACTCAAATATGTACCTGAAGTCAGAATTACAGCACGCCCAATCTTTTTCATATAAAAAAATATTGCGCACGATGTATGTAGTAATACTGACGTTTATACTTCAAAATAACATCACAACACTCAACCTTTTTCCTGCACTAGTGAATAACGTGCAATAGCTTGCGACACCCTAGCGAAACGCAAATGGCACCCCGGTTGAGAACCACTGTCTTAACCAGGGGTGTCATACTCATTCGGTTCTGCAGGCCATATTTGCACACTTCTATTTTATGCGGGCCAGACAATTTTTCAAATAAAAAGGCTTCACTTTGATTTTGTTTCGTATTTCTTGAATTTCGTCCTTAAAATGTAAGCACAGGCCCTCCTTGGCAATAAAATTTTAAAGACAGGAGCCGCAAAATAGAGCATGGCGGGCCGGATTTGGCCCGCGGGCCGCCAGTTTGACACGCCTGGTATTAACCTTTCGTAGCATGGATCTCTTTTAAAGAATCCCGTTTGCGGTTTATAACAAAAAATCTAACAACATAAATTCGGATAACTAAATACGAATTTGCCGACCTCCTAAGAAAAAAAATGACCAAGAAAAGCAACATTTTAATGGTAAAGCTAAGCTGCTTCTAGCGTATAACTCTTCTGCGATATTGTTATATTTTGAACGGGAAAGAACAAACGAAAGAATAGATTAAGTTTTGCAAATTCAATGAATTCGCGAACCTCCTAGAATCTTTCCACAGACACAAGGTTATCAATCAATGAAAGCGAGAATAAAAATAAAAATCGAGTTTCTAATCCAGGCAATAGCTTTACTTTTCATTTCACATAAAAGTTTTATTTTTTAAACTTTTGTAAGCAATTATTTGGCACAATTATCCTTGTTTTCGTGCTTTTCAAAAGAGAATAGTAAATAAGAAAATTGCAAGGTTTGTTCTCTACGTTAAACTGAAACAGAAGCTAAAAATTTACGTGAACAAATTTAACAGCCTTCACCAACTCAAAACAAGAAGTCTAATTACAAAATAACTTGACAGTCACGTGAATCCGATTTCATTTCTTTCCGAGATAGGCAAACTACGGCCCGCGAAAGCCTCAAACAAATAACTAAAAATATTACTAATTTTTTTTTTGACAGCGATTAATTTTTAGGTGCAAAAATCAAGAAAATTGGGACAGATTTAAAGTTGACTATAGTACTATAGTTTGACTTTTTTTAAAGATGACTATAGTGCGTCCCTCAAACAGATCAACTTGTGAATGCGGCCCTCGAGCTAAAAAGTTTGCCCACGCCTGATTTATTTGAACGTCGAGCATCGACGAAAAAACTTAAAACACGTAAAAAGACGCGAAGAATAGTGAGAGAACTTGTTTTAATAAAAAGCAACGTGACGCAACAAAACTTTTAAACAGACGGCATAACAAGCGGAAACTCATGCGTTGTAATACATTTGCATGACGTCATTCGGTGATATACAGCAAATTATCTACGACAACTCAAGCTCGAACAACAGTATTGCCGGTGAGTCATGGAGAGCGCAAAGACTCGTGCGGTATTTCTCTATCGAACAATTAAAATAAAAGAATCAGCCGCTGTTTAAAAAATTGTCGTTTGCAACAACTGTTCGAAATAAAATTTAATCCGCAAAACAGCTGATATACAGGGTGTCCATAAATTATTGTTACAATTTCAAAAATTCACCATAGTCTTATTTTTTAACCCTTTGACAGTCCCGTGCATCACATGTGATACACAGGGCATTTAAACTCAGACGTCTTGAAAATTATTGTTCACAATTTCAAAAAATTCACCATAGTCTTATTTTTTAACCCTTTGACAGTCCCGTGCATCACATGTGATACACAGGCATTTAACTCAGACGTCTTGAAAAAGCTTTCTTCCATACTTGCGCCCAAAGTTTCGCTGTGCTTGGATGTCTGACTTTCTCTCTATAAACCAGGAAACACACTGGGCTTTTCTTCTGCGGAATGCTAATTTTTATAAACTCTACTTTCCCTACTAAATTCGAAAATATTCTGCTTAATCACTAAATAAATCGTAATTTTAAACCTAATTGTTTCCACGAGTACCTGTTATGAGAGAAAAAACTTGAAGCATTTTCTTTCACTATAAAACAAACCAAATGAAAATATCTCAAAAAATAAAATTGTTTTGAAAATTGTAACGATAATGTATGGACAGTGGACACCCTGTATATTGGTGTTGTAGACTAATGCAAGCAAATAAACATTAGCTCTATTCAACTGAAAAACGCTGCATCTACTAACTGTGATAGCAACAACTGAAAACATAGGAATTTTACCATGCGCATAACTGCCAAGGCAGCCGTAAGCACGCCACGAATTATGCAGGGAGATGACATGTGATTAGTACAGTAAGCGCGTGCGCATAATGCGGGTTCGATTACACGACAATTGGTTGATGTTGAAACGTCTAAACTGCATTTGGCCATCACAGTATTGTTGGTAAAACAACAAGAAAAAGTTGGACGATTAAAATAATTAGCTCTTACAAAAAATATTTAAAGGTTTAAATATCGAGCGTTTCGACTAACAGAGTGCTCCGAAAGATGATGCTTGGCGTGTCGTGGGATAACTACAATCTAACATTACTTTCTTGGAGAGAAACTTCTACAACTGCTAGACTCTAGCAAGCTAGACCAATCATTCTCGACAGGGGCGATTGTTGAGCTAAGGGACGCCGTAGATTGTCACAGGCAGAGCTATTAATTTTCACCACAATTTGTAGAAAAATATCAAATTAATTGCACGAAATATATTCCGAAACCTGCTATAAAAAAAATCTAGCCAGGAAGAGTCAGTCCCAAGGATCTCATTGAAAAACAACGTGAATAAAATACAGAGTGGGCCATAAGTTTCCATACATTTGAGAATGTATAATGTATATTCTTTTTTTGGATCATCAATTTCCGAAGGCATGGATTGGTCGGCGTGGTGCTGTGGAATGGCCTCCCAGATCCCCCGATCTCTCACCCCTTGATTTCTATCTTTGGGAGCACTTGAAGGCCATGGTGTACCAGGTAAAGATACGGGACATAAATCATCTCAAGGAACGTATCACCACCGCCATTACAGGCATAACTTTACCTGTGCTAATGCGTGTTCATCAACAGTGGAAAACACGTATCAATATGTGTATTCAAAACAATGGTAATCATATAGAGCGCATTATATAAATAAAAACTTTTTCAATATAGAATGTCTATTTTTCCTATGTATGGAAACTTATGGCCCACCTTGCATTGTTAAATTAATTGTATGTTATTGCGAAAATAAGTACGGCTGATTATGAATTTAAATTAGGAAAAGAGGCGATTATTTTTGAAAATCTGAAGAGGCCAGCCATATAACGAAAAGGTTGAGAAACCCTATGCTAGACGATTTGTTGAATCAAACTCTAGCTACACCCATTGCATTAACGATGTTTTGTGACGCTGTAAATAAATTGAAATTTTGCTGTAGAAGGCTCCCCGTACTAGAGGAGGCTGGTGTAAGTGTGCGAAACCCTTTTGCGACAAAGGCTAAAATAAAATTTAATGCAAGAATTGTCCTTGCTTATTAAAAAAAGTTTTTTTGATGAGTTTTTACTTTCAAATAAAAACTTGAAACAGAACAAAAATAAAATTTTAACTGTTAGTAGCACCCGTAGCGATTGAAAATGACAGGTTAAGGTGCCACGGCACCAGGACTATAAAAAAAGTTTTTTCTTTTAAAGAAACCTAATCCGCCTATTTTTTTGGTTTTATTATAACGTTCATTTATATGAGTCACTGTCATGTTTGTGGTGTGTCATATATCGCGGAGTGGTTACTCGTAGGAGCATCGGAATGATCACTAGAACGTTGGCAAAGTATTATAATCTCCTCCACACTAATTATTTAACTGTGCTTACTTATTTTCTGAACAAAATAAAGCAATGATTAAAACATGCTGTTTTTAGCAGAACTAAGTCTTGTAATTGCCTCAGGAGTGCGAAACTTGTTACATGAGGATTAGTGACCTTGCACCGTGTGCATTTAATTTTACAAATTTCACATATAAATTGAACAAGTATTGCTGGTCTTGACTTCTTTGTTCCATGCAAAATCTACTGTATTAAAAAAAAACAACAATAAAACCAACTAGCAAATGGGTTTTTAATTACCAGCTCTACACGATAGCCGAGTTGAGAACTACTGATTTCGCTTGACGTATAGCGGTTGTGCTTATTAATGCAAATATTTCACTATAAAATAAATTAAAAACTGTGTTTTATATTAAAATTAAATTAATTTTTACATTTTGGTCAAGGTGTGCCGCAAAATTTTGTATGTTTTTTAAGTGTGCCACGAGCAAAAAAAAAAAGTTACGGTTCACTGGGCTAAGAAACAATCCACGAACCAGCCTTCAGTCTGGTATCGTTATAGTTAATTTAACACATTGTTTTAAATCTTTCACTTAAAGCTTATTGTTTACAGTTTGTGAAAATACTACGAAGCAATCCTTAATTGATTTCATCTCAAACAAATAGCTAATATTGGTTAAAATAAATCTTCTTGAACAACATAATAAGCAGGATGAGTATAGCATACATTGTTACATACAGAATCAAAAGCAGGATGAGTATAACATACATTGTTACCAAGTAGTTCTTTCCGCAACAATAATTCACACGTACCTGTGTAGTGGGACACTGGCCAGCAACACTGACTGGATTGATACAGCGGGAGATATCAAAATAAAAGAGAAATTCCTTCCCACTACAAATTGAACAGCATTTTAAGTGCGAGGACTGAATGACTATACATTTTAGTCTTTAAAAACAAAAAAATGTTTTAAGTTATTGATCTCATACTTCTTCGTCTAAAAGACTGTAAAAAAATAAGGAGGGTTAAAAAGGTTCAAATCATCATTTTGTCCGGACACTTTGTGTGGTACCCGATCAAACCTAGACGCAAACTCGCATCTTTACGACTACAAGTCGGTCGGATATTGTGCTGAGAAACTTCAAAATCTACTACTTTGAGTAAAAAAATATTTTCGCTTTCTAAAAATCACATAATCTTAATGGTCACCATTCGATTTTTGATAAATAGGAATTTTATACTCTCATGTAAGAATTTGCTTGAAACGTCAGAGTAAATTGGTGCCAAGGCATTGCAATGTCGATAAACAAACGCATTATACGATGACATAATTACCTGAGATCTAAATCAACGTAATTAACGCCACAAATTCGTCCTTGCGTATCAGTCGGATGGAGCAAAATGACAGGATCTCCATTCAACCAAGCTGAAATAACATCACAAGTAAAAAGTTGGACTCGCCAAAGATTTCTAAAAGTATGGAAAAGATATAAACTTACCGAAAAGTCCGACAACTATGAAAGCGAGTACGTAGACAAAAAAAAGTAAACAGCAAAGGACGTCAGTGCATGAACGGTTTCTGATTGGTCCGTTAAACTTGGGATCATGAGACTTTGCTTTACCTAGAACGAACAAAGGTTTAAGACGGATAATATCTTAAACAATTAAATCACGGAAATAATAGCTGTCGATTAGAAATATGTATTAAGACAGCAATTAAACGTCGATTAAAGCAGCGAATCTGAAGACGACAAAGTAAATAATATTTTTTTTAAATTGAACTTTACAGATCGTTAGCAATTACAAATCCAGAACGTCGAGCCAAAAGTTCAAAAATTAGCATGTATAATTTTTTTTGAGCTTTTTCCAGATATCGCATAGATTATAAAGCATAATAATAAAAGGCAAAGATAAAATCATAGTTTAAAGAATTTTATTTTCTTTTTTAGACAAAAAAAAATTGCAATCGGCACATCTCTAGAAATGTGAACTATATAGAGTTTTAGAAACAAAAATAGTAATAAGCCGCAAGCAGATTTTTTTTTTTCTTACAAAAAAATAATAATAAAGAAAAAATAATAATATTAATAATAACAAGTGAACTAGTCCTAACGGGCTGTATAAAGGCCCGTTTCCACTACGAGCGTGGAAAAGAGCATTCTTTGTCTCTTTTATTGATCTTCGATTGAAGCGAGCGGTTAAAATTGAAGCGAGCGCAAAAAAAAATCAATAAAACAAACAAAGTATGCTTTTTTCCACGCTCGTAGTGGAAACGGGCCTTTAATGATTAAAAGGGTGAAACAAAAGTACAATGTAACCAGCGAGCTGCAGTTTCAATGCATGACGTGTTTGACTAGCATTTATTAATAGTAATGTTTGCATATTTTTAATCAGCCATCATTTACCGCATATTTTGTTCTAAAAAAATAACAACATAAGCTTTACTTAATTGGCAAATACCGATAGGTTTTTATTATTACGCATTTTGCAAAAAGTATTTTTAAACGAACGCGTCAAGTTAAAATGGTACAGCTAAAATTCGTCGAAAAAGCAATTAATATGTACTGTATAACGAAATGATATGACTCAAAAAGTGTTTAAATTTTCTACAAATTCAATTCTAGGGTTAATCTAAGTCAACCATAACGTCATCTGATAATGACAAAAAGACACCCATATTTCTCGGAATACAAAAGCAGTTAATTCAACGACGTACTTAACATTCGTTGCCATGATTTTTCGGGCAAGTTCACACCAAAAACAAAATTAAAATCGTTTGGTATTCGCTTTTCGAATAGATTTGCAATGACGCAACAAATTTCAACAAAAGGTGGCTATACAGCACAGCCATTTATCAGCTACAAATTGGTTTAAGAGCTTTTCAAAAAGTCAGGTCTTCAATAGTGCTTTGAACCATATTAAGACTTTTGACAAAACCAGAAATAATAGAGGATATAATTCAATGAAGTCAATGCGAAATCGCAAATTCTTGACAATATCGGTTAATTGCATATTGTTTAAGCGCATACCTTATTTTTGTGCTTATAAATTTGTAGTCCCAAATCATATCCCACCTAATATTAAGAAAAAAGTTGCTTAATTGCTTAAATAGACCAGCTACAGTACATAAAAGTAAAATATGAAACTGTGACAAAAACGATGATTGTAAAATTACATATTCAATGACAACTATAGCGGTTTAAAACAAACTTTACCAGACAAACAACTATATAATCTCTTTGCTGGTCCAGGATTGCCACTCCTATTTTTTCCTTATGATTATATGCCAATATATCCTAAATATTTCTGCAGTTCTCTGCTATATTTACAGTTTTTTATGCCATTCTATGGTGATTAAATTATTAAGCCAAGAAAAAATAATGAAGAGAAAATAGAAAACAACAATATTGCAGCAAACTTTTTTTTAAGAAATAAAATTATAGTCTTGATTGTAACTTCCATAATTACTTACACAAAAACAAGCAGAAACAAATTGATTAAAAACTAAAGTTAAGTGATGTAGCATCAAAACAATCGCATATATTCACTGTTGTTAAACAAGACCACTGCTTGTCTTATAACTTAAAGTTGTGAAAAAAACTGTTATTAACATAACATACAAACAAGGTGCAAGTAGCTATTAGCTTGCAATTTGCAAAATTTTTTATGAAATTTTAAAGCGTTATAAGCAGAGTTGCAAAGTCAGAGTTGCATGGAGTTAGAGGTTTTAGAAAGAAATCAAAGTCGGACTCCAACTTTTAGAGTCAGAATTAGAGTACTAAGGGTTGAAGTCAGAATCAAAATATTCTATCTGACTTTGACTTCTGATCTTCAATTTAATTATATACCATAAAACCTCTAATTTAGCACCACCCTGTCTCTTCAAGAAGTTGCCGTAAGTGATTTCTTTTTGCGGTGAAACTAACCCGAAATCCCTCTTTCAGCATCAGCATTAGCATGGAATAAAAAAAAAACCAAGAGAAAATGGATCTCTGAAGAAGCGATAGTAACTGCAGGGGAATCCGGGTTAGTAAATTGCTTACGTTGATTTTTGAAAAAACAGGGTGGCACTCAATTAGAGGTTTTATGGTATTAGTGATGTCCACTTCCCAGGTTATGCAGCTTATAAACATAATATGAACAGTTTACAGGTTATAAACCTCATTACCGACTTAATAAAAAAGGTGTTTGGTAAATCACTGTAGACATATTAATTCATTTGCGAATTTAAAAGAGAGCACCTTCTTTTAAAAGTTATCACAAAATGAATTAATATACTCTGTTAAATAAAAAATAAAGCACTTTTATATCTACGAGTATGTATTATGTTACAGTGGCTTTCTGATCACTGTATATTAAAGGAAATAAATAATGCTCTTGTAAGTTTTATCTAATGTTACCATTACAGAAATTGGATAAACCATAGTTGAAAAATAGACTAGAGATAACATCATGATTAATAAGCCTCGAGTCTTTAGTTCCAAGTTATGATGTATGCCATTTCGAGTTCCTTAAATGTGATTAATATTAATCTTCCATTTGTTCTACACTACAGGAATTATAGTTAATGGGTTGGGTATATATTGTAAATATATATATTAATAAATATCCTATTAATATATTTAATTTAAAAAACCTGACTTATTTTGTGCAACTGTCAATTGATTTTTTTGCTTAGATAAATCTAATTTAAAATAGATACTTTGTCCTATTGGGGAGTCAATGTAGGGAGTTGGAATCCTAGAAATTCTAGGAGTCAGAGCCAGAGCTGGCATCTTCAAAATTTTAAGAGTCAGAGTCAGATCTTAAACCTTCCGACTCTGCAACCCTAATTTCAGGTTATTTTATAAATTTATCTGTCTATTGATATTTTTTATGATTTTTAATCTGCTGGTCATGTAGTGTTTTATCTATTGCATATTTTTTCAAATAGAACATTCATTATTTGTTAAGAAGATACTGAATTATCTTTCAAAAAAACTGATTGACAGTGGATCCAAGATTCAGGAAATTGTTATATTAGAATCAAAAGAGAAAAAGTTCTGGTTCTCACAAAAGTCACCACAGAAAAAAATTTTTTTTAAATCAAAATTTATTTAAAATTTTTTAACACAATATAAATGGCCCAGATGGTAGGTGCTTTCACGCAGCCTGGGCCATGAGTAAGTCTGTTCATTGATTTTAAAATGACAGACCGAAACCAAACCTATCAAAACGGAAGGGTATCCACCCATTCCGATGTTCAGTGTGGGTCTGCTAATCGGCAAACGTCCTTTTCAGGACGGGGCAATGTCAGGATAAAACTGCCCTTTTTAGGGCACATTGCCAACAAGTTCCGAAGACCCACTATTCTTCAGCTGAATATCGAAGGCCTCGTTGCAAGCAAAATGAACGTTCTTCATCACCTCGCTATGCAGTCTGAGGCACTTGTCATCCTACTGCAGGAGACCCACTGCACTGATGCAGAGAAGTTGGTGCTACCACACTACCAACTAGCTGGGTCTTCTTTAAGCAGGAAGCATGGCCTTGCCACGTTTGTCCACGAGCAACTGAGATACACGCTTTTGGACCAATCTCCACTGACATTGGAGATCGAGTGGTTGTGTGTGGACGTTGATGGCTATAAAATAGTCAACGTCTACAAACCACCGCCAACGCGATTGCGAACCCTGGATCTCCCAGTGTTTCCTCACCCCTGTCTGTACGCTGGCGATTTTAACTGTCGTCATGCTGACTGGGGTTATGATGACAACAGTCCGGACGGTGAGTGCTTGGCTGGCTGGGCAAGTATTAATTGTCTTGCCCTGCTATATAATGCCAAGGACGCTGCCAGTATTTATTCCGGCTGTTGGAACACTGGCACCAATCCAGACCTAGCTTTCGCTAGCATAGGTCCAAACAGTCGCTTACTGGATAGACGTGTCCTTGAGAAGTTTCCCATGTCACAACATCGACCTTTGCTTATTACACCACCAAGGTTTGCTATGGCAGTGCCAAGCATGCCTGTTAAGCGATGAAACTTCCACAAGGTCAATTGGAGTCACTACATTGCTTTGACGAATAAATTCGCAAAGACTTTGTTGCCGCCTGATTCACTTGATGTGGATGCGGCTTACCAGGACTTCTGTAACACTATTAAGAAAGCAGCCAAGAAGACTATCCCACACGGGTATCGAAATAACTATATTCCGTCTTGGGATGCAGAGTGTGAATCCTTCTATAAAACCTTTCTGCAGTCTCCTCAGGGAGACGACTCAAGTTTAGCTGGTACAGCTCTGCTTGCCAAGCTTGACAGAAAGCGGAGGGATCGATGGTCCGAAGCAGTATGGAGTATTGACTTCTCACACTCTAGTCGAAAAGCGTGGAGTATTTTGAACAACCTTACTGGTAGGTCACCACACTCTCCTCGTCACTGTCCCGTTTCAGCCGATGCTATTGCATCTCAGCTGGTTAGAAATGGGAAATACGAGGCTGTTGATCACAAGTTATCTCGACTTGTCTTTCAAGAAGTGTCTGACCTTCGGAGGGCCACAACACCAGACCCAGTAAATATCTCTGACAAATTTTCACAGAGAGAATTTGCTGCTGCCCTTCAGCACTTAAAACCAGGTAAAGCTCTGGGTCCTGATTCCATCTGCCCTGAGCTTATACTCCATGCTGGAGCTGCTTTGAAGTCCTGGTTACGTGACTTCCTTTCTTCCTGTTTATGCCGACTCAAAATTCCCAAGATCTGGAGAAGAGCGCTTGTAGTTGCAATCCCAAAACCAGGAAAGCCCGTGGGGGATCCAAAGAGTTATCGACCAATATCTCTGCTCTGTGTCCCCTACAAGATCCTCGAAAGGCTTATCTACGCCCGCGTTGAACTATTAATCGATCCACTGCTCCCTAAAGAGCAGGCTGGGTTCCGACGTGGGAAGTCAATCGTAGATCAAGTTGTTCTGCTAACCCAGAACATCGAGGATTCTTTCGAGGCTAAAAAGAAGGCCGGTGCCGTATTTGTTAATCTGACAGCTGCTTATGACACTGTCTGGCACTGTGACCTTACCTGCAAGTTGCTGAGACTACTTCCGGATAAGCACATGGTCAAAATGGTCATGGAGCTTGTCCAAAATCGAAGTTTCACCCTTACCACCGGTGACAGCAAGCAAAGCAGGCTACGCCGTCTTAAAAACGGCGTTCCTCAGGGATCGGTCTTGGCTTCCCTCCTATTTAACATCTATACGTACGATCTTCCTTCCATGATTTCCAGAAAGTTTGCTTATGCTGATGATTTAGCATTGTTGCACTCTTCTGGAAACAGGAAGGACTTGGAGGGGACATTAAGCCAAGACATGTCCACACTGTCAGCGTATCTCCAGACTTGGAGGTTGAAGCTCAGTCACACTAAGACGGTGACAACAGCCTTTCACTTAAATAACCAAGAGGCCAAACGTGAGCTAAAGGTCTACAACAATAGTAGACTTTTACCGTTCTGTCCAACTCCTACATACCTTGGGGTAAAACTGGACAGATCGCTCACATTTCATCACCATTTAGTGGCATTGCGCAAAAAACTATCATTGCGCGTCACACTGCTGAGGCGACTCGTGGGCTTGGGATGGGGTGCTGGTGCTAAAACACTACGCATAGCCACCTTGTCTCTAGTCTACTCAACAGCTGAGTACTGTGCGCCAGTCTGGTGTCGCAGTGCTCACACTCGCCTCATTGACAGTGTCTTAAATGATGCCTTGCGCATAGTTACTGGATGCCTGCATCCCACTCCAACGGACCACCTACCTGTACTTTCAGGCATCCAGCCAGCTGAGCTTTGCCGACTGGGAGCAACACTCTCCTTGGCTTACCATGGATCTCTGGACCCCGATCATATTTTGCATGGTCTTTTAAGTGGGTCCTCAAATACTGGCCAAGTGAGACTAAGATCCAGACGCCCGTTTGTGCCAGGTGCATGGAATCTCTTGGACAATCTTGCCAGACTTGGCATCCGTGCCTCTGAATGGACGAATCACAAATGGAACGCGGAGTACTGTGAAAGTGCTTCCAGGCTCTGTGCTTTTGTGCCCGGGACCGGTGTCAGGCCTGTTGGGATGGGCTTACCCCGAGCAGCTTGGGTTAAGCTCAACCGCCTGCGGACTGGTGTTGGGCGATTCCATTCGTCCATGCACAAATGGTGTCTCGCTCCTTCACCGAATTGCAAGTGTGGCGCCTCTGAGCAAACCGCAGACCATGTACTAACAATGTGCCCCATACATCGGGCACCACATGGAGCACGCGGTCTGATGGTTTTGGATGACAAAACTCAATGCTGGCTTAATAACGTCACTGCCAGCATCTGATCCAGGCAGTGCAGCAGTCTGGGGTAGTAAAAGGATAAACCCTTGGCCCCAGTTCTTGTTTGTTGGCTTGGAGTGGATACCCTTCAAACGACGACGACGACAATAAAATAATAAAATTGATTTTGGTATAAAAACCATCATCAGTCTTATTCAAATATATTCTATTTCTGATTGTATTCAAAAATAAAATCAAAGTATTTCATCAGTAGTGTGATCAAGTGATTAAGAACACCATGATTGTGATCAACATTGTCTTGTTGCAAAACTTACTCTTGCATTTTGTTATGTTCTTGGAAAAAACACTTTGTAGTACTTTCCCCTGCTTGGCAGTCTTGGCAAGCAGTTTAAAATTTAACTAAAAGAAATTTAAATTTTTAACCAGACAGCAATATTATGGCATCTCTGAAAGCAGGGTAATTGACCAAGGTAATTATTTGCCCTAGGTATAATGCCTTTGATGTTTTCTGCAAGTCAGGAGGATAAATAGAGATGAAATGAAAAATAAATTATTATTATTTTACTAGTTAAGAAAAAAGTTTGCCATCCCAGTTACAAGCTATCTTCAGTTCAAATTTCTACAAAAAAGACTAAATAAACATTCTCAATTTAAAATAATTGTACAATTAGTTTAAGAGTAATTACATTACCATGAGGATTTTCTTCTGAAACATCATCTTTCCCATCACATGAGCAACAACCCATTTCACAAAAATTTAAAAAAATAAAAATATTTGGAAAATCTACAAATAAAATTCAAGTCAAACTTAACATGTAATAAATAAAATTAATATTAAAAATTGATTTACACAAAATATATTAAAATTAGTTTCTTATTGAATTAAGTAAAAAATTTAATAGCTTTTGTAGAGGGTTTGGACAAGGACAAGAACAGGCACTGCTGACATAAAGTCTTCACTTTGAGATTTTTGGTTTGGTTTTCTAATAACTTTTGTAAGAACAGCTGACCTGCTGAATTTTTACAAAGTTCTAGTTAAAATCAATAATACCTAGGATGTTAAATGATGTAAATGTAATGTAATTTAGAACTGCTTGCCAAGAACACCAAGCAGAAGAAAGTGTGGTAAAATGTCTCCAAAGAACACAACAGAATGGCACAAGTAGGTTTTGTGATCACAATCACAGTGCCCTAACCACTCGACCACACTGCTGATATATTTTTGTGAAGCTGCATTTTCTAGACTAGTTGCCATCAAGACCAAGTACAAAAACTAGTACTTGAAAGAGACTTGTGGTGTGCACTGTCTTGGATTAAACCATGCACTAAAAACCTAGTTGCTAAGAAACAGTGTCAAGTTTCTCACTGATTCATGATTAATAAATAAAATGCAATTGCACCACTTCTTTTATATTTATTCATAAGTGTGGTGGGTGTGAAGTGAGCAACCATTGCTTAAAGGAGATGCAGTACCAAAAAGGTTAAGAACTGCTGTTTTAGAATGAAAATTGCTTAGAGTTGACAGTTGCCCTGGTAATCACCAAATCTATAAATGTAAAATAGAAGATTACCAGAAAAGTAGATAATTAAAAATAAAATGAAAGTAATTTATTAAGTACTTCAAGAATATACAGTATAAATATCCATTACACGAACTATATCTATTATATTATATCTATTACACAAACTTAATAAAAACATAAAAAATCAACATCTGGGGGTATACAGAGACGATGGCTTGGCAATAATAAACAGTAAATCAGGACCAATCATCAAAAGAATCAAGAAAAACATATCGACAATTTTTCAAAGCAATGGTCTCAAAATAACAACAGAATCCAATTTTTTTTCAAACTGATTTTTTAGATATCACCCGAAATTTAATTACAGGTAAATACTGGCCATACCGCAAATCCAGAGACATACCCCTTTATATCAATGCAAAATCGGATCACCCTCCCAATATAAAAAAAACAATTAATCTCGATGATCTCATCACGCCTATCAAAAAATTCATACAGCTTACAAGAGTTCAATAAAACAATACCGGAATATCAATTAGCCCTTGAAAAAAGCGGATACAGGGAAAAATTAACCTATATAAAAGAAGAACCAAAAAAAAACAGATCAATCCAACTCAACATCAAAAAATTGATTAAGAAACAGAACAAGAATAATTATTTCGTTTAACCCCCTTTCAATGAAGAGGTCAATACTAATATTGGCAAAGAATTTTTTACCCTCCTCAGTAAACATTTTCCGCCCAGCAACAAATACCACAAAATCTTTAACAAAAACAAAATAAAACTGAGCTATAGTTGCATGCCAAATATGAAATCGATTATAAATAAGCAAAACACTTCACGCTTGAACAATTCCGACAACAAAGTAGACGCCAAACAATGCAACTGAAGATCAGATAAAAATTGCCCACTTAACGGAAAATGTTGCAGAAACTCAATAGTTTACAAAGCCTCCCTAAAAACTGGTGAAACTGACAAATTTTATTACGGCAGCTGCGAAACATCATTTAAACTCCGATATAATAACCATAACCAATCCTTTAAAGACAACAGAAAAATTAACTCCACCGAATTATCAAAAGTCGTTTGGAAAATAAAACAATAAGGCCAATCGCCAGAAAGAAGATGGAAAATCGTACAACAAGCAACTCCATACCAATGTGGTTCAAAAACATGTAACTTATGCTTATCAGAAAAGCTACAAATATTTCAGGCTGACCCAAAAAAATTACTGAATAAATGTTCGGAATTGGTCTCAAAATGTCGACATCGAAGCAAATTTAAGTTACAAAGTTTTAATTACGCTGGCAGTTAATATATTTACACACTCGGTTTGCCTTATTTTTACACCTCACCTTTCCACTTTCTTGATCAGCAAATGAAATAACCCATCTCTAAACATATACTTATGGAACTAAAAATATTCTTAAATTATACCCTGTCACACTTCATTCCTAATAATTTTAATCGTGACGATGTAATTTATCCTCTTTAAAAGTAATTCGTAGTTTTATCAAAAGATAATAATCGCGTCTCTTTGAGCGCTGCTCTTGTAGTATGTAATATACGTCCGATTCGCTCTCTATTACTCGATACATGTATCTTTTTTTTCTCTTTTCGCCGACAGAATGACGTAATATGTTTTCCAAGCTTTACTACAGCTCGCTTTAGGCCCGTTTCCACTACGAGCGTGGAAAAAAGCATTCTTTCTTTCTTTTATTGATCTTCGATTAAAGCGAGCGGTTAAAATTGAAGCGAGCGCAAAAAAAAATCAATAAAACAAACAAAGAATGCTCTTTTCCACGCTCATAGTGGAAACGGGACTTTATTGTAGAATGTTCTGGCGCATTCGAGCATAGCGATTTCTCCAGGGAGTTCTGGCTAAACCTCGAATATACGAGCAAATTTGCGACACGTGATCCTTTTTCTATATAAAGCCAACGCGCTAGGGTAGCGAGAGATTATTATTATTATTATTGTGAGATAATTTGAAGCGACTCGAAAGACGGCTTGAGTGAAAGTGATTTTGTTTGGCCACAGGAGGTGGACCGTTAGATTTTGTATCGGGTGACGATTGTTGAATTTATTTTGCGCCAGTGGTTGGGAGTTGTGTTTTACAGAGGTAGAATAATTTGTGTTAATTGAATCAAGTTATAAGCTATGTTTACATTCCCAATTCGCTCCATCATATCTGCCAGCTCTCTTCCCCTTCCAGTCATTGTTCCAATATTTAAGGTACCCACTCTTATGAGTGAGCGTCTTCCTTTCCACACTTCCGGCTGCCTCTTCACTCGCCTTCCTCCTCTCTTTCTGCTCTTGTTCTCCCTATGTTTAGCAGTAGCATAATTTCCACAAATGCCCTGCTGTGCGACACCTGAGGTGGTCGTTGGTAACCCGGGCCGCGACCGATCCGGTATAGATTTATTAATAATAATACGCATTTGTATAATTTGGCAAAAGTTTTACGCTGGATACCCTTCCTGTTGCAACCCTTCCCATTTATCCGGGCTTGGGACCGGCATCAAGACACACAGAAATGTGCCTCCGATGGCTGGGTTGATTTGGTTCAATATAAGGTTTCTAAACAAAAAAATTGAATTCGAAAAAAATTTAAATTTGCAATGCAAAGTTGGTACGGTGTTAAATAAAGGTTTAAAAAGAATAGTTCAAAACAAATAATGCAAATTGTTGAAGTAAAGCTTTAAATTGATATTTCTAAAAACTTTACTTCATTTTAATTAATTTCTTGCTTAAGCAAAGCCACTTTTACAATGTTGTAAGAAGAGTAGTTGTGGCTACTCCATTTGCTTTATACTAAAGCCACCACTGTGCCATGCAAAACTATCTGTTGTATTTTGATGCCATGCAAAACTATATGTAACTATGTAAATCCTTAAGTACATTTGTTAAAAAATCTAAAGCATTCTTCCTTGAACAACAATCAAACCAATAAACTGTTACGTAGGTCATCATTTAATATCTTTTGCTGGTCTTCCTTTTCTTGTGTTTCAGGAAAACAACTGAACAATTTGAAAATCTTCAACTCTACAACGGTCAAGAAAAGACTCAAGAAAAGTTCTTCAGGATCACTCTTGTTTCTACCTGAACAATTTTTTTAGCTATTGCATAAATTTTATTTTACTATTTATTGTTACTACTTTGCATCCGTTTTTGTAGATTTTTTTTTTATTTATTTTATTTTATTTTATTGTTTTCTTATGTTGTTCTTGTGTTCTTTTTGTTTGTTTTTTTTTTTACTAATGGTGTAATGTTCTTGTTTTTGTATTTTTCTTACTGAGGTTTTTGTTCGAGAAATGATCTTATGATCCGCAACAGGATTTCTTTCGGTGGGTTTGTTTGCCTGTTGGGCTGGTAGAATATGTTCATGCTTTTACCTATTTTTAAGGACTGATCATATTCATCCAGCCGAACTCTGCTATGGTCCCACCATTGCACCGCCCCCATAGCAGTGTTTTATTAAGCAAATAACCTCGGTCCTATACATTTTTTTTTTCTTTTCTTTTTCTCTTTCTATTTAAACAATTTTATAATGAGGTGAAGCAACCTTGCTTCTATATTAAACAACAAGTCACACCTTTCATCGCTAATTAGCAAGACACAACGTCAACTCGTTTTGTTGCTTCTTCCTTTTTCTAACCCCGTCTTTAACAACACACAAACTTTTCAACATTTTGTTATTTTGTTCATGTGGCGGAGCAGAAATAAAAGAAAACTGAACTGAACTGAACTGATTGATTTGTAAAAGGCAGAAACTTTATATAGTCATTTAGTCAATATTTTTATTATAGATTTAATTTAGTTTTTGGTATTGACAATTTCTAAATAGCTTATTTTGTAGTAGTTCTTTAAAATTTCTTTAAAAAATGCCTTAGCTTAAAAGTCAGCCTAATTCATAACTATTGTTTTACAATTGGCTTAACTTACGTTCATGAAAAAAATTATCTATTATTTTCAGTAAATTGTTATTTTTCTCCCACTTTTATTTAGTGCAGTTTTCTGTCAAACAGCTAAGTTGTTGTATTTGCTTGTGTTGTATCTATAATGGCTGTTTATATCTAGCTTTATGATAGTTACTTGCAGCACCAATATAATAGTCAAGCATTCAGCTCTAACTTTGTTATCGAGCACTTTAGAAGAACTGATTTTCCAACAGTGTTAATAGTCAAGCATATATATATTTCTTGATGCTTTTGAATTAAGATTTTTATGAACTTGTCGAGTTTACTGTAGGCTATAAAAGTGAAGAAGTGGTGAAAGTAAAAAGATTTTTACAAAGAATTGGCTACAAAAATTAAAGTTTTAGAATTGATTAGATTTTTTTATGGAAAAATCTTGTAATTTCAGCAATGTGGTTTTTGCATTTGCATTGTTTTACAAGCAATTGGTTTAATTTTAAGTCAGATCATTCAAAAACAATGTTTTTGCATTGTATGTTTAACTGTTTTTGACTTTTTTTAGTATTGGTAATTAAAATTATTATTGCAATGGCGTAGAAATACCAGTATGTTTATGTGGGTGTGCATATACTATTTTAAGCTTATGTAAAAAGATAATCTGCTTAGTTAACTTGTTTACAGTTGTAATAAATTTTGTTTTTGAGATTTGTTCAGTTTGTATAATATGATAAACAAAGTCAGTAGTGTCATAAAACAATGTTATTGTTATACTGCAATCCATTTATAATATCAAATCATAAATATTGGGTATTTTTTTAGGTGAAATGGATTGTTTTTGAGTGCTTTTTATGTAAAACATTTATGGTAATATTGTCTCCTTTTAAAAGAAAGCTTGCTAAACTCATTGTTAATTGCAAAAATTAAAAGCTTTGAAATTGATAATGAATTAATGGAAATTTAATGGAAAACTAATAGTTTTTTTGTTAACAAAATGATTTGGTTATTTGTAGCACGTTTATATATGGTAAAAACAAGGAAAGAAATTACAAATAGTTCAAAGTTGATTGGTGTTACTTCCACAAATTTTAGTTTTCTAAATTTTGGAAAGTTTTTTAAATTTTGTTCCGATGTTAAAAAGTTTTTTTTTTTTTTTTTGAAATTTTGTAGAATTTATTTGGTAACTTAGTACGTTGTTTAATCGTCTACCTTTTTTGGCGCCTGCTAAGAAGGCCTCGCCAATAACACAATCTAGGTGTCTACTAAACGATAAATTTCTTAATCTTCTTGCTGGATCTGACCTTCGAACCAGCGACAGCAAAAATATAGTCTAGCTAAATCACAGCTCCGACTACTACAATATCTTCTTTATTAAGAAATATGCTCCAATCCACTTAGGAGCCCGAATAGTATAAATCAAAGCAACAGGTTAAAGCTCAATAGCTTAATTCTTCACAATCACGTAGATCACCAAAGACTTGCGGCAAGAAACTATGACTTCACACAGTTAACAATTTTCCAATTTTAAGTTACCACAACGAATCATTGAATTATTTAATAATACTGCTTTTCAGCGAATTGTATTTATACCATTGGTAAGGTTGCTCGAATGTTCTGAAATTATCTCAATGAAGCCAATCACATATAAGCATTATTGCGTCACATGCAAAAACAAGTCAAGCGGAAATCCAGAATGTTCTCAATAAAGCGAAATTATGCAGTGTTGCCATATTTTTATAACTAAATGTAAAATATTTAAATTACTTACAAAACTGTTATTTCTTCGGCTATTTGAGCCGGACCAAAGCGAAATCAAAGATATTTTTTATGAGATTGTGAATCTACATAATTTGGGTGATTTTTAGGAACGGAACAAAGCGGCCCCAATTTGACACACAGTTGTCAAATTTCAAACACAAATGAAGTTCGAAAAATCGCAACTTAACAAATCACAAAGACACTTGAATTCGATGTACAAATACACAACTTCACTTAACTCAATACTCAAAAAGAAACACAGCACAATAAATAAATGAAATACACTAACTTTAACACTGCAGCCAATTGTAATCAATATCTTGTATACAGCATAAATGTGAATAACAGAAACATCAGTAGTTTATATTTGCTGCAACTTATTGCCTGCTTCAAATCAACAATTCAATTTCAAAGTCAGCATTTATGAATCACCAGGGCAGAAGTAGTACACAGCTTTCTTTTACAATTTAAGCAGCAATATCTCAGATTCATTACATGTAAATAGGATTAAAATAGCATAGGCTACAGCTAATGTCTTCTACTATCAACAGGAACGTCTTATTCTTCCAATAGAAAACCCAATAAGCAAAGCACATAAATAAACAAAAACACAGAAAATAACAACACAAGAGTAAAAATATTATGGCAGGGTCTGCCCTCCGTCAGCCTTGCCAAGTTGAAAATTCAGCTATCTAAGGGGCAGTCTACTGGGGCAATACAAGAAAGGTCCCTTAATACATAAACCACTTTGACCTCACCAGTGCTTTCATCTGTACTAGTAGTGGCAACTTTAACTCTACGCACAATTTCCTTTCCATTTCTATTCTGGGGAATGACCTCATGCACCCTCCCAAGTTGGTATTTGCCTCGTTTTGATACATCTTCCATTGAGGTTAAGATTACCAATTGGCCTGGCGTTAGATTCTGTGCCATTTTCAACCACTTCTTTCTCCCCTGTTGCCAAGGTAGGTAAAACTCCAGCCATTTTTGCCAAAACTGGTCACTAAGAGAGATATTAAAGCGATAGTCTCTCCTTAAATTGTCTTTGTGTTGTGGTGAACCTACCACACAATATGGGCTTGAATAGGGAGTTAAGAGTGAGGCAGGGGTTATTGCTGTGAAGTCTCTAGGGTCATCACTTAAAGGGGTCAAAGGTTGATCATTTACAATCTTGGTGGCACTTCCCACGTATGTCAGCAATTCTACAAAGCTGGGTCTGCGTTGTGACTTTTCAAGTGTATTAGCAATCACATGCTTGATTTGCTTCACCATAGCTTCCCAAGCCCCACCTTGTGCGGGTGCATAGGGGGGAATGAATTCCCAATTGATACCTTTTTTACGAAGTGAATTTTTCAATTCTGTAGACTCAAGCAATTTTGGCAGCACTTTGGCTGCAGCTTGGAATGTAGTTCCATTATCAGAGTAAATTGTACTTACTGGCCCTTGTAAGTCTGTGAACCGGGGAAGCAAAAAACTCTGCAGCAATGAAAGTGAATGCAGCCATGCATCCCACTCTTTGTCAATCTCATCTGGGACTTTTGTATCCCAATCATATTTATCTACAGCCAACTGCTGCAAGATCAAATGTGCTTTAATAAATAAAGGGGACCCAAATCCCAGTGGATCAAATTTCTGTCCTAATTGACTGAGCATGGTTCTACGTGTATACTTACCAAGAGGCTTCAATGAACAGTCAATACGCAACTTATCTGAGTCAGGATCCCAGACACAGCCTAAGGTTTTGGCAAAAGGCAAGGCTAGCTCTTCACCGCACAAGTCTAATTCTCGTATGGATGCTGACAAAAGTTCAGGACCTAAAGAGGACAAAACACTCATAGTGTCCCTATTTGCGCTCCACTTAACAAGTTTAAATCTACGACTTTTAAATAGACTCACTGCCTCATTTGTGATTGTCTGTGCACTCTCTAAACTATCTACTGAAAAAATAAGGTCATCCATATACATGTTCTGCGGTATATTTTGAAGGGTCATGTCACTAGCACATGTGGGGTTTTCCTCAACAAGCTTCTTAAATGCAAGACAGGCAATGTAGGGGCTACTTTTGATGCCCCAAGGATGGACTCGAAAACAGTAGGATACCAACTTACCTCTTTCTACATCATTGTTTTCGAACCACAGCAAGCGAAATAGGTCTCTTTGGGCAGCCGGCAACTGAACTTGGAAAAAACACTTTGTGACATCTGACATCAAAGCATACTTACCTAAGCGAAACCTGGTTAAAACATGCAGCAAGGGGTTCAGAAGATCAGGTCCAGACATAATAATATCATTCACACAGGTTCCCTTAAACTTGGCCTTTCCATCATACACTATACGCTTCTTAACTTGAGATGTAACAAAATAAGGTAGATACCATTTTTGGTCATTCGCACAATCAGCATCAGGCACACGTTCAATGTAATTATTGGACTGCATTTCTGCCATAGATTCAACTAAAAATTCTTTAAGATCAGGTTGCCGAAGGGCCTTCTTACGCAGGGCAGACAGTCGCTCGTGTGCTAACTCAAAGTTATTAGGCAATGTTGCTTTCTCAACCACAGGTACGGGAATCTCAAACCGGTCATCTTTTACCTTTATGGAGGACTCTACCAATTGACTGGCAATAGTATCAGTGCGAGACCATTGAGGTATCTCATCTTCAACAGATAAATCTTTAACAACACTACGCAATTCAGCAATTTCTGCATCTTTTCTGTCAATAGCCTGTTGCAAGCTTAATGTCTTGCTTTGCTTGCCTTCAACATTGGCTCTTAAGACTTTGACAGGTACCTCACTTAAAGATGTTTTTCCGCCAATGGCTAACCAGCCTAATGGAGAGAGTAGTGCGTGTGGGTCAGTTTGACTCTTGCCCATTCGTTCTTGCTTGGCATACATAAGATGGGCATTGTCATTGCCCAGTAACACATCCACACTATGACAATTATCCAAGCAAACAATTTCAATATCATTAAAGTGCTCATACACACTCAAGTCCTGTTTATGAGGCAAAGTATTTTCATCATCGCTCCAAGGTTCATTGACCACTGACACCACATTACCAAAGATCTCACCAGTATGCAATGACTGCACATTAAACTTGACTAAATCTGCCATGGTAGCCTTGCAACTAGTCATTGTTTGCATTTCAAATGAAACATTATCAAATGCAGTAAGACCTAAATCTTGTACCAGCTTGTTTGAGACCAGAGTAACCTGTGACCCTGGGTCATGCTGTACATACACCAACCTGCTTTTACCATTTACAGGGTTCATTATGCGGGCAGCAGTGACACGACTAAAGGCAGTCTTCACACTCCCAATACCAACTTTGCGCACAGTAACTGAAGCTTCTGAAGTGTTATCACCACTCTCACATGCTTGAGATGGTGTAACAAAGGCATCATGCAACAAGAAGGAGTGCTTTCTACTATATGCAGCTCCACATTTTCTACATCTATTGGGGGCAAAACAATCTTTAACAAAATGCTTACGCAAACAGTTCAAGCACCGACCAGATTTAACAATTACATCTTTGCGATCAATAGGTGTCAAACGCAAAAATTCAGAGCAATTTGACAGATAATGATGCTCAACCAGCCCTTTCAAAGAACAGTAGATGCACATAGGATGCTCTGGTCGACTATTAGTAGTTGGAGACTTCTTCTGTTTATCATTTATATCAGACCTTCTTGGGAGATTAGGTAATTTAACGGAAGTTTGCCTTACTGGGCAAGCATTTTTACTTTTATCATGGGGCTTTTCGAATTTGCGCAATTCACTTGAAGCATTTAGAAGTGAAATACCAAAATCTGTCGACTTGTAAGATTCTTCTTCAGTTATAAATTCAAATAAGCTTTCAAAACTAGGCTCATTTGTGTGTCCAAACCGATTTGCCAAAAACTTTAAGAACTCTTTTTTAGTTACATCCGGCAAACGCTTAGCCAAATCCAATACAAATCGACCTTCTACTTTATCTGGTTGATTATAAGCTTTGGCGTAGAGCAAACATTGAGACAATTGGTCTTTATATTCTTTTAGCGCAAAGGCCGAATCTGATTTTAATTTATCACCATACCGAAACTTGCGGATTTCCGGTTCAGCATAAAAACCACCTCTAACACCAAATCTCTGCGACAATCTTTCAAGAGACATTTCAATGCGCCTAGCCTCAGACAGGCCAGGTGTGTCAGCAACCAGATTAGAAATATTTTGGACAGCAAGTCCAACACAAGCAGCTTGCAACAAAGTTAAACGTGAATTTTCGAACGGACAACTATCCATTAAAGCCTTAATGCGATTATGAAAGAACATATATGGCATATTACTTCCGTTGTAATTAATCAACGACGCCTTATCTATGAAAGTAAGACAATTTTGATATTGAAAGAAACTGTCCTGCTGAGTCAAGCCTGACTGCACAGGAGACAATCCATTATTCCAATTTAAACCACCAACATTGCAAGATCTAGCATTCGTAACAGCAGGTAAGGCAGCACTAACATACTTATTTTTAACACCACCATCATATTCAACAGCATTAACACCAGATTGACTACAATTTTTAGGGCATGTCTTTGCCCGACCAGTCAGCACACCAGGGGAAACTACATAGTTCTGAAAGTCAGGATGCACACTTTGGGCGGCCCCAAAAGCCACATTGCCTCGCAGAGACCTATCATTGCTACCTAGCAAATTATTTGAGTCAGAAAACTTTTGCGAGGTTAAATTCTCCCGGACAGCAGTCTTGGGGAGTAACACATCACCACCAGGGATCACATTCTTACTCAGCTGACTATTATTATTTAAATACCCGCCATGGGTTTCACGAAGTAAATCAGTTCTGGTGTGGACTGACTGCCTTGAACTCACCTGAGAACCAGACCGTGACTTACGGCATTCCAAGCCTTTCTTTAAAAATTCAGCCTTTAATGCTGCTTCTTTTAAGGCCAGCTCCGCCTTGAGCTCTGCTTCTTTCTCCTCCCGGGCCAGTCTCTCTTCCCGGGCCAGTTTGGCTAACCTTAAATCAGCCATGATTCTATTAGTCTCTATCTGCCGTTGAATTTCAATTTGTGCTTCAGACAAAACAGAGGTACATGAAGCTCTAGACCCCAAGTTGGAGACACTATCCTCTGGGTCAATAATCCCATCATTATCTACCCCCCTGGCCATAGATCTAGTGGTCATCCCTAAGCGAGTACCAACCTTCACCCCCCCCCGGGACAACCTCATCTAACCCCAAACCAGACAGGCCAACATCAGGCAGCCCTACGTCAATATCTTTACTAGACATAGCTAAAAATCTTAACAATAAATACACTACCAAATGAAATAAATCACAATTACCACAAAAAATAAACTACCAGTTCACAGCTAAATAAGAGAAAATCCAAATTCCACAGTACCTTTAGTTGTGAGGAATTTTCTTGCAATTCCCCTCTGGAGTCTTCAAATTAAATTATTCTTTTCACACAGTTCAATTAAATTAAACAATTTTACCAACAGTTTAATTCAAAGTAGGTTATTCAATTTAAAGAGCTCTTCTTATTTAACAAATTTACTTGATCTTCTTAAAACTTCACTTGTTGAAATTTACTTGTTAGCTTGTGAAAAATCTTTTGAAATTTGCTTGTTAACCTTGCGAAAAGTTTTTGAAATTTTGTTGAATTTAGTAAATAGTTTTTGAAATTTTGTTACTTCCACAAATTTTAGTTTTCTAAATTTTGGAAAGTTTTTTAAATTTTGTTCCGATGTTAAAAAGTTTTTTTTTTTTTTTTTGAAATTTTGTAGAATTTATTTGGTAACTTAGTACGTTGTTTAATCGTCTACCTTTTTTGGCGCCTGCTAAGAAGGCCTCGCCAATAACACAATCTAGGTGTCTACTAAACGATAAATTTCTTAATCTTCTTGCTGGATCTGACCTTCGAACCAGCGACAGCAAAAATATAGTCTAGCTAAATCACAGCTCCGACTACTACAATATCTTCTTTATTAAGAAATATGCTCCAATCCACTTAGGAGCCCGAATAGTATAAATCAAAGCAACAGGTTAAAGCTCAATAGCTTAATTCTTCACAATCACGTAGATCACCAAAGACTTGCGGCAAGAAACTATGACTTCACACAGTTAACAATTTTCCAATTTTAAGTTACCACAACGAATCATTGAATTATTTAATAATACTGCTTTTCAGCGAATTGTATTTATACCATTGGTAAGGTTGCTCGAATGTTCTGAAATTATCTCAATGAAGCCAATCACATATAAGCATTATTGCGTCACATGCAAAAACAAGTCAAGCGGAAATCCAGAATGTTCTCAATAAAGCGAAATTATGCAGTGTTGCCATATTTTTATAACTAAATGTAAAATATTTAAATTACTTACAAAACTGTTATTTCTTCGGCTATTTGAGCCGGACCAAAGCGAAATCAAAGATATTTTTTATGAGATTGTGAATCTACATAATTTGGGCGATTTTTAGGAACGGAACAATTGGCCTAGTTGTTTTATAATTTTAAAGGGTTATTGGTTGACCTAACATTTTATAACTAGTTACGTATTTTTGGATGCCAGCAATAATAATTTGTAGTAATAGTTGTTTAACCGAAAAATTTATTAATCTTTTTATTTAGAAATGTTGCACGTTATACACGAGTGCGCATTATATCCGAATAAATACGGCGTATTTATTCAAGTATAACATGCAACATTTTGTACCAAAAACGCCAACAAAAAGCTCAGTATGCGTTATACATGAGTGCGTGTTATATTCGAATACATATGGTATATATATATACAGTGTTGTGCGCGTCAACAGAAAATCTTGACGGCGTTAGCGTCAGCGTCACCTCTTTCAATTCTTATCGGCGTCATTTACGCCGATAACGCTCAAAAATGTTAACGGCGTCAACGTCAAGATTAGCGTCAATCCCACAAATTAAAATACTGTCACGAAAAAATCATTGATAGTGTAGTAGGGCAGAAAAATTAGGAATTTCTGAATTGTCATAAAATGCTTTAATTTCAAAACAAATGCGTCACAAAATAACTGTTACACTTGTTTTATTCATTTATTTACTTCAAGTTTAGAGCCCACACGAATAATGGCACACAAAACATTAACAACAACTAAGCACAACAGTAAAAGAAAAAAATTTGCATTGAAGTAAATACTACTTCACGGATTTGCAGCACAATATGGGCTAAATAATTTAGATACATAGCAGATTTTTATAAAAGCCATAAAAATGGGATTTAAAAAGAACATTTAAGTTTACAAGACTATCAACAAAATTAATATTTGACTGAAAACTACAATTTATGAAAGTGGACGTATACTTTTTCTTAAAATAGCATCAAAAAGTAATAATATTATGATAGACCTGAGATTCTCGTGCACTGATAAAGCATGGGGTATTATGTAATAACCTTAGTGACAATCGGTGGTCAAATTTTTGGTTAAACAAACCAAAGGCCAGATTAAGAAACAGCAATGCAATAATCCGTGGAATATCAGACCTATTTATTTTTTCGTAAAAACAATAGCATTTCAAAATGCTTGTCGGTCAAGCGGCTTCTCTTTGGTTTTAAAACATCTTTTCCAGTTGAAAAAAGACGCTCAACAGCTGCACATAGCATTTCAAAATGCTTGTCGGTCAAGCGGTTTCTCTTTGGTTTTTGAAACATCTTTTCCAGTTGAAAAAAGACGCTCAACAGCTGCACTAGAAGGAATTGGAATGTTAAATTTGATATATAAGTCTTTAATTGTATCGTTTGAGAAAACGCTTAAATCAAAGTGCTTTAATGGTGAGCTTTCACGTAGAAATTGTTCTGTTTGATTCACTCCTGATTTTTTATAAGGGAATTCTAATAAAGTGCTCATAAATTCGTCCTCTAAATCTTTGGTTTCAATCTGGTGTCCTGCTTCGTTGTTTTCAAATTCTTCTGGTTCGCTCTCCTTTATTATGTTAATTAAGTATTTCTTTGTTCGGTAACGAAGTCTTTCCGCATGAACACCACGAAGCCAGTCAACCGATGGTGCAAGTTTATACCGAGGATGCGTCGCGCTGACAAGGACGCACTCAAAGTCCTCGAAAAGATGATGAAACCTGAAATAGCAAATTTCTAAATAAATGCTTTTTACAAGAATATTGCTTTTTCAAGTCAGAAAACTTAAAGCTGTCGAAATAAGATTATTTAAATTTTATAATGTCTAAGTTTTTAACGATCTCGAACATATTAAACTTTAAAAATCAAAAAAATTAAATGCAGTTTAGCTTGATTCAACTCCTTGAATGAAACAATCAAGTAAAGGCAGGCAGTAATTGAAATCATCGTTGCGCTTGGATTTCAATTTTACTAATACGCCAGCCAGCGTATGTAGTAATCGGCCCATATACGCTTTTTCTTCCCAAACTCATGGCTATAGGACTCATTATGCTTTTATATTCTTCAAAAAACTTCATGTCCACTGCAAACAAAATTTTGTTTAGCCTAAAGACTAATTATAATTCAATGTTTGCTTTATTGAACAAGTCAGCGAAAACTATAGCAAAGATATTTGTCATGTTTTTTCGTTTAAGAGGTTATAATTAAAGTAAGTCAAATAATTCTATATGATCTTTAAATGCAATTAATGATATTTGTAACAAAAAAATTTCTTTTTAATGTTTAATGATTTATATTATTTTTTTCTGGATTTTATTTATGTGATTTAGATATATAAAGTGTATGCGCAAAGACGTTATGTCTGATCAATAGAATAGATTGGCTTGGATTGAAAAAACAAAACAAAATAAGCTAGTGTTTCCCGATTGAAACATTCTATCTTTTTGTTTAAATATAATTAGAAAAAATATATATAATAGTCATATAAAAGTTTTTTCTAAAATTCAAAGTTGATAGATGGTTGATTTTAAAAAGCGGGAAAAAACTTAAGAAAATTATTTTTGTATCTGGCTCGTCAAACATCTATGGCTTGACTATTGAGTCAAATAGACCTCAAGAGAAATTCTTCAATTACAAAGCAGCAATTTCTTTCAAAGGCTTACAAAAACTTAGAATACTTTCACAGTACTTTTGAATAACTTTAAAATACTTACACGACGTAAAACAACGAACTTCTAGTTTTTGACAGACATTTGAAAGACCCGTTTTATTGGTGCTGCTGTACATGCTGAGCAAACTTTACACAACTATGTAAATCAATTAATCATTCAAAAAAGATATTAAATCCAATATGGCTGCTTTCAGTAGCAATTTTATGGTACAAAAAAAATAACCTCTCTACCGAAACAATATTTTCTTCGTAAACGCTTGGGTCTCTTAAAGTTTGATTGTACGTGTCACATCTCAACTGTCATTTTAAAAAGATCCATTGGCCATTTTTGTCCTTCATGCCGTCGCCTATGTCTATAGTGGCGAGTAAATTTACATTTTTTTATATTATTTTTTATTTATTTTTATCTCTATTTATTCTCCTAGCTCGCCAGACAACGGCGGAGGTGTTATGCTTAGGGCAAGCGATTACCTCGACCCGCTTTCGGAGATGCCGAAATATTGCTAAATCTACAACTATAAATTGCTAATCATTAAACATTGTTTCTATAACAGGGATTCCCAAATTGGGGTACATGTACCCCTCGGGGTATATTTAGGCTTCTCAAGGGGTACATTATTATGTGAGAGAATATCCTTATTTAAGTTAAATTCTGTGTCCGGAAGAAATAATAGACTCAAATATCTAGAATTTTCGAATCCGGTCGATTGTAATTACGTCAAACAGGACAACTAAGAGGGAAGACTTTTTTTACAGATCATCGTGATTTTGGGTTTGAATGGGGAAATTTTCTGGCTGCCGTAAAGTGAAGACTTTTCTTTTTTTTTAGAGATCACCTTGATTTTCGGCATAAATTGGGAAAATTTGTATCTGATTCAAAGTGAAGACCTTTTTTTTCAAAGATCACCTTGATTTTGGGCATGAATAGGGGGAAAATTAATGGCTGATTCTAACTGAAAGCCTTTTTTTTAGAGAAACGTCGTAAAATTTTGGGGGTACATACAAACCTTCTACAGTGTCCAAAGGGTACCGATAAATTAAAAGTTTGGGAAACCTGTTCTATAAGATAGTTTAGTAGCTTTTTAGACAGGTTTATGATATTTTTTATTAAATTGAATACCAATTTTCAGAAACCCTCTGGAAGCCTAGTGAAGGCTATAAAACCTTTTGTCAATTTAGTCTCGCCTATCGCTAATTTAAAAAGCATTAAATTTAAGAAACACATTTTTATAAAGAGATTACGCTGGGGTTACAAATAAGGAGACAATTTTTTGATTATGATCAGAAAAAAATTAAATTAACAAGCTATCAAATTTTGATAACAGCCAACACGTCAAAAAAATTTATTTGGTTATGTAGGTGTATTTTCAGCAAACGTCCTTCTTACTGTTGCGGCGAAATTGATTTGTCGCAATATGTGAAGTTGGGATGAAAATACGCGCATCTTGGATGAATACGGTTTTATATATTAAAAATTATAAAACAGAAATACCGTAAATTCCGGCGTATAAGTCGAGGTCTATAAGTTTGACCTAAAAATCCTGAGTTTAATATGTACCATGTTATGAAAAACGTCACCGCTGTATAAGTCGAGGATGGATTTTTAAACTTGAAGTCAAGTGTCAAATTTTTGACTTATACGCCGGAATTTACGATAAACACAAATTTAAAAACTAACATAACACACGAACACTTACTAACTGAAATCCGCTTCATGATCTTCAAACAAGAATGACGTTTGCGTTTGATTTGAAAATGGCCCTCAAGGGTCCGATTATTTATACTAAAATAACACGTGGAGAGAGGCGGGACGAGAAAGCAACTTTAAATGATGTCATTATCGGCAAGAATTACGTAATGCAATAAAAAATAAAGTAACTTTGGCTTTTGGTTTACAAAGTATTGGCGGGAAAAAACTAACTTCTGATGATGTTATTGTCGAAAACAATTACGTAAGGCAAAAATAAAACAACTTATGATCTAAGAGATATTGGCGGGAAAAGACAACTTTAGATGATGTAAACAGCGAAAACAATTACGTAAGGCAACGAAAATAAAGCAGCTTTAGACTTAAAGACATTGGTGGAAAAATCAATTTTAGTTAAAAAATCTAACCTGACTGAACTCGAGTCTGCATTAACACTTACTAAGGATAGCGCTGAATATCGGTTGAAGCTTACTATTGAGATCTTATACAGACTATATTGAAATTGCAATTCTAATATTTTCGTAGTTTTCATAGTATGAAAATTAACTATACTGGGAAATTATTTATTTAGTAGCCTAGTCTGTTTGCTCTATAACTAAAATTAAAATTTATTTTTCTGATAGCAATTTTCTGTCTTCTGAGTCTCTGTTTAGCTAACATTTTCCACAGACCATTTTATGTGATTTTGAGTTTGATTGAATTTGCCAACTGAGCTGGGACGCGAACACTTTTAAGCACCACGCATATCTTTTTTTTTTTTTTTTTGGTGCTCAAACAACATCCTGCGAAAACAAAGAAAGTTACTATCGTGCCCTTAATAAAAACAACTGCGCTTAAAGGCCCGTTTCCACTACGAGCGTGGAAAAGAGCATTCTTTCTTTCTTTTATTGATCTTCGATTGAAGCGAGCGCAAAAAAAATCAATAAAACAAACAAAGAATGCTCTTTTCCACGCTCGTAGTGGAAACGGGCCTTAAGTTCCTCTACTGCGCTTCTTTGATTTTGCGGCTTTTAATTAAGTTTCAGCAGGTGGATTTTCTAAAAACATTTAGAAAGCACAGTTGTGATCCTTGAGAATCTTTTTAACAATTGGAAGCATCTGTATTTTCAAAGCAAGAATTCGTGAGCACCCTTTTATAACTTTATAGTGTTTTTGCAAGTAGTTTATTTGACATGGTCTAAATCTGTCTGTTACATGCTGTAGCTTTCGTAACTTTTTTTCTTGAATGAAAATGCGCTATTGGAGTCAGCGATTGAAAAATTTTTGTATATATTTTTACCTTGCAAAAAATAATTGACGCTTAACGCTTGACGCAAAAAACAAGCAAAAAGTTGTCGGCGACACCTATTTCGTCAACCAAAAAATATCCTTACGGCGTTTGCGTCATCGTCAACAAAAAATTGTCGCCGACATTTGACGCCGTCAAATTAACCCCGTCAACGCACAACACTGTATATATATATATTTATGCGGTAGAAGTTTTTCAAAATTTTTGGTGTTCATCAGAACAGTGCTCAATGACGTCGAATCAGAGCAGTTAGATAATTAATTTTCAGACCACAAAATTTTTTAAATTTAACATTAATTTATTTTTATTTGCCCCAACAGACTGTTTCGCCTGCCTGGGTTCGTCAGGGGGCAGTTAGAAATCTGAAAAAGCAAAATAAATAAATAAAAATACAGTTTAAACAAAGTGCTTGAATGCCGGCGAAAAGCATAAAACAACAACAAGAGAAAAACTACGGTTGTAATATTGATCGAAAAATGAATTTTTCATTGCCAAGGAAAAGTTTTTTTTACCTAGCTTGCTTTACTGTTTTAGAATAATGGGAATATTTGAAAAGTTTGCATTAAAAATGCGTTAAAATTAGATTAAATAGTCTGCACTGGGAAATATGGTAAAAAGATGCTTAAGAAATGTATTTAAAAATGACAATCATCAGGGTACGAATTAAAATTAAAATAGTAAATTTTTTTTTACAGGGTATGCCACAGACTTTGTTCGGGAATCCTAAAAAACCAGTTGAGCTAGGTAACCCGAACACCTGCGCTGAAACAAAGCTGTGTCTAAATTTTATTTTATTCTGGCTCAAGAAGTAGTCTTGCTATGAGCCTGAAGCTTTTGTACAGTTGGTTTAACGAAAGCTCGGATTGGTTTCGTTGAAGACTCTTCTTCACAACAAATAGAGACCACTGTCTCTAATAAGAAGGAATGTATTACAAAAATCACGACCGACAAAATTCTATTCCACGCTTTGCAGTTTGGCAAACACTAGGGCAAAGTGGGGCGTGTTGTCACAGTTTTAGGATTTTTAACATTGTGCTTTTACTGGTTGATATAGCAATGATTTTGCCATGGCGTTTTATTCTTGCCTATGTACCCTCTGTAACGGCAGCAAAATAATTTCTCAATTCCAAACACCTTTTGACAAAAGCAAAGTTAAAAAAATTTTTTTTGTGACGACTCGCCCCATGCCGGGGCGAGTTGTCACATAATATTTCCTGCTTTTTAAGAGACTTAACGAAAGAAAACTGCAATGTTTTAACACTAGAAGTACCGTAGGGGTCATTTTGACCCATAGCATCATTTTATTTGTGTATATCTGTAAGGTTGATTTGAATAAAGACGTAAAATTTCCTGACTTTTCCTAAATTTAGGAGTTGTACATGCTAATGGCAGTTTCGAAAAAAAATTTTTTTTGAATTAACTTGTAGGTGGTGATATACCTAGAAGTACCAGCAAGGGTCATTCAGGTAGGGCAAAATCTCTGGTACTTCTAGTGTTAAACGAAATATTATTGAAAACATTAAATGAACCAATCAAAAACAAGCCATAAATTAAATATTCTCGCTGTGAAACAAATTATGTGTATAACAAGCATTTTTGCAAAAATGTTAACCTTTATTCAACGTTATAATGTTGAAGACAAATGTTGTATGAATTTCTTTTTCTTTTTTTATCCATCTCCATCATTTGGCCAATATAAAATTTTTCTGTCGATTTGGTAGTAAATCGGACCAGGATATAATCATCTACCTTTACATCACTTATTTGCAATTGTTCGGAAAATGAAGACACCTCGGAGTTGTCAGATTGCTCGGCACTGACAACTGTGACAACTCGCCCCAACCCATCCATCTTGATAAAATTGCAAATGGCAACTGGTAGAAGCAGGCTAAATAGTGCCTAGACTTTCAGCTAAACTCTTAATATACTAAGGTATAAAACTGACATTATACTTCTGTCCACGCTGCTTTTATCTAGATAAAACTCAATTTTCAAACGTTAGCAAAATATAGATTACGTGCAAATTTTATGATGATTTTTCAGTTTAGCACTGAAGCTGCGTGATTTTTTTGCAAACAGAAACCTAAAATGAAGATGGCGGGAAAAGATGTTATTACAACAAAAATAGTCTCCAAACAGTTAGTTAAAGTAGGAAAAAACTTGCTATGACAACACGCCCCATGTGACAACTCGCCCCACTTTGCCTTACTGTATACCTACAAGACACAAAGTGGAAAGGGAGTAAAGCAAGGAACTTGGAGGTGGATGCAAACTATTTTACAACGGAGCTGATGGAAAAAAAATGGGATAAGGATAGTGGTGAGGAAGGAGCTGGCTGAAAGTGTCCTGGAGGTGAGAGGATGTCAGACAAACTAATGGCCATGAAGCTGGAGGTAAAAGGATCCATCCTAAATATAGCAAGCGCGTATGCTCCACAGGTTAACAACAGCATGGAGGAGAAAAATAATTTTTGGGAAGACCTGGATGGGTTTATAGAAAGTGTATCAAAAGAGGAAAGAATAGTTCTTGATGCAGACCTTAATGGACATGTGGGCAAAGGAAACATAGGGGATGAGGAAATAATGGGGAGGTACGGTGCTGGAACAAGAAATAAGGAAGGATCAATCATTGTGAATTTTGGGAAAAGGATGGATTTGACGATTGTCAATACTTATTTCAAGAAGAAAGACGAACACAGGGTGACGTATAAAAGTGGCGGAAAAAGTACCCAAGTATTTTTTTATTTTTTATTTCTATATTTATCCTCGTAACTCGGCGCTATACATAGGGTAAGCAATTAGCCCGACCTGCTTCCGGAGATGCCAAGATATTATTGTCCGCTAGTAATTTAGTAGAGATATGACTGCAATTTAGAACTGCTTGTCAAGACCACCAAGCAGGGGAAAGTGCCGTAAAGTGTCTTTCCCAAGGACACAACAGAATGGCGCAAGTGGGTTTTGAACCTAGACCATGCTGATCATCAGTCCGGTGCTTTAACCACTCGACCACACTGCCGACTAAGTAGATTATGTTATGTGCAGAAGGAGGAACTTGAAGGAAATGTGCGATTGTAAGGTAATAGTGAATGAGTGTGTCGCAAAGTAGCACCGTATGGTGGTATGCCAAATGGCTCTTATGGTGAAAAAGAAAAAAGCAGAGAAAGTAAAGCCAAAGATACGATGGTGGAAACTGAAGGAGACAAGCTGTCAAGAAGCGTTTAGATGAAAGGTGACCAGGATTTTGGGAGGCAAGGATGGGTTATCTGATGAGTGGGACAAAACGGCAGAAATGCTAAGAAAAACAGCTGAAACTGTACTGGGAGTGACATTTGGGAAACGAAAAGGAGACAGGAAGACATGGTGGTGGAATGAGGAAGTGTAGGAGAAAAGAAAGAGGCAAAGAAGGCATGGGACAAAATAAGAAATGAAAATACTAAAAAGATCTACAAAGAAAAGAGGAGTAAGGCAAAGAAGGCAGTTGCGAAGGCGAAGGGACGTGCATATGACGATTTGTATATACTAGATTGGAAACAAAAGAAGGTGAAAAAGATTTGTACAGATTGGCTAGGCAGAGAGACAGAGCAGGGAAAGATGTACAGCACGTGAGAGTTATAAAGGATGAAAACGGTAATGTTATGGTAAATTCAGAGGCAGTGTTAAAGAGATGAAAGGAGTAGTCTACTTTGAGAAACTGATGAACGAGGAAAATAACAGAGAACCTAGGACAGAGGAAGCAGAAGTGGTTTACGAAGAGATAAATTGCGTCAGTAGAGAAGAAGTAAAGAACGCATTAAGAAAGATAAAAAAAAGGTAAAGCGGTTGGGTCAGATGAGTTGCCACTAGAAGTTTGAAAGTGCATGGGAAAGATGGGGATAAAGTTTTTGACCGGACTGTTCAACAGACTATTAATGGGTGAACGGATGCCAGAAGAATGGAGAAGTGTGCTTATCCCAATCTATAAACACAAAGGGGACGCACAATGCTGTGGAAAATACAGAGGAATAAAGTTAATGAGCCACACAATGAAGGTGTGCAAAAGAATAATTGAAGCCAGGCTAAGGGATAGAGTAGAGATCAGCAAACAGCAATATGGATTTATACGAGGAAGAGGAAAGGGAACCACCGATGCCATGTTTGCCTTAAGAATGTTGATGGAAAAGTACAGGGAAGGTCAAAGAGAGCTACATTGTGTATTCGTGGACCTAGAGCAGTGGTTCTCAACCTTTTTGCTAGCAAGTACCATCTAGAAATTTTTCTTTACGTTACGTACCACAAAGTTCATCAAAAAATTAATTCGATTTTTTTTGTTTTTTTAAAATTTTTTAATTTTCGTCCCAAAAATTATAATGTTCTCCAAAAAAAAGGTCTTCGCTAAAAATCTGGCATATCTAAAAAAACACAATTTAATCCGAGTGTTGGATTTTTGTAGAATCCAAAAACTATTCAGGTACCACCGCAGTGGTGGATATTCAAAGTTAGGGGCCCGAGGCAAGGATTTCCAAAACTTGATGTTCTCTAAAAAGAAAACGGCTTTGATCTCGCATTTCCCTCTTTTCTCCCAAAATCATGGTGATCTCTAAAAAAAAGGTCTTCACTTCGGATCGATCTCCTATTTTCTATTTCATCCCAACTTCGTAATGATCTCTAAAAAACCTTATACAGCAAATTGAGACTATATGCGGTATTTTCGAAAGGGGGCCCGAGGCAACTGCTTCATTTGCCTCACCCAATATCCACCACTGCGTACCACCTAAAAAGGTCTCACGTACCACAGGTTGAGAACCACTGACCTAGAGAAAGCTTACGACAGGGTTCCACGGGAAGAGCTGTAATACTGTATGAGAAAATCAGGAATAGTGGAAAAGTATGTGCAACTTGTACAGGATATGTATGAGGGAAGCGAAACAGTGGTGAGGTGTGCAGTAGGAACTACGGAAAGTTTCAAGGTCAAGGTTGGACTGCACCAGAGATCACCGTTAAGTCCGTTCCTGTTTGCAGTGATAATGGACAAGCTAACGGATGAAGTAAAAAGAGAATCACCATGGACGATGCTGTTTGCTGATGATATTGTGATTTGCGAAGAGACCAGGGAAGAAGTGGAGCGGAGACTAGAATCCTGGAGGTATGCATTGGAAAGAAGAGGGATGAAAGTAAGTAGGTCAAAGACCGAATATCTTTGCATAAATGGAGGAAATAACGATGAAACAGTAAAGATGGAGGATACAAAAGTCCCAAAAGAGTAAAGGAATTTAAGTATTTGGGATCAACGGTATAAGAAAGTGGTGGTTGTGAGATGGAGGTAAAGAGGAGAGTACAGGCAGGATGGAACGGATAGAGAAAAGTATCGAGAGTAATTTGCGACAGGAGGTTACCAGCTAGAGTAAAAGGAAAAGTGTACAGTTCAGTGGTGAGACCAACAATGGTGTATGGACTTGAGACGGTGGTGGTCACAAAGAAGCAAGTGGAAGAGATGGAAGTCGCAGAGATGAAAATGTTGAGATTTGCTATGGGAGTGACGAGAAAAGACAAGATTAGAAACGAGTACAACAGAGGTACAGTTAAGGTAGAACGGTTAAGAATGACGATGAGGGAGGGCAGGATGAGATGGTATGGACATGTCATGAGGACTAAGAATATGTAGGAAGAAGGATGATGGAAATGGAGTTGCCAGGAAGGAGGAAAAGAGGGAGATCAAGGAGAAGATTTTTGGATGTGGTGAAGGAGAAGAAGGGGACGTTCAAAACAGGATGGTTTGGAGGAAGATAATACGCTGTGGCTACCTCTGATTGAAGGGAAAGGCCGAAAGGTGAAGAAGATATTGAACCAAATTAAATGAAAGCCTTCAAATTTTATTTAAATTTTTTAATAAAAATTAAGGTAGTATTTTCCGTGTTTTCTTTATCTTTTTTTGTGAAGACTAAAATAAAAAAACTAAAACTTTTTTATTTATGTTTAGGTCATAGATTTAGCAATTGTTATGACAGAAGCTGTTGTGACTTGGTGGAATCAGATTAATTTTTGGGATTAAACTCATTTTGCTTAGCTAATTGTGTTGTGAAGATTGGTTAACAATCATTTAATCTAATTGTTTTATAAATGTCCAATAATAATTATTGTTTTGCTGTTGCTATGCAATCATTTTAAGTAAGTTTTTTTATTGCTAAATATTTTAAATTTGTTCTACCGGTGACAATAGCAAACCAAAAATCAAAAAAGTATTTATTAAAAATCAAAAAAACCAGCATGCTGATTTTTTGGTTTGGTATTGTCATCAGTAGAGCAGATTAAGTCCAGAGACATTTCGAGCATTGGATGAGGAGCTAAAAAAATTATGCAATCAAGAATTCTTGAAAAAATCAGAGCGCCTGGTAAGGTGAGAAAGAAATCTGGGGGCTAGTGTTGTGCTGACCTCACTAACTAAACAAAGTGCTGAAACTAAAGATTTATGCTTTGCCATTTGTCAGCGACTTTACATTCCTAACACACGGCTGTGACTTATTCTCTTGTATTGAGATCGCGAAAACGTATTATAACATTAGAATACGGCCAGAAGATAGACATAAATTGATAATTACAATTCCTCTGGGAAATTATCAGTACAATTTCTTACCAATGGGTTTCGCCTCTAGTTCAACTTACTTTCAACTACTAATGAATGAAGTCTTAAGTGGTTTACCGCATGTTTACTGCTATTAGGATGACGTAATCGTAATGTCTAGAACTCGTTTAAAACACAAGTAAACCCTGAAAGCCGTTTTCTCTGGGCTACGTAAACACGATCTAGTAGTAAATGCTAAAAAGTGCAATTGATTGTGTGCAGGAACTGTCGTTTTTTGGTTTTTTGTATTTTCTGAAGGATTAAAACCGATGCAATCAAAAGCAGGGTTGCAAACTCGAACTCGAACTTGAACCCAAAAAATAAAAATTGCTAAAATCGAACTTGAACTCGAACTCAAAAAATATGTAATCAAATATAAATTCATTAATTAAAAAGATTTGAAAAAGAATAAACAGCGTAATATTTTGGATTTTACTTTTGCTATTAAATTGTTAAATTTCGAATGCAACTGAGTGATATTTGACTTAAGGATATATTCGGCAGCGTGGTCAAATGTTTAAAGTGCCAGGATTGTACTTGACATGGTCTCAGTTCAAAACCTACTCGCATCATTTGGTTGTGTCCTTGGGAAAGACACTTTACGGCACTTTTTCCTGTTTGTTAGTTTTGACAAGCAGTTCTAAATTTCTATCATATCTTTATTAAATTTCAAGCGGACAGCAATATCTTGGCATCTCCCGAAGCAGATCGGGGTAATTGATTACCCTATCTATAGTAGTAGTAGTAGTTTGTTTTTATTTGCACCCAAAAGAAACAATTGATAATAATTGAAGACAAAATAGAGCAAAGGTTGCAAATAGGGTACCTGTAAATCTATTAGCGTCTCCGTCGCTTTCCTGCAAGTCAGGAGGATAAATATAGAGAAAAAATAAAAAAAATAAATTTGGCAAAGTCAGAATTTTTTGGACAGCGACACGAAAATATTTGGGCAACAAAAACTTTTTAAGTACAAAAAATTAACTACTTTTGCAAGACAAAGTTTCCAAATTCAGAAAAACGATTACGGTTTGAGGTAAAGATTTTGTTTCGAGATTACAACTTTTTTGAGATAAAAATCGAAAAATCTGAGACAGATTCCAATTGAAGACCTTTTATTTGTCTTCACTCTAAATATGAGGCAAAATTTTTTCTCATTTCTTTAAAGTGCTAAAGATCACGATTTGAGCAAAGTCATAAAATTTGGAAAAAACTGTATTGCCTCCTAATATTTTTTCACTGGTACGCCAATAGAATGGCCTGTTTCATTATTTCTTTTTGGTTTATCTCTTTGTGATAGATTTCCAATTCTTTAAAGTTAGTGTGTAATTAGGCTTAATCGAGTTTTCGATTTTTACAGCATCGAATATAACTCGAACTTGAACTCGAATAAACATCTATCGAGTTCGAAACCCTGATCAAAAGTCGAAACTATTAACAACTTTGCCACATGCACCTACTACTACAAAGCTGCTTTTTTTAAAATCTCTTTTCTTTTTTAATCTTAATTGTTTTTTTGTTTTCTCGTAATTAGTTGTTTTGCTGCTTTTGGTTTATCGACATTGTGTCAGTGTACTTGGCACCTTCGGCACCCCATTGTTATGCATAATCGGAGAAAGATTGTGGGTTGTGTCTCGTTACGAAACAATGTGCTTTGTGACGCAATAATGTATTAGTTTGCTTCGCACGTGTTGAGAATGTTAGAACTTAAAAATTCGTGTTGAAAATTTCTCGATTTTCGTCCCAAAAACGTAGTGATTTCTAAAAAAGTCTTTACCTTAAATCTTGCCTGCAGGATTTCTTGTCACTGCCCTAAAATGTCTGATTTTGCCCAAATATTTTGTATCGTTGTCCGAAAAATTCTGATTTTGCCCAAGTTTTTTAGACTTGGGGAAACAATTAATCTCTCCTGCCTCCCTGGCAGTTACGACTATCGGTTCAGGTTCAACAAATTTTATTTTTTTGGGTTCAATTCCGGTCAAGTTAAAAAAATGATAACGGCTAATACTGGTTTACGGATCCGGTTTGGTTCTACGTACAGCACAATACAATAGACGCGATAAAAAAAAATAAAATACGAGACGCGATCAGAAAGAGAAATGTCATATTGCGATTAGGGTTGCGAACTCGATAGATTTTTATTCCAGTTCAAGTTCGAGTTCGAGTTCATAAAAAAATGGCGAACACGGATTTGAGTTCTTTATTTTCAAATTTTCGAGTTCAAGTTCTATCCAATGCTGTAAAAATCGAAAGCTCGATTAAGCCTGTCTACACAATAACTTAAACCTCTTCAAAAACTTGGAAGACTACCACGAAGAAATAAACAAAATAAAAGAAATAATAATACAGGCCACAGTAACCACCGAAAAAATGTTGGGGTGCAATACAGTTTTGCCCAAATTTTATAACTTTACCCAAATCATGATCTTTAGTACTTTACAGAAATGAAAAAAATATTATCTCAAATTTAGAGTCAAGAGCAAAAAAAAGTTTTCACTTGGGATCTGTTTCAAATTTCTCGATTGTCATCCTAATAACGTAGTGTTCTCTAAACAAAATCTTCATTTCAAACCGTAATTAATTTTCTAAATTCGAAATGAATCAGTATCCGTGTCCCAGACACAACCTAAGGTCTTTTTAAAAGGAAGTTCTTCGGGATATTCGACGCTTAAATCGATATCACGAATACCTAGACAGAGCTTTTCTTTATCTATTTTCCACAACACAGCAACTGCGTCACGACTTGAGCTCCGTTTCACAAGGTCAAACTTTCTACTCGAAAACAATTTAATGGACTCTTCGACCACAGTCTCTGCACATTTTGAATCATCTAAGCTAAAAATTAAATCGTCCATGTAAATATTATCACGAACAGTATCCAGAGTGATATCAGAAGCCTTATCAACGTTATGTTTTAGCGTCTCACGTATAGCCCAACTAGCTACGAAACTGCTGCTCACAATTCCCCAAGGATGACACCTGAATCAAAACGATATTATTTTTCCTTGTTCAATATCATTATATCATTATTTTCAAACCACAATAAGCGAAACTGTTCACGCTGATTTTCAGGAAGGCTGACTTGAAAGAAGCATTCAGTTATGTCAGCCATAAAGGCAAACTTTCCGACACAAAATCTGGCCAAAATGTGTGAAAGTTGATTCAACATATCTGGACCACTCGAGAAGTAATCATTTGTACATACTCCGTCAACTTAGCACTACCGTCTTAAGCAATGCGCTTTTTAACTTGACAAGTCACGAAGTATGGTAAATACCAAACAGGATTGTCACACACACCAGATTGGACTTTTTCTATAGAAGCTTTCTCTTGCATTTCGATAAAAGAGGCTTTAATAAATTCAAACAGAGCGTCATCTCCCATAGCTTTTTTCGAAGGCTCATTAACCGTTTTTGCTGAAAACACATTATTAGGTAAGTCATTTGTTACCTTTGGTAACGGGACAGGAACTACGAATCTACCATCTTAAACAAAAGATTCTTTATTAACTAATTCTACATAAAATTTCTTTATTAACTAATCTTATCGCTACATAACATTTCAATTTTGCTTTCTGATAAAGACATCTCTCTGAGAGCTTCTTCTAACTGACCAATTTTTCGATCTTTTGAAATAATATTAGAGCGTAACAATTCAGTTTCGTCGGCAGCCGAAACATGAACATGTTTAACCTTCAATAAAGCAGACATTCCATCTAGTTTTGGTATCCAAGAGTAGAGAAAATCTTTTTCCAAATTTCTTTTCACAATTCTTTGCAAGCAGTCATTTTTCAGTGGGCTCTTTCTGAACAACTTGACAATTACTCTGATTTTTGAAATAACATCACTCACTGTATCAACAAAATCTGCATTGTAATCATTTGGCAAGATAACTTGCCAGGGTTCGTCATCATTTTTATCATCAGAGCTCTCAACAATATCATATTCATGAGCTTCTACATCTGCATTAGTGTCCTCTATATTCGTCGTCGTCGTCGTCTATATTGTGAGGTTTCTTGTATAAAACATTACAAATTGCGAGATGCAATCCATATGAACGGCATATTTGGTGGATAATGCCAGAAAGCCTCCCTGTTTTGATCATTACTGAAGCACCATCTGTTACCATACCAACAATGGTAGTGTTGTCAAGTCGTCGGCAGCGTGGTCGAGTGGTTAAAGCGCCGGACTCATGATCACCGGTCTCGGTTCAAAACCCACTCGCGCTATTCTGTTGTATCTTTGGAAAAGACACTTTACGGCACATTCCCCTGCTTGGTGGTCTTGGCAAGCAGTTCTAAATTACAGTCATATCTCTATTAAATTACAAGCGGAAAGCAATGTCTTGGCACATCCGGAAGCAGGTCGGGATAATTGCCTACCCTATGTATTAGCGCCTCCGTCGCTTTACTGCGAGTCAGGAGGATAAATATAGAGACAAAAAATATAAAAAAATAAATAAAATAAAAATGTGATCCTGCGGGGTCAATTCAAAATCTTCCAATCGCCTCTGTATAAAATAAAGAAAACACTCTGCTGTCATTGATCCCTTGATTCTCACCTTTCCAAGTGACTGTAATGTTGTATCATTCAGGTGAAAATTCAAGCCCATGTACCTTTGCTTTTTAATTGACGTTCACACCTCCAAGGAAATGCAAAATCTGTAGCCTATTTGTTGCTATTTTTGCCGCCCATTCTTGCTTAAAATTTGTCTTGATTTTGTCTGTGAATGCAAGAAACATCTTTTTTATGGCTTTTCTTGTTGTTGGAATCTTAAGGCCTTGAGCAGCCCAACCATTTTAATTGTCCTTGATTTTCTTAAGCTTGTACATTGGCAATAAATCTACAGTCAACAGCCTTGTAAGAACAACCTCAGCTGAATTTTTTTCTGCAAGCATGACAGAATTGTAAGTTATTTCTGTTTTAATTTAGTATTAAATTTATTAGGTTCAAAGCTTTTTTCAAATTGGCGCCTGCTTTCTTCTGTAAGTGATAGATTAAAGACGTAGTAGCTTGCTTTGATTGAACCAACGATATACACTCCATAATAGGAAACTCTTTTTTCTCAGTTTGTTTCTTTATTAAGAGAACGCCGACAAGAGCGTCGGCACTCGTACGATTGAATGCATGCTCCTTTGGACGACTGAGTCGTCAAAAAATACATTGATTTATACATTGAACTACATAAAAGTTTGGTTTGTTTTTGCAAAAGCGTGAACAAAAATTGGTCAGATTGTTGATGATGCTGTTTTTGAAAAATAACAAACTTTTTAAATTAAAGTGTAAGGCGTGATAGAGTATAAGTTTTCATTAAATTTTAGCTTAATAAATTAATAGTTATTCTAAGTTGGTGAAATTGAACTACATAAAAGTTTGTTTTGTTTTTGCAAAAGCGTGAACAAAAATTGGTCAGATTGTTGATGTAGCTATTTTTGAAAAATAACAAACATTTTGTAAATTAAATTATAAGATATGATAAAGAGTAAGTTTTGAATAAATTTTAGAATAAAAATATGGCCAATATATTTTGAAACATAGTTTATTTAGGACGTACGATTATGACCATAAAAAATTATAAAGAAACACGACCACGTAAAATTATAAAGAATTTTAGGCAGTTGACAATGGAATGAGTAATAATTCCGAAAGATCCTTAATAATTTTTTTGTTTATATTATATTATTTTATTTTGTATATATAATATATATCCTTAATATAAAATATAATATATATATATATATATCCTTAATATTTTTTTATTTTATATTACATATTATGTTTACTAAATAAACTTTAACGTTTTTTCATTGACACTAAATGTAAAAATATATGGATAAAAAAATATTTTAATTACTATTTTAAAAATAGCCAATGGCTTGCAAAACTTTAATTTGTTTTTATTTTAGCTTATTGGTAACACAGTAGCCTATTTAATTAGGTCGTGTCTAATTCGAATAAAAAACGATTGGAGTGAGAGTAAAAAGAAACAAAACTAGTTGCTCTAAGAGATAAAAAGAGACAAAACGTCGCGCAAATTGTTCTTGCGGGCCCAAAATGAGCTCAAAATTTTTGGAATTTTTTAAAATTTGTCAAGATGCTCAAGAAGAACTTAATTTCTTTTGAACCAACCATTTTCTTTCAAAAACTAACCCTGTATCTACCTAAAACTAACTCTCACTCCAATCAGCTTTTCTTCGAATTACATAAGACCATTTAATTAATTGTTTACATAACCAATTCAATTCAATTCATTTGTTTGATAATATTATTACTATATATTCTTCCTAGCTAAAGTACGGCCTCACATGTTACATTTCCCGTCGAAATTGGAAGCGGCGGACGTTTCTTTGTAAATGTGCGCAAAACAAAACTCCCAGGGAACGTTTATGACGAAACGTTAAGGCTATAAAAAAGATTTAGTCAGCCAAATTATCAGTGCTACTATTTTAATATAGATAAATTTATGACGTAAGATTGAGGCAAATAAAAAGTTTAAGTCATCTAATTTTTACTAGTTCAGGTGTTATAGGGAGTTTAATAAGATTATTTGAACATTAGCTTTTGCATTAGTTTTGGTAGGTGCTTTCTTGCAACCTGGGCCGTGAGTATGTCTGTTCATTGCTATTTAAATGACAGAACCGAACCGAAACCGAAACCGAACCTACCAAAACGAAAAGGTATCCACCCATTCCGATGTTCAGTGTGGGTCTGCTAGTTTGCAAACGTCCTTTCAGGACAGGGCAATGTCAGGATAAAATTATTCTTTTCAAGGAAAATTGTCAACAAGTTCTGAAGACCCACTATTCTTCAGCTGAACATCGAAGGCCTCACTGCAAGCAAGATGAACGTTCTTCATCAACTCGCTATGCAGTCTGAGGCACTCGTCATCCTACTACAAGAGACCCACTGCACCGATGCAGAGAAGTTGGTACTTCCAAACTATCAATTAGCTGGGTCTTCTTTAAGCAGGAAGCATGACCTTGCCACGTTTGTCCACGAGCGATTGAGATACACGCTTTTGGACCAATCTTCACCGACTCGGAGATCGAGTGGTTGTGTGTGGACGTTGATGGCTATAAAATAGTCAACGTCTACAAACCACCGCCAACACGATTGCAAACCCTTGATCTCCCAGTGTTTCCCCACCCCTGTCTGTACGCTGGCGATTTTAACTGTCGTCATGCTGACTGGGGTTACGACAACAACAGTCCGGAAGGTGAGTGCTTAGCTGGCTAGGCAAGTATTAATTGTCTTGCCCTGCTATATAATGCCAAGGACACTGGCACCAATCCAGATCTAGCTTTCGCCAGCGTAGGTCCAAACAGTCGCTTACTGGATAGACGTGTCCTTGAAACGTTCCCCAGGTCACAACATCGACCTTCGCTTATTACACCACCAAGCTTGCTATGGCAGTGCCAAGCATGCCTGTTAAGCGATGGAACTTCCGCAAGGCCAAATGAAGTCACTATATTACTTTGACGAATAAATTCGCAAAGACTTTGTTGCCGCCTGATTCACCTGATGTGGATGCGGCTTACCAGGACTTCTGTAACACTATTAAGAAAGCAGCCAAAAAGACTATCCCACGCGGGTATCGAAATAACTATATTCCGTGTTGGGATGCAAAGTGTGAATCCCTCTATAAAACCTTTCTGCAGTCTCCTCAGGGAGACAACTCAAGTTTAGCTGGTACAGCTCTGCTTGCCAAGCTTGACAGAAAGCGGAGGGATTGATGGTCCGAGGTAGTTCGAATTTTCACACTCTAGTCGAAAAGCATGGAGTATTTTGAACAACCTTACTTGCAGGTCACGACACTCTCCTCTTTACTGTCCCGTTTCAGCCGATGCTATTGCATCTCAGTTGGTTAAAAATGGGAAAAGCGAGGCTGTTGATCGCAAATCATCTCGACTTGTCTCTCAAGAAGTGTCTGACCTTTGGAGGGCCACAACACCAGACCCAGTAAATATCTCTGACAATTTTTCACAGAAAGAATTTGCTGCTGCCCTCCAACATTTAAAATCAGGTAAAGCTCCGGGACCTGATCCCATCTGCTCAGAGCTTATACTTCATACCGGAGTTGCTTTGAAGTCCTGGTTATGTGACTTCCTTTCTTCCTGTTTGCGTCGTCTCAAAATTTCCAAGATCTGGAGAAGAGCGCTTGTAGTCGCGATCCCCAAACCAGCAAAGCCCGTGGGGGACCCAAACAGTTATCGACCGATGTCTCTTCTCTGTGACCCCTACAACAGGGGTTTTCAACCTATGGGCCATGGCCCAGTAGTGGGCCACAGTGGTTTTTTTAGTGGGCCATGGAGCATAAATCAAAATGAAAGCAATATGTATAATATATATGTATAATTAGGCTTGCCATCCGTCCCATTTTTTAGGCATTTTTCTGGCGTCCTGTGCAGTCAACCACATGAAGACTTTTTTTTTTAGAGAACACTATGATTTTGGGACAAAAATAGGGAAAATTGACAGCAATTCCAAGTGAAGACCTTTTTTTTTTTTTTAGAGAACACTATGATTTTGGGATGGGAATTTAATTTTGTTGACCAAAGTGGGTTGTGAAGTTAACTTGGGTTGAAAAATAGGCCACGGTACAGAAAAGGTTGAAAACCACTGCCGTACAAAATCCTCGAGAGGCTTATCTACGCCCGCGCTGAACCATTAGTCAATCCACTCAACTGTAGTCAACCGTAGATCAAGTTGTTCTGCTAACCCAGAACATCGAGGATTCTTTTGAGGTTAAAAAGAAGGCCGGTGCCGTATTTGTTAATCTGACAGCTGCTTATGACACTGTCTGGCACCATGGCCTTACCTGCAAGCTGCTGAGACTTCTTCCTGATAAGCACATGGTCAGAATGATTATGGAGCTTGTCTAAAATCGAAGCTTCACCCTTATTACCGGTGACAGCAAGCAAAACAGGCTACGCCGTCTTAAAAACCGCGTTCCTCACGGATCGGTCTTAGCTCCCCTCCTATTTAACCTCTATACGTACGATCTTCCTTCCATGATTTCCAGAAAGTTTGCTTATGCTGATGATCTAGCATTGTTGCATTCTTCTGGAAACTGGAAGGACTTGGAGAGGACTTTAAGCCAAGACATGTCTACACTTTCAGCGTATCTCCAGACTTGGAGGTTGAAACTCAGTGACATAAAGACGGTGACGGTAGTCTTTCACTTAAATAACCGAGAGGCCAAACGTGAGCTAAAGGTCTACAACAACGGTAGACTTTTACCGTTCTGTCCAACCCCTACTTTCGGGGTAAAACTGGACAGATCGCTCACGTTTCGTCACCATTTAGTGGCATTGTTCAAAAAACTATTCTCGCGCGTCACACTGCTGAGGCGACTCGTGGGCTCGGGATGGGATGCTGGTGCTAAAACACTACGGATAGCCACCTTGTGTCTAGTCCACTCAACAGCTGAGTACTGTGCACCAGTCTGATGTCGCAGTGCTTACACTTGCCTTATCGACAGTGTCTTGAATGACGCCTTGCGCATAGTCGCTGGATGCCTGCGTCCCACTCCAACGGACCACCTACCTGTACTCTCAGACATCCAGCCAGCTGAGCTTCGCCAAATGGGAGCGACAGTCTTCTTGGCTTACCGTGGATCTTTGGACTCTGATCATATTTTGTATGGTCTTTTAAGTGGGTCCTCAGATACTCGCCAAGTGAGACTAAGATTCAGACGCCCGTTTGTGCCAGCTGTGCAGAATTTTTTGGACAACCTTGCCAGACTTGGCATCCGCGCTTCTGAATGGACAAATCACAAATGGAAAACGGAGCACTGTGAAAATGCTTCTAGGCTCCGTGATTTTGTGCCCCGGACCGGTGCCAGGCCTGTTGGGATGGGCTTACCCCGAGCAGCTTGGGTTAAGCTCAACCGCCTGCGGATTGGTGTTGGGCGATTCCATTCGTCCATGCACAAATGGGGTCTCGCTCCTTCACCGAATTGCGAGTGCGGCTCCTCTGAGCAAACCGCAGACCATGTTCTAACAGCATGCCCTATACATCGGGCACCACATGGAGCACGAGGTCTGACGGTTTTGGATGACGAAACTCGATGCTGGCTTAATAACACCACTGCCAGCATCTGATTCAGGCAGTACAGCAGTCTGGGGTACTAAAAGGATAAACCCTCGGCCCCAGTCCTGTTTGTCTCTGACCTGGAGTGGATGCTCTTCAAACGATGACGACGACGACGAGCTTTTGCAGTTTACAAGTGAATTACAATTATGATTTTTAAAAAATTTATCACCACCAGCACTATAATAAATTGGATTTTATATTATTTTGAAATAATAAAATTATTAATTAATGTGTAAAGCAAAGTATTTTTTCAACAGATTAATTCAAAAATTGATTTAAATTAAAACATTTGAATCTCATTCACTATTCGCTGTGCTCACTTAATAATCTTTTAAATTTTGGTGAATCCCTTAAGTCTGCAAGGTTAGTACTGTAATGGCAAACGGTAAACGAGATGCAAACCTTTCGGTGTTGTTTTGCTTACAGTCTATAAAAATCATTAAAAAATACAACTTCGCACAAACTTGGATAAAATACAAAAAAATATTAAATTCATGATTAACATTTTCAGTTCGCAATATTTTAACAAATTACACCAAAAAAAGATAGTTTTAAAAAAGAACAAGTTATTCATTTAGTATGATGAGAATGCAAAACAGCTATTTTCACTTAAAGTTTTTATCAAATTTATTTTCAAAAAATGTATCAAAATATTTTGAATGTAAAAAATTACAAAAGGATTAAATTGAATAAATATAGTCAATTAGCTTATTAACTCTTTATTTTCATTAAATTTTGGTTAATATTTTAGTTTATTAATAAATTCTTCACATTTTTTATTTTATTATTTTTTATTTTATTAATTTATAGAATTATTAATTCAAAAAGTATGTAAAGCCATTTGCTAAATTAGATTTAGTTCGTGCCTTCAAGCATTCAACGGGCGATACAAAATCAGGTCACGTGATTGAGTTTCCAATCATGTAGTGTATATCATTGATTGAACTTAGCTGAGCAGTATTTGCATTTCACAACTGAATCATCACCGGATTTAACAAAAACATGTTTCCAAACTTTCGACTTCTTGGCAGTAGGCTCTTTCCAATCATTTGAGTTCGACATGGTCAATTGAATTTTTAATAATTTTTGAAAACGGGCTAAAAATTAATAAATAAAAATTAAAATTAAAATTCAAAGCAAAACAAGTTAGTCCAGTAGCTGAGATACACTTGAAAACAGCAAAAACTGATTAATCCAGTCAATCGCTAACTTGATAATTCGTTTTATCACAAATTAAATTTACTTATAATTTTCAAGTCAAGTCTACTCAAGTCTACTCTCAAAAAAATACTAAAGTAAGTAATAAAAAAAAATTTTACGTAAGTTCTTACATACTTGAACCCAGCACTAAAATACATCAAAAATTTTTAGATATGGAAATTCAAAGGGTTCTGCTGGGTAATCCCCGAGTGGGACTCGTTGCCGACTGTATTTATTTTGATGAATTGATCACCCAGATCATTAAAAAAGCTGTTTGAATTAACCCCCAACGCAAGAAGTCAGTTTAATTTGGGTAGGAGTCATAAAACACATCAAAAATCTTTAAAAAGTCAAAATTCAAAGCGTTCTGCTGGGAAATCCCCGAGTGGGACTCGTTTCCGGCCGTGTTTATATTAGTGAGTTGTTTATCCGAAGCATCTTAAAAGTTGATTGGATTGGCCCCCAACTACCCCCAACGCAAGAAGTCAGTTTAATTCGGGTAGGATTCATAAAATACAACAAAAATCATTAAAAAATCGAAATTCAAAGCGTTCTGCTGGAAAATCTCCGAGCGAGACTCGTTGCTGGTTGTGTTTATTTTAATGATTTTTTTTCTTTGAGCATCTTAAAAGCTGTTTGGTTTGGCCCTTAAAGATAAAAAGCAATTTATTTTACAACTAAAAATACTTAATTTTTGTTTTTTTGTTGTTTGGAAACTCTGTTTTGGTTTTGTTCCGATTTTTGGTTCCGTCATTTTAGCAGAAGTCTGCCAGAATGATAGTGGTGGTTTTTGACCAATGAAACGCTATCAGACTTATACTAGGAATGCATTGATAATTCTGTGAATAGGCTATACCAGGGGTCGGCAACCTTTTCAACGCAGTGTGCCAGTTTTTGAATTTTGTTAGCTGCGCGTGCCGAACTATTTTTGATAATATAGTACAGGGGTCGGCAACGTTTTCTTTCCAGTGTGCCAAGTTGTGAAACTCAATGTCAAAATATACGTTTGCGTGCCGATGTCTTCACTTCGATTTCCCTATTTTTCTCCCAAAATCAGAATGTTCTCTAAAAAAAAAAAAAAGGTCTTCACTTCGATTTCATCTCTGATTTCCCTATTTTTCTCCCAAAATCAGGGTGATCTCTAAAAAAAAAAAGGTCCGTAAACGTGTTTTTGAAAAATATTCACGACGTAAACGTGCCATGATTGGCACGCGTGCCGGGTGTTGCCGACCCTTGGGCTATACTACTATGCTTTACTTGTCAATAACTAATAGTTTATTTTTAAAACTTCATTATTTATAATTTTTTGTTCAACTTGGATTTGCTTGAAATTTTTTGTAAATTCAATGCAGTGTTTTATATTATTAAGTTAATTTAAAATTAAAATTATTTGTTGATTGGTTATTTGAATTTTAAACTTAATCTTTTTATCAGATATTTTGAAGCATGGTCAAGCAGTTAACTGTTTTATCAATGTTAATGAAATCTATTATAACCTGTGCAGTCTTCCTTCCATTAACAGGACTTTGTTTTGGAGTGTTGTGGTCGCTTTTATTTGATTTTAAGCATGCAACAAATACTCATTGTCATGTATGTAATTATAGTTTTTGCTGAATTTTTTTGTATTGTTCAATATGTTTATTTTTATCAAAGCAATTTTTTTATAGAAACAATATTTTCAGATAAAATCACTGAGAGTAGTTTATTGCTATGCAATAGTATTTGATCAATTAAATTTATATACTAACTTGGGGACAATGAACATAACAATCAGACTTGCCAAATAGTAAAAAATAACTGTTTTCAATCAAGTTTCAGTAAATGCTGTATTCCAATGAATAAATTATTGTTTTTATATTGATAAACATTAGTTTGGTGATTGCCTCAATGCACTATCAGTAACATATGTATAATTATTTTCCTTTTAAGTATTAAATCTTTTCTAGATTTTAAAAAGCCTAGCTTTATTAGCTTTGTAAAACTAGCTTTATTTAAACTTGTTCATTTGATTGAAATACATTTTAGGTTTCTAACTATCTTCCTTCCGTCAGTGCTGCAATAAGTTTAGCTCCCCAATCATATGTTTGGAGAATATGTATTGCATTGCATATTTCAATGCGATTCTTAATAACTTACAGTTATTGGGGTTTATTTTCTCAACAAACTTATGTTTCTACAAAACTTGTAAGTTTATTTATAAAATTTATTGAGATTGTTATTATTCAAAACTATAAACATAAATGATTTATTAAATAGTTGATGGACTAACTGAAAAGTAGTATGTTATGATTTTTTATAATATTTCTTGATGTTATAATTCTTAATGTACCATGATGTTTGGTAGTAATTTGTCTAATAAAATGCATTTTGTTTTTATGCTATTCACATTAAATTTCAAAATATAGAACAATAAGGTATTTTTAAACAATATTATATTAACTTATTAGGGATGTGCCAAAGCCAGAATTTTGTTGAAGCTGAAGCTTTGGCTTGGCAAAGATTTGTTGTTGTCATTTTGTGAGGGCCCTTGCTCCCTCTTGATAAATTCTTTTTGCAAAGTATGCAGACAGCTTTGCTAACATCCTCATTACTTATCTTTGGGGATGTACCGATACTTAACCCGAACTATCCCAATGACTACATTTGTAGTCATTTGTAGTCATTATTTCAAATGCATTTTCTAACTAAAAATAACTGTTTTTTTTATTATTTTAGATTATGAATAGCTTTGAGATATATAAAAGTTGTAAAATATCTTTACAAACACTGTTTTAAGTTGTGCCATAGAATTGTACAGCCTATCAAAGTTTTTAGTTTTTAGTTTTTTAGTTCTACCCTTGGGTTAATATGGGTTAAGTATTGGTATCGGTGGTATCAGCCTATTTTTATGGTATTGATATTGGTTAAATATAGCCCATAACTGCTGATACTTTTTAAGCACAAAATAAATATAAAACATTTTGCTGAAAAAACCATCTGCTTGATTTGTTCAACTTTTTTTTACAGATTTGCAATAATATTGTAATGAATAATGATAGGTAAATACCTAAAAAAATTAGAAATGCAATAACAAGCTAGATTTAGTAAATACATTCTTTGGTGCTGCTTATAAAAGCTTTTATTGATGGTGCTTAATAGATGAAAAAATATTGGTGGTATTGAAAGTATTGGTATCGGCTCTAAATGGTGATATTGGTAGTAATATCAGTATCAGCTTAAAATGCAGTATCAGTGCATCCCTACTTATTTTGAAGTAATCCCATAAGGGATTTTCACCTTGTTTAGGCATTATAAATAATGATTAGCTTAGTTCTCCATATCGTTAATGCTAAAATCTGAAACATCAATGATCAACATGATGATATTTATACACTTAAAAAAATGCAATTGTTTATAACAATTATAAATACAGTATACATGGTGCCGGTTTAGTATGTGGCCTACGAAATTTGTTTAGTATGTGGAAATAGGCAATATACTAAACCGGCACTGTATACACTTTAGCAATATAATTAACTAGCTACTGACTAATTATAAAACAACATTATTTACAACACGTATTTTTTGAGCACTTGGATACACAAAGTTTTCAATTTTATATTAAAATTTTCTATAGTTTCTATAGTTTGTAATTTTCTATGGTTTTAATATGAATATTCATAAGTAATAGAAATGTGCCAAGCTGAAGCTTTGGCACATCCCTATTACTTTTGAGTATTGTTTTTTTTATGGCAAAATCTATTGTTATTCTAGTAGCAAGCTGCAGAAATATCATTTATGGTGAAACAAAGTCATGTAAAATCTTGCCTATATGCTTGTATGTATGCACACATTCAACAATTTTTTTAAAGATACTAAAATATGTGCATTAACTTTTTTAAACAAAATAAATGCAGTGCTGTAGTACTAACTAACAGTGTTTGGGTGGTCAAGTAAGAATAACCATACAGTGCCCAAAATAACTCAACATAACATTAAATAAATTGACAAAGTTAAAATAAAAACTTATGTTACTTTCTCAAAGGTGGCCTTACATTTCAAACCTCATGCTTTAAAAAGCCTTATTCCTTTTATGTCTTACCTTACACATCAAAACTGTATACCTTGACCAATTTTCATCAACATTGGAAATTAAGTGGTTGTTTGTGGTCATTAATTGCTATAATGTACTCAACATTAGAAATTTTCACCAATATGACTGCAATCCCTAGATCTCTCAGTGTTTCCTCACCCCTGTCTCTGTGCCAGTGATTTCAGCTGTCAGCACATTGATTGGGTTACGACAAAAATAGTGCTAATGAAGGACTTTACTAATGAAGCCACTTTTATTAGCTATCATGGTTCAACTGCAAAGGATGTATTAATTTTTTAGGTCACCTTGCATTGCACAAAGATTGTGAAATTTTTTAGATAGCAACTTTTTCTCCCTTAAGATTTTGAATTTCTCCTTAGGGAACCAAGTGGCTCACTTTGAGAAACACTGCTCTAAGTGTAAACCATGTGTATTTTAAACAACCTGATCTTGTTCAATGTTAGCTGTTACTAACCTTGCAGGCTTTGGGGGCTAGCCAAAATTTAAAAGCTTATTTTGGCTTGGAAAATAGTGAATGAGAACTGAACAACCTCACTGATAGTTCATGACACTCCTCACATCACTGACCTGTTTCATAAAGTACTATTGCATCTAATGAGTCAGAAACCAAAGATATGAGGCTGTTGGTTGCAAGTCATCTCAACTTGTTTCTCAAAAGGTGTCTAACCTCTGGAAGGCTAGTACATTGAAAGCAATCTGATGGCTCTGAATGACAGAACTTGATGCTGGCTTAAAACCATCTTGCCAGCATCTGATCCTGGCACTACTGCAATTTGAGGTAGTAAAAAGATGAACCTTCAGCCCCAGTTCTTTTGCATCTCACCTGAAGGTTGTCCTTCAAAACAACAATGACAGCTGTATTTAAAATAAAATAATCACATCTCAAATTTTGGTGTACAATGTTTAACAGACTGTTTTCATTGAATTTCTTTCCTGGTGGCTAAGAAGCAAATCTATTAGGACAAAAAGGTTTGTTGAATTTTCAATTTGAGAAAGATGGCTGACAAAGCTTGAATCCCAAAAAGCTTAATAAAGCTAGTTAGTGACAAAAAAAACATAACATTGTGTTTGATGTTGCACATAGTATGGCCAATTTTTATAGGATGTTTTGTAAGCACCTGAAAGTTTGCATCAATTCTCTTTTATAAAGCTTTTTACCCTTTTAGAACGAGTTTATAGCAATTAATTAGATAGCCTAAAATATAATTTTATTTTTTCACATGAAATACAACTGTAGTTATTATATTAGTTATAAAATTTTGTTTCAAATGTAGAATTTAACTTTCTCATGCTCTGTTTTTATAAATTTTTTAAATTTCAAATCCTGTCGTTCATATCGTATAATCACGAATATTACGCGCACTTTCGTACAGCGATCCTAGTCTTAGTCACAAATTGTAATATTTAGAGTTACTCTCCGGCAGAGATCAGTTAGACAAGGTTAAACTTTTGATTTGATTATGTTAAATTGTCTCTAGTATTGCAATTGTTTTTTTAATTTTTGTTTTGTTTTCTATTTGAATAACTGAAAAATGTACTGTGAATACAGGGTGTCCATGAATTAAAGCAACCAACTTTCTCCGTTAAATTAGTGCATTTAAATTCGGTTTTTCTCAAACAGCTAATACACCATTTTAAAGCTAAAACTCTGTTCTTTCATTTCAGATATAGCAAAGCTTTCTAAAAAAATTATTTCCATGTCTATTGATCGTAACATTGTGATAAAGCTCCACAAAAAGTTTTCTAAAATAATTATTTCCATGTCTATTGATTGTAATATTGTGATAAAACTCCACAAAAGTGGAGAAAGTAATAGTGAAATAGCTAAACGGCTCAAAATGAACCGCACAACTGTCTGGAAGATCATCAAAAAGTTTCAGGAGATTGGAACTACCTAGATCGGGAAGGCCGAGGCCGAAGACGGACTGTTCGTACCAGGGAGAAGCTGCGACGCAACTCTGCCCGAAGTTGCAGGAACTTGGCTGCTGCAGCTGGTGTAGGCAAATCCACCATGCACCAACTGTTGAGGGAAAATTTAGGAGTTAAACCCTTTAAGATGCTGCGTCGACAAGAACTCTCAGATCGTCATGTGGCCATGAGGGCCGAAAAATGCAGGAAACTTTTACAGGACATCGCAGAAGGCACGCTGCCCAATTTGGTCTTCACTGACGAAAAGAAATTCGCCATCCAGCAAGCTGTTAACCGGAAAACGATAGCGTTTGGGCGTCCTCATCCACGACTGAAGGAAGAATTATCACCAGAAGCCAAAATCCGCAGTCTGTGATGGTGTGGGCAGCGGTGACCACAACCGGAAGATCCCGCTCCTTTTTGTTGCAACGAGAGTGAAATTGAACTCTGAGCGGTACGTCTCAGACATTCTGGAGGGTTGTCTGCTCCCCTGGGCCGAGCAACACTTCAAAGACGAACCGTGGACCCTCCAACAGGATTCGGTGCCCTCCCATGGTTCAAAATTTACCCAATTGTGAATTCTGAGGAAAATCCCCTCATAAGTAAGGAAGATTGGCCAGCGCAAAGCCCGGATCTAAACCCATTGGATTACTCCATCTGGTCCATCTTGGAGAAAAGAGTCTGCTCCACTCCTCATCAAACCTTAAAAGTCCCTGAAGGCCAAACTGATGAAAGAGTGTGACGCTATACCTCAAGAAAAGCTACGTGCCGCGTGCGACTCGTTTACAGACAGATTGAAGGGCGTAGTCAAGAACAAAGAGAGTTATATTAAATAAAGTATATATCATTTGAAAGCCTATTCTTTATCCTATTAAGTCATGAGTAGCAATGCTTGTTTTAATTTTTTGTATTTTCGGTAGAGGCCAAAACGTTCGTTGCCTTAATTCATGGACACCCTGTAGAATCAAGTTAGTGGTTAACCTTCTGGTTTGAACTAAGCCAATTAAACTTGAACATAACGTTTCTAACCATTGCAAGTTACTTTTTAAAAAAGCAGTTAAAAACCAAAGAGTTTCCCCTTAATATATTAAATTTTATTTATTTAATCAGTTTTCAATTTATCACACTACGATACACTTCTCTTCAAAACGCAAGGTTTTATACCATATTTTCAAGCTTATAAAATATTACTTTGCATTGCAGTTATTTCCATATAAGAATTTCTTAAAGCTTTCTGCTGCTGCTTCCAATGTTGTAGAAATATCTGCTCTTTTGGGTCTTTCTTCAATTTCTTCTGTGGAAAATTTTAGTAAGTTGTAAAAAATTTTTTGATCATTAATAGAATTGTAAAATTTTGATTAATTTTCTTATGCCAATGAAAGTGATTTTTTTAGTAAAACTTTATTCTATTGATATTTGATGATTGTAGAATATTATGTTTCCATTCAAAGGTTTTTATGCGAAATTTTAGTGAAGCCTAACCTTATTCTTAGATACTAACTTGCCCTTCTGTGTTAAGATATTCTTTGCTGCGTTGTATTATGATACAACAAACTTGTCAAATGCCCATAATTTAGCTCTTAAGCTGCAAAAAAGCTATTGAGTCGTTACGCCTAGAATAGCCGCCAAGCGGTTTTTCAAATGGTTTTAAAGATAGTAACGTCTGGCTAAATTTATTTTTTCTAGTTTTTCTTGTAGTGGTATGACTTCGGTTAAAAATGCTTATTGCAATCTGAGAAAAGTAATGCAGAATGCTTTTGCCAAGGGCTCAATTAAACGACGCTTCACTTTTTTTTCTTGCTATCTAGGGTTGCCATACCGTCCGTAAAATTCTGGACATGTCCGGAATTTAGAATAAAATTTTTAAATGTCCGGAATTTTAATGGTCTACAATAAAGATTTTCAAAATGACATGAAATGGACATGAAACTCGTACAGTATGTTTGTTGCCTTTGCTTGGTTGAAGATCTTTTTTTTTTGTCTTAATCCTAGAATCTCAGACAATTTTATTTTGTCCGCCCCACCAATTTTTTTCGGCTGGTACGCCTATATCTATGCGGAATTGTGCCTATTCAGATATGGTAACTTTAATCTAGGCATAGGGCAAAAGCTAAATCGAGTAATCAAGAGATATTTGTAAATTAGTTAGTATTTGTAAATTAATTAATATAAGTACGGTGTCACAAAGATAAATCGAGTAATCAAGAGATATTTGTAAATTAGTTAGTATTTGTAAATTAATTAATATAAGTACGGTGTCACAAAGATAAATCGAGTAATCAAGAGATATTTGTAAATTAGTTAGGATGCAAAATTCAAGTCATATCAACTTGATTTATTTTTTAATACCTTAATTTTAATTAAATGAAATTTGGTTGACTACACTACAACGACCACAAGCATCGCTATATAACGAGGTATACATTTAATGTAAATAATTGCACCAAAGTGAGCATGTGATACTTGAATATTAATTTGTGCAAATGTAGCATTTTAGGGTTTGTTCTTAGCTAGGCATGTCATGTACAACAATATTGATGATTTGGTAATTATTTGGAAATGCAATGCTCTATTGTAAGATTATGTAAAAATTTTTTAAAGTTTCTAAATATGCAGCTCAAAGTTCAGGAAAAAAAAGAATTTGATTGTAGATTTTATTAAGTTTGATTTAGATTTGGCGAATAAAAAGAAAGCTAGATTTTGCTTCACTAACTTTTTTTACTGCGAGAAAATTATTGTAATTTCCAAAGCATCTTGAAAAAATAGAGCAGTTTTTTGAATAAAGCACTAATTTCAAGGTTCTTGCATAAAAAATAAAATAAAAATTACCAGTAGAAAAATACAAACATAATTTTTTTGTGCAGAAATACACAAAATATGCTTCGTACTATTTATCATTAGTGCATTTATTTGCATGGTTTCTGTTTGTCTTCTCAATACCATGGTTCGTTTGGAAACTGGGGATGCCCAGAAATCGGCTTACAGAAAGAAATTGTCATTGTTTTTTTATGTTTCATCCCTGCTCTTATCACTGTATGCATATTATCGCCACAACAAATATTGCGAAACTGGTGGTAAGTGCTTTGATTGTTCGTTTTTGTTTATTAGATAACTGATTTTATTGAAAATAAATTAGTGGAAGAAACTACATTCAAGATAACCAAGGTTAACAACTTCACCCTAGCTCGCGAAAGAATTTTAATATAAATTATCTGTGGCCCGCAGAAGAATTTTAATCATTATGCATCTTCTACGTCAGAAGCAGCATGAACGGCATGCAGCCACACAATATGCCTAGTAGAAAAATATTTTCAAGTCGTAGCAAAAGATCTTTGAATTTGTGTCGGTTTTGTTAATTTTTCGCCACAAAAACATACGTGTTCTCAAAAAAAAGTTCTTCATTTTGAATCTGTCTTTGATTTGTGATTTCCAAGGGGAGGAACATGGCACAATACCCGCCACTAAATACGCTACTGTAGCCACGATTTATGCAATATTTAAAACGCATTCGCTCCGTCGATAATGCTCTTGTCATTTTGTTTTTCAGTTTACACCTTATTTGCTCTTTTTGAGTACGTTGCCATTATCAGCAATATAATGTTTCATTCTACCAGTGCACTGGATTTGAACGAGTATTCTTTATGTGTCATCCAAACTGCAGATAGGCTTCTTTAACGTTCGTATGACACTTCATTATTCATCAAATAACATGTCGTCATGGAATTATTAGGATGCTGTCCAATTAGAATTTTGTGTGTTTTTATGACCATTAAAAATGTATATGTACACTGTGCTTCGAACGTTTTTGTTTAGTTTGTGCAATATGCGTGTTCAACTTATTTTTTTAAATAAAGAAGTGATGTAAGTTTTAAGTTTTAAATAAATAAGTGACGTGAAGTCGATTAATAACTCGTGAAATTATAAAAAGTCTTTACCGGCTACTTTCAATAAGATAAGATACAGATTCAATAAGATGCAAAAAGTTGGCATTAAATATAATGCACAGAATTGTCTTTAAGTAATTTGGACCCTACCCAAGTTAACTAGAAATCAAGTTTTCGCTTCTCAGGGTAAAGACTAAACGCTTTTTCTGGAATCCCATGTCGACGCCCAAGCAATAATTTCTAAGGTAAGCTTCGACGAAAATCAACCTATACAAACAGTGACGACATAGAAATGAGGGACCTCATACAAGAAAGAAAAGGAGCCATTTTAAGTTTTTTTAAATTTTTATGGTCTAATTTTCTTTGTAGGGTTGGGTAGTTGGGTGATTGGACTTTCATTTGATAATTAATTAGCGTTCCATGCGACCGAAGAAAAAACAAGAAAAACAATTTTTAATTCATTTAAACTACTTACTTAAACTGTTATGGTGCTACTGCGAAGGGAGGCATTTTTAGAATGTTTTTGAAGTAAACTTAGTGTGGCCGCTTCGTGTTATAGCCACGGTCTGCAACAAACAAAGCTACACATAGCCAGAGTTATCATTTCGTGCTTATTTTTATAAACATTGCCTTAGAAAATTTTAATGTGCTCATTTTTTTAGTTTCCAAAAAATTAAAAAAAGCACTTATTACAAGACTTTCTTTCCAAGTCCGAAAAAAAGAAATCATTTTTTGGCAGATACCCACCGACTTTCTAAAATAGTAAAAATTATACTGCTACAAGTACAGTATAATTTTTACTATTTTAGAATGGGTGAAAAATTATACTGTACTTGTAGCAACCCAGCCATCAGAGGCACATTTCTGTGTCTCTTGATGCCGGTCCCAAGCCCGGATAAATGGGGAGGGTTGCGGCAGGAAGGGCATCCGGCGTAAAACTTTTTTGCCAGATTTATACAAATGCGTAATCATTGTCAATCTATACCGGATCGGTCGCGGCCCGGGTTACCAACGACCGCCTCAGGTGTCGCACAGCAGGGCACCTGCGGAAATTATGCTACTGCTAAACAAAATAAAAATAAAGTAAAAATAAGAGCAGAAAGGAAGGCGAATAAAGAAGCAGCGAGAAGCATGGAAAGGAAGATGCTCACTCATAAGGGTGGGTACCTTAAATATTGGTACGATGACTGGAAGGGGAAGAGAGCTGGCAGATATGATGGAGCGAAGAAATGTAGATATATTGTGCCTACAAGAAACTAAGTGGAAAGGTAGTAAAGCAATGGACATTGGAGGTGGATATAAAATATTTTACAACGGAGCTCATGGAAGAAAGAATGGGATAGGGATAGTGCTGAGGAAGAAGCTGGCTGAAAGTGTCCTTGAGGTGAAGAGGGTGTCGGACAGACTGATGGCCATGAAGCTGGAGGTAAATGGGTCCATCCTAAATATAGGAAGCGCATATACTCCACAAGTTAACAACAGCATGGAGGAGAAAAATGATTTTTGGGAAGACCTGGATGGATTGATAGAAAGTATATCAACAGAAGAGAGGATAGTTCTTGGTGCAGACCTTAATGGACATGTGGGCGAAGGAAACATAGGGGATGAGGAAATAATGGGGAGGTATGGTGCTGGAACAAGAAATAAGGAAGGATCAATGGTTGTGGATTTTGGGAAAAGGATGGATTTGGCGATTGTCAATACTTATTTCAAGAAGAAAGATGAATACAGGGTGACGTATAAGAGTGGAGGAAAAAGTACCCAAGTAGATTATGTGATGTGCAGAAGGAGAAACCTGAAGGAAATGTGCGATTGTAAGGTAATAGTGAATGAATGTGTCGCAAAGCAGCACCGTATGGTGGTATGCAAAATGGCTCTTATAGTGAAAAAGAAAAAAGCAGAGAAAGTAAAGCCAAAGATACGATGGTGGAAACTGAAAGAGACAAGCTATCAAGAAGCGTTTAGACAAGAGGTGACCAGGATTTTGGGAAGCGAGGATGGGTTACCTGATGAGTGGGACAAAACGGCAGAAATGCTAAGAAAAACAGCTGAAACTGTACTGGGAGTGACATTTAGGAAACGAAAAGGAGACAAGGAGACATGGTGGTGGAGTGAGGAAGTTCAAAAGAGCATAAAAGAAAAGAAAGAGGCAAAGAAGGCATGGCACAAAATAAGAGGTGAAAATACTAAAAAGGTATACAAAGAAAAGGAGAATAAGGCAAAGAAGGCAGTTGCAATGGCAAAGGGACGTGTGTATGATGATTTGTATGCTAGATTGGAAACAAAAGAAGGTGAAAAAGAGCTGTACAGATTGGCTAGGCAGAGAAACAGAGCAGGGAAAGATGTACAGCATGTTAGGGTTATAAAGGATGAAAATGGTAATGTTATGATAAATTCAGAGGCAGTGTTAAAGAGATGAAAAGAGTACTTTGAGAAACTGATGAATGAGGAAAATACAGAGAACCTAGGACAGAGGAAGCAGAAATGGTTAACGAAGAGGTAAATTGTGTCAGTAGAGAAGAAGTAAAGAACGCACTAAGAATAAAAAAAGGTAAAGCAGTTGGGCCCGATGAGTTGCCAGTAGAAGTTTGGAAGTGCATGGGGCAGATGGGGATAAAGTTTTTGACCAGACTGTTCAACAGACTATTAATGGGTGAACAGATGCCAGAAGAATGGAGGAGTGTGCTTATCCCAATCTATAAAAACAAAGGGGACGCACAATGCTGTGGAAACTACAGAGGAATAAAGCTAATGAGCCACACAATGAAAGTATGGGAAAGAATTATTGAAGCCAGGTTAAGGGATAGAGTGGAAATCAGCAAACAGCAATATGGATTTATGCCAGGAAAGGGAACCATCGATGCCATGTTTGCTCTAAGAATGTTAATGGAAAAGTACAGGGAAGGTCAAAGAGAGCTACATTGTGTATTCGTGGACCTAGAGAAAGCTTACGACAGGGTTCCACGAGAAGAGCTGTGGTACTGCATGAGAAAATCTGGAATAGTGGAAAAGTATGTGCGACTAGAACAGGATATGTATGAGGGAAGCGAAACAGTGGTGAGGTGTGCAGTAGGAACTACGGAAAGTTTCAAGGTTAAGGTTGGACTACACTAGGGATCAGCGTTAAGTCCATTCCTGTTTGCAGTGATAATGGACAGGCTAACGGATGAAGTAAGGAGAGAACCATCATGGACGATGCTGTTTGCTGATGATATTGTGATTTGTGAAGAGACCAGGGAAGAAGTGGAGCGGAGACTAGAATCCTGGAGGTATGCATTGGAAAGAAGAAAGATGAAAGTAAGTAGGTCGAAGACCGAATATCTTTGCATAAATGGAGGAAATGATGACGAAACAGTAAAGATGGAGGATAAAAAAGTGCCAAGAGTAAAGGAATTTAAATATTTGGGATCAACGGTGCAAGAAAGTGGTGGTTGTGAGAGGGAGGTAAAGAAGAGAATACAGGCAGGATGGAACGGATGGAGAAAAGTATCAGGAGTAATCTGTGACAAGAGGTTACCAGCTAGAGTAAAAGGAAAAGTGTACAGTTCAGTGGTAAGACCAGCAATGGTGTATGGACTTAAGACAGTAGCAAAGAAACAAGTAGAAGAGATGGAAGTCGCAGAGATGAAAATGCTGAGGTTTGCTATGGGAGTGACGAGAAAAGACAAGATTAGAAACGAGCACATCAGGAGTACTGTTAAGGTAGAACGGTTAGGAATGAAGATGAGGGAGGGCAGGCTGAGGTGGTTATGGACATGTCATGAGGAGAAACCAAGAGTATGTAGGAAGAAAGATGATGGAAATGGAGTTACCAGGAAAGAGGAAAAGAGGGAGACCAAAGAGAAGATTTTTAGATGTGGTAAAAGAAGATATGAAGGAAGTTGGTGCGAAGGAGATGGACATTGAAAACAGAAAGATGTGGAGAATGATGATACGCTGTGACCACCCCTAACTAAGGGGAAAGGCCGAAAGGAGAATAACATACTGTACTTGTAGCAGTGTAATATTAGTTTTGATCTTTAACCCTGATTTTTGACCATTTAATCGTTCTATTTTCAGCGCTTTAATCATTTGTTATTGTCAACAAAATCGCTAATACACGCTACTGAGGCAGCTTCACGATTGCCTCTCTTCAGATAAAAAAGAAAGAAAAATGAAACAATATAAGGCTTTTTTTCCTTTGATAAAAATATCTGTTGAAACAAGAAAGATTTAAAAATGCCGCAACTGTGACATCGTAGACTAGAAAAACTTTTTTTTTACTCTCGACATTTGTTAAAACAAATCAATTAATTTGTTCTCAGTAAGTCGGAATATGCGCATTGTGCAACTGCAAAGCAATAAATTTATTGTAAGTACTGTAGAATTCGCCTAAGTCCACAGTTTAAGGGGAACAGAAAAAGTGGCAACTTAGGCAAACAACAGATTACATATGTATAGCCCTACACAAACTCGGGTGCTTTTTTGTTTCTGCAAAAACTGAACGTTTGAGAAATAAAAAACAAACAGAAAGCACTTTTTGGATTTATTTCATATAATTTAATAAACTTCAGAGTTTTGTAACAGTCGGGGGTTAGACTGCTTCACATGGCAGTAAGATGGCTCACTGAATTAAATTAAAATTAATGAAGCAATCTAAAATGATAAAATAAAGGGGTTATAAAGAAAGTTTTTAATGCACGGTGGGGTAATGTTTCATCAGCAAGGATCGTAGACAGATAGGCGAAACAACTGTAGTGTAGTGGTAGCGGACGAAAAGTTTGGAATATTATAACGACGGCAAATTTTTTATAGGCCCTACAACTCTGGCAAATTTTTCTGCTCATAGTGAGCAAAACGGTGACGAGTTAGGCAAATTGACGAGTTAGTCGAAGACAACTTATGTGAACTTAATAACACAAAAAACAGTAGGCTCTCAGTCGGAACCAAGCGATAAGCAGCGACTTAGGTAAGCTCTATTGTATTAGAAAACGAATATCATTTAGTATTTAAGCTAAGAAATTTTTTAACATTAAGCTTTCAATCATATGTATAATTCAATGTTTGAACCTCAATTTTTGGCAGCATTTTTATATTTATAACGTACATTTCTAACTAACACTAATTTATAAACTATTCCTTACCTTAATTTGCAAATATGATTGCGAAATTTTTTACTTCCAATATGAAGGCAATTGAAACTAATAAAACAATTTGCCCTTTGTAATGACAATAGCCCTTCCAACTTTTAGTTTGAAAATGTAGAATATCGGGCTGTATCTTTAGACGACCGTAGTTCTTTTATAAAGTACTCTTATGCTTATTACGTCTGAGGGTGGCAGTGGATATCGAAGATTGTATATGGTCATTTCTGCTGTCTCCATTGCATACGTAAATGCATAATAATTTGAAATAATTTAAATAATTGAATTGACTGAATTTCGAGTTAATTTAAGACAATAATTCTTAACAAAAGACACGCCTTTCTTGAAGTGAGTTTAAAAAATTCAAGGGGTCAGTTTTAATCACACATTTTTAAAATGCATATATTTTGCCAACTTCAAAAATTTTAGTTGTCCATTAAGTATGCATGAGAATTGAAGTCTCGTCTTCCATTTCAAGAAAATACTTTTTAGTCCTCTCTCCACGATTTTGATTTTCTTATTCTACGACGTTGTTTTTTACTTCACCGAAAAAAATTGACACCAAAAATTTTTTGAATCCTTAGGCGGTCATGGGTCAACGCACAATCAAAAATTTTTTGGCGACCTCCTAAAAATATTTGTAGGAGGTCATGGATGTGCCAAAAAAAGTCGATTGTCTGCCTAAAAATTAAAGGATTCAAGCCTCCTTTGCCCCCCTTGGATCCAATCATAAAAGCTTTAGCAAGCACGTAAAATTAAAAGCTCTCATTCTTAAGACTTTAAGCAACTGATTTGTCTTTAAACAAACAGATTTCGCAATTCTAATGTTAAAAAAAACTGAAAATTTTTGCAAGTTTTTCATAGACATAACATTTATTTCGTGGTTGTGGTGGTGAGTTTACCCAACCCAATCCTGGGGATGGGGGCGCGGATCAACTCCGAGGAGTCCCAATAATCGGGCAACCCCTCAAGGACGAGGCCAGAGGTCCAGAATAGAAAGGGAGTGGCCGAAAATGGCCAGACGTATAGAGTCACTACAACGCAATCTAGCACGAGATGAAAGAGGTGGTATGATTCAGAACCACAGTTGCTGCATGAAGAAGTCTCGGCTCGACCAACCCTGTGGAGATAAGTACCAAGACGGGGGCTGTGCCCGTTGCAGCGTAAATGAGAGAGAGAGCACAGCGAGCGGAGCGAAGGAGAGTAAGTTCCTTAGAAGACACTGGAGAGATTTGATCTTGAAAGAGACCAGATTGGATACTGTGTCTCCAACTGGTATAAAGGGATAGACGTTGATAAGAGATAAGAGGTGAGAGAGACAGTGGTATCGTGGAGGGATCAAGAGAAGTTTCGAATAGCGAGAGATTCAGCTAAGTCATTGCCTGGGGGGGGAAGAATGATCAGGTATCCATTGAATATGGACTACCTTAGAGTAGGATAATGACTGGTGTTAAGTATAAGGTAAAGGAGCAGAGAGGGTTGACAGAACAGATAGAAAGTCAGAAAACAAAGTGAGAGAGTTCAAACGCACATAATTTGGGGTGAGAGATACACCACTCAAGAGCAAGAAGAGTGGGATAGATCTCGGCACTGTAGCTGGTGGCCCAGAGTCCAGCCGAGAAGGAGAGGGAGGTAGCAGTGAGACACTTTGTGCATTTAATGTGGATCCCTGCACCACCCTCTCCCAAACCTCCAGTAACCGCGAGCTATTAGTCCAGGCAGTGACGTACCTGTGGGGTAGGGAGGATAGGTAAGAAGTAGCGGCAGCGTTGCAAAGGAAGGGAGGGTCATTACGAGAGCTTGGGGAAAAGAGCTGGTAAGAGATGAAGTAAGAGAAAGCGGTAAACCAGGAAGATTCAGGAGGACAAAGATTTGGGGTTCGCGAGTAGGTTAGGGGTAAGGTTGTGTAAGCGGGAAAAGCATCTCCATGATTTTTTTAAGAAGTTTGCGGGGGTTAGAATGGGTGAGAGAGTCTAGAAAAAAGGTTAAATTAGGTAGTCTGAGAGCTCGTTCAAAGAAAGAGAGAGATTGGTGGGTGAGGGTGACGCAAAGTGAAGGAAGAAGTGCTTCAAGGTAAACTAAGGTAAACGATAGGTGTAGACGACAGACAGCCTGCGATTACTCTACTAGAGGATCTATGCATCCTCTCCACAGAGGTCATATGGGTAGGAGGTGAGAAAGGAAACCAGTCTGGGTAAGCATGGTGAGGATGGGGTGAATAAAGGCTTTATATAATGTACATAAAGATTTCTTAGAGGGGCCCAGGAGGCAGAAGCGATAGAACGAAAGGCATGGAATCGGCTATGAAACTTTTTCCGTAAGGATATGAGACATAATGCTTAAAAGAAAGGGTGCGGCCAAAGGTTACACCGAGAAAGGTCGGATTTGGCTTGAAGTTAACTGAAGTGTTAAAAATAGCAAGAGAAGGTTTGAGATGAGGTTGGTAGGGGTCTAGGCTAAAGATAGATGACTAACATTTGAGACGTTTAGAGGTAGACGCCACTTGGAGGACCATTCCACCAGTCTGTTGAGGGCAGCTTGGACAGTGGAAGTTGCACATTCAACATTTGGGGAAGAGGCCCAAATAGCAAGGTTGTTAACATAAAGAGGCCTTAACAGATGAAGGAAGAAAGGCAGGGAGTCATTAATAGAGAGAAAAAGACTGGTTCAAGAACTTAACCTTGGGGGACACCTCTTCGAAGCGGAAAGTATGACTATAAAAATTACAGATACAGACTTTCAAACGGCGATCTGAGAGATAAGATTGTTCGCAACGTGGTGGAGTGATTCAAGCGCCGTGCTTGTGATCAATATGGTCTCGGTTCTAAACCTACTTAAGCTATAGCCTACTGATGTGTCCTTGGGAAAGACACTTTCCCTTGCTTGGTGGTCTTGGCAAGCAATAAAAATTAGTACAAACATCATTTAAAAAAATTAGTGGCTCACCAACCACAAGCTTTACGGAAGGTCACTGAGTATACAGGGTGGGGCATAAATATTGCAACAACAGTTCAATCATAATTTTTTATGTTGAAAACCAATTTTTAACTGTTTCTTTTTGAATAATTAGTAAATATTATCAATTGTTGGTTGACTAAATTTGATTTATTATGAAGTTATTATCGGTCGAATCGGCAGCGTGGTCGAGTGGTTAAAGTACCGGACTGATGATCAACATGGTCTCGGTTCAAAACCCACTCGCGTCATTCTATTGTGTCCTTGGGAAAGACAATTCACCGCATTTTCCCCTGCTTGGTGGTCTTGACAGGCAGTTTTAAATTAGAGTAATATCTCTTAAATTACTAGCGGACAGCAATATCTTGGCATCTCCGGAAGCAGGTCGGGGTAATTGTAAACAACCCTATGTATAGCGCCTCCGTCGCTTTCCTGCGAGTCAGGAGGATAAATATAGAGATTAAAATAAAAATCGAAAAGGGAGACTGTTATTAAAATGCTTCGTGCAGGATGCTCCAATTCTAAGATTGCAAAGACTCTTTCTGTGGACAGATCAACTGTTTGGAGAACTTTGAAGCGCTATAAAGAACGTAGTGACTTTGAGGATCGGCCTTGAAAAGGAAGACCATGATCACAATGGACTCCATTAGCTGTAAAAGCAGTCCAAGAACAGATCAGATGGAACCCAAGAAGGCTTTGAGAAAGACGGCAGAGCAGAGTGGAATTAGCCCCACAAAAAAAAAAAAAAAAACATTGAGGAGAATTGTTCATGGAGACCTAGGAATGCCTTCATTCACCTTGCAACAAAAGCAAACCCTCACCACAGCTTAAAAGCAAAAAAGATTAGACAGAGGCTAAATTTTGTTTAATGAAATGAAGAGAAGCATGGCTGGGAAAATCGTCTGGTCGGACAAGAAGTTATTTACTGATGAAATGGCCCACAATCGCCATAATGATCAAGTTATTGGGAAAACAGTTCTGAGATTCCAGTTGAAAAGAAAAGAGTCTGTCACACCATGAAACCGGCCTCTGTCATGGTTTGGGCAGCCTTTTTATCCACCTGGAAATCTCCTCTCATTTTTGTGGATCAAAAGTGCAAAATTAATGCCAAATCTTACATTAATGCTATCCTGAAGCCCATGAAAGATTCTGCTTTCGAGCATTTTGGCAGTAACAAACTCTGGACCTTCCAGCAGGATGGAGCATCAGCTCACACTGTGAATATAATTCAAGCGTGGTGCAGAGATCATTTACTGCATTGTTGGCCCAAAGAGAGGTGGTCTTTTTGTTCACCAGACTCAATCCAATGGACTACTCAGTTTGATCAATACTTGGAACTAAAGCCTATTCAAAAGTTCATCATTCTGTTAAGAATTTAAAAACTTCTCTTACCCGATCTTGGGACCAGATTTCTCAAGAAATGCTGTGTGCCGCAGCAATTGCTGCCTGGACACGATTTGAGGCTGTAGTTGCACAAAGAGGGGATTATATCGAGTAAAAGTTATTTTCAATAGGTGATTTATTTGTATATGTAAGGATACATAAATATAATAGTTAAAAATTTTTTTATATTAGATATTTTTTACACTTTATTGTTGTTGCAATAATTACGCCCCACCCTGTAGATTAATGCGTTTTGACTGTCACATCCGACTCGATCCTAACCTAAATTGTTATTCGGATTATCCGGGCCCGGTTCATGCTCATCTCTGGCTGCGTTGTTTTTTTTGTTTTTTCAAGAGAACTTAATTGAAAAGCCATGTTGTTGATGATGTCTTGTTTTAATTTTTTGTTTCTCCTTAACTATGCTTACCATATTTTCGAAGATGGAAACCGGGACGCTCATTATATAATAGTTGAATAAAACGGTGCACACCTTTTATGATTTCTTTCATGAAGCCTTGCGAAATTGTGATTGTAAGTGACTTTCATGTTGATGTTTACTAGAATACAAACAGTTGTAAATATTCCTTTCGAACTAATAAATCTGTGCGCAAATTAAATCATTAAAAAAATTAGGCGACATCGGTTATGCTTGGCGTGGTTAAAAATTTTTTCCAGAATGTCTGTTTTGAGTACAGTCTACAAAACAGGCCAATCATTGCAGTACTAAAAAGTTTGAATGCACCGTAACATAATAGTGATTACTTACGCGGAGTTTAGGCCTACATTTTGCGTACCTTTTGTTGTTAGATACAATGGATACAAAACAATTGCTTTTTTTGGTCTTCACCAAATTTATGGTATCATGCCCGGGTTTTCGTAAATTAATTGAAAAGCGTAGAATCAAAGACAAAAAAAGTCTTTACACCTTGAAACACTGCTTAAAGTCTTTACACCTTGAAAAGCGTAGAATCAAAGAAAAAAAAAAGTCTTTACACCTTGAATCTCGCTAATAAACGCTACGACCAGCTGGTTGAGAAGCACTGCTATACGAGTATACCCGCAAAAAACATACGGAAGAACTGGGCAGGTCTGAACTACATAATAGGCTGATTAGTTTTCTGCTTTCATTTAAGGTCTATTAAAAAATCTGCGGGCCAGCGCAAGCAATCACTGTTTTTAACTACAATAAAAATTATAATTTTCAATGTGGACAGAAGTTTATTTATACTGAATGACAGTTGAAGTAATGAACAAGAAATAAAAATTGGAGATCCATTGTTCTTAGGTAAAAAATAAACTAACTATAATTTTAACTACTGCTTCAGAGCTGTTGATCCCATACACCAATGTTGATATTGTGAAACGTTAAATATAACGAGAATTTGTTTTTTTTTTAATTTAAATCTCAACTGACAGCACCTTTCTCAAGTGTTACAATATTTCGTTTCAAATCATATGCACCAACACAGTGTGTTCACCGGATGACAAAGCAGCTTTATTAGATAAAGAATGCTGCCTTTACGAAAAACTATGCTGCACTAGTATCTATTTTTTCCTTTGTAAATGTTATGAAATGGATCATCAAAATGTCAGTCAATCGATCCTTTCACTAGCAAAACTCCGGTTCTGGCAGTTAAATTTTCTACGTCAAATATCGTCCTTTAAATTAACAGATTAAGGCAGTATAATTCTCAATACATCACGTAAAAAACGCAAGCTTAACAATCACTAACCAAATCGGTAAAATTAAAGGCAGTGATGAAAACAGCATGAATTATGCAATAGTATCAATTAATGAATCTCTCATTTTTGATTGGATTGCCGACTGTGTATGATCGCCTAATTGAAACACGCTTTCAATCACGGAAAGTTCTGTGCTGGTCGTGTCTAAGCCGCAAAACGCGCACCAGTCATTTACAACCATCCCTCCACCGATAACTTCACTACCGCGGTTTATGGTTCCGGCGACAAGCGGAACTTGCAGGAGCGATGAAAGTTCATCTTGATCCTCAACACTGGTCTTTGGATGAACCAAGCCGCCGCGGTTGTTGAAACAACAGTAACTTCCGACAAGCACCTGGTCAGTGACAGTTTGACGAAAAACTTCAACTTTCAAAATATCAGCGAGAATTTCTTCCGTTTCACGGTCGAGATCTGGATGTACGAGTGCGACATAATCGTTACAAGCGACGACGTTGCCGAGCGCAGAAAGACGTTCTTCAATCCTCTGAATTTTTACAGCATCTGGAAGGCAATTGCGAATGTGCTGGAGCTCTTGATCTGTAGTTGAACTAGGAACGACAAGTCCGTGACGGTTGCCGACACACATTCGCCCAATAATTCGACAGCCAGCTATTGACGCATGAACAACAGGAATAACTTCGGCTAATTCCGATTCAAATACACTGTAAAAGTTCTCGGATCCACCGATTGCTACTAAGCAGTAGGAATTGGTAAGCTTGGAAAAAACCCCGATTTCATTGTTGTTTTCAAACTGAACACGTACAGCCATGATACAAGAACAGTAGAAATTTACTAACTATAAACATTCAAACTTAAAAATAGCTAAGCGTTTACAACCAAAGTATTAGAAAAAGAATTAATGTAACAGATTTTAATATATTTTAATTAAATATTAATTTTTACATGCTTTTTATACAAACAATGACGTAGGGCTTTTTAATAGAAAAGTTGGACTGGTCCCGATTAATAAAAACCACGTGATTATTTATTTTTCGTTTAAGTAGGTGATAATTTATATTTGTTATACAATTACCTATTACTAAAGAAAAGGGCAGTTTGATAAGTTTTTATAGACCGGTATTTGAATGATCAATCAGCTGATGCAAAACTGTATAATACAGTTTATAGGGGTAAATGAAATTACAAGGCTAGACAAATATATATATGTTAAAAGTTATTGAATGTTATAGTATTTTGGTAAGTAGAAAAGAATAGTTCATTGTGATAACTCTTGACCAGCAAACACAAGAACACGAGTTCAATGGTCAGTCTACCCGAGGAATTTTTAGTTGTGTTTTTAAGAAAGGGACTCATGACAAATTCCTTAATGGGGTCACGCTTACTCAGCTTAAAATAGAAAGAATGTTAAATGGAATAGAATAGAAATAGGCCAATACAGTTACATAAAGAATGTAGTATTTTAATTAAAACAGTTTAAAGCATCTAAATCTTGACAGTGAAAATTCTAAAAGCATTGTATTGGTAAGCATATTTAAAAAGTTAGAAAAATGTTTGTATTTTTAATTCTGTTGACATGAAATAATTATATTTGCATTTACCAAGTTTTCAACATGAAGCTATCAAAGCTATAAATAATAAATTAGTCCTCAAGATCTAAACATGCCATGCTTATGCTAAAATATTTAAATTAAAATTGAACCAATTTTCTGTAAGCAGCATAAGGATATAACAAGCTTTTAAACCAGTGGTTTTCAACCTGTGGTATGCAACAGCTTATTAAGTGGTATGCGAGCAGTTTTTGAATTCCAATAAAATTCAATACTTGAATTAAATTATATTTTTTAGATATTTATTGGTGCTGTAATAATAAATGTATTTCAGCTAAAATTATAATTAATTTTTTGCTATGAACTAAATTTATTGTGTAATCAATATAATAATCAGAGTCTATTTGAATAAGATACCCCTGATGATCCCTTTTATGGGTGAAACACTCTGTTGGGTTTTAACTGTTTTAATTTCTGTGATTTTACCAGTTTTTAATAATCAGAGTGGGTAGTTCCAACAGCTGATTTACATGCAACTCATCTACAAGCAGCATTTTCGAAAAGTTGTGAAAATGCTTGGGCACAATTATTTTAGGTATTTTCAAATGCAAGGGCAAATTTAGTGTGGAACATAATTGCTTCATTTTTATTGTTTGTGTTTTGAACGTACAATGATGTGAATGTTTTCTTTTCTGTACTATAATTTATGTTAGCTCTCACAAGGAAATATGGTAAGAAGAAGTTTTGAATTAAGGAAAAAATTATTCAAATTTTAAACATAAAAAATTATGATTTAAATAATTTAGAGTTTTTATCAAAACTTGTAAATTTTTGATGATGAGAGTATCAAAAATATCTAACGAGTAGTTAGAATGTGTAAAATTCAAGCAACTTTTTTCTTAATTTAAAATTTCTTCTATGTTTCCTTGTGATAATAAACAGTGAAACAGTTTTTTCAAGGCTTAAATACCCTTTTGGAGAATTTGTTTCTAAATTTCAAGTTTCTGTACAAAAACTAGACTTACGACTATTAAACAAAGAAACCAAAGAGTATTTAATATTCACAGTTGACACATCTTTCCTCGTTATGAAATTAATCCAAAAAAAGTTGTTTCAAGAAATTGGCTGCCATCTAAAACTGCTTAAAATGCAGTTAATGCATTATATATTGAGCATAAATAGTTGTCCCTACATTTTTAATCTATATTTTGTTTATTCATTGAATCACATGTCAAGCATCATGATAAAAGATAACCATTGACATCCAATGTAATGAGACAACTAAAATTAAGCATAAAGAATGCTTGCTAACCAATTTTTGGCTAACAATGGTCTCTACTTACCCAACTCTGACTCAAAAAGCTATTTTGCAATTGGTAATATTTACCAGCTTATGGGAATGTGAATTAAATTCAAATGAAAAATTACTATCTGCAATTAAATCATTGAACAAAAAGGAATGTGAACATCTATAAAGTCTAAATGATATGGATCAATTACTTTAACTAAACTCCTTGCGCTTAACCCAGAATAGTCATGTTATATGATGCTTAATCAATTAAATCATTTAATAAACTAGTATAAAATGCTAAACAATTAAATTTTACTTTTTAAAACACAAAAATGTGGTATTTTAAAGTGTTTGGCACAGAAAATTTCAGGTCTTATTAAAAACTTATTGCCACTCATTAAAAATGAACTGTAAATACAATATTTCAAAAAAAAGTAATTATAAAAAAGTTATGGTTATTGTAAAAAGATGAGTTTGAAATCAATCCTATCTCTGACAATGCTTTAATGAATAAAACCAAGATCATTTTAATCTGTAATATATTTAACCAATGAAAAAAATAAAAACAAGAGTAATTTGACTGTATCATTGAGGCAAATGACACATTATTATGCAAAAGTACAAAGACTCATTTGATTTTGACCAATCACATTGGTACTTTGCTGTTTATTATTGCTTTATCATAGTTTTTAACAGCCAAGACAATTACTGACATTGCAAATTGACTTGGTAAAGTACAATCAATATAATCAAACCAACTTGAAAAAACAAAAAGATAATTTTGTCATGAAACATTCGAAAAAAATAAAAGACATAGCTGGTAGCATATAGCCAAAATGAAGAATACAAACATTACTTTTGGGGAGCAAAATTCTTTGCCAGACAACTGTTTTGACTATTGTCTCATTTAAACAACTTGATTTTGAAAAATGCTAAAAAGATTAAAGAGAAGACTAAAGCACTAAGAAAATTTCTTTGTAAACTGTTTTGGAAAATTGGAATTCTAACAGTTAATTTCAAAAATCAAGATTAAAGTATGATTTTTATGGTTAATTTTTAATGAGACCATATTTAGGGTGTTGTTATAGCCTAAGGAATTTTTTTTCAAGTCCTTTCTTTTTTTTTCAAATTTTTTTCCTTTCAATAATATCCCATCCTACCAATAAAATGTTTGAATACAAAAATGTTACAAGAGTGGTCTCATAATTTTTGACACCATATGTGTAATTAAACCTAGAAATTGAAAGTAAATGATACATAAAATAACATTAATCAGTTAAATGCAAACCTTAAAATTAAAAATGATGTACTCCAAACCAATGGTTTTCAACCTTTTTCCATCTGTGGCACATTTTGAAACTTTTAAAATTTGCAGCATACTTGGATGAGATTTCTTGATTTTTGGGTCTTTTTAAGCAGTTATCGTAAGCAATTTTTGTTTGTGAAACTAATCTAGATCCTCTTGCACTTACTATCACTTCTTGAGAGGTCCTTTTCTTCTAAATTTGTTCTTTATTCCATCTTGGTACTGAAAAGGGGATTTCAGGTTAGTTTCACCTTAAAAAATCACTTATGATGACTTCTTGAAAAGACCTGATTTTTTGTTCTCTAAAAAAGGCTTTTACTTTAAATCTGTCTCAAATTTCTTGATTTTCATCAAAAGTAGCAGATCAATGGACTAATGTTTTTTAATAGTTTTGCAGCACACTTAAAAATCTCTGACGGCACACTACTGTGCCATATAACACACAGGTTGAAAAACACTGCTCCAAACTACAAAGTTCAACAACTTTAACATTATCATTTGACTTAAATGCTGACACCTAAAAAATGTCTCATGATTTAAATTTATAATCGAATGCATTCAGTACAAAGTTGATCATTTTTTCTAAACCATTAGCCAATATTTTATTACACTTAAGAATTTTACAGCCACTTTACTTTATATAAAAAAATTATAATTGAAGTAACTCTAAATGCCATAATTAAATAAACTATGTAAATGATAATTTTCTCTACTTATACTGTTGCAGTTTTTAAGTTAACTAATTTAAAAACAACAAATTAGTTAATTTAGCATGGTTATCAAAATACATCAAACATTTGTTCTCACGTCATTTCTACATTTAAATTCAAGATTAATCTCCAATAATGTATTATTGCACCAAACATATCATTTTTTAATCTTCAGTATACAAAATCAGGGTCTCTTCAAAAAGTCACCGTAAGCGAATTTTTTCGGAATACCCCTTTCAGCACAAGGGCGAAACAAAGAAGAAACCAAGAGAAAATGAATTTCACAAGAAGCGATAGTAACCGCAGGGGCATCTGGGTAAGTTTCACGAACAAAAATCGCATACGGTGACTTCTTGAGAAGACCCAAAATCAAAACTTTTGAAACCCAATAGTTTACAATACACAAAATTCATTAACAATTACATTATGCAATATTTTGAATACTCACTTCGATAGGTACCAAAAAACGCAAGAAAAGCCTACAAATTAATATTTCAATAAATTTTTTCTTCGCTGCGGTTGCCTGAGCGGGTAATTCAACGCAACGCAAGTGATCTATGACTGAGTATGTAGAGAAATACCTATATGCAGCAAGTTGGTTTTTAAAATAAAGAGTTTTTGAAGAAAATTACTACCGTAGACCAACTATACTTAGAAATCATTGATTGGTGTTAGTGAGGGTCTGTCGGTCGCATGGTTATGAATAAGCACTGAGTAGGCATGTGTGGCGAACGCGATTGATACGGTCTTGATTCAACTCCTACAGCCGTTATTCCGATAGGTGCAAGAAAACGACTGTTGACGTCACTTTCCTCTTGTGACTTTTCACATAGTTAGGAAATAAAAAATAAAAACTTTTTACCGGATTGCAATATTTTGGCTTCAACAAAAGCTGGCCTGTCTGGTGGTGTAATCGCTTGATCGTTGGCCTAGGTTTTAAGACTCCAACGTATTCCTGCTAGTCAGTAGGATAAATAAAGATGGTAAAAACCGTAATTAAGATAATCTAAAAAAAAACTATAGTCGTACCACGGGAAAACTTAAAGTCAATGATCCTTGATGATGGGTTTTTTCTAATTCCTGCAAAATTCTTTTAACCAAAAAAGTTATTTCAGTCAGTTAGCCTATAGTTTTATATGACAAGGTTAATTCTATTCTCACCGAGAACTTTAATTTAATATTTTCAGGTTGGTTGCTGGTGACTTTTTGTTTTTTTAATTATGATTTTTATCTACATAAGTGACAGCCAAGAAATGTAACGAGTCCAAATTGAAGGACTTGGTTTAGTCCTGAATTCCAGGTCCTTGGAAGCCGTGAATTGCGTCGAAATCAAGTCCACCAAAATTTAAGAACCCTTTCGAGTCCAAACAAAAACTTTTCGAGTCCGAAATTATAAAAAATTTTATGCAAACGAATTTTAATACGCAGGTAATTTTTTGATCTTTTAGGTTTTGAACGCTATATTTTTAGGTGGCTCAGTAGTCGAAGTTAGACAAAATCGAGCCGCACCTTATGACCGGGACTTACCCGACCAGCGTTGAACGTCGCGCTTACTTTCCTAGAGCTTGACGAGCGAAGGAAGAATTTTATAGTAAACATATATTTAGTTTACTGTAAAACTTCTATTTAACAAAGGCAAGTTCTGCTCCTCCTTGGTCCTAACTTTTCGATTGCAACAAATTGGCTTGAATTTTTTTTACTTTGATTATTGCAAAAAAATTGGAAAGATTGTGAACTAAACCAGAAACAGTCGTTAAAAATCAGTTCTTCTTACCAGTATAAGAAAGCATTTTGATAAAAGGTGTTACATTTAAAAAGTTGACTTTATTGCCCCAAAAATAAAAAATTGACTTATCGGTAAAAAATTGACTTTTTGAAGACCTATGAAATTTTATTTTTTTATTTTTTATTTTATTTTAATCTCTATATTTATCCTCCTGACTCGCAGGAAAGCGACGGAGGCGCTATACATAGGGTAAGCAATTACCCCGACCTGCTTCCGGAGATGCCAAGATATTGCTGTCCGCTAGTAAGTTAGAAGAGATATTACTGCAATTTAGTACTGCTTGTCAAGACCACCAAGCAGGGGAAAGTGCCGTAAATTGTCTTTCCCAAGGACACAACAGAATGGCTTGAGTGGGTTTTGAACCTAGACCATGCTGATCATCAGTCCGGTGCTTTAACCACTCGACCACGCTGCCGACAGAATCTAAAGTGTATTCCATCGACGTGCGGAACGAGGAAAACAAAGCTGTCGTGAAGAAAATAAGAGAATAGAAGAATAAGAACAAGAAAGATAGAAATAGAGCAAGAGAAGAGGAATAAGAGAAAAAAAGAGAATAAGAATGGGAACGTAAAAAGCACCCAAAAACATACCTAACATTTTCAAAGATCTTTTTTACAAATAACTAGAATTAATGCTAAAACAAAATACAAAAGATAAAACTTAAGATCTGATAGGTAACAAAAAATGAGAGCTAGATGATCCTAATGCCCAAATAAGCATAGTCGATAGTGCAAATCATGCATTTTGGATTTTTGTTTTTTCATTCCGGTCTGATGATTTAACGCAAAAAGGTCTATTGTAGTGATTCTCAAATTTTGATGATCCCCGGTCCCCTTTCAGAGACTGTCAAACAGCCGTGGCCCCCTGTTATAATATTGTCCCAAAGGTCAAGTAAATTAAAGACCGAAAAAAAATGGTCGTTCCTTTGAAACTGTCTTTGATTTTTTCAATTTTTTCCCGAAAAAAAAAAGGTCATTACTTTAAAACCGTTTCTAATTTTATCAACTTCGTCCCAAAAATGAATTGAAGTCCAAAATAAGAATTCTTCTCGTGGCCCCCTTTGAAAACCCCTGGTTTATTGCAACACGGGATAGCAATTTCTACAGCAAAAAAATTGGAAAGATTGTGAACTAAACCAGAAACAGTCGTTAAAAATCAATTCTTCTTACCAGTATAAGAAAGCATTTTGATAAAAAGTGTTACATTTAAAAAGTTGACTTTATTGCCCCAAAAATAAAAAATTGACTTATCGGTAAAAAATTGACTTTTTGAAGACCTATGAAATTAAGAATCTAAAGTGTATTCCTTATATCTAGGATTCTTGCCAAAAACAACTTTGATCAAGCTCACTAAACAAAAATTGACTTTATTGACAAAAGCTTGCCCTAATAATGACCAGAAAACTTCAAAAAGAAATAAACTGTTAAGAAATGACTAAGAGAGCCAGAAAATTGGATTATTGATAGGTTATCAAGCATAACACATTTTTACTCTTCATATTTTCTATTCTTAATTTAAGCTACAAGCGCCAAGCTGAGCTATACCTTTGACAAGATTATTTTTTATTTTTTTACAACTTGATGCCCCAAACTATGTCTTCAATTTTTCTACCGTTTTATCTCTAGATTGATTATTGTTCGCATTTTACCAAGTCATTTTTCACCAATAATTGTCCTGGCTGTTAAAGCAAGTTAAAGCAGTGGGAGATTTAGGAGTGATTCCCTACTCGTCTTTAAATTTCTTGCTTGCCATAAAACTAACATTATGTAATTTTATTAACACGGAGTCAAATCAGCGTCGCATATTGGTGCACAGAAAATTCTTGAAATCGGATAGGAATCGGAGTTAAATCGAAGGAATTGATCGAGGACGGGCCTCGAGCCCCTAAAAAAGTGACTCCAATGATTTTTGTTTTCTACTGTTAAATTACTTCAGAAGTGCTCAAATTTATAAAATTTTGCACGGGGCTACCTACTAGCTTAATAGGCTGTATTTATGATTAATTATTTCACGGTGATTGTAGCTTAAGTGCGCACCGTTCTATATCGCTATTCATTTGGCAGCTGCTACAGTGATTCAGCCTGTTAATTGGCACTTGATTCTAAGTTATAAATACAATTTCATTCATTTTTCTTTTTTTTTTACATAGGCTACGTAATATTTTCTCCGATTAAAGAGCGATTGTAGGATTTAAAGTCTAGCGGAGATTAGGGAGCCAAACAGTTTTGTCCGATTATAGCCCTTGATTCAAAAGAAAAATTGCCTGAAAACCCCATATTAGTGTTTGTGTGGAACTGTGATTAGAAATAGACTACTCCAGTTCTGACATCTGAAAAAAAACCACGTAAATTGCCGACTTGAGTACGGCACCTCGATAGTTTAAATATAATTGTAATAAATAGGCTTGGGAAAAAGAATCAGAGTTTTACGATTCCCTCGTACGAAGACTTACGACCTTAATTTAATTGTCTTCATCAGAAAATTAGCCTAATTTAGTTTTTGCTAAAATTAACATATCTAAAGCCTTTCTGTTTTTATTCAACGAAAGTGGATTTTTTATATGTTTTAAAACTTTATTACCTAATTCAGATAGTATTAACATGCAAACACGCTATATAGCGGCTAGCCCAGTGGTTCCCAACCGGGGGTGCATGGACCCCCAGGGGTCCACGGAGTGATTTTTGGAAATCCATGAGCTTTTCATGCAAACTATGAAAGCAACGTGTTATAGTGAAAGCAGTGGTGGATATTTTATTTAGAGATCACCATATTTTTGGGAAAAAAAATAGCGAAACCGGGGACGAAATCGAAGTGGAGGCCTTCTTTTTAGAGATTAACATGATCTTGGGAGAAAAGAGTGAATTTTATTTCAATTTTTATTTAAGGGTCCACAAGTTTTCGCCATATTATCGAAAGGGTTCATGATACCAAAAAAGGTTGGGAACCACTGACATACATGTAACAATATTAACTAGTAACAATACTATTATTAAAGGGTCCACAAATTTCAGCCAAATCACCAAGAGGGTCCTTGACACTGAAAAGGTTGGAAACCACTGGGCTAGCCCATGAATAAAATACGAAGTTGTCTAACCACGCTTTCCAATTAAAAATTTTTTAAGGGGACAAAAAATTTGCAGGTGGACTTCAGCTCCCAGCCCTTTTATTACCAACAAACAACATCACCGGCAGCGTGATTGAGTGGTTAGAGCGTCGTGATTGTAATCAACAAGGTCTCGGTTCAAAACCTACTTGTGCCAATCTGTTGTGTCCTTGGGAAAGACACTTTACCCTGCATGGTGGTCTTGGCAAGCCGTTCTAAATTTCAGTATTATTTCTATAAAACTAAAAAAACAAAACAAAAAATTTCAACCGGACAGCAATATCTTGGCATTTCCGGAAGCAGGTCGCGTAATTGCTTGCTCTATGTATTAGCGCCTCCGTCGCTTTCCTGCAAGTCGGGAGGATAAATGTAGAGATGAGATGGCATCATTAATGGGGCTATAATTTTTATTCTATCTTTCGGTAGGCTACAATACAAAATGAGCTTGTTGGTTTATTTTTCAGCTGATTTTTTGTCTTAACTTGCTTTTTTTCGCTGAGCGCAATTTTTTATTATTCTTAAAGGCCTATAATTGCGACGCTTCTCTGCAAATTCAAAAAAAAGCACAAGATTTATAGTAAAGACAACATGATTTAAACAAAAAAACAATCAAACATGAAACAGATTTATTATACTAAATAATAACAGCGATACGTATGGGCTTCAGTATGACACTGGGCCCTCTAGTCGGAGGTTCGTGGGCAGTTAACAAATAGGCCTACGCGTCTGACCAAACAACCTATCACAGCAAGAGTGTATTAAGTTTTTTGGTAGGCCTATGTAGATTTTTTTATATCACAGAAGGTAAAGTTTAGTCATTTAAGGGTTATTATGAAAAAATAGAAAAACCAACAAATTCTTTTGTTTGTTATGGAATCAGTCCATGTCTTCAATTAGCTATTTTATGAATGTTAAAAATAATTATAAAGCAAAAAATGTAAAATTAAAAAATGTTTACTACAAATATTACTGATAATCGAAAAGTTTGATTATTATCAAACTAACTGAACAATCTAAAGTTTTAATAAAAAAAGGACAACTCTAGAAAACAATTGCCAAATATTTCTGACCGAAGTAGAATTTTGCAGTAAGCATTTTTTTATTAATAACACTGTAATAAATAAAAAGTGCTCCTGTAACTGTAAGCATTTAAATTTTAAAGAATCTGGGTGTTTTGACTAATTTGAATAAATTCAATGCTTAAATTTTTTTTCGTTGCTTGGCAGAATTGCGAACGAATAGCTTCCAAAATCCAAAGCGATTGTGTAATGAAATGAAACGTTGCTGATCACAACAACGTATTCAAAGAAAGCAAACCAGCTGTAAACTAAAAAAAATATTCCAGTGATGTGAGGTTGCATAAAAATTGTTCAAGACGATCATGAAAAAAAAAAGCTAAAAAACAACAATTCAATAATACCTATGATGAAAACGCGGTAAGTTTTTGGTAAAAAAACGATAAAAAAATAGTTCCTCTCAAAGTAACTATAGTCCAAAAAGAAAACGTTTTTCATAAAATCTTTTTTTGAAGAACATCTGCTGCAGACTTTCAATCTAGTCTTTTTTGCTAATTAACGAATGCTTGAAGTATGGGAGCGGGGAAAGGAATTTAGCTGGCAACCCTAATTGAAATAATCTCGGTTCACTCTCTTTCTTAATTGTAATGTTGTTCGGGTCTTAGAAGAAGCACTTTTTCAGCTTGCCAGTCTTTACAAACATAATTTGGAGTCAGATCTATTACTGATTTTAAAAATCATATTCTGATTAAATTCTTGAACAATATTGCTTGATAAGCTGTGTATCAATATTTTTAATTAATCAGATTTAAAAACCGTCGTATATCTGATTTCAATGAAATTTATCATTTGATTTATGCTGTAAAAATATACTGTAGGCCTACTGGTGTTCTTCGGAGTTTAATTTTGAAATAATTTTCTTGAGTATAAGATTGGTACAATTCATCTACCGCTCATTATCATTTTTAACTTGGTTTAGCTATTTAGAATTTGGGGTTATTTTATTAAAAGAAAGGTCAACTGTAATAAAATCAAAGGAAAACGTTTATTAAAAAAGAAAAAGAGAAAATAAACGAATATCTATTTTTGCTTAGAATTTAGTCAACTATTAAATAAATCTTGAAATTTTGTTGCGATTTATTGAACTGAATAAGTTATGATTTTTAAAATTTTGTTACTTTTATTGCTAATTATTACAAAAACGGTATATAGTAAATAGATGATATTTGGTTGATTTTTTACTACGCGAAATTGAAATTTTTTTACTTGGCAACACTGAAGGCTAAGTCTAAAAAACAATTAAAAAAATTTTCGTATTTTAAACTTACCTCCTGGTTCACAATAAGCATTATGGCGAAAATAGCAATAAAGAGCGGCAATGAATGATGATATGTTTACAGCAAGTGACAGGATTTTTCTTTTGAATGATAATTTTACATAGTTTCCTTCCGGTATAATCATTGAATACAAAAGACATGATGTTATCATGCAAACTAAGCCGCAAACCATGAAGACAACAAAACTATTTTCGTGAATATCTAAAAAATAACATTACTACCGCTGAAAAGCCAACCTTAATAAAAGAGTACTCAATGATGTATGTTTCAGAGCAAATTATTATATAATAAGTTTACGGCACACTTTCAAATTTCAAATTACAAAAACACTCTCCTACGGTCTGTTTCGCCTTATCGCTTCATCAAGAATTCAGGAAGGTTTTATATTCCAATCGATTATATATTCAATAACGAATCTATATCTATATTAGAATTAATAGATAAGAATCTATATTGAATATAAGCTCTCCCTGAATTTCTAATGAAGACAAGGCGAAACGGACCGAAGAGATTGTTTTTTATAGTTTAAAATTTGAAAGTGTGCCGTGAACCTAATAATGAAAAATAACATTATATCGATGAAAGAAGTTTTTCGATAAATATTTTTTTACTTTTTCAATAATGATACTCATCTTTTTTTATTTACAATTTCGTATACTGTATTTTATAAATCGAACGAAAATTCCGAAAAATCTATTTCACTCTCAAATTATAACACGTAGCCAGTATGATTACTGTATGTTAATACTTAAAAAATAAAAAATAATTCAAAAAAAATAAAGGTATACGTAATAATCACTGTTGGCAAAAGTCTATCAATCAGAAAAAAATACAAAAGTAAGCAACGACATTTTGACACAGATTGAAACAGTCGTAGAAGCAAAATTTATTTCAAGGTTACTGATTACGTTACATACCACATTTAAAATTCCAGCACATTTGATAATAAAACCTGATAATTACAAACTCATTGTAAGTACGAGTAATGTTTACAAGCAGTTTGTATAAATCTTTCCTTCAAAACTTTGGTAACTTCTTTTATTAAAATCAAATCTACTGCCAAACTACAAATTACAATCGAAATATTACTAAACCAAACTTTCGACTGGATTACGATAACTTTTATTTTTCTTACTTCTATTTTCTCTCGACGAAATCAAAGTAAGCATGAGTAGAGCGGAAAGTTCGAAAAAATTGGAAACAGCAATAATCCACATCAATATATGTTTTCCAGAATAAAGCTGTATAAAAGAAAACGTAGACTGTTAAAACTTTTTGAAAATAACTCTTATAAGGTTTCACGATTCTTCTTTTAAACTTTTCCGGACACAATATTCCAAGTATCCTAATATTATTTTATTAAATTTTGAAGAAAACGATAAGAAATTTTTAAAGAATTTTTAAAAAATAATAAAAGAGCTAAAAATATTAGTAAGAAAACCTATAAACGTTTCGTTATTAACTTAGAGCATCTCCAGTTTTTTTATTTACATAGAATACAAAAAGGATTAAGAATATAGTCGATTAATAATAAGAAATGGAAATATTTTACAAGAAACTTGTTCCGTGTATTTAAATGAGAAACTGCAGATGCTCTAAGTTAGTGGTGTCCAACTTTTTACTCGTCGCGGGCCAAATGCTCGTCTGCAAGTTTATCGCGGGCCGCAGTCGGTGCAGTGATTAAAATGATGTCGAATTCTCAAGTTGTCATGGATGTTAATTACAAATTTTAAGTTAGAGTTGAAATGTTGAATTTTTTTTTTTTTTTTTGGTATTTTTTGGTCGCATTGATTTTAACAATTATTCCGAATTAATTTCAATGATAAATAGAATTTTAATCACAAATTTAGTTTAAGTCAAAAAAAGATCATCGCTTTGTCTTTACGTGTTGTTTTTCTGAACAAAGCGAAGTATAATACCTCTTACTTAGACAAACATAATTGTATTCCGAGTTACAGTATCTGCTCACCATTGGATAGGTTCAGATGCAGTGCAATAATTCTAGATGATTCGACATCTGATTAAAAATTTCTTTGCGGGCCGCCCGATTGAGCAGCCTTGCTCAAAGTCAATAGCGAAAAATTTTAAATGGCTTTTTTTACTAATATTTTATCTTATTTTGAATAAAAAATCAAAATAAGTTTGATAAAACGGGTAAACAAAATTCGGAAGGCTTTTACGTTGGCTGTAGCAAATAACTTACAACTGAGCGCTCATTCTCATTATGGGATCCAATTTGCTGATATAGTTTGATTTTGATGACTACTTTTTGAATGCTTTGAGGCGAACATTTGAGAAAGCTCGCAAAGCACAGTTTAAGAAACCTGAGTATAAATTTTTTAAAAGGGAAAATATAATGTATTTCCAAAGGTTACGTAGCGATCCTGACACTATTGTTTGCTAATAAATTCGATTATAGTCTTATGTTATAAGCAAAAAAATTGCGGCAGTTCGTGTCACTACAAATAAACAAGAAACCGCATAACAAATAATTAGTGTAAATGATGTGTTAAATTGGATGACTTCAGTGCAATGAAACTACCGGTAACCGCTTCAACATCTGGCATTGGAGCTCTGGGTTCGATTCCCATTCCAGTTTAATTTGTCACACTTATTGCTTACGGTTGGCTACTTCTACGAGGCGGTTTGTCGCAAGTAAGCAGGTAAATCGTAAGTAAGTTGTCCAAACCCAATGATGCCGAATCGGTCACCACAAACTCGTTACACGTTTCGTTGTAAAGGCTCAAATACGTAATAAAAGGTTTGGTTTGGGTTTGGGAAGTGATAAATTGCTAGTCCGATTATTTATTAATGCATCAGAAAAACTTAAAATCAGTACTGACAACTTGTTTCTCTCAGTTCTTCTATTATAAAAAAAGTATTTAGTGTTTCTAACGCATTTCAATAACAAACTCTAAGACAATTAATTAACCTTAAAAGTGATTGTTCAAATACAAAGTTTTAAAACAAAAATTAAACGCAATAAAAACAGTCATAGCATAGTATTAATACCTACCCATTTGCTGCTATCATAAAAACGTCTAGAGTACCACACTATGTATCCATAAACCATCATGTATCTGGGAAGCGAATGTAAGGTAATACAAATTCTCCAAACATACGCTTGTGGTGTAAGGGCTATTGCTGCACTTATCGAAGGTAGATAATTTGAAACCTGAAAAATCAATAGTATTTTTGCAAAGAAATAGCTCAAAGTTAAGCTTCGTCACTTTGTTATAAACAAACAGCGCTTTTAGATGATAGACTGTTTTTATCAAATAGCAATTGCAATGTATAAAAAAATTAATTTAGGCTCGTTCTAAAACTCACGCGCGAGTGCGCGAAAAATTACTTTGAAAAAAAATCATCTTAACTGGTAATTATATTTCTGATAAAAAATCATTCAAATGATTTAAAGTTTTTTGTTCAGTTCAACTGACTATCTTCTAACACAGGGTTTCCCAAACTTTTAGTTCATCGGTACCCTTTGGACACTGTAGCAGGTTTGCATGCACTCCCAAAATTTTGTGACGTTTCTCTAAAAAAAAAGGCTTTCAGTTAGAATCAGCCACTAATTTTCCCCCAATTCAGGGTGGTCCAACTTCTTCATTATTGTGGGCCACTTTTCGAATTTGTTCAAGGCTACGGGCCTCAGACTGGTAAAAATTGTTTGAAATCGTCGTGTTCTCTAAAAAAAAAACGGTCTTCACTTGAAATCGATATCTGATTTTCCTATTTTCGTCCGTTAAAAACATAGTGTTCTCTAAAAAAAAAAAGGTTTTGACTTTGAATCAGATACAAATTTTCCCAATTCATGCCGAAAATCAAGGTGATCTCTGAAGAATGAAAACTCTTCACTTTTCAGCAGCCAGAAATTTTCCCCATTCAAACCCGAAATCACGGTGATCTGTAAAAAAGTCTTTCCTCCTAATTGTCCTGTTTGACGTAATTACAATCGACCGGATTCGAAAATTCGAGACATTTGAGTCTATTATTTCTTCCGGACACGGAATTGAACTTAAATAAGGATATTCTCTCACATAATAATGTACCCCTTGAGAAGCCTAAATGTGCCCTAGGGGTACATGTACCCCAGTTTGGGAACCCCTGTTCTAACAAATTGCTGTCACAGTTAAGTATAAAAATAATCTTTAAACTTGGATTAATCAATTTAACTGCAGTAAGGTGCATGTTAAAGGTTATTACTAGGGGCATTTTTTTGGATCTATTAAAATTTTTTGTTAAATTTTGACTTTATTTTGACCTGTTATAGAAGTTTTTATGTACAAATTTTGGTTAAATAGTTGCAAAAACGCTAATTTACATCAGTTTGGAAAAGAATATTTGTGTTTTTTGCGACAGTGAGATAAAAAATTTCAGCCTATCTCAATACATTAGTGATCCACGATGACGAACGTTACTGAATTGGGTTCTTTGGCGTAACAATAATTCATACAAAAACTTAGTCATGCAATCAGAAAAACAATTTTATGCATCAGCAATTGAAGGCCCTATTTCTAAAAGTACCTAAGTCATATATTCGAAAAAATGGGATAAGCTGAAAAAATTGTTTCTTTACTCGCCAGAAATATTCTGACAAAAAATCTTTTCAGGATAATGTAAGGAAATCACTTTTTGAATAGCACAGAGGTTTGAAATCTTAGCGTATTTTTATTCTAGAAGTACCGAAGCCCAACTGATTTACTTATTCCTATACACATTTGATAGCTTATTAAACCTATTGTTTGAAGGTTCGACCTGCAAAGCAGTCTTACCTGAACAATTTTTTTTTACTTTTGTCAATAAAACTTGAAATAGGAGTTTTTGAAAGTTTGTCAAAGGTTAATAATATAAGAGTAACGCAAGCATTATAATGAAGTAATAACTTTCATCTTCATTATAGGCAAGCTTACTCAATAACTTATTTTTGCATTAGGTTTACCTGTATTATTATTTTAATCATTATTTTTAAATTAATTGGAAATCCTAGCGTTTTATTTGGAGCTTTTGATTCCCGTCTATAATCAAATAATTTAGTTACATAGCATTCTATTGGAGTCACGAAGCATCAACTCATCTATTGACAATCAGAAACATTTTTTTAAAAAATTTGTACTTAATAGCTTTATATTGATGTAGCTTTTAGTTAATAGATCATAAAAAAGTTTTTTTTGTTTTCTTGGTTTGGGTACGCAAATTGTCGGAAAATTGACTTCTCATTACTTGGTTTTTTGATTTCCCCCAGATCCTAAATTCTTTTCTAATATGTCACTCTATAAAAAATAGAATGCATATTATCATTATTATTACATGTGGCTGACTTTTTCTGCCTAACTACACTGTCAATTTGGTAGAAAAGCGCTTGTAAAACAAAATTTCCAATAAAAGTACCTAAGTCCAATTTGCAAAACAAGCTTTAATTCCTTATGACGTCATATTAAAATTCTAAAAAGTTGTTGAAATAGGGAGAGATACATAACCAATGTAATAAAAAAACATTTTGGTTTTTTCCATCATTACTCCGATTTGCCAAGGTTTTTGCAAACTTTGAACCTATTTTCTCAAAACTGACATTATGTGACTTAGGTACATTTAGAACTAAGCCCTTCAGTTGTAAATCTTGTCTAATTGACATTTTCTTCTGTAAGGCTGTCTATCCCCCCGCTTGCAGGAAAGCGTCGGAGTCGCTACATTTCGGACAACCGTTAAGCGATTAATCGGGACTGCTTTTAGAGATGCCAAAAAATTGCTGTTTGGTTAGAATTTTTTATTTATTTATTTTTTTCTAGTTTTATATTTAGAGATGGTGACCGAAATTTCGAGCTGTTTACCAAGACCGTCGAGCAGAGGAAGATGCCGCAAAATTTCTTTCCCAAGAACTACGGAATAACGTTTGCCATCAAACACGCGCTCAAAACTACTCCGCCACGATGCCGAGTTTCAAATGCAAACACGCATTTAAAGACACATTTTCTTTTCATCTAAATGAAGATAGAACTTTCTTTTTACCGATTTTTAAATTGGTAAATATTTTTACCATATAGATTAAAGATTCTTAAGCAGCAAATTTTGCACGCCGAGGTGGGAGGCGCTAAAAGTCTTCAAAAGAGTTTAAATATTGGTCCAACATTGTAAAACATGTAACACTGACATTGCTCATTCAGAACTCATGAAGAGAAAGAGGGCGAAAAGTTTGGAGATTGACGCTATGAGGGCCAAAGCTTTTAGAGTTTTTAGAGAATACTGATACAAAATGCAAGACAAAATAGTGATAGTATTTATAGCCTCTCAAAAAATTTCAAATAAGCAAAAACTGAGTTTTATAAGTACCCGATAGACGTGTTCTTGACAGGTTTTCCAGATCACAATATCGATCTTCGCTTATTACACCGACAAGGTTTGCTTTGTCACTGCCAAGCATGCCTGTTAAGCAATAAAACTTTTGCAAGGCCAAAAGCAGTCACTGCGTTACCTTGACAAATAAATTTGCAAAGACTTTGTTGCCGCCTGATTCACTTAATGTAGATGACACTTACCAGGACTTTTGTATCATCATCAAGAAAGCAGCCAAAAATACTATCCCAGGCGGTTATCGAAACAATTATATTCCGTGATGGGATGCGGAGTGTAAATCCTTCTAGACAAAGTTCCTGCAGTCTCCTCAGGGAGATGACTCGAGTTTGACTGCTACAGCTTTACTTGCCATACTTTACAAAAAGCGGAAGGATCGATGGTCCGAAGCAGTTCGGAGCATCGACTTTTCAGACTGTAGTCGTAAAGCATGGAGTATATTAAACAAATTTACTGGTAGGTCGCGACACTCTCCTCGTCACTGTCCCGTTTCAGCTGATGCTATTGCATCTCACCTAGTTAGAAATAAGAGATACGAGACTGTTGACCGCAAGTCATCTCGACTTGTTTCTCAAGAAGTGTCTGGCCTTTGGAGGGTTACAACACCAAACCCAGTGAATATCTCTGACACTTCTTCACAGAGAGAATTCACTGCTGCCCTCCAACACTTAAAACCAGGTAAAGCTCCGGGCCCTGATTCCATCTGCCCAGAGCTTATAATCCATGTCGGAGCTGCTTTAAAGTCCTGCTTATGTGAGTTTCTTTCTTCCTGCTTGTGCCGACTCAAAAATTCCAAGATCTGCAGAACAGCGCTTGTAGTCGCGATCCCAAAGCCGATATTACGCCTGTGAGCAACCCAAGGAGTTATCGACCGATATCTCTGCTTTCTATGCCCCTTAAAAGATTCTTAAGAGGCTTATCTACGCCCGAGTTGAGTCAATTATTGATCCACTGTCCCTAAAGAGCGAGCTGGAATTCGACCCTGGAATTGAACCGTGGATCAAGTCGTTCTGTTGACACAGAACATCAAGGATTCTTTCCAGGCATAGAAGAAGGTCGCTGCCGTTTTTGTCGATCTGACAGCGGGCACTACCTCCAAGCTGTTTGGCACCGTGGCCTCACCTGCAAAGCTGCTGAGGCTTCTGTCGTAGAAGCACATGTTTAAATGATCATGGAGCTTGTCCGAAACCGACGTTTTACTAATACTACCGCTAACAGCAAGCAAAGAGCCTTGCTGGACTGGACATCTGCGCTTCTCAGTGGACACACTACAGATGGATACAGGATACTCTGCTTGTTACTACAAAGAAGTAAATGATCGAAGAGGGCTTTCATACAAAAAAAAATTGTCTTCACTTATGATCATCATCATAGTAAGTTTTTTTTTTTTATAATATGATAAAACCTTGTCTACAAAATAGATTAAGTCAACGTCTCTCAATTAGTGTATGGCATGCCTTTCAGAATATCACTCTAATCTTTTCAGAATCAGAATATCAAATTTCGAAAAATAATTTTAAAGGTAAATGTCAAAAAAACTTTTGACGAAATTTTGTCAAAATTTTTATATTTTAAGTCAAAATGTTTCGGTTTTTAAGCCAAAAAAAATTGCCCTAATTATATGTAAACGATTAACAAAAAACTAAAAATTGAAATGTGCCCTTGGCATATCTTAGAATGACTTTTTGAGGCACAAACCTTCAAAATTTGAGTAATTCGAAACTCTTCCAATCAAACTGTTGAGCCCGATAAATACTCCAGCAAAAATAAAGTTAAGTTTAACTATTAGAAGCTCAAATACATGGAATTTAAAAGCTGAAACCTCATGTTTTATCTAAGACAGTTCATATAAATTTTATTTTTGTAAATACTATTCCATACTTGAACGTTAAAACAAAAATTGAAAGTACTTACACGACATGATGTTCCTGTAGATCTTTCAAAATCAAAAATTAGAGACCAAACAACTGAAAATGCTAAACCAAATAAAGGAAGGGAGACAACAAAAGCGGAAAGATTTTTAAAAAGCACGGAAAACAAAAAATAATCGTTTTTGTAATTTACTTCTTCAGCAAGCGGACGACCACTTAATACGTTGCCGCTTGGTTCCATATTAAGCTCTTGATCAAATTAAAGGCAGCCAATTAATACCGAAATAATATTTTGTTTGGTTTAAATTCAAGCGCACTCTACCTTTCTCTTATTTTCCTTCATCAACATAACATCATAAGAAGCCAAATAAGTTCTAGGTCAGCAAAGATTTGCTCTTGCTGAAACAGACCAAGCCTTACTTGAAGAAACAACTTTTAGTAACACACCGCCAAGTAGCTAATCTTTCTTTTCTTTTCTGCTTTGTACGCCGGAACTACTGATCTACTCAACTCGGTTTTGCGAACCTTCGTTTGTTTGTACGTTTGCGAAGCGCTCGTGCTTGAATAGAGACACATTGACGCTTCATTCGGTAATAATCAATCGAGCGTGATCGACCAGCCGAACAGAATCGTGGAAACCGCGTCGTTTCATTCATTGAAACGGAAAAACTTGTGTGCGATTTGACAAGCAGTTGCTGCACGTTATGAATTTTTAAAGCAAACTAATTTCACATCACCCTGTGTTTCATTCTTGAGAAAGTTTTTTTATTTCAAATCTTTTAGAGAAATATGTTGGACTGTAAATTAGTTGTGCAGAAATTTACGGTTACTACTACATTAACTTAGTGATATTCACAAACATATTGGCGCATTTACGATTGTTTTATTAATTAAAAGGAATTCATTTTTATTTCAAAAAATCATAAACTGTTTTTTGTTTATGCGAAATTTTTTCCTTAAATTTTATTTCTTATTTCTTAAAAATTTGTAAATGGTACTAATTTTTGTTTTTATTTTTAAACAAATCCAGATGTACTGTAATTGTGGTTTATTAATGAACAATACCATACACTGTAAAAAAAACTGCTGCAAAATTAAAGAAATTTTGCAAAATTTTATAAATATCAAAAACGCCCATTCTAATGATAAAAAAAACTCGCAGCAGTGTTTCTTGCAGTGTAGCCGTACAAGACCAAAACATTTAGGGGGGATGAAACAATTTTGCTTGAATTTTTGCCCGAATCACGATTTTGTATCATTTCATGGAGTTGCCCAAATACGTGATGAGTAATGTGAAGACCTGTTTTTATTGTTATCATTTTATATTTTTGTCTTTACTTGTTTTTTAGCTTTAAATGGAACAAATAAAATTGGTTTAGTCGAAACAAACGTTTAAAAACCCTCCAAAAGAAACGTTTTTATGTTAATAGATCTTAAGTTGTTTTTGCACACTGATCTGGATCTCTCTAAATTGTGAAATTTCCTTCGGTCCAAATAGTGCATGATTGGTGCCCGAAAAAATTTGATTCTTCCTAATTTTTTGGCCTCTTGGGGGGCAACCACCCTTTAGCTTCCCAGTTCGTACAGCTATGAATATTAGGTCTACCCAATCGTCGCAAAATGAAAGCCATGTTAAGTCAGATTTAATTTTTAGTTGATTTTTAAAGAATAACTCAGAAAATTAAAGATACCGATGTAGTGTGTAACCCATATACATTTTTTGCGGTATAAGCTAAAGTGCAGTGAGCAGAAAGATTATAATGACATTTAATATGTCTTTACCATGTATTGTTTGCATGTCCTAACGTAGGCTATATCCTTTTTTACAGCTTCTTTTTTGTCAGCTTTTAATGTGTTTTTGTGCTTTAATTTGTGCTGTTGCTGCTGAAAAATAAAAAGGCTATACATACGTACAGCTTGTGATCTGCACCAATAAGTGTAATTTACACGTTTCAAAACGTAAAATATCACAAGGTAGGCTTTTTTAATCTAGAGCAGTGGTTCTCAACCTTTTTAAGCCTGCGGACCGGTATCATTTCGAAAAAAATTTGGCGGCCCGGTAATCTTTTCAATGTCCGAAAAAATTGTAATAAACGCAATAAATTGATAAAAAATTTTTTTAGTAAAACAAAAGTAAACATTTAGCATCAGAAGAACTGTATTTAATGTGAAATTTGCTGCTACCTTCTTGATTTAATACGTAATAAACGTGGCACTATTGAAGTTTTTGAATGGCGAAGTCAGGGGCCCAGAAGGGGGGGACACAGTGGGCAGAAAATTTACAAGAAGGTACAAGGTACTTTTCGATATAATTTCTTCAAAACCAAGCTTTCGAAATTTTCTTTGTTGATTAGTAGGGGAGACTGGGGTAAGTCGGGACAAATTTCAGTTTTTGGACCATAAATCGGAAACTACATGAGATATTTTAAAATAAAACTTTGGATAGAAAACTTCAAAAACTAATAAATTAACATGAGCAGTACCATTTGTTTTCAAAATTGGGAAACAGCCAAAAACAGGGTTTAAAATGACGCAGTCAAACGTCCTGACTTACCCCACACATGGGGTAAGTCGGGACAATCTATGGGGCAAATTGGGACAGCTACAACATTTATCACACACACACACACATAAAGGCAATTTTATTAGAAAAAAAAGAATTTAAAAGCAATCAACTGTAGGCTACTACTATACATACATGCAACTGTGCATTGCGGACAACAAGAACAACACATCTTTTTCCCAGTGACTAATTTTCATCAAAAAATTAATTCAACCAAATGTGTTATATCAACAGGAAATTGATTACATTTTCTGGTGCTTCCAGTGTTCTTTACTGGTTCCGGTAACTTTGCAATCACATCATTCCGTTGAAATGTGGCAATGTCAGTTTTGTTAATTATAAACACTGGCACATATCCTACAACTTGAGGCACTTTTTTAATAAAGTTAACATACAAGTCTTCATTCATCCAGCCCGACTTGTTAGCACCTCCTATACATCCTAATGGCCCACCAATAATAATTATTCCAAAAATTAACCCTGGGAAAGACAAACATTGGTGGCACTACAACTCCAGATGCTCCCACTGCGTATAAGACAATGACCAGTTGTCCATATTTAGCACTAGTCACTGACCCAATTTTCCTGTGGGTGCAACCACACCCCCCGGTTGTTGCGCAGTTGTGCAACCCGTTCCGTTTAAGTTGTAAATATCGTGCATTTCAAATTTGTAGTGATCATACAAATCGCCTAATTGATTAAAAAATTTATCAATAGTGTGGCGATTGAACGCTGTTGCACGTGCCAGAGATGTTGCTTCATGCTTTCGCACAGATAGTCCATATTTAAACTTAAATAGTAAGAACCAGTCAATTCCTGTTTTCTTTGTTTTCCGGTTGTCCGGTATCGTGATATTATTTTTTATTGCGAATTCAAAAGCTAGTCGACGACATTTGTTTGTTGAGATTCCATAAAACATGTTACTTAATGATTTAATATAGTTTGCGAGGTCTTCTTCCATTTTTGTAGAAAAAATGCGATACTGTCACCCACACGCTTGTAGCCTGACTTTTTTTGCTGTATATCCTCATCAATTAATTGACATCTGATCGACAAAGCGCTTCGGTGTGGTTTTACTCACGTTAAACTATCGAGCAGACTGCCGCAGCTTACCACTTTGCCGTAAGGCACCTGCTGCCCTTTTCTGGACATCTATTGGAGTCTGTCCTCTGTGGTCTTTTTTGTATATTTTCGAGGCATAGGCTATTACTCTTCCACTTAAAAAAGACGATATAAGCAATTTAAAATGAGCACTATTTTTATTATTTGTTTTGGTTCTACTTGTAGACAACATCATAATTAATAGATTTTGTACCGGTAGGTTATATTTCTTGCTTTTAATAAGATTTGAACACGTGAACTTTCTGATTAGCTAGATTGAAAGGTTTTATTATCACATAAACTTACATGTAAATAGCTCAAGGTTATTTAATATTTTTCGGCATTACGCAGCCGACATTACAAATGCTTACCACTTGAAAGTTAAGTTATAAGTGTAATGGGGTAAGTTGGGACAGTGGTCCCACTTGCCCCCATGGCAATGTCCCAACGTACCCCAAAGGTGCCATTTTGAAACTAAGTGTTGTATCTTTACTTCACTTTAAGATCTAGGCCAGCTATAAATTTTAAATTACTACATTATTTTATCACAATCAGCATTGTTATCATTGTGGCATTAAACTATATACATACAGAAATAGTAAGCAACATACCTGCTTTTTTAAGATTAACTTTTTTTGCAAAAAATTGAATTTTTTCTTATCAGCTTAAATAAGTACTTGCTAACGACCGTATCGCATAACCAGTATTGTTGCTACAGCAAGATGTAGCCAATGTTAACGCAACAGATTATTTCAACCAACAGTATAAGCAGTACATAGGTTGGACCAACTTACCCCATGTCCCGATTTGCCCCAGTCTCCCCTACTGATTTCTGATTGTTTCTGTTATGACAATGCCAGTACCTTCTATCTTTACTACTCCTATTTACGTTTAAAATTGTAGATTTTTGATTACAATTTCAAATTTCCAAAAAAGTTACATCGTGCAACTCTTATCTTTTCCTAATTAGTCTTTTCGGATGACTGTCTTAACTCAGTTGAAGGATAGTCTAGCACCATTTCTCTCAATAACTAGAGGCTGATTTCTTAATTTATTTTCATACTTTTTCTTCACCACTTCTTTTGAAACCATTAGTTTGGTTGCACACTGTAAATATACGAGTCGTATTAATGCAATCACCTTGAAGAGAGCTATTAAGGTTATTCAAGCAGCTGAATATATCCGCTAAATATGCAAGTTTGCTTATCCACATTTTATCGGATAAAAATACTTTTAATGGGGAATGTTCATTTACGTAAAATTGATTTGCTTCTTCCCTCAACTCAAAAAGACGTGCAAGAGCGCATCCTCTCGAAAGCTATATCACTTCTGCATGAAAGATGAGATGGCGATTTTGCGCAGCCATACTCACACACAGTGCCTCAAAAAGCCTTAAATGCAATGCTTCCTCACAAGTAATTGACAATCTTAACTGTCGGATCATAATGCCATTTAATTCAGGTGACAGTTTCCGGGAAGCTAAATGTTCACAGCGAATTATGCAATGTGTAGACAGCAGATTTTTATTGGCAACTTTTTTTACTTTTGAGGTTGCACCCGAATGACAACCAACCATGCTGGGAGCTCGGTCAGTACACAACTATACACATTTTCCCCAATCTAAGCCTTGATCCAGCATAAGGAAAATCAATAATTACTGTTAATATTCTGTTAAAACTGTTCTACTTCTGAACTCGTCGGGCCTCCTTAAAGTATAAAATGGGAATAAATTGTTGTGGACCGGCAGAAAAGCTAATGTAGACTGGCGCCGGTCCGCGGACCGGCGGTAGAGAACCACTGATACAGAGTACATTTAAAATTCATCTGCTTCTCGACTTTGATGGTAGATGTAAGCTTCTGTATAAATCACAAATGGCACATAGATCATATAGACCTACAAAACTGGTCCAATTAAACATCTTTCAAAGAAATTATATCGAACAAAAAATATTGAACAAAAAAAACAATTAATGCCAATTTGAACTAATTGGTACCAATTGGTAATAGTTAACCTCGTGTCATATAGCTAGTAATTTTCTGTTAATCATCTTTGTTGAAAATGTTTATTGAACCAAAAAAGTTATTGATGTATTCACAAAAAAGTATCTTCATTTATTGGAAAAAATACTGAAACTGTAATCCTTGAAATCCAGTGTTATTGAATGATGAAAAATCCCGTTGCTGGCAACAATAAGGTATTCGCAACATGCAAACCAAGTATAAGCTGAAATAAAAATAAAAAACAATAAAAAATTTTGGTAAGAGCGATTTATTAAGCAGAATAAAATTTAAAACAGCTTGTAAGTTAAACTGGTTTTATCGAGTTTTCTTTCAAAATCGCAAATTAAAGAAAATTAATTCTTTTTCTCCTTTGCTTTTTCTAAAGCTGGAGTTCTTCGTGTGAAAGGTTTTTCAGGGGGGCACAAGCAATTGAGTGCAAACTGACTTGTTAGCTGCAATGACAAATTTTTTAGTTTACACCTTAAATTTTGGACGAAATTGGAGGCGCAACTTTTCTTTGCATGAAGAAGAGGAGTGTTTTGTTTTTATGAAGAAGAGGGGGCGCGAGTTTTGTTTGCGTGAAAAAAAGGGGCGCGTCTCAAAAAGTTAAAAAATCCTGTTCTAAAGCTTGACACAAAAGTGCGACTGACAACTGTAAAAAAAGCTCACTCAGCGGTTCGCAGAGAACATTATGCCGTATAAAAGTGTACGTTGCTCCAGCGGCCGAAACTGCAGAAAGCATTAATGAAAACTTCTTTTTTTTTATTGAAGTCTTTATGTGCTGTTGTTGCGGAAACACCATCGACAACAACAGGCAGGATGCAAACGTGTGAAGCATGGCGCCGACCACAAACAACACGAAGCAAGTTTCATGGAATACTGAAAAAAAGAACAAACTAATTAAATTCCAATGAAGTGAAAAAATAAACCATAAGATATCCTGTCAAGAAGGTACCTTCGCAAAAAAATTATTATTTTCCACTTGATATACCCCTTCCAGTTAATATACCATATAAACTAACAGGGGGGGAGCGAGTTCACTTTCAGTAAAATAAGACATAAGCCTAATTAGTTCAAATTCGATCAAATTATTTTAAAAGTTTACAATCGAACATTTTTAAAAATTTTCTTTTTTGTTTTTCTTGGCGGTTCCATTGATTTGGATAAAGCTTAAAAATCAAACAATATGTAAAATTATTGTTTGATTTTTAAGCTTAGTCTAAAAAAAATCTATTTTTTTTTGTAAAATATCGAGTTCTACTTCAAATACGGTTATATCATTGATATTCTTGATTTTTAAAAAAAGTTTTATCTACTTTAAAAATGGGTTTAATCAATGAAAGTCGTCGGTAAGACTTAAACTTAGACCTTACCTCAATGTCAAAATTCTTTTTTTAGTTTATATCTGAAAGATTCCAAAAAATTGCGTATTTGAAAACCCAAAACAAACCCAAAACCAAAACAATTGTTTCATCCTCATTTTGAAATGACCGAACTTTTAAAAGTTTTTAATTAAGACAGCCAAAAGCTTATCAAGTTAAAAAAGACTTTTTCAGAGAACTCTAATAAAAAAATTACTGTTTAGCCAAAAGTAACAAATTTGACGTAGCAATACACAGTCTATAAAAATATTTTAAATAATTTTACGAATGAATAAAAATTAAATGAAAAACCGCTTCTATTTGTGATTTACAATATCAACATGATTTTCAATGAGTTTTTCTTTTACAAAAAAATGAAAAAAGCAATATATAAGAATATTTTTTTGGAATGAATGGAACACAGAAGTAAATATGTTGACCTTCTATTGCTTGAAAAATACGTATGCTCAAAAAAATTTACTGCAAAGAAATCGCAAAAAGAAAAATAAGAAATTAACAAAAAAACTTAGGTTTGCCACATCCTAGCTGCTAAAAATCTTTAATTTAATTACTTAGAAAACATAGGAAAATTACTTTTGATTTCTCTTGAAGAAACGAGAGTTAGACCTAAAAGCGCAGAAAGTTCAAGAAAATTCGACCCCGTGGCTACTTTCATCAACATGCGTCTTGACCTGTAGAGCTGTAAGAATAAATTCTGCTATTTAACTATTCTTTAATTCTGTATCAAAAAAGTGATGTACACACCAACAACACGAGCTAATTAACCTGCTATTGATATTAATTTGATTTCATACCCGTTTTTTTTCGTCAAATGATTGTCTTGAATACCAGACCCAATATGAATATGCAGCAACATATCTTGGAAATGCTTGTATTGCGATTGAAATTCTCCAAACATATGCTTGTGGAGTGAGTGCGATCGAAGCGCTGATAGACGGAAGGTAATTTGGAACCTTAAAAGTTAATAGGTCATATTTGGTAATCAGTTTTTTTTTATTTTTGTTCAGCTAGATTGGACAAAAACTCATCGTTTTTGAAAAAGTACGACGTTTTTTTAAGTTAAGTAATTTTTTCAAATAACTAAAATTAAATAAGTCTTCTCAAAAAATTAACAGCAGTTTCATACAGTTTGCAAAAGAAATCAGAAACAATTTTTTTTTTGCAACAGTAAAAACTTAGTTTGTTTTACAGAGCAAATGATACCAAATGCACAATTTTATTGTACTCAACTTGGCATGATGTTCCGGTGGATCTCTCAAAATCGAAAAAAACGGAATACAATATCGCGAATCCCAGTGCCAGCAACGGAAAAGCCATGACGTAATTTGTAAAATCTTCTATCGACGCTGAGATGAGAAAACGTTGCTTCAAACTCAACTTTGCTTGACTTGAACTTTGCCCGAGAAAATCGCCTGAATCTTTCATTTTTTTAAGAATATACTGTATTTTCCAATTTTTTTTACTTTGATATTATTATTGTCTGTTAATTTTGCTTAAATGTTAGTTGAAACCCTAACCAGAAAACTTTTTAATCTAAAAATTTATCTTATACAACTGTTTTAAATCTTTCAATATTTTAAAAAACTATTTTAAAAGTTTGGTTCTTATCCACTTTTTTTAGCTTGTCAACGTTTTACTTGAAAACCTTTATATTAAGACTCGAGAGTGTTGTTTAAAAACGATTGTCGTAAAACTTTTTCATTACCCACACAATGACTACACAAGTACCACTCTCTGCACGAAAACCATTAAAATTAATATTCATATTCGGTGAAAGATTTTAAACTTATTACTAATTTCAGGTACTTAAAAATAATTTGATTCCAGTTAGGTTTCCCATTCAAAAATCCAAACTTGTTTTTATTAATAAGTTAGTGCATGGCTTTTCTGCTGTTCATTGGAACAAACAATTGTTGAAAGGATTTGACGCCAAAAGCAAAATAGCTGCGAGCCAACGTTTCGGTTCTAGCACTCTTTTATGGGTTTAACTCTCTCTATTGACATTGCCTACGCTGAGATCGCCATGAGATTATTGCGAACGTTCCGTAAAGGATTAGACAATTCCTTAAAGGGTTTTCTAAAATGCTTCACTTGCTGGGACAGGTGGTCAAACAAAAGTAAACTACCCTATGAAAATAAAGAAACTCGTATACAAGGTAAAGAGCAAAAATCCAACTTTTTGCTTATAGATTATCAGATAGATCAATTTTTCTCACTTTTTTTCAGAAAGCGGACCAAAAAACTCAGAATACAATTAATGCGACCTACTAAGAGATTCTTGGCTTTATTTAGCAAAAAAACACGTACAGTAGAATCAAAATGGTGACAAAAAAGTCTTCGCTCGTTTGTGAAGCATGATGTGAATACGTTTCTTTTTTTTGGTCTTCACTTTAATTCTACGGGATATTTTTTTAGTAATTGTCCAAAATATTCATTTTTCATTAAGTTCTTTGCTTGTTTTGTTTCCATTCGTCTGAAAACCTACAAATTTTTGGTTTTTAACATGAATATGCTTTGTTGGCCAACGAAGGTTTTTCTTGGTCTTCACTTTATTTTACGTGTTTTTTAAAAAAATTATACCCCTTAAAACCTGTAGCAGCATTCGCGAAGTTACTGAAGACCAAAAGCATAAAAAAGGTCTTGCATTTCTTATGCTACAGGGCATCATGAATTTGTGCAACTGTTAATAAAAAAAAAAGATATTACTACTAGTTATACCTACCAAATAGAAATTATTGGCTTAGCAAAAAGTGCATGGCTCACCATTAAAGACCTTCGCGGCCCAAAGGTTGAAAAGCACTGAGATGGCCGTTATGAAATGCAAAAATCTAATATCAATATTCTTCTTCAAAATTACCAAGTTCCAGTATATGCAAACAAAAAAAACCTTTAAAAATTTTACAAGCATCTTCCAGATTTTATTTCCAAATACAATATTCGATAATAAAAAATTGCGGTATTTATAAAAAAATTCTTGTACATATATGCGCATAGGCGTACCAGACGAAAAAAAAATTCAGGGGCAATTGAGTTTTGCCCAAATTTTGTGACGTTTGCCGGAATCTTAATTTTGTAGAACTTTACGGATATGAAAAGAAAATTTGTCTGAAATTTATGATGAAGACCAAAAAAAATCTTCACCTAAATTCATAAACTTTTTTCTGCAATTAGCAAAAAAAATTTTTTTATCCTTGTCATTGCCCCAAAATTCCTGATTTTGCCCAAATTTTTCTTATCGCTGCCCGAAAAATTCTGGTTTTGCCAAATTTTTTGAAACTTGGGAGGCAAAGTACCCCAGCAAGTACGGCTATGGATATGCGGTCACAATAAAAAGCACAGACTTTTTTGAAGCAGTTGCAATTGAAAAAGTATTTCATATCATTTTTTCTTTGTTACTCAAATGAATAGAAAAGGAGTAATTCCCCATATCCAAAGCAACCGTGTAGTGAAAAGCCAGATTGCTGAATATCAAAATATATTCGAAAAGTGAAAACCACGTGTGTGCTGAAACAAAATAAATAAAGTTGAAACATTTAAGATTAAAAAAAGCCAATCTATGAACAGAAAAACAAAATTAGTAATATTGTGCATGCAAAAAGAATGAAAAAAAAGTCAAAACATTTTGCGTATTCAGCCCTAAGCCACGGCCACGACTTTCCAAACAGGAATCAACGGATTCTTAAAAATAAATAACATCTGGGGAATCCTTAAAGCTATTCCCAGGGATGCGGAGGTGCAGCTGAGAATGGCGGATAAAGACGATTTTAGGGTAGGAGCTGAAGTTGGCGATGGAGCCAGTCATTTTAAAAATGGTGGAATGGAGTAGGAACAGACATCATAAAATTTCTAGAATGGAAAACTATTTATATTTTATTAATTCAGAAGTTTTTTAAACTTTTTGAGACGCGCCACCCTTTCTTCATGCAAACAAAACTTGCGCGCCCTTGACTATACCAAGAAAACTCAAGCCCTATCGTCATATTGTCCATTTTTATCCACAATTAAAGGTGAAGACTAAAAATAAAATTACTTTAAAACTGTGTCTAATTTCTCCGTTTTAATCGCAAAAAGAAAGTGATCTCTAAAAAATGGCCCTTGGCTCATACGGTTATGGTCATGTCTCTTCTTTTTTTTTCCATTTATTCCATGTCGATACAGCTATCTATTCAGTTTGCGGCCAGTTGCTCGCGCCTTCCTAATAAACCTTTTAAACCCCCAAGTTTAAGAAATCCTGTATTAATCGAATTATAGTAGATTCGTTAAACCAAAATTTTAAAAATACGTTTACAGCAAACTAATAGTTAGTTTCAATAGTTCTTCTTACGTAATATCGAGCCTAATGAAAATATTTTGACAACATTTAAAAAATCGTTATTATAGCAATTTAAGAATAGCATTACAAAAAAGGTTTGAAAGATGAAATAAATTTTCTCGTTCATGCCGGAGCTAAAATAAATTTCAGGATTAGGAGCTGTAGTTGGAGCTGGAGCGGAAGCCAGTTTTTTATAGTATCGAAGCGGAGTTGGAGCTGGAACCATAAATTTTATTTCTAGCTCCGCAGCCCTCGCTACGCCACAAAACATAAAAGTCGGAACAAATATTTAGTGGCCTGCGGTGCGTCAAGAAAGTATCGTATCGTTACACATCATTACAACACAAACGTAGCTTGCACTGTCTTAGAAAATTGTCAAAAAGTGCATTTTTAAACAATACAATAACATAACGAGATTAAGATTGAGCTGAACCGAGTTGATGATGATTGTCAATGAACGGCGCTTCGTACTTTTCGACCACGTTGCCGGCTGACTGTTTAGTCATTTTAAAACTAAAATTGCTCTTGAGAAAACAATTATTCAGACCGAAATATTTCGGCATTTCCTGTAGCAAGCAATCGCTACTCTGAGTTTACGCATTCGCCATTTCCTGCAGTTTTAAAACTAAATACATGATTTTTAGCTAACTTTTGACGGTTTGCGTTCAAAGCGGATTAGATAAAAGGACCAAAGCCGCTTTATGAATATTTAGAAAGAAGATGGAGATTACGTTTAAAAGAACTTATCTTATTAACAGAAATCATTCCACCAACTTATACTCACATGATGGAACGCAGAACAAATTATTTCGAACAACGATGGCAACAATAATTACAAATGATGCTGCGTGTACTGCTGCTGAATGCAACTTTCTTTTTAAAGAAAGCTTCAAGTGATTTTCTTCGGTGATTATCATCGAAAAAAGAAGAACCGATGAAATTTGATAAATCGTAGCACTTATCAGAAACAAAACGCAGCATCTTTCTTGAATAGCTGAAATCGTAAAAACAAACAAATATGAAAATGGAATCAAAACAGTGCAGTAATTTACTTCAAAAGAAAATCGTTTTTAAAAAATGACGTACGCATTAGATATTTGATAAATTAAAAAATTTATTTTTTAGAAAAGAAGAAAGCATTAAAAAGATTTATTTACTTTATCGTTTTTTAAATGATAAAAACCAATGCTTAATTTTTTTTCCAGTTTGCGTCATAAAATTAAAAACGTTTTCTAAAACTATTAAGTTGACGACATCGACGTAGATGGCGGCAAAAATCCATTTTTAAAACTTTATAAAACTACAGTATTTTGACCAAAATGAAGTTCATAAGTACATAATACAAATTCATACTTAAATTTTCTTTTGCAGGTATAAGGGTTAGCGCCAGCAGGGTTGCCAGTTCGAGAAAATTCGAAGCAGCCGCTGTTAGCATCAACATCTTTTTTAAAGGGAAAAACTGCAAAAACAAAAAAAAAGAAAGAAACTAGAGAGAAAATATGTAAAACAATTTTTTTACTCACAATTTTATCGAATCTCATTAATTTCAATAAAAAAAAACTTTTTGGGTAAAACCTTTTAATAACACTAAAAAAGTTTAGTGGTATGAATAAAAAAAAATAATTGTAAAAATGGGCAAGCCTCTTTAAAAAACCAAAAATTGGATCAAGTAAAGACGGTACATCCTACTTTGAAAAGGATGCATTATCTTTACTTGGTTAATTCAGGGATGTATCATTTTTACTTAGCCAGTTTGGCAATGTATAGGCCTAATCCTTACTAAACTTTTTTGGGATGTATAATTCTAAATAAAACATTTTAGACTCAAAACTTAACAATCCTAACCCTAACTCATATTTTATTAATTAATAGCTAGGGTTAAGGTCGGGTTAGGGTTAGGTAGGATTAGGATAGGGTTACGGTTAGGGCTAATTCTAACCTTAATCCTAACCCATATTTCATTAATTAAATTGGGTTGAAAGTAATGTTTTTGATTTCATTTAATAAAATTAAAAAAATTTTAAACAGGGTGTATAAACCTTTACCAGGCTAGTGTATGGATGTATGATCTTTACTAGGCTTTTTTTGAGATGTATGGTCTTTACTAGTAGCCCAAGGGGTGTACCATCTTTACTTAATCTCAAACGTTTTTTAAAGAGCGATAAAAAGCTACCATTTGTGAAGCTGGACAAAGATCGGTCACGTTTCTACTTCTTGTAAACCAAAATATTAATTAATTCTTTTGGTTATTTACTCTTTTGTTGAACTTCTTTTCGGTTTTAAATTGATAAATTAGTATAATATTATTAATTAATTCTTAAACTATGGGTTACAAGTAGAGAAAAACCTTTAAAACTTTACGTACAGTCGGTTAAAATCTAGTAGAAAAAAGTAATTTTTCTGGTCAAGCGCGAATGAACATTTCTGTTGGAGCAAAATAGTTTATTGTCTTACCAGGTTTTTGACATCGTAGAAGTGCTTTGAATACCAACACCAATAAGCGAAAACCAAAAGATATCTGGGAAAGGTTAGCAAAGTAATGGCTATTCTCCAAACGTAAGCTTGTGGCGTCAGTTGAATTGAAGTTAAAATAGACGAAAAATAATTCCAGACCTTTGGAAAATAAATCTTTTATACTAAGGGAGTCAAACTTGTTTAGTCTGGTGGGTCACACTGACAAAAACTAGATTGCACACAGGCCCGGTTTAGCGATGCAACTTAGAGTTTGCTTTTTATTTTGAAATCACCCAAGTAATGCATAAACCCAAATAAAGTAAAATGATTACAAAAGTAAAAGTTGAGATTAAATATCAAGTTGAAATCTTAGCTCGATGAGGCTTGGTTTAACTCCCCGGATGTATACATTTAGAAATATATTCCAAATTTACAAATTTCTTGAAAAATTTTTTGTTTAGTCAAAATAAAAAAATATTTCTTGATAGTTCTAATGAAACTTAACAAAAACATAAAACTGAAATACTGCGATTTTTGTAAGTACTGTAACTACTGTAAATCTAAGGTTTACTAGCAGTTACCTGGCAAGAAGGACCAAGTGGTTGTCGAACATCAAATATGGTAGACCAAGTTATGGAAAGACCAAAGTTAAAGCTGCTGGATTTTTTAAAATCAAAAAACATTGACCAGAAAAACATAAAGCCAACTGCACTTAAAGGGATGATAATAAAGTATAGAGCAACTGAGCGTATCATGTAAAGAAAAATGTTTTGATGGTCATCTCCGTGGTTTTGTTGATTCGATTTAAAATATTCTTTTTTCATTTGAAAAAATTTTTTATTTGCTCTTTGTAAACGTCCTCCTATAAATTTAGATAGGGTAAAAATACCTCAGATTAATCTGTTGACTTCACCACGGATCAACAAATATGATTTAAAAATAGGTTAAGATATGATTAAAAACTAATATGAATTAAAAAATGGGTTAAGATATAATTAAAACCTAGAGAAATTCAACTCTATGGCCAACAAAAAAACAATAGAATTATTTGATTTACTACGATTAAAAACAATATTTCTACTAATTCAGAAAAACACAGATATGTCTTGCAGTTTCTGCGCAAATGAATCTCTTTTCATTGCAAATTTTTTGTTGTTCATCAGCTAAAATAATGCTCCCCAATCTTTTTACACTCACGGCACACAAGAACCTTTCAAAATTTCTGCGCACACTTTGACCAATGCTAAGACGAGATTTTTCAGGTCTTCGCTACATTTTGAACGTTTTTTTTTTAATCTGAAGTGTTAAAAAACGCAAATCGAATACAAAACAAGAATCAATGGAATCAAATGAAGACAAAAAAAAAACTTCAACTCAAACTTGAATGCCTAAAGTAGTTAATTCTATTTTTTGCCACGTTCAAAATTGGTCTTTGATTAAAGTTCAAAAGTACAAACACTAAAACCTGATCAACTGTACTTGAACAAAAATTAAAGTAATAAATCGACCAACTTAGTGTCTACATGTTGACATCTTTATAAAATAAAAAATTTTTCGGTTTACAGTTGCAAATATCAAAAGCCAAATAATTACTATTTTACAGAATTTTAAGATTTAAAATTATTTTTCAAAATTAGGTTTTTTTCTTGCGACATTTATTCTTTGTTTTTATGTTTCTGCAAGGAAATTCAATTATGTCGATTATAAACATGGGTTATAAACACAAGCGTACGCATGGGAGGTTTTAGGGGTCAAAACTATAGCTTTGACCGAAAAAAATTTGTTAAAATAATGGGAAGATCTTTTTTTGGTCTTCAGTCGCATGGCATTTTATTTAATTATTCAATAATTGAGAATTAGAACATAAAAAAGTTAAAGACCACTAAATAAATTTCCGCTTTTATTTTATTTGTTTCAGGTCTTACTTTTTGTAAAGCCATCACTGCTTAGGCCTATAGAAGCGTGATCGTGTTTTTGACTCGCAAAACTCCCAATGAAAAATTTCTGCTCACGCCACTGGTTATTAATTAGGGCTTGTTTTCCTACGAGCGTTGGCGGGAGTAATCTTTTTTTGTTTCATTGATTCTTTTGCTTCTCTTAGTGCTAAAGCGAGAAAAAACGCGTAGTGGAAACGAGCCCTAGTTTTGGTCTCATGGGTGTAATAGAATAAGAAAAAACCCAAAAAATAAACAAACAAATACAACAAATTGTTAAGTTATGTATTTTTTGTATATTCATAGATTGAACTAGTTTTTTAAATATTATTTAGAAAAGCAAGATTACAATAACCTTTTTCTACTTATTATTTATTTACTATATTCAGGATTACCTTTTCGTGCTTATTTTTGTAAACTTTGTCATAGAAAATTTTTAATGTGCTTATTTTTAGGAACGCCGGAAGCGGGGTTCAGGGGGCAATTTCCCGTGCCAAACATTTTTGGGACAAAAATAGAGAATTGGTTGTGCTTATTTTTTGATCGGTTTGAGTGGTAACCTGACTATATTTTACCTTTTTTCTCAAAATTTAAACGTAAATAAACCTGACCGTCTTTGACCTTACTTCACTTTATTTTAACAACAAACTCTTCTAAAGATAGTTATAATCTAATTTTATTAAATTATTTGCTGTTTTCTCTAAACTTTTTTATAGTTAAATATCTAGCTTAGCGTTTTTAATAAAAAAAAACATCAATTATGTTTGAGCTACTATTCACCTTGCCGATCGGAGAACCAAATTCTTAGGAAACAGATGATTGGAAAAAAGCCACTTGGGTTGAGCTTGTGATGTCGCTCTGCTTCGTTTGTTTATCTGCTACTTGACAAGCAATTATAATTTTTAGGTCAAACAGAGTAAAAAACAATCTTTTCGTCATCAGGATAGATTAAAATTTGTTTTTAATAATTTGTGTGACATTTAACGTTACAAAAATTTTTTAAATCAAATAGGCATGGGTCTAGAAACAAATGCAAATCTAAAAACTATTGTTCACACTATTGTTTAGGGTTGTAAATTTGGGACCAGTTTATACAATCCCGGGATCGGGATTTCCCGGTATTTTAGACTTATAATCCCGGGATTATTCGGGATTGAGCAAATAATTAAAAAAAGTAGTATGGAAAGAACAAAAACCTCTTTATTTCTTGTAATATTGACGCTGAAATATAAGAGCATCTAGAGTGGCATCATTCATTTGGCTCCTGATTTTGCTAACAAACTAACAGTGAAGCGTAGTAAATAAAGTCTGTAAAGTTATTATACAAACTGAACTAAATAAAAAAATAAATAAAAAAAGGAAGTCACGATTTTAGGTTAACTTGAAAGCTAGAGAAAACTTAGGAACAGTTGTAATACACTATTATCAATCTACTGGTCGCTGAATGAAAAAGGCAATAAATTGAATACATTGCAGTACGCTTTTTCCTTAGGTTTCCTATCATAGTTTCCATCCTAATACGTTACACAACACTTTCTACCCATTTGCTTAAATGAATCTTTAGATGTGCTTTCTTAACAAATATGCTACTATTGCTTGTTTTTTCTTTGCGTCTTGTTACTTTATTTATATACCTGAAAGCACATAACTCTTAATTTGCCAGTGACCAACTAAACTACTGTAACTGTAAGTAAGTGTCTATGCTTTCCTATGCTCAATTCCGCAAAGCATTGCGCAAGGGAACACAATTGTTCCAATTTCATTAAAAATGTGGGCCACAAACAATGCTGTATGACATCACAATTTATACTGCTAGTTAACTACACAGTACTGACTTCTTTACACTGTGTGCGCTCGTGTCTTACACTCATTCTCTGGGCAGAAGCTGAGCTATCAGTTAGCTGCTATAGAGCACATCATACTGTTTCCATCAGCAACTTTATCGAGTGTAGAAAATAGTAACTTCATTTAGTCTCTGAGACTCTGACTCCACTCATGTAGAGCAGCATGCCAGGAAAAGGGTTTTGCGCCAAGAATATGACTGTAATAATTGCAATGTCGGATATATTACAACTTCAAGATGGTCATCGTATCCAATTTTATAAATTCCGAAAATAAAGAATAGTGCAAATAACAGGTCGTAAATTTACGAAATACAAGTTTGGCGCATCTAGCTAACCCTTGCGGTGCACCATTTGAGAAACGCTGAGCTAGGGTACGCAAAACTTAATTCTGTACTTTAGAATTGTAACATTACATGATGCTCACTTCCGTAGGCTGACATAAAACGGTCAATCAGGGGTATACTAAATTTAATAAGTCCCGGGATTTCTAGACATATAATCCCGGGATTGGGATTGGAAAAAATACCCCAAATCCCGGGAATTCGGGATCGGGATTTCCCGGGATTACAACCCTACTATTGTTGTTTAATTTATTACCCAATTTATTCTAATTCTTTCCTTATAAATTTATTTAAACATTTTTTGAGACTCGATGTAGTCTATTTGCTATGGATTTTTGAAAAAACGATTTAGTTTTTTTATCGTCAAAACAATTTTTTTCTTGAAAGAAATTTGAAATAATTTTCGCCGCTCCAATTTTTGCAATAAACTACAAAATAATTGATTAGGCCTATCAACTATAAACAAAGAGTAGCAATTTTTTTTAAAAGAACAAAACACTATTTTATAAGAAGGCTAAAAGTAATTTATTCTTTATAAACAGCATTTTGAATTTAGCGTAAGGTCAATGCACAAGTATTACAAATATTTGCAATGGTTGGTGAATCTAGTTTGGTGAGTCCAAGGTTTAGGTTAGTTCAAATAAAGTTAATATATTCGTCACTTCTGAACTTGTGGCCGAATCCCAGGAGGAGAGGAGTTGCTAAACTCCATATTCTATCCTCAGGTAATAAGCAAACGGGCTGATAAGTATTGGAGATGAATCTCCGAAATGAGTTGAGCCCTTGCGATAACCGTCCGCCGATTCATTCATACAAGTGTCGTGAAATTATTAAATTTTTCTTTTTAAAACCCTTTTTTGGTTTGCTGAAATAAAGGTATAAATTAATAACACATTACTATTAAATGCATTAAGTATCATTAATTAATTTTTAGAATACGTTTTTACCACGTTTTACTAACGAATCGCTTTAAAATTATTTTGCGTTCTTTTCCTTTTTATGTGGACTGTTGCCAAATCAAAATTTTAATTTTCTAATTTTGCTGATGATCTTTTAAAATAAGTAGCGCGAACAGTATTAAGGGCTATAAAGCACATTTATTTAACATAGCGCCCTTGAGATTTAGAGCTCTGCTTCAACTGCTAGCGGTTAGTGTTGAAATTTAGTTATACGAGTACTTAATTTCTTTGGTGTGCTCTTTGGGTTCTTGTTAGGTTTTAGTCTAAAGCAGTAGTAGGCAAACTACGGCCGACGGGCCGGATTCAACCATTTCATATGTCCGCCAAGCATTCAATGTAAATAGTGTAACAATTAAAAAAAAACACCAATTTTTCAGCCTCTCCTCCAAGATTGAGTCACAAATCAAAGCAAAGACCTTTTTTTGGTCTTCAAGTAAGTTGGAAGAACAAATTTACGTTGTAAATACTAATGCAGCTCTCGATCAAAATCAACTTCTGAATCTGGCCATCGAGCTAAACGTTTGCCCAGCTCTGGTTGCCCAGCTCTGGTAAAAAAAGTTCAAGTCTGACTATACACACTTTGCCTTGTCGTCGGAACAATAATTCCTTCACACAAATTGCGAATAATTCATCTGCTAAATCGAAGCGGTTTAATTTGAAAACCGTTAGAATGGTTTTTGGTTTGAAGCAAAGGCTATTTTTTAGACATCACTACACTGATTAAAAAGTTTCATGCAATTAATACATATTTTTCTATAACCTATTGCTCATAAAGAAATTAACGTTGCGCTTTTTTTATAGCCTCCAAAAGACTGACTACCACTTATCCATTGCCTATAGCAGGTTTTCTACAGGCATCTTCCCATTTGCTACTCGCTTTGGCATATATAGTTTATTCGAAAATTCTTTCTCGAGGCAATTTGCTGACTAGTGATGGCTTTAATAGAGTGCGAACGGTGCAGCCGCACGGAGACCTCCCTAAAATACATCGAAAAGTGCCCCCCTTACACAAAATACTGCTCTATTTTTTCATAGTAATACCAGGATGTCGATGGCATGTCAAAAAAAAAAAAATTTTTTTATTGTTAACTTTATTTTGAGACACTAAAAAGTGGCCTTTCCTAAAGCAATGACTATTTTTTAGAGACCACACTGGTATGGACGCTTAATAGTGGCCCCCTTAAAATGAAGACATTTTTTATTTATTTTTTTATTTTTTTAGGGACAACTTTGTTTTGAAACACTAAAAAGTGGCCCTCCAAGTCAAACGACAACTTTTTTTAGCAAACAAAATGCTTTGGATCACCCAACAGTGGCCCCCCTAAATAGAAGACCTTTTTTTAGCAATCACTTTGTTTATATACACTAAAAATGGCCCCCTCTATGATAATGACATTTTTTGGGATTGCTTTGCTTTGGAAGACTAAATAGGCCTAGTGTTCCCCCCTTACTTTTCTTGCACCGGGCCTCCCTTTTCGTAAGACCATGATTTCTGCTGAAATAATATTTTTATAAAGTAGTCCAAGATAGACTTCAACTGACGTTTTCTGAAAATCTAAAGTAAATTTAATAAAAATTTATGTAGGCCTACAAATCTGTTTTGACAAATACTGCATTTGCAATCGTATTCTTTTGGTTACAAATTTACAACTACAAACTATCTTCGCTCGTCACACTGTCAAGGTAAATTGCGGGATCAGAATGAGATGTTATTGCCAAAACATTGCGTACAGTTGTACTATTTCTGCCCTACCTGACGGTTGAATACTGGGTGCCAGTCTGGTGTCGCAGCGCACACACTCGCCTCATAGACAGTTTCCTAAATGACGCCTTACACGTTGTCACTTATTCACATTTTTTGGCATCCAGCCTGGGATTTCCGAACTAAAAGAGACATTCTCTTTGGGTAACTGTGGACTTTGGACCTTGACCATATATTGCATAGTCTATTAAGTAGGTCTTGAGTAGCGTTGGGATCCCGGGAAATCCCGATCCCGAAATCCCGGGATTTTAACCTAGTTTTGCTAATCCCGATCCCGGGATTACAATGTTATTCAACAGGGGCGGATTAGCCCGGCGGGAATTTGGGAGTTTCCCAGTGGGCCGCTCGACTGTGGGCCGGTCCAGCAATTCACTGGGCTGCCTCAAACCTAACTTTAAGAAGCTAACAAATGATCAAGAATATGAACCAGTTCCATACATAATGATTTCGCGATTATTTTTCAGTTGCAGTATTTTTGCATAGTTTACCGGTATCTATAATTTTCTTATTGTGATTTGTGACTTTCGTGACTTGACGTAAAATAATAAATAAAGAGTCAGTGGTAACTTCTTTTCCTAATTTGCAGTACTATGACGTAATAAAGAGTTGCAGGGGAGCTAATATCGCGTATGCCACATACGGTTTGTTTACCATGCATTCTCCAGGCCTCTCTAAATTTTAAGTAGTGGAAAAAGAAACGAAAAAGCTGAAAGGTGGAGCTGAGAAAGAGCGTAAAAGAAAGAAAAAGAAATTGAAAGAAATTGCTGTCAAATTTATGAACATTCAGGAAGCATTTGCAAAAGCAAGCACCTCAACGGAAAGCCAAACGACAGTTAATCCCGCTTTGCTATTAGAACATCAAGATCAGCATCAGTCTGTAAGTTATCATGATGTACCAGCATCAGATTTAGTAAATCAAAATTGCTCTGACATATCTATTCCGCCAGTATCAGAAAGCGAAGTACAGACTGCAGAGCCAGACAGCCTCATCCAAGATAATCCTGAAGTATGTTCTGCTCCCCTAACGCAAGTTTCAGAAGTTCAACGAGATCAGTCTGTAATTCCTTCTGAGACTGCGTACCACTCGTGGTTTGTAAAACCAAAACGAGATAAACTAACCGAATATTTCGAGTTTCACCCACATCAACCAGAAACAACTAAATTCAACGCTACAAATATATACTTCCGACCTGATGACTCTGGAGGTCGTTTGCAGCAATTATGGCTCTCGTATTGTAAAGAAAAAGAAGCTTTGTTTTGCGATCTTTGCATTGCATATGGTACTATTACTAGTAGCAATCAGAACCCCAGTAAATTTCTAACGGGTTTCAATTCGTGGAAAAACATTTACCAACGAATTGATGAACACGAAAGTTTTCAAAAACACAAGGCATGTGTTGAAGCTCATGTACAATTCAGCAGCAATAAAACAGTAGTAGACCTATACTTACTGTCAGTCAAACATCATTACACAACAAAACAGGTCATGCAAAGAATACAAATTCTCGACAGATTCGTCTCCATTGTGAAAATAATTGGAAAACGGGGAACGAGCTACATGGGAACAGGGAGTTTGGCAGCGTTGTCTACTTTATGTGATGAAAAAGTTTATCACAGAACATTTTTAAAGACTGCACTTCTTGTGAAGTACGATAACATTCTAAAGTGTCATTTGGAAAGTTTTATTAAACTAGTTGGATAGAGATGAAGTGTGCTCAATGTGGGAGATCGCATAAATGTTTAAAAACTATGAGATGTTTGGGGTAAATCTGATACTAACTTATTTGCAACATCGACAAAATAGTTATTAAAATAATTAGTAATCTGGAGAGAGTCATTCACCAAATTATTGTTTATGGATATGGAAGAACACTGATGATTTAACTTTACCTAATTTTTTGTTTAGGCCTATATTTTTTTAGGTCTCTTTTAAATTATTACTCAATTTTTAAAATGTTTTACTATAAAACTTTTTAACTAAAATGCCCTCAGGCCATTTATCCACGTCAAGAGCATTTTTTTGACTTACATTTATTATGGTGATTTTGAATGAAGAATGTGAATTGAATTTGGTAGCCAGCTTTGTGCATGCTACTTCAGCTCCAAATTAATTAGTTACAAAGTCTTTTACTTCATTGGGTAAAGTATTGGGTAAAAATCTTGTGGCAAACACATGAAAGGGTTTGGATGCAACTTTGAAATTGGTGTTTTTTATTTTCCCAATGTTGTTGATTATATTTTTGGTTTCACTGTTATCCATTCTTCGCATTTTTGAGTAAATGGATTAGGAGATGGCCTTTATTTTGTTGATTTATTTTGCACCACACTATTGTAACTAGGTCTGTTAAAGTTATGATTAGAGGTACATGTTGGAGTGGGCATATGAGAGACCTCAGGCTCAGAGACAAGCTTATTTGGATTTTGCATTGTAATTGCTTTTTCAGATAGTAAGCAAGAGACTTTATCATTTATATCTTTTACTTTATTTGACAAAATCAAGCGGCAACGGATTTTACGCGTCGAGGCTACGATTTTTTGATTTGTTGTAAACGGCGCTTCTCACACCACCCGAAAAAGCAAAAGTGATTTTATCTAATTCTACAGTAATATAAAAATTTAACCCGTAAAAGTCATAATCGGATCATTAGTTTGAATCCGAGAGCTTTAAAGATCCTGTGCCCGTTTCCTAAAGTAATTTTTTTGCGATCCTTTGCAGTCTGCACTCTGTAGCAACTAGCAATTAGCAAACATTTCAATATTCGTAGTTGTGTTTTAAACAGCAATATTGAGAAATCATATTAAAGAAAAAACAAATAAAACTTTTGTTTGTCGACTGTGCTGTAAAACGTATTTACGTTATACCTTCATTCAGTTAGGTTTTTTTTTGAAGCAAGCATTCTTAAATAAGAAAAGCTTGTACAAACTGACCTACCGGTATCTTAACTTTTTGTTAAAAATGCCTTATTATTTAACTGATTTATGCGAACATTTGTTGCTAATGAGCGTTTGTTTGAGATAATTAATCTGATATTAGTGTTGCGCTTCAGCTAGTTTTGAATTCTAAGAAGTGAAAAGAAGTGAATGCTTTTGAAATTAACTCAAGTACTGCAGCTATCTTTAAAACAACTTATTTAAAGAAAAGTGATGAAACTTTTATGATTCTGAAGACAAGACAATAGCTGTTTTATTGTGTATATGTTAGAATATATATAAGTCAACCAATATTACAAGACAGTAACATAAAATTTTTTGTCTGAATAAAGCATTTGAAAAGCAATGGATAAATTTTTGATAGAGAAGAGATTAAATTTGAAGTACAAAGCTTACTGTAATCCATGGTAGATGTTGCATGTTTAGAAACATATGTGAACATACAAAAAGTGAAATATAATATATTTTTTAAAAAGTTTTAGAACAAGTATTAGGGACATTATCATTATATAATTGCAATTTAAAATAAATTGGCCCACTTGACACTGGTGTTACCTTATTTTATGAATTTTAAGTTATCTATGTGGATATAAAGTAGTTAAATGACATTGTGCTAGATTATTATATAAGCAGCAAGCACGGTTACTATCCAAACTGAAAAAAAAGTAAGCACAACCAATTGAATAAAACAAATTTGGTTCTTTTCAAAAAGTCACAGTAAGTGATTTTTGTTTGATGAACTAACCCAGATCCCCTACAGTTACTATTGCTTCTTGAAAGATCCTTTTTTTCTTGGTTTCTTTTTAATTCCAGTCTAGTGCTAAAAAGGGAATCCCGGGTTAGTTTCATAAAAAAAATTGCTTATGGTGACTTCTTGAAGAGACCCACAAACTTTAAGTGTTTTGCTATTTTACATAGTGAATACAATTTTTAGTCTTTACTTGATTTTAAATGTTTCTATGTCCAAATAAAAAGTAAAAAAAGGTCTTTAATTAATCTTTAACCAAAACATGACTATCTGTTGCATCATTTTACCAGAACTTACATACTTTTAAAAAATTGAAATATTTAAAAGATTTTTTTTCCAAAATTTATCTTACATAAACCTTGTTAAATTAATTTGGTCTCTTCAATAAGCAACCATTGAGCAATTTCTATTAGTGAAACTAACCCAGAATCCCTTGTGGTATTATTGTTTTTTGAAAGATCCTTTTTTTCTTGGTTTGTTTTTTATTGGCTCCTAGTGCTGTAGGAGGGATTCTGGGTTAATTTCACTGACAAACAACAGTTACAGTCTCATCTTGAAAAGACCCAATTAATGTTGTTTCTGATAAGTTTTAATAAAATGAGTTATCTAAGTGAAAGTTTTGTGCAATGTAAAAGTTAAAGAAAAAAGCTATTGCTATGAGTTACAATAAAACCATGTTTAAATCTTGTTGAAACCATGCAGATGTGCAGCTGCTGCAAAATAACTTAAGACTTATCTAATTGAGAAAAACACAAAGTTAAAAAAATAATTAAAAAAAAATTTAGTCATATTACCCATATTTTTGATGATCATTTGCAAGATTTTGAACATAGACTCACTTCAATTTCTAAAGTGTTTCATTGTCATTTCTTGACACCACACTTTTTTGGGTCTTTTCAAGAAGTTATCGTAAACAATTTTTTTCAGTGAAATTAACCTGGAATCCTCCTTTGAGCACCAGGATGGAATGAAGAAGAAACCAAGAGAAAAATAATTTCTCAAGAAGTGATAGTAACTGCAAGGAATCCGGGTTAGTTTCATGAACAAAAATTGCTTATGGTGGCTGCTTGAAAAGACCTGCTTTTTTAGCTCTATTTGCAGGGTTTCAAGGTGTTTTCTTTTCAATCATTGTGTTTTTCATTTTGTGCCAACAATTTTTGATAGAATTTAAATTTACCCCATTCAAGAATATTTATTTGTATTTTTTTCAAGGCATCTTGTTAACCCTTTTGGGTACACGACAATTTGGCGGCGCAAACTTGTCGGTTTTGGGTACGCGACAATTTGGCGGCGCAAATTTGTCGGCAAGCCAATTTGTCGGCGAGCCAATTTGACGGCGAGCCAATTTGACGGCGAGTCAATTTGGCGGGAAAATAGATAAAAATGATTTACATTCACTAGCGTTGAAGCGACAGCAAAAAAACTTTGTTATGTCACAAAGGCAATGGAAAAGGCAATTGTAAATGTTCAGCTGATAAGAGCGAAAATTTTAATTTAAAGTTGTTAAATGCGTTAAATTTAGGGATGTTTCTGGCCGAATATTTATCTATTTGAATTTACAATAGCGTAATTTCAAATATGTAAATTAAAAAAGGTACTTGAATAGTTAAATTTTCGAATCACGGTCGTTTAATCTTTTACGTCTTTTACAAGAAAGTGCAATAATGTAGCTTACTACAAAGACTACAGGTTTGAAGTTTTACGGGCGTACGAAGTTATGACGTCATAATAAGCATTTTACTATATCTAAACAAATCTATTCTGGTTGGCACGCATAAACAATTTTTATTAACTATTTTTTTTTTAGTTCTAACAATTTGTTTCGTCTATAGGGCTCGTCAGAAAGTAATCAAAAATTTGAAAAACAAATACAAAAAGTAATGCTTAAGAAAGCGATAAAAAGTCGGCAAAAGAACTTAAAATAAAAAGAAAATTAGGGCAATTACGGCAGTGATTAAAATTGTAAAGAATCAAGACAGAAGGTTAGATCAAGCCAAATAGCAAAGCTTACAGAAGCTAGTATATACGGCGGTTACAAATCGTGTTTCATTAAATTTCAATGTGTAAAGTTTTTTTCCTTTGCTTACGCTTAAGTTTCCAAATAACAAACGAATTTATTGGAAACAGAACGCCCTAAAAATGCTTTTAAAAAAATTAAAGATTTTTATGCGTTCTATTATTCCATTGTAGAAATTATTCTATTGTACAAACCTGATTGAATTTTTGTATCTTTTGTTTCGACTTGTTCCCGTTGTATTGTTAAACATTTTTTCATACCGGTAATCAATGTTTTTCAGAAGTCGTTAATTGCACAGCTGCGATTAATGCAACGAAATTGTTCTAAGTTTTCGCAGGCGCGTGAATTTTGTGACATCAAAAATGATGGCGTTTATGGTCAGCACGTAGGTAACAAATAAGCATAGCGCCTTCAAATTTGCACTACAATAATTTTGTTCAGTTATATTATGAAAAGATTAAATACAAATTTATCCCGCCGAATTTCGCCGTTTATCTGTACCCACAATCCTAGAATCATTAATCATGATATTAGCCATATTAATTCAAATTTGGAAACAATGGCGTAAGCAAAGGAATAAAACTTTACACATTAAAATTTAATTTAAACAAATTGTAACCGCTTTAACTTTATAATTACTGCCGTAATTTTCTTTTTGTTTTAAGTTCTTTTGCCGACTTTTTATCGATTTGTTAAGCTTTACTTTTTGTATTTGTTTTTCAAACTTTTGATTACTTTCTGACGAGCCCTATAGACGAAAAAAACTGTTTATGCGTGCCAACCAGAATAGATTTGTTTAAATATAGTAAAATGCTTATTATGACGTCATAACTTCGTACGCCCGTAAAACTTCAAACCTGTTGTCTTTGTAGTAAGCTACATTATTGCACTTTTTTGTAAAAGATGTAAAAGATTAAACGACCGTGATTCGAAAATTTAACTATTCAAGTACCTTTTTTAATTTAAATATTTGAAATTAAGCTATTGTAAATTCAAATAGATAAATATTCGGCCAGAAACATCCCTAAATTTAACGCATTTAACAACTTTAAATTAAAATTTTCGCTCTTATCAGCTGAACATTTACAATTGCCTTTTCCATTGCCTTTGTGACATAACAAAGTTTTTTTGCTGTCGCTTCAACGCTAGTAAATGTAAATCATTTTCATTTATTTTCCCGCCAAATTGACTCGCCGTCAAATTGGCTTGCCGACAAATTTGCGCCACCAAATTTTCTTGCTTCGTACCCTTTTTTGGCCTTGTAAAAGTGTGCACTATTGTGCATAACCACCTCAGAGCCTTGAATAGAAGAAGTTGAGCAGGTGCTCTTTTCATGACTTGTGGGTAGAGTGATCAGCATTTTTTTGTTTTTTGGGAGAAGCTTTAAACTTTCGGTTCCTTCCTATCCAGAAAAACATCTCCTAATCATCATTGACAGATATTTAATGATTAGAACAGTGTGTTGAGGGTCAAAACAATTGGATGATCTTAGGTGCTGCACAGTGCTTTCAAAGCATGGAAATTGCTTTCGTTGGATAGTATCACTTTCCTGCACAGTTTAATGGTCCAATGTGTGTATTTCTTTGCAAATCCAAAATGTTGCTTCTTAATTTGTTCATTAATTAAAGTTTTTTGCTGCTTTAAGACTAGGAAGATTCAAGCCTTTTTGATCTGGACTATTAGAGTTTTTATCTGTTTCAGCAATTCTGGATGGAGATTTTCCTGTTCCAAGACTGTCAAACTCAGGTTCTTTGTAGTTTTTGTTTCATGATTGTGCTAGTTAGTCAACATGTTTTTCTTCTTCTCCACTAAACTTATGCTTGGAAACTGTGTTTTTTGGAATAAACTTGGAAGCTCTTTGTCTGCATTTAAAATTCTCATGATGATTGTTTTTCCTCTTCCCCTTTACTCACATGTAACCTTTATTGGCACATTTCGCTGCCTCCATGCTAGAATATGAGGTTTTTCTTTATCTGTAGTACATTTTCCAGGCATAATAAGTAAATTACCAAGATATTCTCAATAATACCCACAAACTTTCACTTTTAATTCTTTTACAACTTTGTGTATGATTCTACCATGTCTTACTCTGAATTTTCATCACAAGTTTTTAAATAAAATTTTATTATTGTCTTAACAATTGCTTAATGTCTACTTATCAGAAATTATAATTGAATTAATTAAGAAATAATTGCCTTCTGTGTTCTAGAGAATGGTTTAATATTTTATGGCAATGAAAACATGGAAAAATGATCCCAGTTTCAAGTTATTTTGCAGTAGCTACAAGAATTGTAAAAAAATGTTTAATGGTTAAAGGGGATACTGAGAAAGAAAAGTTGAGAAACTCTTGCTACAATTTGGAAACTACGAGTACTTAGATTTGTAGCATTTATTTATCAATATTCGCGCATTTATGTTCTAACCTTAACAAATCCTTTTTGACTTCATACTTATATGCACAAAGTTATTTTAACTCTTTGTTTAACTTTAATAATTATTGCATTGACTAGCAAAACACCAGTAAGTAAAACTAACAATTTTTATTATTGTACAATAATTGTTGGACAAATATTGTTTGATTGTTAAGTGAACAAAAAGTAACAATTGTTTTTTAAAAAATGCTTATTATTTGCTGTTTATATTTATGAATGGTTGTAATGTAAATATGCTTTCAAATTGCTATTTGTTTCTCTTTATAAAAGGTCAATATCAAATTAAGTTTTTAATCTTGTTTTGAGTTTATTGAAAAAAGAACCCTCACTAGTCACTAGTTAATAAAAACAACTTAAATTTCTTCTAAGGCTGAAAGCATTCTATAAAAATTATTATGATTGACTTTTGAATGTCCAAATTGTAACAAACTGGAAAAATTTTTTCATATTTACAATGTAGCTGTTATTTTGTGTATCAAAAAAAAAAAACAACAAAAAAAAAACAAAAGTAAATACAATGTCATTTTGATTTCTATTTAGATTTTTCTAAGTAACCAATTGAGTTCAAGAATTTTTTTTGTATAATTTTTTGATTTACTAAACTAATTTTAAATTAATAATTTCTATTTAAAAGTGCAATTTAATGATTTATTCACTTTAATAATTGTAAAAATGTTATTTTTTGTTTTTATTGAGATCATTGTATGACTTAGAATGTTATTTTGTTAAAATTTCAAAGTAAAACAATGGATTGGGGAAAAGAATTATGGGTGAGTATATGTTACATCTTAAAAAAAAGTTTTTGAACTAATGCATGATTTGTTACATTATGGTATAAGCATAGACTTAATGCAAAATAGATTCAAGACTGATAGTAGTGTATCATTTAAATTCCAGAATTTTTGTTTATTTGTACTGATTCTTGTTTATGAAATCAAAACTGCCAGTAGTTCCTTTATATTACTCAAGTAAAATTAAAATGTGTATATTTAAAAATCTTTAAATTATAAACTTTGTTTTCATCTACATAAATTTAATTATTTTCATATATGTATAGTAGTAGTGTTTGACTAGATAAGATGGTTTTTGTAGTTTCTGCTTATATATTTTTAATTTTTTTATTGTGTTGTTGATGTGCTTAGTTTAGACCTGCATGAGTACAACTAAACCTGTCATCCTGTAGGTAGATAGGAGAGAATGATTTATATACACATAAAACTGATGCACAGGAGTTTATAAGCTATCTAAGTTTTGATGGTTTAGAAATGCCATAAAGATTCAACCATAAAAAAATTTTTACATTGCATATGTGCAAATTTTTGTCAATGAAAAAGTTACTGGCCAAATATGAATATGCAAAACTGCTTGGGGTAGGAATGGCCTGCAAAGTATCATACCATTCACATCTTTAGCATATAGTTTTGTTAATTTTAAAACTGTTATTTATTTATCTATTTAGATTTTTGTAAGCATTATATTATGTAGCATGTGTAATAGTGTGTATCATATTGTGTGGTATAACATTGTTTATTTATTATAATTAAAAACTTTTCTTATTGCACTTGAATTTTGAGCACTTTAAAGATAGGAAATAAACCTTATTGTACCTTGTGTTTAGATGTTTTATTATTATATAACTAGAGATAAAAATTTCTGTTTAAAAGGTTATATATATCTAAATGTTGATAGTAAACATTAAGAAAAATTGTATAATAATTTTGTTTTACTAAACAGCATTACTATTAGAGATGTGTTGGAACTCAAATAATCAATTTTGGCTGGAACCAGAATTGGCACATAAGATCTGGCTGGAATTCCGGCTGGAACTGGAACTATTTAGAAATCCAGTATTAACCTTGATAATACATGAAACTGCTTAAATACATGTGTTAAATTGTCAGTTGATTAGTATTGTAAGTGCAGATGATTGGTCACTTTAAAAAATACTAAAGTACAAAGTTTGGAGTCAGTTTTGTTTGAAGTATACATTAAAGCAATTTATTTGAGTACTCCCTGCTGAGCACTGGATATTTGAAACATAATGATCAAAAATATTATAGACACATTCATTGAAGTTGTACAGTAAAAAAGTTTATTTTTATGATATTGTGGCTGTTCAGCTATTTTATGACTTTTATTGTTGTAGGGAGTAGAACAGAGTGATTACTTTACTTGAAAAGACTAGTAGATAAGACTGATGCTAGATTGATCAAACTGCAATAAAATGTTGCCGATGATTTACTGTAAGGTTAGGTTTTGCCTGTGCTATTAATGCTCATAACTAGGTAAACTCATGCCCAGAAGTTCTTGACAGATTAATGGAGTTAAGCGCCCTTATCATTTCACCTTAGTTCCTATAATAAATTAGTTCTAATTTATGCTAATGGCTTTTACTCATATGACACTCTTGTGTATAAATTTATTTATGTATTTAGCAATAGTGCATTGTAGCTGATTTAAGGTTGACCTGATATATTTAATATATATTGATATGTCAATGTCATAATTTGTGGACAGTTTTCTTTTTATTAACTTTTCAAATTGAAGCAGCAAAGCAGCTTTGACTGGTTTTCCATTACTGAGAGGTGTGTAAGTGCAATTTAGCAGGTTCTATCTCTAAGTAAATGACAGCTTACATCAATTTTATCATGTAAACTAAGTTCATAGATATGTTTCTAAATAAATCAGTCCTATTGGCTACAATCACTTCAGTTCTGGCTGGTACTGGAACTGGAACTAAATCTTTAAATCCGGCCGGAATTCCAACACATCTCTAATTATTATTTTGTTAAATTCATGTTTTCTTTTAAAATTTCTAATTTTTAGGATCAATTTGACACTGTTGACAAACATCATCAGCATGAGATTGAGTTTTTGGAAAAATATGCCAAATTTGTTAAAGATCGAAGCTCAATTGAAATGGACTATGCTAGCAAATTGAGAAAATTAGCTAAAGCCAATCAACCTAAAAAGAAGGTTGATGATCGAGGCGTGTATGTACTTAAATTCTTACAATTTTTGTATTCTCAAAAAATGATTTTTGTGCTTATTTTTATGACATTGTCATAGAAAATATTAATGTGCTTTTAAAAAATGTGCTTTAGAATTAAGTGCTTATTTTTTACTAATTTTATTTTAGTTTTCCACAAAATTTCTAGAAGACACACTTATTACAAGGTTTTCACTCAATGGTTTGCAAAAAAGAAATCGTTTTTTGGTTAAAGATGGAGTGAAGGCTTTTTTAATCTTTAATTCAGTCCTTCTCAACCCCTGGGTTGCAATCCAAAAGTGGGTTACCATTTAATTTGAATGAGTGCTGACAACTGTAATTGTATGAAAATTGAATCATTGCTTTGTAGGGACAAAATCAAGAAATTTAAGACAGATTCAAAGTGAAGACCTTTTTATCAGAGGTCACTTTGTTTTAGGGATGAAAATCGAAAAATCTGAGACAAGTTTAATATTGAAATTAACATTTAGTTATGTGTTAATTTCTGAACTTCTTGGGATAACTGGAATTTGGATCACAAGTTTCATATGGGTTGCCAAATCTTTGCTCTCTATCTTTGCTTAGCATTTGGATCACCACAAAAAAAGTTGAGAAGCACTGCTTCAATTAAATTATGATTCAATTAAATAAATGAATCATTTAAATTATGATTTATTTAAATAAATGAATCATTCAAAAGCAAGCAAAGATCAAAAAAATGTCTTTATTATGAAAAAGGCAAAACAATTGACATTTTTAAGCACCTTCGTTTCGTTAGTTGTGTTTATTTTTTTGTCAGCTTGGATAATCCTGGCTATAACTTAGCTACTTAAACAGATGATCTAATTTGTTATATATCAAAAACTTTGCATCATAATTTTTTTGCATGATATACTTTTTGTCAAAAATCCCAATGTATTTGCAATAAAATTAAAGAAATCTTTATTATTTTGTAGTCAATTAAAACGAATTGAATGTTAATGGTTTTTGCTTAATTTTGAATTTATGGCACTGTTTATCTTTACTGTGTTTTTTGTTTTTAACTTCTGCTTTTTATTAATTGAAGATTTTCAACTCATAAAGCTTTTTTGAGTCAACTGTCTGAATTAAACGACATTGCCGGACAGCATGAAATTGTTGCTGAAGAAATGCTTACTAATATTACCAAAATATTGTTGAGTTTTTGTAATGAGTTAAAAGTTGAAAAAAAGAAGGTTTGTTATTACTTTGTGTAAGTTTTTAAGCTGGGTGATTAATTAATCTTGATGAGTTATTATTATCATCATATTAACTGTATGTTTACGTGACTCCATACGAGTACGGCTGATACCAATACGTGAATCATACTGTATATACAGCACCTCATTCATCTCTTTAAATTGATGCTGGGTGACTTCAATATGTCATGATTATTTTTTGATAGGTTGAACATATCTATTAGTTATAGCATTTTTTTATTTATCCTATATACTAAATCTATTTGTATCTTTCATTAAATATGATTATTATGTTGGCCAGTAAACGCCGTGATTATTTTTTGAAAACTTGGTGCTATGTTGAAACAACGTTTTTTATTTTTTTTCTAAATGTAACTTTAGAAGACTAAGTTTTTTTTCTAAATTTAACTTTAGAATCAACTAAACTGTTATTAGTTTTTTAGTAGCATTTAAAGTTAAATATAGATTTAAGTCAACTTTAAGATTTTGTCGATAGAATCGATGATCTCACAGTTCCCTCAGAGGCTTACGTCCTTAATTTTAACGATGTCATTCTGTATTGAGGTGTTTGGGCTTGTTTTTAAAATTTTCACTACAAAATAAATCGAAACTGAAATTTAATGTATGATTCTAACTTGTTACGGCAAGTTATTTTAGATTTAGTCTTTCTGCTAACTTTCAAAGTAGAATCATTTAATAAAAATGATTTTAAGTGTTTTTACATACTTTTCATGTTTGTTAACTATTTTTTGAAATCATATTACTTTATTATCACTAAGTTTTTCAATTTTTTGCAGATATACCAAGATGGAAAAAGTCAACAATTAGCTCTTGATCAGCAAGAAAAATCTTTAGAACAAACAAAAAAGAAATTTGAAAAAGAATGGAAGGAATGTGAAAGAGCACACGCTAACTTTGAAAAACTTGATTCAGACATTAATGTCACGAAAATCGAAGTAGAAAAGGTAAAAGCATCTATACAGTTTTGAATAATGTGTTTTTTCAATGTAGTCATCATCACTAAAAGTCGATTCAAAATTGGTGTGATTAATTGTGTTTTCTAGTTGATCAGGTTTGGTTTAATTATGAATTTGGAAGCTCATATTACATAAAGTCCGAAGCCATATACGACGTTATTATCCCTTGAAAACTTCAATAGAAAAACTTCATTTTGCGGTTTTTTCTGATGCATTTGCATTACTTAAAATTTATTTTTTCAGGCAAAACATGCATGGATGGCCAAAAAAGACTCGGTTGAGAGCTGTAAAACTGATTATGGTGCAGCATTGCAGACTTTTAACATGGATCAAGAAAATCACTTTAATGAACACATGCCTAAACTTTTTCAGGTGTTTGATTGACAATGTTACGCTAAGAAGTTAAAGAAGTTTAAAAATAATTATAGTTTGTTTTGGGTTGTTGTTTTAATTAATACCTGTTTTCTTTCACAGTAGCTGCTGACCTTGTAATTTGTTATAAATGCTTAAAAAATAAAGGTATTTAAAAGCTAAATACATCACATCAATAAAAATCATCATTTTTTGTTCGTTGTCAATTCATCATCAATATAAACTCTTAGTTGTCGTTTATTGACCGAGAAAATATACACAGTGTAATTCTGACGTCATTTTCCAGGTTTGCTAACAGTGTATGTAAATAACATGAGTTAGCACATCAGATTGGTGATGTAGTTTTTCTATTTGATGACAAGATTTTTTTATTCTAGTTTATCATGAATCACGTTCCTGTTTTGCAATCGAATTCGCCCAAACGAAAATTTATCTTTTTTACAGGCATACAAAGATGCTGACGAACGTCGTATTTTAAAATCGCGCGACTCAATGATCGAATACGCCAAGATAGACATGAAAGTTAAACCGTTGATTCAAAAGTGCTTGGAAGAAATGGAAAAAGCCGGCAATTCTGTGGATGCCGAACAAGTGGGTTGAAATAATTACCTTTTGGAAATTTTTGGTCTGCACTTAATACACTGGTTCCTAATTTTACTAAGCAGCCGGACCTTTACTAGATTGCTCGTGAAGCTTTCATCTTCCGTTTTGTTTGGCCAGATGTGACTACTTAAATTGCTTACATTTTTGTTAATATTGACCGGTTGCTACTTTTTGCTTTAAGAATAGCTATCAGTGTAGCTAAATAGGTTGACCCCCCCATAGGAATTTCGTGAAGTGGTCTTAAACAAGGGCACTGCGGAAATCACTCGAATATTTTTTTTGCTTGCATGCTAATGTGGTAGCACGATCAGTTATCCTCGACAAGCTTTTGTCTTGGGGAAATTTGTTGCAATTTTGAAAAATATTGAATATAATGGAAAACGTATGCAAAGTTTTTTATATACGAGGACCTTTGTTGAACGACGAAGATGTCTCTGCCGTACTTTTTGCATTGATATTGGAAACCGCACTTTTTATCACATTCTTGTTATAGTGAGATTGCCCAAACACGACTTTGCTTTTTTCAGTGACCAAGTAATATCCTCTTTTTTGTTTAACCTTCGTGTGTTTGGCTAAACGAGACGAGCAATGTTGACTTTTGTACTCGAGCGAAGTAGTTCATTTGAACTTAGTTTTTCTTTTAACTAGTTACATTATCAACATGAAAGAAGTCAAGCTTTACAGCTTTTATTTAAAACAAAAACCCAAATTTTGTCTGCTTCTGAAAATTAATCTATATACGGAATTAATTTAAAGTGAAACCTTTCAACGATACCATTGAAACAGACATTATAGGCGTTTGTCACTTTTTATTGGTTTACTCTATTTGAAATTTCTTTTTTATAAAAACCTTTGAATGCGGGTTTTAGTTTAAAAATTTACCCAAGCTGCAGCAGGCTAATGCAGTTTTTTGAAAGGCGCCAAAGCAACCGTTTGGTTGAATATTATATGATATGTTAATGTTGGTCAGTTGCTTGCAACTAAGTTTTGAAGTATTTTTTTATTTTATCTCTATATTTATCCTTCAGACTCGCAGGAAAGCGACGGAGGCGCTAATACACAGGGTAAGCAAGTAATTACCCCGACCTGCTTCCGGATGTGCCAAGATATTGCTGTCCGCTTGAAATTTAATAGAGATATGACTAAAATTTAGAGCTGCTTGCCAAGATTACCAAGCAGGGGAATGCCGTAAAGTATCTTTTCCAAGGACACAACAGAATGGTGCGAGTAGATTTTGAACCGAGACCATGTCGATCACTATCCCGGCTCTCTAAGCACTCGACCACACTGCTGCCGAAAAGTAAATTTAAAAAGTTATTAAATTTAACTATTGGCTATTTTTTGTACAATTTGTTGCGTTAATGTCATCACACCATCAATCCAATTTTAATCCGGTTTAAATATCCCCAGTGAATGGAGGTGGCCGGATGCATCTTTCTACTTCCGCAACTCATCCCACACCTTCTCTCCACCTACATCGATCTACCGCATCTTTCCTTAAACCAATCCTTCTCATGTTTCCTTCAACTTATTCCCTCCATTTCATCCGCAGTCGGCCCGGTTACGTTTTCCATCCACTCATGTACCATTGCCATCATCAAACATCTTCCTCAGGTCGTCTCCAAACACGACCATACCAACTCACGTCATTCGCCCTTGCCAGCTTATCTGCTGCTTCCTCCAATCCCAACATGTGTTTTTTACTGGCTGTGTGTTTCCCTTTACCTACTTAACTCAGCTAAAAGTTTGTATTTTGATATGTTCAAACGTTTCGTTATCCAGGACTCTCAATTAGTTGTCGAAAGGCTAAAGTCCGGGTTTTCGCCTCCGTCCGATAAAGAGTTTGAAGATTGTACACAACCCCAGCAGCCTCAGAGAAATCACTCGGAAAATGGCTCAGAGGCATCTCCCCGACCGGCAAACCAAAACAAGTCGGCAAATAAGAAAGGCGGCCGATGGATGTTCGGACGAAAAAAGGTTTGTGATTGTGTGCCGCGCTTGCTTTGAGGTAATCAAGAAAGGTTTTAATCTTTTACCACCTTTTTTTAATCTACGCGAAACTTGCTCTGAAAGCGTATTAATACCTTAATTTCTTTAACTTAGGCTTAAACATGCGCTTTATAATTGCCAGTTTTAACTGTATATGTTTTGATAACGAAAGTTATTGACTAAAGTATAGTTTAATAATTCACTTTACAATTGATAAGATTAATAATCTTTCGCATAGTGCTAATGCATGCTGTTTGTGTTTGATTTTGCTACAAGATCATTTACTAGTTAGAGGTGGCAACTGGCAAACACGTCGTTTTAACTAATGCTATTGTTGTTTTTAAACCTATATAAAAAAAACAACTTTACACTTATTCGGAATTGTTTTTTAATCTTTCGTGTTTTTCACATTGTCGTTGTTGTTTATGAGATTCGTTTTTACCAGTGAATCTTATAGCTGAGCTGACATAACTGCGGCCAAAACTTTCTATTGTCATGTTTTTTTACTTTTAAACTTTAGGACAAAGACCGAATTTCAGCGTAAATACGAATGTAAAGTAAAACCGAATCACTGAAAGATATCGTGATTCTTTATTTTCTTTTATCGACTATCACTAAAATGATAGAGTATGGCATTTTTTAAAAGTTGTTTGTAAAAATAACATCTTCAAAGCAAACTGTTTCACGCGAACTGTGGCTTCGAAAAAGATTTTACTTTGAAGCGTATCTGCAACTGCAAGAAGGAAGTAGTTATATCTTCAATCACGACGTAACCGCATGCCTGATTTTAAATTAGGATCTGATTGGTTAGGTTCATTGTTTTGTCATGATTCTAAAAGTTGTTTCACGGCTTTTATCATCAAATTTAGTGATTATATGATTTGGACTTGTTGATGTTAAGAAATTGTATTTATTACCGGATTTGGCCGACCGAAAATTTCTTTTCTCGTAAACATAAAAATTCTTGTCAAAGTTCATTTAATGCCGAAGGAAAGTGCTGTCAAATGCTGCATGAGATAAAAAAACACAGTTAAGAGAAAGCCAGAATTCAAATATATCATGCATTGATTGGCCGATCTGATAGATACCTTGCGTTTTGTCAAAGCTTTTTTATGTAAGTTTTGACGCCGCGATTTACATCGAAATATTAGGTTACTCTTTTTGAAATACTTTTCCTGCTTGATTTTATGTGTTGATTGTTCGTGTCAGAAAGCTATGAGATTGAGCGAGATACAATTAAATGCTCAAAGAAACCACCCTTATAAATAATTTATGGTCCTAAAGTTTCAACTTAAATAACAAGTTCAAAAAAAGAAATTTGTCAAATGAATTTTGATCAGTGTTTTCCGACCTCCTTTGTCGCAGGCTCCACTTTTCGACTCCACAAAACCACATGACATAATTTTAGGCGTAAAAATACCTTTCGACTAATCCTAGTATATTATTATCGGCAATTTTTTGGCTTTCGGAAAAATTTTGCCCATAGTCACACCTCAATTATTTTTGAAGTTCCGATCTAGAATTATGTGGTAATTTTTTTTTAGAACTTATTATTTACAAGTCAGATTTGAAGAGTTTTACAAAATCATCATTATTTAATAATTTTACTTTTACGTTATTAATAATTAATACCTGTTCATATTAAAAGTTTTTCATGGTGTCTGTGTCAACATGTTTTTGCTGGCATTCAAATTCTGCTTTTTACTACATAAAAATTACTGCAGACCAAAATAAAGGTTTTTACTTGAAGTGCCAATCCTAAAAGTATCTCTTTATTAAGTGATAAACACCAAAAAAAGAGTTTTCGACTTCAAATTGTAGAACAAAAATTGTCTTTGACATGCATTTTATATATCAATTCAAATCAAACGATATAGTAATTAAGTAAGCCCATATTTTACCAATAAGATGTTCACGCGCTCTGGGTGCTCGCCTCACGCTAAAAACCGCGATTTACATTTCACATAGAAGCGAATACTGTGGTAAACTTCAACTTGAAAGTGTCAAAAGCGTTTAGCTCTTGCTAAAACCGTCCAAGCGCTAATTGAGTTAAAATCTCTCGTGAATTGTATTGATCGTTCTCTGAAATCGCGCGGCGCTGTATCTGCCGCGGCTTCCTTGATCATATTCAGTCAGTCACAAAACGTGCTGGGTCGGGTTGTTCGTTTTGTATTTTCTAAAGCGCGTCAGTACATGTTTGCACCGCTGCCATGCCATCCACCCGGCAGTGGCTACATTGAAGAAACAATTGTAATCTATAGACAAGTCGCGTTTTCAGCTTTTGCTTTTTTGATTCGAGACGAGCTAAATTTATACATGCATGTTTCGGTTGTGCTAGCTTGTGATGTCATCAATAAACATTTCTTTCATATCTGGAAGCTCAAGCGTGTAGAATCGACTTTTTAGTCATGAAAGGCTTGTAACGATCTTAGCAAGCAGTTGAAAATGCACGCGATCTTGTTTCAAATTTTACATATTGTGTTTTTAAATCTTGATATCTACTACCGTGTTTCTCCGAAAATAAGACCTACCCTTAAAATAAGCCCTAGTAAATAGTCGGAAATTGTGACATCATAAAAGTTACGGTTAATTTTAAGTAGCATGCTGTAGCAACAAGACACGTGAACTTAGTAGTAACAAATCTATACTTAGTAACTTTATTTGTTGATAGGTGAAATAAAAGACATCCCCAAAAATAAGCTCTAGTGTCATATTTTAGAGTGAGAACTAAATATAAGCCCGGTTTTATTTTCGGAGAAACACGGTGGTTAGTACTTTTTTGTTTTTAAATAGGTTTGATTCATTTATGACGTATGAAATAGATAAAGTGCATTTTAATCCACTGGTTCCATTGCGGTGATAAATATAAACATGTTACGCAAAATTGTAAATATTCCGTGTGACGTCATAATGAAAAGGAAGAGTTGAGAACTTGCAATAATTGAAGTCTTTCTCACTACACTTTTTATCCACCTCGCGTTGGTGAAGTTAGACATGAATTAACTGAAGATCTTGGTTCTATGTTGACGATTTTCGGACGAGTCTCAGATGACAAGCTTTAATAAATGTTTTCACTTTAAGAAAATCAATTGAACTTTACCAAGTGCAATTTCGATAAATCTTATTTTCATAATTTCTATAAAGCACATTTACTTCAAGCGACGATTTATGCCCCTCTTCATAAACCGCTCGCTGGTTTCCAAATTGCAATTAAGCGATTGCAACAATTAAACAAGGAAATCGTACTTTGTGTTTCTTTGGCTCAATTTAAGTAAGAAGGCGTTATATCATCTCTAGTGATTTACCAAAAAAGCGTGTTTTACCTCGCAGGTTCCTGAAGCACCTGATTATTCCCACCTTCCACCCGAACAGCGCCGAAAGAAATTGTTAAAACTAATTAATGATTTGAAGAAAGACATAAGCAAGGAGGAAGAAGGAAGGTAATTTGATTTTTTTTGTTTAGCTTCACTTAGCACTTGCAACTACAAACGTGAGCGAGCATCATAGTGCAATGTCACACGCATGTGCACGCTCATGTTTGAAACTGCTCGCTTTTTGAAAAATTTGCTTAAAAAAAAGCCGCAGTTGTCTCAAAATCGGTCTTAACTACATCCTACTGAACGTAGCCTGTTTGCTCAACAGTGGGTTTCATTCAAGACACACTCATACTTCTTCGCGGCATAGCAATGCAGTTTGATTTCTAAAAAGCAGAAAGTTAAATTTTATGAAATCGAAAAAGATTAGGATTTCTGATTTTGTTCAAAGTCAATATAGTGGATAACTGTAACTTTTTTCAGATAACTTCTATTTTACCTGCAGTGTTCTAATAGGTTTAAATATTGACACAGTGACTTCCGCTGCACGAGTTTGACTTTTCTAATTAATTAAAAACAAAAAATAAAAAAAATCAACGTCACTGCTGTTTTACTGGTCAAAAGATTTTAGAAAGTTCTATCACTTTTTATTAACTTTGTCCTAAAGGGTGGGAAAGCTTCTAGCTCTAACTGGGCAAGGATCGAATTTTGTGACTGTAATGGCTACGAGAAATAATTTATACTATGCAATCTTCGCTTCTTTTTTATTTTTGATAGGTTAAGCGTAACATAGGTTTTTTACTACTCGATTGAAATGATACGTTTTTTTTTGGTCTTTAGTTGATTTCACGAAAAATTGCCATTTATATATGTCGAAACGTGGCCTTTTTTGTCTTGAATTGACTTTTATGAGACAGCTGCAATCAAAAGCACCTTTCGGCATCCAAATGTTAGTAGAGACCTTTCTTTTAGTCTTTAGTTGGCTGAACGTTTCTACATTTACTATTTTTCCGATTTTGAACATTTCTTATAACTAATTAAAAAGCACTAACGTAAAAAAAGCACAATAAAGGCCAATCTTTTTGGTGGTTTGTCTTAGGTTTTTGATGAATGGTTTCAATCAATCCATAAAAATTTTAACTTTTAATTCATAACAATCTTAACTTTTAAGACTCAATCTTTGAGTTATAGAATAAAGGTTAGAACCAAGATGATATTTTTTTTTTAGAAAAGCAATCATAAAAATGCAAGAGGTCTACCGTTCTAATCCCGCATTAGGAGATGCCGATTCACTTGCCGGACAACTCAAAATTTCTTCCTCAAAACTGGATAAACTGCAAGCTGATCTGGCTCAATTAGAAGTAAGTATACTAAACTATCACGGTTAATTAGTTAGTTGGGTGCCAAGCGTGTGATCGCGACCACTGACCAGCCTTTATTGGTGCGAATTTGTTAAAGCGAAGTTTAATGTCTTTTATTTGAAATAGTGTAAGTGATATATGATAGAAAAGGATCGCGGTGGTGAATGTGCATTTTTACAATTGTTGACGTCGCTTTTCGTTTTTTAAAACCGATAGAAAATAAAAAAAACTTTCGCTTTCAACAGTTTATACTACTTTTATTGAAAGTCAAAATACTTTTAATTTCTTACAAATTTAAACGAGTTTTCTCGTTAAACAAGACTGTAGCGATCAGTTCAGAGTAATCGAAACGTCGCAAAGTAGCTTCATTTCAGACTTAACCGTAATTTGAAACGCCGTTGCACTCTTGTGCGTTTGGTTACGATCTTGATTCAATGTGTTTAGGCCTGGCACGCTGACGCGATCGGCTCTGTTCAACCGTCGTCTACTCGAACTAGCCGCTCTGAAAAAACAGCCAGCGCTCCGGCCAAAAGCCAAGAGAAACCGATCACCGCACCAGCCGCGACGCCGACCGTAACGCCGCCATCTCCTGCCAAGGAAGAGACAAAGAAGTAGGCATCACTGCATCAGTCGTCGCTGAAAGATCGATGTAAAAAACTCGATAAATTTTTTCTTTCGCAGAAATTCGATGTTCGATCAACAGAACGAACCGGACGAGTTTGACGAGGAACCGGAACCGATCGGGACCTGCGTCGCTTTGTACGACTTCGAAGGTTAGTTCTACCGCTTTAATAAGCTTGAACCGAAATAAACTCGAAATCGATTTGTTTAATTGAGTTTTGATGCCGATTCATGTGAAATAAACCTGGCTTGTTATTCTCGTTATACTTACTCACTTTCATATTCCTAATGTGCCTTCCTTGTTTTGAAACTTTACTTTTCGTAGGCGGTAATTTGCCAGCGAGGTACGACTTTCTCGTAATTACGCGTGCTTAATGATTTCACCTCGCCTTAAGCTAAAACGTCATTTACCTTTTCAAATAAATCGTCGTCACCGTCAGCTTTGATCGATTGCGTGAAGTTGATTTTGCGCTCATCAATTTTTACAGCGTCATCAGAGGGTGCCCTTTCCATGAAAGCGGGCGAAGTGTTTTCAATACTCGAAGCGGACAGCGGCGACGGTTGGACGCGCGCCGTCCAAGGTGACAAGGACGGCTACGTTCCCACTACGTACCTTGAAGTGACCTTCTTCACTTGATTATACTTTGTGTCGTTGGCTGGTTTGAAGTTAACGTTCTTGTAGAACATCGGAATAACTGCCTTTTTGCTCGCGCCGTGTTCTTGCGCACGGATATCTTTGTGATTTTTTTGTAAGCGACACATTGCGAGGAAATCATGCTGTTGTAACTTCTCAATTGAAACGAGTTTTATCGTTAATTGGAATTGTTTTTTAAAAAGATTTGTCGCCTTTTAGTGAAAACTGGATATCTGGTTTTGAAATTGTGTGTTTTCTTAATTCGTTTGGGGAGGTTTCGCTATTTTTCTCCGATTATGCGTGATAATAGTGTTCTCTTTCGACTTGTTTTGTTTTTGTGCAAATTAACTAGAGTAATTGAACATCGCGTATGTGTAACCCGTGCAATCGTTTTTTTCTCGTGATGGATTTAACTTCGTAAAAGAAGAACACTTTTAAACCGTGCAAAATCGTTGCGTAAACAAAGTAAAATAACAAGCAACAATTTTAAGGTAATTGAGTCCTTCTAATCAAAACGAGCGCTTTCAAGGTTTTTTTAGCGGCTTGAGCTTCTGTTAAAGTGTCTGTAAAGTATTAAATCAATTCAATGGCTCGTGACGTTTCCGGTTCCGTTTTAATCGATACTAAGATAATTTTCATCGATTGTATTCAAAGCAAATTTATTCTAATCGTCCTGTAATGGATGTTTAAAAGTCGATTTGAAACACTTTGCCTCCTCCAATCCATCATGGATTTGTTTTTCACTAAATAAATCAACAACCAAGATGCTGACGCTGATTATTATGGACATCAAATATTTCAAAATTATGATTTGTAATCATCAAACCTAATCATGGTCCAAATGCATTGCCAATTTTAAAGAAGATGTTCTTTGATACAACAGGAATTTTTAGAATTGTTATTTTATCAAGTATTATTTCATATTTCAGCTTTTCGTTTTTTGTTACATGTGTCGTCCTGAAAAATTCTTCACACAAATTTATTCAAAAAAAACTGATAATACCGCTTTTTATCGAAAATTTGATTGTAATGCGGTTGTTTGCTGTTAGTTGTATCAAGCTTTTGTATCCACTGGAATCGCAGCCGATTGGAATCAGTTGAGGAAATTTTAGGTGTTAGGTGTGACAAGTGACGATGAAATTTTTTATTTAAGCATCAGTCAATTATTTGCGATTAGTCCATACATAAAACAAAAAAAGTTACTATTTCTTTGCCTTTTTGATTCTGCTTAAAGTTTAAATTGCATCGGCATGTAGAAGATGCAAAGGCGTTAAACAAACTACATTGATTTGTTTAATAGTGCTTAATAAATCATTTAATGATAAAAAAGTGATTCTTAAAATTATTGTTCTAATTTGCTGGACCTAGTAATCGACCTTTTGTTTTTATTCTTGCACTTCAGTTTGTTAAGAATTTGTTTGATTTGCTTTGCTATAAAATTTAACAAACATTTTTTTTGTATAGCAATAGGTCTGCTTTTTGAATGGGATTTTACCCGCCGATCAAATAGGTATCGCTTTCAGCAAATGCACTTTACTGACGATGCCAAATCTACCTTACTTGTTTTGAATATTTGCTAATTTTTTTTTTGCAACATTGGTAATCGGTTTAAATTTAATTGCGGCAATTTGCATGATTAAATACTGTACAAGTAAAAATAACTCGGTAGTACGAAAGACAAAGGTGGCAAGAACGGACTCTATCGTAGCGAATCAAAACGGTTATATTTATTATTTCAATGCTCATCAAAGTTTAAAGTAGACCGAGAACGGAACTTAATATAATTAAAATAAGAAATAAAACTATCGACAAAGACTAGAAAAAGAACCGCCGGATAAGATTGCTATCTTAGTTTTTGAGGTAGTTCATAATGATTCAACTTCTGATGATGTTTTAAAGCCAAAAAATTTTTGGCAATCTTAAAAATTTAAACCTGGAATTAGCAACGTAATTACCATACGGAGAGCTGTGTAAAGTACAAAATATTGCATATGTTTTCCTAACAATTGTTTAATTACATAGTAATGAAATAGTAAATCATGCAGGATGATGGCCTTACAAAAGGGGGCCCGGTGCAAAAGGAAGGGCCACTAGTTGGTGCTCCAAAGCAATCTAAAAAAAGGTCATTGTCATAGCTGGGGTCATTTTTAGTGTATGAAAACAAAGTGATGTTAAAAAAAAGGTCTTCAATTTAGAAAGGCTACTGTTGAGGCGATCCGAAGCATTGTGATCTCTAAAAAAAACGTCGTTTTATTTCGAGGGCCACTTTTTAGTGTCTCAAAATAAAGTTATCTCTAAAAAAATTTTTAAATTTATTTTACATATGTCATTGACGTCCTGGTGCTGCTATGAAAAAATAGTGCAATATCTCGTGTAGGGAGACCACACTTTTTAATGTATTTTAAGTGGGCTCGGTGCGGCCGCACCGTTAGCACCCTATTAAAGCCATTACTGGTCATACAGTTTTTTGGTAGACCCAACTTGTTAATTGCCTAAGCAGTAATTTCTCGTTTCCGCTTACACAAATGGAACCGCTCGGCTCCACTCCGCGGGACGCTATATTAGACTACTTTAGTTTTGGAAGGCACTTCTACTAGCCTTATCTTGATCCTGGGAGCTAAAGCATGAAGTTTGATTTTTATGCCAAAGATACTCTGCTGTTTTATCGAGAATTGGTCAAATTTACAGTAAGCCGTGACATTAACATTAAATTTATTTGTTACGTATCTTGTCTACTGCCGACGATAAATTAATATGTAGACCTACTTAATAAGGCCTGATACTTAAGCTTAAATGCAATGTCTTTGTTCTACAACACAACTGCAACGTAATAAGAAAATGATTCCAATGCGAAGGCACAATTTTCAGGAATGGGTGCTGCCAACCCATGACACGCTTTAACGTACAACACGAGTATTGAAGATTTCCAAAAATTTTAATAGATGTAATAATATTGTGCAGACTACCAGCACAAAAATTTGATCACGATGCCAAATTGTTTTTTCCGGCTATGCAAGGGCCTACTTTAAAATGATTAGATTTTTATTAAATGCAACCCTGTTGGTTCCACTCTCGGTCGGTAGTTCTCAACCATTTTTTACTCATTTATATCAGTAACAAATCCTCGTGACTTTCAGGACTGTTGGTTGTGTTAAACTTTAGTCCAGAGCAGGGTTTCCCAACTTTTTGTAAATCGGTACCCTTTGGGCACTTTATAGGTTCGCATGTACCCCAAAATTTTGTCACATTTTTAGATCAACAAGCCCAACTTGCTCTGATGCGTAACTTTCTTTTAATAGTTAAGCAACTTATTGCAATCTTTCAAGAAAGTCTTTAAAATCCGTAGTTTATAGTGATTAGGAGCGTTATCCTTAAGTTTTATTATGGCAGTTCAAACTCAGGAGGTTAACCACTAACTTGATTCTATTTACTTTTATTCATTTATTCAAATAGAAATAAAAACCAAACAACTACGATATTTTGGACAACTAATTTTTCATAATTAGAACAGAAGCTTAAAGTTATCTAACTGATGTTTTTGGGAGAGTAATTTTATACTATATTACGATCTACGACAAAGACACATCGCTGTATGAAAGTGGGCGTAATTCCACGTGATCATGCGATATGGAACGACAAGATGTAAAATTCGAAGATGTGTAGAAATGGAGCAAAGGAAGTTAAATTCTAAGTTTAAACCAATTTTATAACTACAGTTGGATTTTTTGTGAAAATATAAAATTATATTTTGGCTATCAAATTAACCACTAGCCTACAGTTTTAGCTACTAAATATTAGTTTAATAGGAAAAATGTGATTATCATTAATTAAATTAAATTTTAAATGAACAAAATAATAAAAAGCACTCAGAGTTATGTAATACGAGTTTAAACAAATTACAATCAAACTAACAATGTAATGAAAATAAGCCAGAAATATTGATTGCATAGATAAGCCTGCTTTTTAGCAACAAAGCTCATGGATACGACGTGAAACATGAGAAAAGCACAACAAAGATCATCATGTTTTGGTATTTTTACTGAATTTCGACTTAATTTCCACCAGCACTGAAAATTTCAATTCACATAACCGTGATGATGGAAGCAACAGCAATGCTTGAATAGCAGGTGTAGCAATTTTTTTATGAGTTGCACATTATAAACCAAAAATTTACATAATTATTTCTCAAAATACACATCGCGTGCAAAAAACCATCATATTGAAGTTCCAGTTTCTCTTGTATACCTGTTCCAGTCTGCAGCATCTGAGCATTTTCAGTGAAAGAATTTCAAGTATATGCAAACTCAGCTTTACCTAGACTCAGAAAATACCCATCAATTTCCTTCTCAAACTTCATAAAATATTTTGTGACTAGTTCTATGAAACTTTTAATCTCATAACGTCCTTTTTGACTCAAAATTTTTTTTATAGAAGGACCTCTTGATGGACCACTTAGAAGCATTGTAGCTATTAGTCTATTTCAAGTTTGGTAAATCATTGGAAACTAGCGAGAATACATGGAAAATATATTCGATCCAAATTTAATCAATTACCCTAACAACAAATAAGTTAAATAAAAATATTTTCATACATATAACGTACCCTTTAAAAAGTCAAAATTTTTTTCCTGAGGGTACATGTACCCCAGTTTGGAAACTTTTGGTCGAGAGGAGACGTCAAGCGTTTAGGCCTACCCCAACTTCCTTTTGTAAATTCTTGGATATTGTCGACTGATTGATATATTTTTTCGATTACATAATTAAAATTTAGAAATGATCCCTAAGGATGCCAAACAGAGGAGAGGTCACATTGTGTCTTTTCAAAGAACACAACAGAAGGACAAAAAAATTGAACCGAGATCATGTTGATTGTAGACCTAGTCACCATGACGACTTTTCGAGTGAGCATGTTGCCGAATTGTTGTAGATATCTTTACAGTTTTACTACAGTAAATTTGGTTTCTATATGGTGTCTACTGTTTTTCTAATTAATAGACTCGAAGAATAAAATACAATTTCAGCAAGGAATAAATTCTTTTCAACCGTAATGTTGCAATAATAAGCAGCTCAACTAAATTCATAAAGCAGCTTATTTTTTGAACATTTTCGGCTTTTTACGTCCTTTTTGAGAAAACTAACACTAAAATGAAATTTAACTACAATGTGTGAAAACAAAGAAAATTAATCATCAATGCATAAATGATTTAGCCTACTATTTCACAAATAAGTTAAGGTAGGCCTAAATAAAAATTGTAAAAGCGATCGATTTTAAGGTTCATTGAATCTCGGGGCATAAAATTTAGAACGCTTAACTAATTTCAGAATAACAAGTAAAGCCAATATATTTAGAAACATAGTTTATTTAGGACATTTCAAAATTATAACTTATTCCATTATCAACTGCGTTAAACTGATTAATTAATTGCAAATATAAATATTTAAATTTAGATAATTTATGACGCAACAGATTACAGAATATAATTAACAAAATAAACTATGTTTCCAAATATATTGGGTTTAATTTTTATTCTGAAAAGGCTCATTGAATTATTAAATATACGCAAATTTAAATGAGCGAAAAGTGAAAATTAAAAAACTGAAAAAACATTTAGTTAAAAAGAAACATTTGCATAAAGTTAAAGATTTAAACTAGGATTATTAATGCTTCAAGCATTTTTATATAAAATGCGAACTTCCTCTTTATTTTATAATTATTTGACGAAAGAAATTTGTCATACCAGCTATTTTTTAATAGAAACCAATTAGTATAAATAACTCTACAATTGAATTTGCGGTAACATTTATTTATGTATAAGGTGTTTGAATAAACCTTTTGATAGAACTTTAAGTTAAAGAAGGTTTATTCATAATGGGCACTTGCGCAATCGTGAAAGTTGCGATAGTACGAGGTATAATAACATGCAAGTAATCTTTTTATTTCTCTTTTTTTATATCTTTTAATCTTTTTTTATATCTGAGAGCATGTGGCAAAGTGTGCAGCTTTGTCAAAAAAAAGCGCAATACAATTTGCGCAAATTGCGAATGTCCACCTCTCGATTTATTATTGAAGTTTTTAAGGTTGATGCCATGCAATTATAGAAACCTATACAAGTAAATCAATTGTTGTTTCGATCAACTGTTGTTTGGATTAAGTGTCGTAGTACCGATTAAGAACTTGGCTGACCTAGCATTTTAGGAAAATTGCATAAACTCTGCAAAAAATTGCATTAATAAAATGAAAAATCTTTAAATTGGAATTCTTTTATGAAATCATGGTAATTACAATAAAATCTTTCAATTTGACACGTTTTAGTTTAGTTTTGTGTAGATAGTTGTCAGGACAGATAGGGAGTTGACAAATAAGGTGATGGATTCAAAGCAGGGCTGCGAACTCGGTCGATTTTTTTATCGAGTTTAAGTTCGAGTTTGAGTTCAGCTTATTTTACGAGTTCGAGTTCAAGTTCGAGTTCAGCATTTTCATTTTTGCGAGTTCAAGTTTGAGTTCGAGTCCAGTGAAAATTTATCAAGTTCTTTCGAGTTTTGAAAAAAAGTGATTATCTTGAGCATGGCGCAAGTCGTTTTTGAGTAAAAACAAGTGGTTATTGAGTAGCCTGTGACCTAGGAGACAACCGTCTTCGACATAATACCGAGACGGAAAGAACATACATAGCCTTCTGAGAAGAGTTTAATTGGTGATTAATTATTAGAAGCAAACGGCTAAAAGATTCGCTACAAGCACGTTTGCGGTTAAATTTCGCATTCTAACTTAGGTTCAAACATCTGTTACAATAAACAAATGTCGTTGTCATAAAAAAGCCAGTGTATTGTGAATTTGCATTAAAATTTGAATGCATTTCGAATATTGAAGAATAAATTTGTACGTTCTTTGTTAAACAACGGAAAAATAAACAAAACGCGAAAGAAAATGAAGAAAGAAATACACAATGAAAAGTATGGCGAGTTCTATAATAGCATGCTTACTTCACCATTTATCTACCAGTTCGCCAATTAACAGTGTTACTTCATAGAGCAGCTCTATGAACGTTTAAAGTTTGATTTATTGTTGAGCATTAGCACGCAAAAACAATATGGCCTCCAGTAACTCTTGTGTCATCGATGACCTTTGATCACTCAAAATGAATTTCATGGAAGAAAACAATCGCTCCACGGACACTTGGGTAACCGGCATGGCACTTAGGATTTGTGCCGTAGTGAAAAGCGGCTCTTCCAATTGTTTAATAACATCCCAGACAGTTTCTCCTTTAAGTCGTCCAATTTCAATTATTTTCTCGATATTTTTATTTAATGCCCCTTTCATTTTATCTAATTCGCCGTTGGCATTATTGCGCACGTTGGATGATCTTCTTCGTTCAATCAAGTCAAGCTCTTTCTCAAATTCATCCTCTTCCAATGTTGACGATTGATGGTCGCTTGCAACACGGCCTGGCGATTTCTCAGATTCAATGCTTGATGAAGCTGAGTTCGATACAGATGTAGAACAATGATAATTTTTCAGAGTAACTTCATGTAGTCCAATCTTTGCATTTTCCATTTGCTCTGATGTTAGCAAAATTCGGTATCTGGAGTCGACAAACACTCCACCAAGAAAAAGTCTGTTCCGCAATTAGGTTTCCTCGCGTTTTTCCATTGATGTGACAATTTCTTGTGCGAGTCTTGTTTCTCTTTTGTGGAGGATTTGTTTAAGTGCACACCATTCTTTCAAAAATGCTCCAGGCGTTAAAGATTCGGTCTGCAGGTTTATGGTTGCAGAATAAGGCATTTCAAGCACAGAGCAAATATCTTCTAAGCTTGACCACATAGCAAATTCTGCAGAAATATCAGAAATATCAAATTCTGCAGAAAGCAAACTTAATTCTTCAATGGATTCTCGCAGTTCCAACAAGCGTTTGATCATCAAATATGTTGAACCCCATCTTGTGGTCATATCAAGTATTGGCCGTTTTTTTCTTTTTTTTCCATCAAGGACAAAACTTTTGGAGATCGAAGCTTGGAAACTATATGGCGGGTTTTCGTCAGTAATTTATCGTAGTGTGGTTGCTTTAGGCCGTCTTTAATAGCAAGTTGGAGGGTGTGGACAGCACAGCGCATATGGTGAATGTTAATACGCATTGCACAGTCATCTTCTATATCACCATAGTCTTCAGACTCATCGGATGTTTCATCTTGTATGGTGCTTGGATCAGCTTCTGGGTCACTTTCGTTTAAGCGTTCTATTGTTTTAGTCATGTTGCTAGCATTGTCAACAACCAAACAAAGAACATTTTCTTTTGCAATGCCGAATTGCTGCATTGTTGCAGTGAATAAGTTGCACATTTGTTGACTGGTATGTTTTTTTCTGTATCTGCACAGGCTAAAATTTTTACCACTGATTTTCCTTCATTTTTGTCAAAATATTGGACATTGATCCCTAAAAAACTTCGGAGTTGCCTCGTTGCAGCGTCCATCTTAATAAATACAAGCTTGCCTTTTAAATCGTTGATCAAAGATTCTCGCATCTTGTTTGCTGCATCAAGTACATATCGGCGAATTGATTCTCCCGAAACGGACACCCCCAATTTTCGAGCCATTTCACCATTTAAAGTTTGAAATCCCGGGCTTTCAAAAAAGCGCAGTGCTACACCAGACATAATTAATTGGATTATGCCCCAAATAAAATTATTCTTGTTCATTGCTACAGTTACAGATTGGGGCCGGAAATGGGACGCGATCGACGTCTGGTTGCTTTCACGTTTCAACTTCTTTTGCTTGGACTTTAAATCTTGTTCATCTGCTTGCTTTATTCTTTTTGATTTTCAGCATGGAATCTTTCTAAATGACGTTTCAGATTGCTACATGCGTTCCACATGCCTACTTTTATTACACTGCCGCATTCTTCGCCATTTTTCTTTTTCTCGGTGCATTTGTAAGTTTTATTGTTATCATCAAGTTCAAAACAGTCATAAAGGCGCGTTTACAGCCGTTTACAGTACTTTTTTCTTTCAGCGCGATCTTGGTTTGTTTTATTGACGCTCAAATCCATTCATTTTTTCTCGAAAACATTAGTGGATTTGAGCGTTAATAAAACAAACCAAAATCGCACTGAAAGAAAAAAGTACTGTAAACGGCTGTAAACGCGCCTTAAGTTAAGAATTTCTGCTGCTCAGATTGACCTAATTCTAGTCATCTCTTATCTTACTCTGTTTTGCTCCCTCTCGTCAATAACTTTCCGCGCAATTTTTTTCGATTAGAACTGTCATATAGCAACCTTTTTCAGTTTACGTGCCAAAATCGGCTAAATCAATGACCAAAATTTGTGAGAACTACAAATATTACTTGATACCCTTAAAGGTGTATCTGATCTGCTGCAACTTATATTTCTTTCAAAATCAACCTATGACAGTACAGTAACAAGCACCTCTAACTAGCATGCGCTCAAGATGTGAATACCACGTGCTGGTCGCAATAAATTGTGTCTTTTCTCACTCATGTCTATCTTTTCTCACTTTTGTTGCAGACGTATTCTGCAGTTTTAAAGACGTATATTGGCATTTTCAAAATTATTGTACAAATGAAAATAAACTCGAGCTTTCTTAAAATATTTTCGAGTTCGAATTCAAGTTCTCAGCCCAGAATATTTACGAGTTCGAGTTTAAGTTCGAGTTCTCAGCTCAGACTTTTTTCGAGTTCGAGTTCAAGTTCGAGTTCGGCAAAAAGATCGAGTTCTTTCGAGTTCAAGTTCGAGTTCGAGTTCGCAGCCCTGATTCAAAGTAACACGACAAGAAATGAGAAGCATAAAAGGTTATTCAAAAATAGGAAGAATGGCATAAAGTATATTATGGGGATTAGTCGGCAGCGTGGTCGAGTGGTTAAAGCGCCGGACCTATGACCAACACGGTCTCGGTTCAAAACCCACTCGCGCCATTCTATTGTGTCCTTGGGAAAGACACTTTACAGCATATTCCCCTGCTTGGTGGTCCTGGCAAGCAGTTGTAAATTAGTCATATCTCAATTAAATTACAAGCGGACAGCAATATCTTGGTATCTCCGGAAGCAGATCGGGGTAATTGCCTACCCTATGTATTAGCGCCTCCGTCGCTTTCCTGCGAGTCAGGAGGATAAATATAGAGATAAAATAAAAAAGAAATAAAGTCTTGGCGCTATAGCTGATAATCCAGCGTCTAACCGAGAAAAGGTGGCTATGATACATTTAGTATCAATACATTTAATATGAATCCCTGCTCTTTCCTCTCCAAAACCTTACAGAAGCCGAACCAACAGTCCAGGTGGTGATGTCCCTGCGTGGGCGGGTTGATAGATAGGAGACAGCGGCGGAACGGCGAAGGAAAGGAGGGTCGTTTTGAGAACATGGAGAAGAAAGTTGGTACGAGATAAAATAAGAAGGCGAAGACAAGGGAGGTATAACAGTACATAGGATTAGAGGTTCGCCAGGTAACTGAAGGTTAGGGGGTAGGTTATAAGAGCTAGAAAAGGATTTCCATGATTTTTTTTTGAGACGGGTAGCTACAAGGATTATAATGGCCAGAGTTGCGGGGTCGGACTATTTTATCTGACTTCTGATATTCAATTAAACTACATATTAGTATTATAAACCTCGCAGCATTTGCGGCCGCGCAAAGCAGTGCAGTAACTTTTTAAACAAAATCTTGCAGCGCAGCATGCAACTTATAAAAATTTGCATTTAAATTCTAAATCAATCGTATTTTGTTTAGAGATACTATCCTTATTTGGGAGTCAGAATTCTAGAAGTTTTAGGAGTCGGATCTTAAACATTTAAACTCCGCAACCTTGTGGGCAAGAAGCTAAAAGAAAGGATGAAAGTAATCTTAAAGAACGTTCGAAGAAACCTTTTATTCATTGCGGTCGCAACCAGTGCAGGAATAAAAGTAACGACTTCTTTTCGTTTTCAATTGAATTTGTAGTTCTCAATTACGGTCACCAATAAGGTTAATTATTAAAAAACACATTAAAATCAAATAAAAGAACAAAAAGTCATCACTTGGGTTGCTTCAAGCTTTCTCATGGGGATTAATCTGGTAATTTTATATGAAAAAAAGAAACAGTGGTGTAGAATTAAGCCAAAAAATTCTCGACCGTCATCAATTGCAGCCAAACTTAAAATGTCAAATATATTTTTTTAAAAATGTTTTAATAATTGCCAAATATAATTTCTATTGGATTTAAATTATTACCCTAGATTACAAATGGGCAACAGACCGGATTCGGACTGTTTAAAAAAGGAAAATGTATCAGTATCAGTATCAGTATCTTTTATTTCTGCTCCGCCACAAAAAAACAGAAAGAAATAAACAAACATATAGGACTATAGCAGAAGAAGAAAAAGGAAGAAGCAACAAAACGTTAAACGTTATAGCATGCAGACATTAATATTTGATATAGTAGTTATAAGAATGGTGCATGGTTGCAACACCTTACATAGAAAAGAAGATACATAGAACAAATAGAATTATAAGACAGGGAAAAACATACTAGGAGATGTACAACTTTAATTGCTTAAAAATACTCAAATTCTTCTATTAAAACATGAGGGACATAAGCATGTGATTGCGATTTCTTTTCTGCTCTGGTCATATTAATTAGCCAATATGTTTAATTTGAACGAACAAAATCGTCATTCTTTGAAGACAATCAAATATGGTAGTAAAAACCGCCTTGCTAAAAGTTTAACAGTACAATGCATTCCCAATGAGATCACAATGTAACCGATTAAATGTAGTTTCAATGAGTGAAATAGGAACGTAAAAGTTTGTTTTAGTCGCTTTTTAACGTTCCTATTTTACTCATTGAAACTACATTTAATCGGTTACATTGTAATCTCTTTGAGAATGCATTGCACTGTTGAGAATTGATTTTCACATGTTGCATCCGCTTCGGCCTGGATCCTTTTAATTAATTGTGTTGATTAAGTTATAGCAGCGTCTTTTGATTCTCAGTAATTCTAAAAGTTTAGTTGTTGTTTCTTACTTCGGCTTTCCAGAAAAAACAAGATGGATTGGCAGTATAATATTAGAAAAATACTCAACAACAATGACCCAGAAAAGAATGTCGATTGCTAAATATTGCAACAGTGTCACGGTCAGGCGGAGGTTGGTAGCACGCATTTTTATTACACGCTTTGAAAATTTTAATTTTGTTTGAAGACTGGAAACGATCTTTTGGTCCGACACTTTACTACACTTCGCATGCCATACTCAACTAATCCCACTACATTTGAAAACAACAGGATAATTTTTTAATTCGAGTTAGCAAGTAATAAAAGATGCATAAAGGGGTATATGTTGTATTATGAATCGAACTCGACTCGTCGAAGGAATGTGATTAATTTATCACTTATGCAGTCATATGACAAATTACCAACAAAAATTTTATTTGTTTCAAACTTTATTTTGATTAAGCTTACCTTAAAAATTTCTTATTCATATGACTGCACAAGTGATGATAAATTAATTACATTCCTTCGACGAGTCGAGTTCGATTCCATAATACAAGAGTATAGAAACGACATAACAGTAAAATACAAACGATTAAATTTAATTTGAATAAAATTACCAAAACTTTTTCACCAACTGTTTGTAAAGATAAATCTAACTTGAACCAAGAAACGTGGCTTAACTTGATTAACATTGTAAACAACATATTCGTTATACAATAAAGAAGAGTTCTTAGCGTTCGAGTTCGCTACTGGTTTTCCAAGAGGCACGACAGTTCCGTCTTTTAACTCAAGTGTCTCTGTAGGATCAGGAATTGTTTTACCGAGGCCTCTGGTGCTGTTTTTTCCGGACGGTAGTTTGTCCGCATCGTAATCAGCATCCGTTTTATCGCACATGGAGCCCAAAGCTACTTCGCAAAGCAAAAGAAAACCAACTGGTTGTCGGTTGGTAGCAAAGCAGTAATTTGCACTTTTGGAAACCATGTCAGCCAAGTAAATGCCTTTGCCAAACATATAGCCTGTGGATGGGGCTTCAGGTGGGGCGATTTTTAGACCCTCTTTTAATATTCCGCACCAATTCATCATACGCGAACCATGCCAAAGCAACATTCTAGTTCCCAAGTCTTCACGAAATTGGTTTGCCAGTTGAGGCTTTTTGATTTGAAACAGAGTTTCTATTTCAAGCTTATAGTTGCTATGGGTAGAAGCATGAGTATTTTGAACATACTGTTGAACAATTTGATATTCATTTTCTGTTTTGGAAACAGGCGTCAATGAACAATTTAATGATTTATAATGAATGTCCAGAGAATTTTCTTTGGGCTGATCTTTTTCAGCTTGATCCATAACTGAAATAGCTATTTTTATGTCACTCAATGCTTCAAGTAAATGCAACTTGAGCTTCATTTCTTGAAGCGAGTGTATTAAAGGCGGCCGTTTCATACCAAAGTCATGTGGTATTCTGGTGTAAAACTCACTACAAGCATTTTGCAAAGCTTTACCAAAATTTGCTGTTTTTAGGTGCTTTTCAACTTTTTTCAAAGACAAATAACCAGCTTTAATCTGTTTTTCAGTGAGTTTTCCCAATGGAGCTTTTTTAACATCATACTGCATTTCTTTAACAGTTTGTTCAAATTCAACTATATCAAATAAAAACTTCATAACTTCTTGAACCTTTGAGTGCAACTTTGAAGGCACTTCATTTTTTAATGGCTTATCTGGCATGACATTCAATTTTTTTTCCCCATAATCTAATTGCAGTAAATCATATTTCTGGGGAAATTTGGTAAAAGTATTTCTTTCTGCCCATAGATTGTTTGTTTTGTCTTTAAATTTTTTTTCAAAGGTGCAAATAGCATCATTTAAATTAAGATGTTGAAGATTGGTTCCAGCAATTTTTCCAACTCTACCCCAACGAAACCAAACACAATAGTCAGACTTGCTTTTGTGCTTCAGCAATTGAAGCAAGTAATACTTGTTGTTATTTTGCCCAACATTTGTTTGATTAAGCATGGCATTATACACATTCGTGCCATTTGAATATATTTGATAATTGTCAATGCACAGTTTGCATTCACTATCTACAGGTACTATACCACTAAATTTGACAACCTTTACAGAGACTTCTGAAATTTCTTGATCTGGATTATCAGTCAACTTTAATTTTGATTTCTTTGGTTTAACAATGCTATCATTTGCTATTTGACGTTTTGTCCCAGATTTATTTTCTTTATTTGCTTGTTTAGGGATGGAAACTGAAGGTTTAGGAGTAAATGAAGTTTTTTGTTTTCTTTTGTTCATAACTAAATTTTAAAAAATCTAAAAGTTACTATAATTTCTGTGAAGCTATATATACAATACAAATTGATAAATAAATACAAATTGCATAAATTATGTGGTAACAATCTACAATAATTGCCAAGATTACATATCACTAACAAAAAGCTTAAAGCACAACTTAGCTATCTATTACAAGGTACCAGAACACATAATCAAGTATTTAAAATTGAGAAAGTTACATCTATGACAAGATGGTAATTTTTTGTTTAACCCTACAAAAATTTGACAATCCTCTTACATTTAAGTATAAAAAGCCAATTTTACTTATGTTAAATCACCAATAAATTATGTACTGGTAATTATAATATAAAGAATTTTATTTTCATAAAATCACATAGATAAATAATTCTTCTTTCTTACAAAATACTACCTGATATTACCGTGAAGGGAAAGTTTGTATGTCTGAATGACCTGAAAAGCTGCATTGGCAAGATTTTATCTCTCCTGTTAGGAATATCCATGACAAAGAGGTTTGCAGATAGGGACCAGCCAAAATGTAGTTCACAAGATGGCAACTTTAAATTTGGGAAGACTGTGCTCAACAGCTGTAAGCAGTCTAGAAAGAAATCTCTTACATAAAAACCCCCTTGAAGTAATATTACACTGCAAAATCATGAAATGTTATCTAGAATGTTCTTTCATGCTGCCTTGGGCATCAGAAAGATTAAAAAGGTCTGTGTTTAGGTACTTGGCAGAGGTATTTGTTGAAAAGTAATTTCCTAAATAAGTCAGCCCTGCTAAGGTTAGAAAACTGGTGATTGATTTTCAACCACTACAAATTGGCTTATCTCTGCTACCTGTCTGGCTGCTTTTTGGGGGCATCATACACCCAAACCCCAGACCACAAACATACAAATGGGCTTGTGACATTCTTCTCAAATCTATCACTAAACATCAAATATCTATATTATGCAACCACACAAAACACTATGTGCATTTAAAATGCTCTCAAATCACACAAAGGACTACAACAGCTCATGGTGCTACAACTCATGCTACACACTTCAAAGCACTTTTAACTGCAAAATACAAGCAAACACAACATCACCAAAGAACTTTATCAAAGCCCTGCAACTTATTGCAAAGGGGATCCACAACAAAACAGATGAAATTCAGGGTGACCCAAAAAAAAACAGAACCAATACAAATTTTATTAAATCTTATCAACATCAATAGAATTTCAAGAAACTTGGTTGACTTAAATATCAATCTTTGTACCATCATTCCTCAAAGTTTCAGTTATTTTGGTTGCTTTGCATTAAAGTTATGTACTGTTTAAAATATGCTCCAAAAGGGTGCAACAGCATTGGAGGCAAACTTGCAGACGTCACTCAAAATTGTCAATTATTCCAACACATTTTTCTTTTAGGATTTCTCAAATTTTTTGCTGTATTTATTATTTTTAGTTCACCAATGTTTCAACTAATGGCACTAAATACAGCAAAAATTTGAGAAATCTCAAGAGAGATCAGTTTGAGTGAGTGACAATTTTGTATGACATCTACAAGTTTGCCTCCAATGCTGTTGAGCCCATTTGGAGCATATTTTAAACAGTACATAACTTTAGTGCAAAGCAACCAAAATAACTGAAACTTTGAGGAATGATGGTACAAAGATTGATATTTAAGTCAATCAAGTTTTTTGAAATTCTATTGATATTGATAAGATTTAATAAAATTTGTATGGGTTCTGTTTTTTTTTGGTCACCCTGTACAACTAAATAAAAATACACAAGCAAAAATCATAACAATACAAGAGTCAAAACACAATCAATTCCAAAAAACATCAAACATTCTTCACTTTACAGCTATCAAGACAGATTGCAATCACACACAAAAAAACCTCCTAACTTACATTAAAAACAACATCAATTTTTCACAACTTAATATCGAACACCTTACATATTGAAGTACAAATAATCAAAATCAACCTTTCTACATCACTACAATTACATATTTTAAGCATGTATTGTACATTACACCAAACATTCTACCCAGCTATCACAAACAGAAGATTCAATTATATCCAGCACATTCACAACCATAACCAATATTATCAACACAATCTTCACCGCAGACATCAATGCTCACTTGCTGTTATGGTACTCACTATAACGGTGGTCTCCAACCTTTTTGATACAGTGGCACACTGTTAAGGTGCGTTTACAGCTGTTTACAGTACTTTTTTCTTTCAGTGCGATCTTGGTTTGTTTTATTGACGCCCAAATCCACTCATTTTTTCTCAAAAACATGAGTGGATTTGAGCATCAATAAAACAAACCAAGATCGCGCTGAAAGAAAAAAGTACTGTAAACGGCTGTAAACGCGCCTTTAAGCTCTTAAAATTTTTGTGGCACACTCATCATATTGATTAATAATAATGCTGTTTACCACCTCACAGCCCTAACACATGAACTACATGTGGCAATTCAAGATTAGATAAAGCTGCTTGCTTTTCAGCTCTTTTTGTGTAACATCACACCCACTTCAATGGGTGGACTGTGAGTAAAAAGTTAACAAATATATAACTGAACATTCCCTGGTCACTCTTTTTATAACAGCTTTATCTGCAATGACAAGTTTAAAATGGGCTTCAGACTTAATTAACACATAAGCCTAAGTAACAAGGTTTTATATCCATCTGATTATAATTTGTGAAATGGTTATCTATGTGGTTAATCTACTGTTGTGGTATATTCCAACAAATGAAACAGATGATATTAGATATGCTCTGCAATATTATTATCCAGTATTATTCTTCTGTAGAAATTGAAACTGCAAAGGAATTGTTATTTGATCACTTTCCTGATGAAGTCAGGCCAAAGCATCTCAGGAAAACCAGGCAAGGTGCCCATAAACTAGAAAATATTGTCAAAGATATGGTTGATGTATTTCATGAATTGGCTGTAACAAAATCTTTTATTCCTCCTATATTTGTTACAGATACATGTCATTTTTCTTCTTTAGACTCAGAAAATGTTGATGCTGTATCTATGGCAATAGATAAAATGCAATTAAAAAAGAATATGAATAGTTTAAAAGAAAACAAGGGAACTGAGCAATCAGTATTGGAAGAAATTCAAGATTCATTGCAAGTTATTCGTAGTTTAATTAACCTGGACGAATATCATGAACAAAAAAATTTATCTATTTACATCCTCATAAAGGCAATTACAATTAACCTTCTTATGCATCAGCAATAAAATCTCATATAAATATGTCTGATAAAATAAATTTGCAGAAGTGCTGAAATTTTTTCTTCACAAAATCCAGTTGACACCAGTAAATCTGAATGGACTTCTGTTTCCCAAAAACGTTTTAAACCCAAAATAAAAATTGGAAAAAACATATGTTCAAATATAAAAGCAGTCAAGAAAGTAAGTAAACCTACTGAAATATTTACCACAAGATTTCAACCTGACATTACAGAAAGTGACATAAAGTCATATATAACTAGTGAATTCTCTGATGTGGAGTCAATTAGCATTGAAAAACGTAAAACAAAATACAGCACCTATTCTTTATTTATTTAATAAAATCTCTATAATTGGCATATCTTTAAAAGATGCGCTAAATGAAGAAAGTTGGCCTGAAGGTATTTTTGTTAGATGCTTTTCTGCTCCAAAAATGGAATCTACAGCTAGTGCTGTCAATACATCTGATCAAAATATTAAATCTTAAAGCAGTTACATATAATTGCAGAGAACTTTTAAGTTCTGTACATGACACGAAAGCTCTTTGCAAAAAGTATAACACAATATTTCTTCAAGAAACTTGGCTTGCTAAATAAAACTTGTGACTACCATCAGTAGCACTCACTATGCTTTTGGGATTTCCTGCATTAATTATGAATCTGGTTTGTTAGTTGGTAGACCTCATGGAGGTAATGCAATTTTATGGGAGAAATCTCTGTATGCATCTCCAATTTATAGTGATGATTTCACCATAATTGGACTTAAATTAGAATTGGATAATTCTGTTCTTAATTTTATAAATGTATACCTGCCATACTGTTGTCCATCAAACACTGATAAGCAAGTTTTTTCAATATTTAAGTAAATTAAATATTATGTTTGAATCTTTTGATAATCCTAATTTATGTGTTGTTGGTGACTTCAATGCTAATGACAATAATCTTTTTGGAGATCTTCTTGAAAGTTTTTGTTTAGACCATGATTTGATTATTTCAGATCAAGATATATTACCTGACAACTCTTTTACTTATCTTAGTGACTGTCATGGCACAACTAGTTGGATTGATCACTGCTTGGGTTCTTTTTCACTTCATTATATTATTACTCAAATGGAAGTTCTGCATAATGTAATTACTTCTGACCAGGGGTTGGAAAAAATTAATTGATAGAAAATTAATTGCAGTTTAATTGGATCAATTAATTGATTGTTTCACAGGCAATTAATTGCAATCATGTAAAATATTGGCTATATATAGTGCTGTGATATAAGATTTAAGATTTTTCAAATATTTACCCATATAATATGCTGTTACAATCTGAAAATGAGCAAATTTCTCAAAAATATTTTAGCCAAGTTGTAGATTCTGAAGGTAGCTGGGTATGCAAGTGTGGTAAGAAGTTGACACAGAAAAAAGGTACCAGATGGACAAATTTAATGAATCACATAAAAAATCAGCATCCAGAGTATTGTAAAACCCAAGAACAACAATCATTGTCAAATTTTGGGATTTTATCTTTAACAAGTGTGAGTTCTATAGGTCGCTCAGCATTGAATGTGTTTGGTTGGATTGAGTGGATATGTGTTGGGTTGTTAAAACCATTCTCTTTTACTGAAGATCCACTAACAGGCAAGTATACACATTTGAAGAATATAACAAATAAGACATTACAAGAAGTATATGGAGAAACTTACTTGCCAGGTAGAAAAAAAAATATCACATGATCTTCCAGATAAGTTTGCGTTGGTGATAGATGGCTGGACTGGATTTATGGTTCAACACATTTTATTGGACTGTTTGCATTGTATACATATAATCAAAATGGATATCATACTGCTTTGCTTGGATTTTCACCAATGATGAGTGAAACTTTCTTTACTGGTGCTGATCGTGTTGAACTTATTCAGTACATATTAAGTGTATTTAACAAAAGCTTAGCCAATGTTGTTGCTATTATCGGTGATAATGCAGAACTAAATAAGTCTACAGCAAATTTGTGTGGAATATCACTAATTGGATGTGTGTCACATAAAGTCCAACTAGCAGTTTCTCGTTATTTAGGCAGAAATGAATGTCTTTTAAATAAAATTAATACATTGATGGGCAAACTGAAATCATTTAAAACTTGCAGGTAAACTTTGGGAACACACACCATTGCAGCCTATACAAAAAAATAAAACTCGCTGGTCTAGTACATATGATATGATAAATAGGTATATCGAACTAAAACCCTTCTTAGATTTTTTCAAGAAGAACCTAATCTTATTGATAATCTTTTAACTCCTTGTGAAAATAATGACCTACAGACTCTGCAAGATGATCTTAAGAATTTATTTTCTGTAACATGTGTTTTACAAAGAGAAAATCTAGACTTGTATGATGTTCGAGTACTTTTTAATGAAATTCTTGCAGTTTATTCATATGAAGATTTTCAAAGATATTCACCATCATAAGCAACCATTGTCCATAGCCCAAATTTTGATAATGGAGTTAAAATTTTTGCTGTGCATATGCTAAAAGTGCAATCAATTGCTAGTCAGTCACAACAGTCTGATTTCTATGACACACACTTTGCCTCACTTTGCTTGAAAAAGCAAAAAATTAGTGATTTTCCTAGGCAGCAATATGTTGACTGTAGATTTTTGCTACCTACATCCAACATTATAGAGCATTTTTTTAGTACTGCGGGTTATACATTTAATGATCACAGACAGTTGTTATTATCGATAAATTTAGAAATGCAATTATTTCTTAAAGTTAGTAGATTTTTCTGGGATCAGAAATTGGTTTCAAAAATATATACTGAGTAAAACTAAACAATAGTATCTTTTAATTGATTGCATAACTGTTAGAAAAGTTGCTTATGTTCATCTATAAAAATATTTTAAAAATTTTACATTCCTTTACAAAAAGGAAACTTCTAAAATGTGATTTTGTGTTTTACAGTAATTTTTTATATTTACATTTAAAAACATTTTTTTATTTTTGTAAAGTAATTTTTTTGTTTTTAAAAAATTTTTTTGCCTCGTTTCAATTTTTATTAAAGGATACCTTAAGCCTATAAGTCTTTTATTTTTTAATCTTTATGACTCATTATTATTTAATCATTTTATATATAATAATACTTTTGTACAGCTTTTGAATTACATGTAGCTCAAACAAACAATGTAATTATTTTAGCTAGTAAATTGCAATTAATTGCAATAATTAATTGGTTTACTTACCAATTAAAATTAATTGATTGATAATAATATAATTAACTGGAAAGGTTCCAATCAATTTTTTCGAAGCCCTGCTTCTGACCATAGACTCTTTGCTTTTACTATGTGCACTCCTAATCTACCCTTATTTGTCAGTACTGCTTTAACTGCTTGCCATAACAAAATTAATTGGAATAAAGTAACACCTGAGCAAAAATACGATTACAGTCTAAGTTGTAAGAAATTATTGTCTGAAATAAATGTATCCATTTCAGTTCTTAAATGTAAAATTCCTCTATGTAATGATCCTCAACATGTTGCATTTATTGAGAACTTTTATGAACAGATTATTTTTGCAATCAAAACTGCTTCAAAACACTTGCTTATATCCAAACATAAGCAAACCAATAAATTTATTTATGGTTGTAATAATAATGTTAAAGGAGCACATGTAACTGCCAGAGCTGCCTATTTGAATTGGATTAGAAATGGTAAAATCAGAAATGGAAAGTATTATAAAGCAATGAAATCTTCTTGAAGATCATTTAAATAGGCTCTTTGCAAATGTAAAAGAAATTATGAATGTCATCAGGCTAATGCTTTAGCACTTGCTCTACATATGAAGTCCAATGCACCTAAATCCTTTTGGAACAAAATTAGACCTTCTAATAATCATTGTTCTCTTCCTGCTTCTATTGGTAAACTAAAAGGTGCTAAAAATATTGCTGATATGTGGAAAAACCATTTTTCTTCTCTCTTAAACACTAGTAGTTCTTTCAATGCAAAAGAATTTGTTAATTTCAAATTACAATCATTGGAGTCTTATCATAACTTTTTAGCTGAATGCACTATTGACACAATCAGTCCATTGATTCATAAATTGAAACTAAAATGTACTGCTGGTGTTGATGGTATTTCTGCTGAACATTTTTGCTATTGTGATAGCAGTATTAAAGAATATTTATATGATCTTTTTAATGTGCTTATATCATGGTGTTATTCCAAAATCTTGTACTGATACATTACTTGTCCAAATAATTAAAAATAAAAATGTTCATGATGTTAGTAATTACTAGTTAGTAAAAAAATAAGAAAAAATAACCCTAAGTAACAATAATGTGTGATTATTAAAATAATTATTATAAGGTAATACATTTAATAAACTCTTTTACTAATAACATAGTAGCTTGAACAGTGCAAGTTAAGAATTTGCCCTACTGGACACAACCACCAGCCAGGTTAGTAGCAATTACAGCCATTCAAAGTGTATTCTTTACCCAATAATTATAAAAAAATTGAAACATTTATATAAAAAGTGCAACTTTAACCAATTTTTTTCAATGCATTAAAACTATTCAAACTAGCAAAAAACACAGCACAGCTAATGTTTTAACATGTAATAACCTACCTAGAAAAAAATAAATTCAAAAAATAAAGGTAAAACTTTTTGAGTTATCCCTATATCCTGTTTTTCCCCACCTTTTCCTAATAATTACTAATATCAAATATAATTATTGTCTCACGGCATCACTTTGCAGCACACTAGTGTGCCACAGCACAGCAGTTGGAAACCACTGCACTATAGGATAGATACAGAACTGATTGAAGACATCCTGCTTAACTCCAATTACATTATATTAAACACAAACACTCCAACACATTTTCCATCCAACAAACACAACAAGTTACTTAACCAAACATCACCACTGCTTCAGCAGACTTACATGATTGCAATAGCTGATCCAAGTGTTTATTGAAAAGAGGTTGCAGACTTAGTTATTCATAAATTGGAATATTCTTTTTATTATTGGTATGGTTATTAAAAGTAACAGAAAAAATTTCAAAATCCTTGTTAAGAATTGCAATGCTCTTTGCCACGGGTTCCTTTAAAATACACAGGTCGGCGTGGCCGGGGTGGTCAGCGTGGTCAGCGTGGTTGGCGTGGTCGGCGTGGTCGGCGTGGTCGGCGTTTATCACTTATAACTGCAAATTTTTTTTAGTAAAAGCCGAACTTTTTGACCAACATAAGTCCTTGTCAAAGCATCTAAACGTTTAATTACCCGGCAGTTATATCAACCAATTTAGTTCTTGTTTACGATCCGCCCAGTTAATTCATTTTATCTTATACATTTTGGAAATTTCTTAAGTCTGTTAAGTTAATAACGGCAAACAATGAACGTGACCAAACAGTTTAACCCAATAGCACATAAACACGGTACCTTTAAAATGTACAGGTCGGCATGGTCGGCGAGGTTGGCGTGGTCAGTGATCAGCGTGGTCGGCGTGGTCGGCGTTATCGGCTAGGTTAATGAAAAAAATAATCATTCTGTAAGCTTCTCGTGGACGAGGTTGGTTCGATAAGCTACTTCAGAAAAGCTTAGTCGGTAAGTTTTTTAGAATTCGCTTGTAAATAACAGCAAGCAATATAAAACATTTTACCAATATAATTGCAAATTCTTGTTGAAAGCGTGGACATGAACTTAAGAATAATGTTAGGTATATTTTTGTTGAGTTGTATTTTAAATGTCTGTTTATGTGCTATTGGGTTAAACTGTTTGGTCACGTTCACTGTTCGCCGTTATTAACTTAGCAGACTTAGGGAATTTCCAAAATTTATAAGATAAAATGAATTAACTGGGCGGATCGTCGCCGACCACGCTGATCACTGACCACGCCAACCTCGCCGACCACGCCGACCACGCCGACCTGTACATTTTAAAGGTACCGTTTGCCACTAAACATATACTTAATTAATTCAGTGCTAAACCATCTATGACAGGGGTGGCCAACCAGTCAAGGAACAAGAGCCACATTTCTTACTGTGTTACCACAGAGAGCCAATTTTGTGACGTTTGCCTGAATCATGATTTTCTAGAACTTTATGGATATGAGAAAACTTCACTAAAACTTAGGGTGAAGACAAAAAAAGTTTTCACTTAGAATCTGTCTCAGATTTGTTGATTTTCGTCCCAAAAACATGGCATCCTCTGAAAAAAAAGTCTTTGCTTTGGATCTGCCTCATTTTTGCCAATGTTTGTCTCAACTACTTAGTGATCTCTAAAAAAAAGATCTTCACTTCGAAATCAAATGTGAAAGCTGCATAAAACCAGGCAAAGAGCTGCATGTGGCTCACAAGCTGCAGGTTGGCCACCCATGATCTATAACCATCATGTTCATACTTCCATTTAAGCATAAGTTGAAAAGACAATTGCAAGTACCATTATATCATATACATTAATAAACTAAAGCAAATTTTCTAAGGCTGAAGAATAGAAAACATAAAAATCCTAACAATAAATAGAAACAATAATATTATAAAAAGAATAGACAACAATAAAAAAACAATAAAAATCTTAACACAAAATAAAAATTCTAATAAAAATCCTAATCATATACATTAATAAACTATAGCAAATTTTTTAAGGCTGAAGAATAGAAAACAATAAAAATCCTAACACTTTTGCTAACAACTCTAAATATTTTTAAAAACACTAATTTACAATAAGATTTTGATTTATAAAAATGGCAAAAAGCCAAACATTAAATTTGAAGGTCAAAGACCTTAAAAAATGGTCGAATTTCTCAATTCCTAGAAAGGGCCAATATGGCAACCCTGACCATAAGTTTAAAGGAGTGATGTTGCAGATGCAAAATTTTGTATATGCAGCTCACAACTATTTTTTATTTGTTGCACTGCATTGCAAAATTGCTACCAAAAGTTTACACTGTACTGCGCTATATAGCAACACCATCAATTTAAATAAACAATTTTTTGATCTTTTTTCCTCCTTTTAAAAAGTTGTTTGATGTTCAAGCAATATTTAGTGTTGTAGTCATTGAACCAAGCCCTTTATATTTTAGATTCAGCAATTGAAAACAAGTACCTTCAAATACTACAAGAGACGCAAATAGATTTTTAAATGGTTTAGAAATGCAAAGAACTGGATGGAGACGGTCTCAGCAACAAGCTGCTTTAAATTTAAGTCATATCTCTGAACATAAACTAAGAACAGAACCACACAGCAGTATCTTTGCATATCCGAAAGCAGGTCAAGGTAATTGCTTGAGAATTGCCTTAAGTATAGCGCCTCCAACGTTTTTCATCAAGTCAGGAGAATAAACAGAAATAAAAATAAAATTAAATAATAATGATAATAGTAGTAATATATCAAAAGCCATGTTATATCTCTGCATTTCTCAACATAAAGGTTGCTACCTCTGTGAACTATTTTCATAAGGGTCACAACAATAATTTATGCAATATTTTAAAAATCTTTTCACATTAATATTACATACAGTATATTTACATTAAATGAAATGCAGAGGGTGACAGCTATATGAAAATTGTAAAACGAGTCACAAAAAGCAAAGAAATACTATTATACTATTTTATCTGACTGAAAGTATAACGCAGTGCTTCTCAACTTCTGGGTTATGACCCAAAAGAGCGTTTAATTGGCTAGTTGTGCAAAAGTTAAATCATTTTTTTAAAAGAAAATTTAGAAATCTGAAAGATTCAAATTGAAAACATTTTTTAAAGATTACTACATTTTTGGACAAAAATAAAGATTTTTATTCTTGCAATAAAGTTTTTAAAGATTAGGTCGCCAAAGCTTTGTTGTCTATTTTTGCTTAAAATTTGGATTGCCACAAAAGGTTGAAAAGCATTGATAGAAAGCAACAATTTTTCTAAACAAAAGTATTTTTAATAAGATTTCAATTTAAAAACTGTTGAAAATATACATTCCTTGTTTTGTAAGTTGGTTCATTGTTTGATGCAGTCATTTTTGTTGCCTTTGTCAGATTTTTTTTCCAGCATTTTTCTGGGTTGTATTGTATTAAGTCTCATAATTTTTTGATCCAAAAATTTATTGAAGTATTCATCTTTTTCAGCATTTGTTTTTTTGGACCAAGCATCAACCAACAACATAAACAATTTATATTTGTCAGACAAAACATAGGGACCAGTTTTAAAAAGGCTTTTTTAACATTATTGTATTGGCTATTCATTAAATTGTACAAAACACAAGGTCAGGAATACTTTTCTGTTTACAATCAAGCGTGACCTTAATAACATGATTGAGTGATTCAGCATTGCTATTCTTCCAGACAAATCCAATTTTTTGTTTTGGTTTCCATACATTTTCAGTTAAACACTTAAGTTTTTAAACAAAGTTATTGTCACACTTAATCTAAATTAAGTTTTATGGTAAGTAAAAACTGTTTTTCCAGTTAAACAAAATCTTTCAATATCTTCTTGCAGAAATGGTAATCTACAATTTTTTTGTCAACTGTGAAATAAAAATCTGAGTTTGTCTTTTACATAAATGATTTACGATCATGAACACTATTAAAATGTGTATTTATAAGTTTATCATGGCTCATGTAATGTCAAAGTATTGTCTACCCTGCAGCCAGTAATGGGATTCAGCTGGTTTGTTATCAGTTCAGCAAACCAGCCAGCTGGCAAATAAAATAGTCACGATTTCTATTGGTTTTTAACATCTATAGTGCGATAATTAGTTAATTACCAATACCCTGCCTTTTGTTGGTAATTTAAAGCTTAGCTTATTGACATTAGTAATGACCGGTTCATTACTATTTGTACCATGCTTGCTTTTAATGAAAGTTTGTGTTATTAAACTATATTTTAATATAACTAATGGGTGCTGTTGAGCAGGTTCTGAAAATATAAGTTGAATTATTTCAAAAGCATAAAAAATTTTTATCATTACTTTGTGAAAATATACACAATTATTAAATGTGTAAGAAATAATCAAATATGTATATTAGTATGCTGACATAAAGATACATCTTTTTTTGGCGTAGGTAAAGAATACGGACCCCCCTTGTAAAAATAATTTAAAATAACAAAAATAAAATTATTTTGGCGTAGGTAAAGAATACGGACTCTCCTTGTACAAATAATTCTTTACCTACGCCATAATAAACATTAAACTAGTGTTTTTTAATTGCTGGGTCGCCGTTAAATTTGAGGGTCTCTTTAAGAAAAGACCGTAACTGTTGTTTGTCAATGAAACTAACCCGCAACCTCCTCCCCTACAGCACTAGGAGGCAATAATGAAGAAACCAAGAGAAAAAGAATCTCTCAAGAAACGATAGTAGCCACAGGGGAATCCGGGTTAGTTTGACTAACAAAAATCGCTCACGGTCATATCGTTTTTCAGCTTAAATAATTTATATACGTAAACTTTAATTATACCGATTCTTTTTCTCTTGGTTTCTTCGTTATTGCCTCCTAGTGCTGTAGGGGAGGAGGTTCCTGGTTAGTTTCACCGACAAACAACAGTTACGGTTTCTTTTGTTATTTTAAATTATTTTTACAAGGGGGGTCCGTATTCTTTACCTACGCCCTTTTTTTTAAATTTTATCTTTATATTTATCCTCATGCCTCAAAAGAAGATGCATCACAGGAGTTATAAAGAAAATATCAAGTTATTTTTTTTACCTGATATTGGGGTCCTGTTGAATGTTTTACAAGGATATCTAGAATTCTAGTTCTAGACTTTATTTTGGTCTTTTAGTTTTTATTTATAGCCAGTAAGCTAATTACTGGCAAGCAGCTCACTGAGTAAAGATCTCCATGTGGTTCCATGCACTTCCAGACCTTATTTTAAAAAGTCTCCATGCAGCTCCTGTTGTATTTTTAATTTTACACTGTGGCTCCATGCATCTTTAAGCAGTATTTTTAAGGTTTCCATTTAGTATTACTTTTAGTTACTAAAGATAGGTACCTACCAAAAAGCTGCTTATCTTCTGTAATCACCTAGATTGAAAATATTGGTACTAACTAAATTATAATTGTAGATACAAAAAAACTATTACTTTCACAAAGCATTATGTATGTAACTAATCTATATGCCTAGTTTTACACTATTGTTTTGAATTTTAGCTTGGGTGGTTCAATTAAAGCTGAAATGTCAATTTAATTTAATTATTAAGTTTATGCAGCCCATGCTGTTGCAATTAGCTAAAATGGACTACAACGTGGCCCGGAAGAACTCCAAGGCCTTCACCAACTGCACTTCCTAGAAATAACTTTATTGCAACAGAACCAAAACTAAAATCTTTATTCCAAACAAAACTTATTCAAATAAAAAATTTCAATTGCAAAGTTCAAGCATCGGTGTGATTAAGTCTAATCAGCAAAAGGCATAGCTTAGCCAGCATGAAGCACAATCACATATCGCATTCGGGAAAATGAATTAAAGGATGCCTCTTCCCGGCAACCAAAACGACAACCAATCCTAACAATTCAAAGCATTAACAAAGAAACAATCAAATTTTACCAAGGCCAAATGTCCATCAAACAAAGAATATGAAAAAGGCGCGAACCAAATGAGTCAAAAGCCGGGATTAGACCGAGTTTGATTCCTACAAAAGTATAGTACGCTACAATATTGTTTTTGATCACTACTTCATTTCCTCAATATCAATTAACTTAAACAAGCGCTCTTCAACCAAAATTCCTCAAAACTGAAAAATTCTTAATATTGTGAGGTTTGAATTTTCTTATTGATTTTGTAATATATCTAATAATAGGATTCCGCAAAAGTTGCGAATTTAACATAAAGATTTTGTGACAGCAAAAGATTAAAGAGCACTAACCAACAGCATTGATAGCTTTTGTTTTTAATAAGTTTCGTTAACATTTTAAGCCACCTCATGTAGCTGCTGATACATCCAAACGTAAGCGACAAATCCTGGGTTTAATTTTTGGGACGACCAAAATACAAGATATGGGAGAAACAACTAGACATTGCAGCAATATTACGGTAAAAGTAACTTTGTAGCACAAGCGCAATACCGGCTAGATCAGCCCCGCAAATTCTTGCACGTTTCGGCAAAATTGTTTGAAGTTAATTTTGTTTAAAAACACAATTTTTATATTAAGGTTTTAGTAGTAGCCTACTTTATAACATTGATAATTGTAAATTTAAAAAATTGCTAACCTACAAATTTACTCCAATAGGTTATATTGCAAAAAATGGCAGTGCTATATAAATACACCGCTATTAATGGCCGATCTGGTTACAGAAGTGAAAAGCAAAATCAAAAAGTGACTTTTCATTCATTTTCTTTGGAAGATTAGCAACTTCTTCAAATTTAGCTTAAACTGCCAGAAGAGCTTTATCGCCAAAGATATAACTCCATCGGACAGATAACGGAGCCAATTTAATTTGTTTATCCAATCATCGACTATTCACCATACGAGGATTGTATGAAAAGTTTTAAGCATCGTGTATAAGAAGCATTGATGCATGTTCAAACCTATGATTTTTTGAAAGAATAACTTTGCAAGTATTCCTGCCGAGTTTTGAGATTTTAACACGTTAATTATTTTTTGCAGATTTTTGAATAAGCTAGGGTCAAGGATTTAGTGTAAAATGGAGAAAACAGAAATTATTGCAGTCGTTAAGACATGAATGTATTTAAAAGGCATGAATGCCTTACAAATTCATGATGACATGTTGAGAACATTAATAGAGAGTCAGGATCCCCCCTAACGGCAACAGCCAAGGATAACGTTGACCTTGCTCTGCAAATGGTCATGCAAGATCGTCGAATATCATGTCGTCAGATACCAGAAAGACTTTGGGTATCCATTGAGCAAAAAGACAAAATTTTAACTCAAGAACTGGAATTTTCAAAGGTTTCCGCAAGGTGAGTCCTTTGTCTTTTGACACTGAACAGCAACGCGCGAGGTGCAAGGTGTCTGAGGGCAATCTTGAACTTTTGAAGCTGATGAAGACAATTTTCTTGCTTGATTCGTTATTATGAATGAAACCTGGGTTTATCAATAGGCTACCATCCCGAAACCACAGAACAATTCAAGCAGTCAAAGCACCAGTCATCCCCAACCCCGAAAAAGGCTAAGGTCGTTTCTTCAGCTGGCAAGGTCATAGCCTCTGTTTTTTGGGATTCCCAGAATGTCATATTGATTGAGTAACTTCAGAAGGGCCACACAGTGACTGGGCAGCATTATTCTAAACAATTGAAGCGCCTACGGAAAATAATCAAGCCAAAAAGTCCAGGAATGCTCACGAGATAAATTCTCTTTGACCAAGACGATGCACCAGCCTACACTTCAATCATTGATTGCAAGGGCAGCAATTCACGATTGTGGATTTAAACTTGTTCCCCATCTACTTTATTCGCCAGACCTGGTCCCTTCGGACTTCCATCTTTTCACCAGATGAAAAAAGCTTTGGCTAGCTGCCATTTTGTCCGTGATGATAACAACATAGCTGCAGTCGAGGAGTTCCTTGAATCCCAAACAAAAGCGTTCTTCTAGACTGTGATAAAAGCGCCTCAGCACCGCTGCAACGAGTGTTTAGCTATTAAGGAGGACTTTGTTGAAAAATAAATGATCAAAAATTTTTCATCCCATTTCGTTTTTCTGATGCTTAAAACTTTTCATACACCCCTTGTATTCTCAACAGTTTTTATTAATATGCATATGGAGATGACGGTTTATTATAATAAATAAATTATGCCCCCGTTTTCTCATAAGCACATATGCCTACCAGTAAAGCGACAGTGGTTTCTCAAGTCTTTTAGCTTTAGCCAAAAACTTTTAGCTTTGGCCAAAAACTTGGACTTAAAAAAAAGCGGCCCAAGAGCATTTTAAATCAAATATTTTTAAAGTAATTAACAGCTTTCTTCTTAAAACTGAAAATGAATAGCAAATTTTCACTTTGAATTTTTTTATGGAACAGATTGATTTGGTTTTCAGAAACAAAGACAGCAGAAGGTATTCGTCCGATTTGCTGATGATGGCTGGAGAAATTAGTAAATAGTTTTTGAAATTTTGTAGCAAATTTATTCGGTAACTTAGTACGTTATTTAATCGTCTACCTTTTCGGCGCCTGTAAAGAAAGGCTCTCACCGATAACGCAATCTAGGTGTCTACTAATGGTAAAATTCTTAATCTTCTTGCTGGATCTGACCTTCGAACCAGCGACAGCAAAAATATATATATTTATACCAGTCGATAAGGTTACTCGAATGTTCTGAAATTATCTCAATGAAGCCAATCACAAATAAACATTATTGCGTCACATGCAAAAACAAGTCAAGCGGAAATCCAGAATGTTCTCAATAAAGCGAAATTTGTCCATTCAGAGGCGCGGATGCCAAGTCTGGCAAGATTGTCCAAGAGATTCCGCGCACCTGGCACAAACGGGCGTCTGGATCTTAGTCTCACTTGGCCAGTATCTGAGGACCCATTTAACAGACCATGCAAAATATGATCGGGGTCCAGAGATCCACGGTAAGCCAAGGAGAGTGTTGCTCCCAGTCGGCGAAGCTCAGCTGGCTGGATGCCTGAAAGTACAGGTAGGTGGTCCGTTGGAGTGGGACGCAGGCATCCAGTAACTATGCGCAAGGCGTCGTTCAAGACACTGTCGATGAGGCGAGTGTGAGCACTGCGACACCAGACTGGCGCACAGTACTCAGCTGTTGAGTAGACTAGAGACAAGGTGGCTATGCGTAGTGTATTAGCACCAGCACCCCATCCCGAGCCCACGAGTCGCCTCAACAGTGTGACGCGCGAAGATAGTTTTTTGCGCAATGCCACTAAATGGTGACGAAACGTGAGCGATCTGTCCAGTTTTACCCCAAGGTATGTAGGGGTTGGACAGAATGGTAAAAGTCTACTATTGTTGTAGACCTTTAGCTCACGTTTGGCCTCTCGGTTGTTTAAGTGAAAGGCTGTCGTCACCGTCTTAGTGTGACTGAGCTTCAACCTCCAAGTCTGGAGATACGCTGACAGTGTGGACATGTCTTGGCTTAATGTCCCCTCCAAGTCCTTCCAGTTTCCAGAAGAGCGCAACAATGCTAAATCATCAGCATAAGCAAACTTTCTGGAAATCATGGAAGGAAGATCGTACGTATAGATGTTAAATAGGAGGGGAGCCAAGACCGATCCCTGAGGAACGCCGTTTTTAAGACGGCGTAGCCTGCTTTGCTTGCTGTCACCGGTGGTAAGGGTGAAACTTCGATTTCGGACAAGCTCCATGATCATTTTGACCATGTGCTTATCCGGAAGTAGTCTCAGCAGCTTGCAGGTAAGGCCACGGTGCCAGACAGTGTCATAAGCAGCTGTCAGATCGATAAATACGGCACCGGCCTTCTTTTTAGCCTCGAAAGAATCCTCGATGTTCTGGGTTAGCAGAACAACTTGATCTACGGTTGACTTCCCGCGTCGGAACCCAGCCTGCTCTTTAGGGAGCAGTGGATCGATTAATGGTTCAACGCGGGCGTAGATAAGCCTCTCGAGGATCTTGTAGGGGACACAGAGCAGAGATATCGGTCGATAACTCTTTGGGTCCCCCAGCTTTTTTTTTAGGTTTCTGCGACCGCTTTCATTCTGAACCGACCTTATAATATACATTTCGGAGTAAAAGAAATTAATTAACGAAAAACTATTTTCAGCTTTGTGAAAATTGATTGCAAAATCCCTCAATTCAGTAGTGAAAACAATTTAAATAATTATTACAGTGAACGTCAAAAAAGCCCCGACAATTTGTAGCATAAAATTGAAAATAACCAGCCCCATGAAATGAAAATATATACGTGAAATTAAAGTAATGAAAATATTTTCAAATCGACTATGGATTAAACAAATTAATCATTTCATTGTTTTTGCAGACAAATGAAAATAACATTTCTTGATTAACTATGAATTGGTTTGTACTCACGGCTGCTTTTTGTTTTGTGATCAGTAGCTGCAAAGCACAAACTTCTTGTCCGAGTATTTGCAGATGTAACTATCGAAATATAGTGCATTGCAACGAAAGAAATTTTAATAAAATACCTTACGGTATTCCAGAGACAACTATCGTTCTTCATCTACAGCAAAACAATATCCGCAATGGTCCAACTGTGAACGAGAATTTGTCCGCTCTGAAGAGATTAAAAAGATTAAACTTACATCTAAATAAATTAACATCGGTTCCGTCGGGATTAGCCAAGACTCTTGAATCCGTTGATTTCTCCAGCAATCGCATTGAGTTTGTCCATGAATTATCACTAAAAGGAATGTCATCATTAGAACAACTTTATTTGAGCGAAAACAACATCACAAATAAAGGTTTGTTTGTTCAAGTTTTCAAGGATACACAGAATTTACTAGTGTTGGACCTCTCGAAAAACTTGTTAAATACATTTCCAAAAAACTTACCAAAAAGCTTACGAGTCTTACGACTAAACAAAAACCGAATCAATTTTATAAGCTTTAATGCAACCAAAAGGTTAAAAAACTTAACTGTGTTGGATTTATCGGAAAATCGCATTATCCAAAAAACGATTGCGCATGCAGCATTGTTTAAGCTAACAGACCTCTTCTTCCTTGACTTGAGCCGGAACTTATTAACACAGGTGCCAGTATGGTTACCACCGAGATTGGAACATTTACTACTAGGCTCTAACAAGCTTGAATACATTTTCAACGAAGAAAACTCGCAGCATGGAAGCTTAAACTCTGTTAAAACACTGAAAAATATTGATTTATCATCAAATCTCTTAAAAAGTATTGAATTGAATGCTTTTTCAGGACTCCGTTTGACGAATATTAAGCTGCAAGAAAACCCATGGCAATGTGATTGTTACCTGCGCTATTTAAAGCAGTGGGTTGAACGTAAAAAAATAATCGTAAGCAATGAAGACAGCATAAAATGCAGTTCTCCACTTGCTTTCGTCAATGTTTCTTTATCTATAATAGATGAAAAATCGCTAAGATGCATTGCAAAACCAGGTTCATCAAAAATGATTCAAGTTCTTAGGGTAAATTCCAACGAGGTTGTACTTCAGTGGAAGAGCCCTTTTCTAACTCCAGATCCAGCGTTTATTATTCGTTATCTTACATACGGTCCGATGAAATGTAAAAAATGCTCACTTGATGAACTCCTACTCCTGTCAGATTCTTTTTCATCCAGAAGAATTACATCGTTTATGGAAAGCTACAGTTCGGAAGAGTTATCATCCAACCAAGTTTCTATAAACCTAATAATTGTGAACAAACTGCAATCTGACCGTCGTTATTTGTTCTGCGTGTCCAATTCGCAATCAGGCGATAAGGATGTGACCTTAAAGCATTGCTTGGTAGTAAAGACCCTTCCTTCTAGTGTTCCGGTTGCCCAAGACAACGCCGTGTTTGTTCCACTGTGGGGCATTATTTTTTTTTTCAGTGTTCTACTTTTTTTTGTGGTTGTAATCATCGTCGCGGTGTTTGCAAAAAAGAAAAATTGTTGTTCCACAACGCCGCAACGCTTCGCGTCAAATCTAGATGATATACATTCGAGTGCCTACTTGACCAATTTTCATCAACAAGCGTCGTCAAAGTATCCTATTTCAACCAATAAAACTAAACTGGCATCGCATCATTCATCGTCAGTTTCTCCGACTCAGTATCAGTTACATTCCTACAATTCAGCAGGTGGTCAGCGATGGACTTTAATCCCCCGGATGCCCACAAGACCAACAAGATATTCTGAAACTCATGTTTAATTTTTTTGTCGTTTTTCTGTAGCTCGTTCGCATTTTGCTTTTATTCTTTTTTGCTTTTGCTTTTTTGCTTATTTTTTGCTTATGCTTATTGCTTATGCAGCATTTTTTCTTTTCAATAAAACTTCAAAATCTTTAGAAAATTGAATTTTTTAATAACAAAAATACCACGTGAAGGTAAATACAAACTTAAGATTGTAATATTGGTTTAGTAGCAGCCTGTCGTACCTTGTCATAAAACAAGTGCAACTTGCCTCCCCGTAAAATACTTTTGTTATTAGTATAAAGTTTGACGAAAAAGTAATCTTTCTTTCTCTCCGCAATTACTTTACAACCGGTAGGTTTTTTGTAGAAGTATAAAATAGAATTACTCACGATGAAATGCATTAGTTTTATAAGCAGATAGAATACTATATCAAGAACAAACGTTTTTGAAAACATGCATGAAAAATATTGTAAACTTCGACAATTTGAACTATATTTTATTACTTTACATTTTTTTACAACTTTTTAAAAAGGGGATAAAGCAAACATTAAAAAAGCAAAAGTTCAAAAAGGTTAAAAAAAAGATCATCATTTTGTGTGGGGCGTTGAGCTTTTTCTTGTTTTTGTAAAAATATTTAGATTGTGATTTTCTTTTCAACGTAGACTATTACTTGAGGTTCGTCAGACTAAGGCAAGGTCGTGGCACAATAATCGTCTTCCTAAATACCCTGCTACTTTTATGCTTGGTAGTCTCATTTATTTGGTCTTTGTTCTATTAGGTCTTTATCTGTTAATTATTTGGTCTCTGAGTTCAAATCCTACTCTTGCATGCTGTTCAGTCTTTAAAAAAACAGCTTTGCGACACTTTTATTTACTTAGCGCCTTAGCAAAATTTTAATCATATTAACACGTAAATATTCTTAATAAAAAAGTTCCAATCGACAACAATATCTTGGCATACTTCGAAGAAAGTTGGGGTAATCGCTTGACGGTTATCCTAACTTTGTTTTGCGAGTCAGAAAAGCAAATAGGACAATTACAACAAGCATTTTATCTCTGAAGATGTCGGTTGATTTCTGACCGATGAAACGTCAGTTTAAATAAAAATATCTTGCTAATTTTTGGTGTGGTATTACCACCCAAAGAACATTTGAAGTTTTTAACTATGTTAATGCCTGGTAAGCAAAACCATTACATTTTTAATGATAATGATATTGACGATAATGATGATGATGATGATCATGAAATTGGGCATAATTTAAAACAAGAAGAAAAGGAAATTATGCTGAATTCTTTCATCGATTAAAAACTTTAACAATGAAGCCAAAGTAATGGCAAAGCATTTTCGTTTTTTAATTTTAAATATACAGATAAAAGCGCATCTAAATTAACAATTATAGAGCTACAATCTTCAACGCAAACAGTGTCTCTCGGAAAATAAAATTGAAAACGTTTTTTTGACAGGTAAAGTTTTTGAGTAAACAGTTAAGGCGTGTTTACAGCTGTTTACAATACTTTTTTCTTTCAGCGCGATCTTGGTTTGTTTTATTGAAGCTCAAATCCACTCATTTTTTCTCGAAAACATTAGTGGATTTGAGCGTCAATAAAACAAACCAAGATCGCGCTGAAAGAAAAAAGTACTTTTTTCTTTTTTTGGAGAACCATTCCGTCGAAATTGCTTTGATAAATAATTTTCGGTTCGCCTTTCTCTCAGTAAATGGTTTATTGATTTTCTTTTTTTCCTTTTAAGTCAATTTTATCAGATATTATTTTATTTTCTTTACGTCCAGTACAAAGCAGATATTTATATTAAAACTCGTACATGTATTTGAAAAAAAATCAACGACCAAAAGATATACGTTGTAACATGCTCCAAGAAAAATGTTAGTAAATAATTATTTAAAAATGCATGATCGCTAACCGGTGACATACACAATATATACAAAAGAAGCAGTAAACAAATATAAACAAAAAACAAAACACCAAAATAATGCTTATCAAATGTAGAAATGAAGCAGTATGGCATTAACCTGTTTGTCGATTTCTAACAATTTCAAGCAAATTCTCTCAATCAAAGTCAATTATGCAGGAAATTAATTTTGAGTAATCCATGTTTAGGGAGGCTCACCAGCAGGGTTGCCAGATTTATCCATTTTATAGACAAAATCTAAAATCTTGGCTTTTTTTAAACTCTTTTGGCCATTAAATTTTCCAAGAAACAAGGTGGACCATAATAATGGAACACATTTTTAATGCTTTTTTTCTCAGATTATATAAACGAGTACTAAATTTATTTATTACATAATTTATACACAGGAATTTAACGTATTATCTAAGATCTGAATACTACATCCCTAAGATGCTCGCCATCACGACTAAAGCATTCAACAGCTTGATTTTTCATATCACGTAAAGTGCGGTTTAGCATATCAGCTGAAAGAGCGGTAATAGTTCCTCTGTTGTGTGAAACCTGCCTACGTATACCTGATCTTTCAGGTAACCCCACAGAAAAAAGTCCACAGGGTTAGATCAGGTGATCTAAATGGCCTATAAATATCCTCAACTGCAAATGCAATTTTTTGGGAGTCCATGAAGTTATGAGGGTCACCAAAACCAGTACCTGAAAGTAATAGAACTTGATATAATATTCTGATCTTAGGTAATACGTTAAACTCCTGTGCATAAGTTATGTGATAAAGAAATTTAGTACTTTTTGTCGTTTATATACTCTGAGAAAAAAGCATTTAAAATGTGTCCCATCATTGTGGTCCAACTTGCTAACTTGCTTTTCTTTGATTGTCTTTATTAAGCCCATTTATTTTGGAACCTTTCAGTTTTGAGGAAAATACACAAAATTTTAAGTATTTTGCCTGTTTTTGGCCAAAACCAATGCGAGTCATTTGGTAACCCTGCTCACAGGTTCTAAATCTTGCCCAAGGGTGACCAGGAGGGAGTTCTCGCAAGGTTTCCTCATTCGTCCCGACTTATCGAAAATAAGCTCACACCCGGATGTAATACCGGATGTAGACTCACAACCTGTAATAGTAAATAACACAACCCGGAAGATCAGTGAATAAAAGAAACTAACACTTGCAGGACAAAACTCGTGAATTTGAAAAACAATAAAGTAAAAAATTCTTCTAAAAGTTGACCAAGTTGTAAGTTTACAGCGGGTCGTAATCGGTGCGGTAATCATAATGATGTCAAATTGAAATGGTCGCAAAAGCTAATTTAAAAATTTTATGTTAGAATTAAAATATTGAATTTTTTTTGGGGGGAGGCGTTTTTTTTGTCAGAGGCTGTAAGTGTCATTTTGATGGGAACGGGTGTAGATCGGGTCTAGAAAAAAATTATCAAACCGGAGCACAAAAGAGATAAGCTAAGAGAAACAAATAGCTGAGGCAGCCAGAAAGTGAATAAGCAAGACGTCAGCATTCGTGAGACAGAATCTACTCCCAAACTTGTTAACATTAATACTTGCAATATTAGTACGAGGGGCATACCAAAAGTTCTGTACAAACTGTTATATTTTTAAAACAAAAAATCATTGAATAATGAAACAAAGTTAGTTTTTCAATATAATATCCCTGCAAGTCAATGCACTTTCTCCAACGCTCTGCAACCTGCTTTATTCCTTCTTCAAACCAGTCTTTTGACATGGTCTTGACCACCTCATTCACGGCTGACTTCAGCTTACTTTCAGACACATATCTTCTGTCAAGGAGAAAATGTTTGAATGGCCCAAATAGGTGGAAATCGCTAGGAGCAAGATCTGGGCTATAAGCTGGATGAGGAAGTAATTGCCACTTCAGCTAACGTAATATAGCCATGGAAATTTTGATGTGTGGACACGTGCATTGTCCTGCAAAAAAAGTGGGCGCTTATGAAACTTTCCAGACCTGACTCTTGGAAGTTTAAAGTGAACTGGTTGAAGCAGAGTAGAATAGTAAACAGCATTGGTTGTCTGATTTGGAGGGCAGTAGTTCACGTGGATTATGCTATCACAGTCCCAGAGTACAGTCAGCTAAAACTTCCAAACTGATGGAGCTAAGTTGGCATGGACAGGCATGCTCTCTCCTGGGGCTACCCACTACATGCACTGGCGTTTGGTAAAGGGGCATAAAGTGAAGAAGAGGAGTCTTATCAGCTGTGATGATTCGACGTCCAAAAGTTGTCCCCAAGCTCCTCAAGCATGTTCAAATTTATGACACAAAGATCATGGCGACTTTGGCGTTGTTCTCCTGTCAGCAGTCGAGGCACCCATCTTGCACAAACCTTCTTCATTTCCAGCTCCTCGTAAATTATTCTTTGCAATCACCCACGACTTAAGCCTGATTGTTTCTCTAACTCATCATATGTTGCCCGTCTATCTCCATCAACTATGCCTTTCACAAGATCAATGTTTGTGTGAGTCTTTGCTGTTGTTGGAGCACCACCGTTTGGGTCATCTTCCAAGGACTGTCTGCCAGATGTAAAGGGACTCATCCAACGACTAACAGTTGATCTGTCTGGAGCAGAATTCTTATAATGGAATTTGAACTTCTTAGCTGCCTCAGTTGGTGATAACCCTCTTTTTGCAGGAAATAAATAATGGCATGCCCCTCATTTTTCTCAAAATTAGACATTGTTAAAATTATATAGTCTAAAATTTAAAATTAATCAATGAAATTTAAAAAATATAAATGGCATGTAAAGTAAACAATGAAAAATTTAATAGTATTGAGCAGAAGTTTTAGTATGCCCCTCGTATCAATGAAGAAATTTCCGATACTACTAAAGGTAGATTAGATGCAAACAAGAATGACAACTTTTCCACAATTATTGTAAACTCAGAAATCAAAAAAGCAATTGTTGACGCCGATGCCAAACAACCTGAAGGACCTTTCACTAAAGATCCGCTCCAAAGCGGTCGTTTATTTTCAACAAATTATTACCATTATGTAACACAACCAGGTCTAAAACTACGAAGATATTGGTTATTCATCAAGCATGGGCCGTGTTTACTGTCAGCCCTGCTGGTTATATTTTCATAAAAATGTCTCTCCAGGAACTTTTACGCAGTTCAAAACTGTAGGAGTTTATCACAGCAAATTCGAAGCCATGAAAGGTCCACACATCATGCGGAGGCGTGGTCATATATGAGCAATAGAGAAACAGGGGACAAAAGAAGAAGCATTGCACGAGTCTTTGCTGGAATTTGGTCTCAACAAAGAAATATTTGTTTGGTACGTAAAAAAAAAATTAGTTGCATTTGTCATACAGCTAAATTGCTTTTCTGCAATATTTTTTTTTTTAATTTTCAGCAAATAGTTTTAAATGTTTGTTATAAAACTTTTTCAACACTTTTTTAAAAACCACGAGCTCACTAAAACTTAATCTTGCAAAATGTCGAAATTAAACAAAGGCTTTCTTCTAACTCCCACGTTTCTTCCCTCAAGCACCTAACCAACTTTAATTTTGGACTTAACTTTTTTATGAGTAGAGCTTCGTGAATCTTGCAACAAAATTGTCCAGGAGTTTTGGATTTTAACTGGAAATAATTGACAATTTAAAACTATCTACCATCTATAAAACTTTTAAAGTAGTCAATTATTTCCAGTGGTTCAATAAAGCTGCGGTATCAAAAGGCTAACCTAAACTAGAGGTGTGAAATGAAATTAATATGCTAAGGCCTAATCGGTACAATTTTGCAATTTAATGTACAGATTAGTTCAGTTTAATTCAGTTTTTTGTTTTCTGCTTCAAAACGAAAAATACACCAATATGTGACAAAAAAATTCTCGAAAACATAGGAAGGCAGCGAAATAACCATACTGTACAAATTTTCGTGTCTCTAGTTCAGCATTTGTAAAGTGTACATTTAAAAAATAAAACCTTTTTTGTGTTCGAATAGCAGTAGCATCGTCTTGCGGTTACAGTTTGAGAGCCTCGCAAGCGCCAAAGCGAATTGTCTAGCACAGTGTTCCCCAACCGGTATGCTGCGAAAGATTTCCGAAAAAGTGTGCCGCAAAGGGAAAAACTGATCACTACTATTCTGGGGAAAATAAGTGAAATGTTAGATGAAATCAAAGTGAAGACCTTTTTTTTTTGGAGATCACCTGATTTCGGGAACAAAAATTAATAAAAATGGTCTAAAAGTACCACGACTTTTGATGAATTTCAAAAATGTGCCGCAAACGCAAAAAGGTTGAAAAACACTGGCTAGCAGTAGTAAAGCTTCAAAACTTTTTTCTATTTCAAAACTATCTGTTCAAAGTACCACTAGCATCGCCTTGCGGCAAATCACAATGTTGCAGCACACCGGTAGCGGAATATAGAGGGTGATCAATATTTAGCGTTACAACTTGAAATAACTGTATTTGGGAAATGATACGTACAGTTGGAGTAACACAGGTGAAATATTGTTACAGAATGAATATAAATTCAGTACAAATACAATTTATTCAAGATGCTTTCCATTCAAATCAATTACAAGCTGAAAACTCCTTGAAAATGACATGTAAGAGTCACGAATCACGGCTTGCCAGAGCCAGAATTCTCCTCTCCCGCCTTAAGGCAAGCACGCTTCCTAACATCGTTTTCAGCGATGAAAAGAAATTCGACGTTCAACACCATGTAAATCCCCAGAATGATCGTGTGTGGTTGCGTGATGGAGAGGTAGGACCTCGAAGAGTCACTTAGGCCCAAGGGGTGTCGTCAGTGATGGTCTGGGCAGCCGTTATCGAACCTGGAAGAAGTCCTTTGGTTTTCGTAGAACAAGGCGTCAAACTGAACCAAGAGAATTACCGAAATGACATTCTTGTTGGTTCATTGTTGCCCAAAGTCAGTGTTTCTCAAACCATGGATCGCGTAGGCCAGTGTTGGTATTGGGTGAGGCGACTGAGGCAGTTGCTGTTTTTTAGAGGTTATTATGAAGTCGGAAAAGTGGGAAATATAGATATCGATTCTAGGTGAAGATCTTTTTTTCAGAGAACACCGTGATTTTAGGAGGAAACTAGGGAAATCAGAGATCAAATTGAGGCAAAGATCTTTTTTTTATTTTTATAGAACACTAGATTTTTGAGCTGAAAATAAAAAATTGGAAATAGATTCAAGGTGAAGACCTTTTTTTTTAGAGTTCACTACGTTTTCATTACGCTCACTCAAATTTATTTGGGTCGCAGTCATCTTTGCAAATCGTTGTTTTTAGCGATTTTGGGTCGCAGAAAAAAGAGTTGAGAAACATTGCCCTAAGCAAAAGAATACTTCAAAAAAATGTCGTTGGACGTTTCAACAAGATTTGGCACCGTCACACGGAGCAAAAAAAAACGCAAGAGTGGCTATCAGCCAATGTTCCCAACTTCATTTCCAAAAAGAAATGGCCCCCTTCATCAACCGATTTGAATCCTCTCGATTTTGGTATTTGAGGGTACCTCGAGAGCAAGGTTTCGTCAACACATCATAAAAGTTTGGAGGCAATGAAGACGAAACTATGGAAGGAACGGTCGAAAATGCCCCAGGATGTGATTCGTGACTCTTGCAGGTCATTTTCGAGGCGTCTTCAGCTTGTAATTGATTCGATTGGAAAGTGTCTTGAATAAATTATATTTGTACTGAATTTATATTCATTCTGTAACAATATTTCACCTGTGTTACTCCAACTGTACGTATCATTTCCCAAGTACATTTATTTGAAGTTGTAACGCTAAATGTTGATCACCCTGTAATAGTGGTTGACTGCTCAATAAAGCGTTACTACGCGATGCCGCTTGAAGTGTTACTACTTGCTCATTGAAGCGTTTACCACTCGCTTATTGAAGCATAACTGCGCGCTACTTTTTAAATGAAGCGTTACTACGTGACCTACTTTTTTTGTAAACAACAAGGCACTAATGAAGAGAAAGCCGCTTGTTTTTCAGCTCATTTTGTGTGACGTCACACCTACTTCGGCGGAGTAGCCCGTGACAGAAGAGTTAGCTTTAGCCAAAAACTTTTAGCTTTGGCCAAAAACTTGGACTTAAAAAAAAAGCGGCCCAAGAGCATTTTAAATCAAATATTTTTAAAGTAATTAACAGCTTTCTTCTTAAAACTGAAAATGAATAGCAAATTTTCACTTTGAATTTTTTTATGGAACAGATTGATTTGGTTTTCAGAAACAAAGACAGCAGAAGGTATTCGTCCGATTTGCTGATGATGGCTGGAGAAATTAGTAAATAGTTTTTGAAATTTTGTAGCAAATTTATTCGGTAACTTAGTACGTTATTTAATCGTCTACCTTTTCGGCGCCTGTAAAGAAAGGCTCTCACCGATAACGCAATCTAGGTGTCCACTAATGGTAAAATTCTTAATCTTCTTGCTGGATCTGACCTTCGAACCAGCGACAGCAAAAATATATATATTTATACCAGTCGATAAGGTTACTCGAATGTTCTGAAATTATCTCAATGAAGCCAATCACAAATAAACATTATTGCGTCACATGCAAAAACAAGTCAAGCGGAAATCCAGAATGTTCTCAATAAAGCGAAATTTGTCCATTCAGAGGCGCGGATGCCAAGTCTGGCAAGATTGTCCAAGAGATTCCGCGCACCTGGCACAAACGGGCGTCTGGATCTTAGTCTCACTTGGCCAGTATCTGAGGACCCATTTAACAGACCATGCAAAATATGATCGGGGTCCAGAGATCCACGGTAAGCCAAGGAGAGTGTTGCTCCCAGTCGGCGAAGCTCAGCTGGCTGGATGCCTGAAAGTACAGGTAGGTGGTCCGTTGGAGTGGGACGCAGGCATCCAGTAACTATGCGCAAGGCGTCGTTCAAGACACTGTCGATGAGGCGAGTGTGAGCACTGCGACACCAGACTGGCGCACAGTACTCAGCTGTTGAGTAGACTAGAGACAAGGTGGCTATGCGTAGTGTATTAGCACCAGCACCCCATCCCGAGCCCACGAGTCGCCTCAACAGTGTGACGCGCGAAGATAGTTTTTTGCGCAATGCCACTAAATGGTGACGAAACGTGAGCGATCTGTCCAGTTTTACCCCAAGGTATGTAGGGGTTGGACAGAATGGTAAAAGTCTACTATTGTTGTAGACCTTTAGCTCACGTTTGGCCTCTCGGTTGTTTAAGTGAAAGGCTGTCGTCACCGTCTTAGTGTGACTGAGCTTCAACCTCCAAGTCTGGAGATACGCTGACAGTGTGGACATGTCTTGGCTTAATGTCCCCTCCAAGTCCTTCCAGTTTCCAGAAGAGCGCAACAATGCTAAATCATCAGCATAAGCAAACTTTCTGGAAATCATGGAAGGAAGATCGTACGTATAGATGTTAAATAGGAGGGGAGCCAAGACCGATCCCTGAGGAACGCCGTTTTTAAGACGGCGTAGCCTGCTTTGCTTGCTGTCACCGGTGGTAAGGGTGAAACTTCGATTTCGGACAAGCTCCATGATCATTTTGACCATGTGCTTATCCGGAAGTAGTCTCAGCAGCTTGCAGGTAAGGCCACGGTGCCAGACAGTGTCATAAGCAGCTGTCAGATCGATAAATACGGCACCGGCCTTCTTTTTAGCCTCGAAAGAATCCTCGATGTTCTGGGTTAGCAGAACAACTTGATCTACGGTTGACTTCCCGCGTCGGAACCCAGCCTGCTCTTTAGGGAGCAGTGGATCGATTAATGGTTCAACGCGGGCGTAGATAAGCCTCTCGAGGATCTTGTAGGGGACACAGAGCAGAGATATCGGTCGATAACTCTTTGGGTCCCCCACGGGCTTTGCTGGTTTTGGGATCGCGACCACAAGCGCTCTTCTCCAGATCTTGGGAATTTTGAGTCGGCGCAAACAGGAAGAAAGGAAGTCACGTAACCAGGACTTCAAAGCAGCTCCAGCATGGAGTATAAGCTCGGGGCAGATGGAATCAGGTCCCGGAGCTTTGCCTGGTTTTAAATGTTGAAGGGCAGCAGCAAATTCTCTCTGTGAAAAATTATCAGAGATATTTACTGCGTCTGGTGTTGTGGCCCTCCAAAGGTCAGACACTTCTTGAAAGACAAGTCGAGCCTGAAAGACTTCTTGAAAGACAAGTCGACCGCCTGCGGACTGGTGTTGGGCGATTCCATTCGTCCATGCACAAATGGGGTCTCGCTCCTTCACCGAATTGCGAGTGTGGCGCCTCAGAGCAAACCGCAGACCATGTACTAACAGCGTGCCCTGTACATCGGGCACCACATGGAGCACGTGGTCTGACGGTTTTGGATGACGAAACTCGATGCTGGCTTAATAACATCACTGCCAGCATCTGACCCAGGCAGTGCAGCAGTCTGGGGTAGTAAAAGGATAAACCCTCGGCCCCAGTTCTGTTTGTGTCTGGCCTGGAGTGGATGCCCTTCAAACGATGACGAAACGATGACGAAAGCGAAATTATGCAGTGTTGCCATTTTTTCTTGTAAATAAATATAAATTATTTAAATAGCTCATAAAACTGTTATTTCTTCGGCTATTTGAGCCGGACCAAAGCGAAATCAAAGAGATTTTTTATGAGATTGTGAATATACATAGTGTGGGCAATTTTTAGGAACGGAACAATGGCGTATGTCATTTTTGCTACTAGCCAAAGAGCATACAACTTAATCATCGAAGAACAAATTTTTGTATTAATTTAGACTTGTATTAATTATTACCCTGTATAAAAACTTCAAAAAAATTACTTTGAGTTTGGACAGCAAAAACGGAATTGATGACAAGCAATATTTGACAATTCGCTTTTCACGACGAAATGCTTTCCATAGAAATGTTATCATAATGATCGATGAAATTTATCAGGCAAAATGAGTTGAAGCTTCTGAAGAACAATTATTTGCCCTGACTGCGTGACAATTGCCAAGTTGCAACTGGTTTCTGCTTTATGATTAAATCTTTTTCAAGTTCATATCAAGATATAATTGGGATACATTCTATTAAAAGTCTTAAAGCGGAAACACCAAAAAAATGCTATGACAAAATTATGTTGCTTCTACAGGAGAATTACATTGAGAAAATGGTTTACGCCGAGGGACTCTAATAGGAGCCCATCACTCTTGGGTGAAATCCAAACCAGCAGGAAAAAACATTGCTGCCAAATCGAACACACTTCGATCAGCCATGCAAAAGACTTATAACTGACTGATAGAAAAGATTTACGACTTTATTCCCCGAATTGCATGCAATCCAATCACGCAATAGGTTTATATTAAGGAATCATTGCTTTACTTTATACCATTACTTATATCAGGGATAAGAAACCTTATTGCATTCGCGGGCCAGATCCGAAAATATAAAGTTGGTGCGGGTCGCACAAAAGTTTGGGGAGCAATATTATTTTTTGTCTTAAAAAGATAGTGATCTCTTTAAAAAAAGATCGTAGCTTAGATTAGGGATATCCAACCTGCGGCCCGCTTAAGATTTATATGCGGCCCACTGTCTATTCCAATTTTTTTAATATATTTTGAAACCTATATCGCAGCGTTTTTCAAACTGAATTCCGCAAACTTGCTTAGTACATTTTTTAGACAAAAATCGACAAATTAGAGTCTGACTCAAAATGAGGATTTTTTCGTTGCTAGCTGACTTTAGCTCAATTTAAAATTTGGCCCATAATGAAACAAGGTTGGACATCTCTGGCTTAGAATCTGTCTCTGATTTCTCGATTTTGACAAAATACTAGAACTAGTACGGTGGGCCGCATGAAAACATAAATTAGGTCGCAAGTCGGAAATCCTTGCGCTAGGACAACAGCGCTTCTACCCAATCGGCCACGTTGCCGACAATAAACGTTCGCTTGTGTAGATATGTTTGTAGATATGCCACGTGTAGACAGGGGCTAAAAATTCGGTTTCCAAGATGGAATACATTTTTAGAAGCTTGAAAAGGTTTTTATAAAAGTGCAAATCTAAGAGGTCACATTGGTGATCAGGTCTGTTTCCACGGCAGGCAACAAGGGGCCAAGTCCTGAATTTTTTTGTGTTCCAATTTTTTTTCAGATGTAAGTAAATTTTTATTAACTTATATTACTTGGATGGAGCTACCCTTTTTTGGTCTTTACCTGATGTTTCTGCCCCAGTTTCCATTTCTTTCCAATGTGCAACCCCACATTTTGCTTTCTATGGACGAGCCTGTTGTTGTCCCAACGTGATCCGAACACAAAACCTTCTGATGTGATCTTATAGTGGACAAATTACAAATCAAATACTTTAATAAAAAGTTAAATAAAAATAAATAAAAGGGATCATCAGGAGTATCTTATTCTATTTGAATAAGATAACCCTGATGACCCCTTTTATGGGTGAAACAGTCTGTTGGGTTTTAGCTTTGTTTTTATTTCCGAGATTTCGCCAGTGTTAATTTTAATTCAAGCTCTAACTGTTATCGAGCACTTTAGAAGAACTGATTTTCCTACATTGTTAAAAAGTTAGATATTTATATTATAAATAAAAGGTTAAAGCAAAGGTTGTTCTATGTACTCAACGAAACAAAAATTCTAAAAAAATTATTGCAAAATAAAATGTCTTAAATCAAACGAAGAATGTTCTTTTGTGAAAATATTACAAAAGGCCAAACAACAGAAGCACTTTTTTTAGTTTTTTGTTTATCTTTTTTTTATTGTTTCTTCTGGTTTATTACTTCTTCTGGTTTCAGGTTTGCTTTTCCTCTTCTGATTTCATGTCATCTTTTTTTATTGATTTTGAATGTTGATTGCATATTTTAATAACCTTAATTAAAAAATCCAATCAATACACGTTATTTATTACTTTAAAATCTTGGTTATTAAAACATCCAATCAACACATAGTAAAACGACAAAAGAGCGCTAATTGCATTAATTATAAATTAAAAGTTCAAGAGCGGCAGGTTTCTCAAGCCTGTTTCATATTGATTAACAAAAGACTCTACCGAGACAACAAAAACTTTCGAGCAATCAAGGCAAGCAGCCAAATGTTGAAACGAATAAGTAGCATCATTTTGTGATGCAATCACATTAGACCTGGAAAATACATTACAGTGGTGGATATTCAAAATTAGGGGCCTGAGGCAAAATCCAAATTAGGGGCCCCCAAAATGACGTCACAATGACGTCACATTCGAAATGACCATTTTACCAATGCCAGCTAGAAAGATAGGCTACGAAATATTGGAAAAAAAATTGATTCTGATACGAAACTTGAAATAACTCAAATCAGTGGCAGACACAGAAAGTTATCATGAAAGATTTACACGTAACTCAACAATAACAATTAATTGAACAACACCTGGTCGAAATGGCACTTAATCGAAATGATATTTGATCAAATAATGAAAGAAAAAATTTACAACTTTGAATCTATCCCAATTTTGTCAATTTTTTGTCCCAAAAACATGGTACTTTAAATCTGCCCCGGTTTTGTTGATTTTTTGTCCCAAAATCATAAATCTTTAAAAATAAGATTTTTTCTCTGAATCTGTCTCTGATTTCTGCAAGAGGTCTATAAGGGTGGAGCCATGACACAATGCCCCTCTCTAAATAACTTACTACGTAAAAAAATGCAAAAAAATGATAGCAATAAGCATCTAATAAAACATAACCATGACAAAAGATCTACTTGTTGCCCCCCTAAAACTTGTTTCTGCCTTTTGCCCAGAGACCTTGTTAAAAAACCTTGACCTTGGCATTGGCAAAAAATTATAAAAAATAAAAACAAATTGTCTTTTTATTGTTGGCCTCTGCTTTTTATGAATCTAATTTACTGTAACAAAGAGATTGTTTAATTGCAGAAACATAAAAAAATATTGATAAATCTTTTTTTTTTTTATCAAGTGTCATTTCGATCAAGTGCCGTTTCGATCAAATGTTGTTTCGATAAAGTGTGGTTTTGGTCAAATGCCGTTTCGGTCAAGTGTAGTTTCAATCAAATGTCGTTTCGATCAACTGTCGTTCGATCAACTGTCATTCAATCAATTGTTGTAGCACCGGGTTTACAAACTAAAAACACAATTAGTATAAAAGTTAAAATAACGTGAAAACCTTTTTTTCTTTACTGCTTTTTTACTGTTCTTTTAATTGGTCTGCATATCCTTCATTTTTTAAAGTGGGAGGAAGGAGTTTAAAAGTTTAAAAGAACTTTTAAACTCCTTCCTCACATGCATATGCTTATGACTAAAATTTTTTTTTTTACTTGAAGACATCTTGGACAGATTTGAATTCAGTGATGGAATTCAGGAAGTTTGCATCGGTTTGCGCTAACACGTTGTTATGAATGCCATAACGTTCAGCGAGCGCGTTCTTAATTTAACGTAATCTCTGTATTTTTATATCTCTGATGATGAAAGAACCTATTATTGACAACTTCTATACTATAGGGGAAAGAACCTGTTTATTTTTTTTAATTTTTGAATTTCATCATTGCTTAAACTCGATTTGACCCTTTTTACAAAAACAAGGAGTCAACCCAAGTCCTCAAATCAATAATTGTTGACTTGGAATTGGTTTTGTGTGGTTAGTAAGCTATGTTATATTCAATGCATAGAAACAAATTGGGAAAATGGTTTTGAAAATTCGAATTTCGTACACTCAGATTCATGCTTTCATGGACTTATATTAAAATTACATCATTTTTGGTAGTCTTGGATTTGGAATCGGTTCGAGCTTTTAGAAAATGACTCGATCTTGGTTCGAATTTGAAAATTGTAAGTTGTTGGACTACTATTAGCATGCACACAATCTATTAGAGATATATTTTTGAAACTTTCTCACCACTACATGTTAAACATTTGTACCATAGTCTTGATAGTCTCAAAAAATAATAAATTTGTCAAAATACATTTCAACAGAATTAAAATTAAAGTGACTAAATAGGTAGGCTACTATCACAGAAAAAAATCTGATCCTTTTTTAGCAGTAAAAACAAATTTGCACTGATTACATAGCAACAACAACAAAAACAATTTTTTTATTGAATATATATACCGGTATATCAATTAATCCAGTCAAGCAAAATAATGTTAAATCTTAACAATTATGCCGATTCCACAACGTACGACAAGTTTTATCATAAGAATCAAAAAATCTATGGCCTAAAACATTATTAGAAAGAGAAGCTTTGGTTATGGTTTTTTTAACACAAAAAAGATTAAGAAATTCTGGTAATACGAACTTTTGTGAAATATGAATACCTTAATTTTTATAAAAAAAAATTTAAATTACATGCTAACAAAGTTTGTTAAAAAATATAATTAGGGCATGCTTGCTTTTAGGCAAATGAGTCAAAAAAATACTAACCCAAAATAAAAATTTGTTAATGATTAATATATTATAAATCAGCCAATTATTTATTAAATATTTTCAGCTTATGCTGCTTTAATTAAATCTTTTAAAGATTTTTGTCTGGAAGGAATAGAAATATACAATGCAAACTTGCAATAAAGCTAGCTTTAAACTAAAATTGTAAAAATAATAAAAGTGCTGTGAAATATTGTCAAAACCATTTAATGTTATGATTGTTTGTGCAAGATGGACCTGTAGCGATCGCCACATTTTTACGTTTGACATAATTGTATATTTTTGTTCGTTTATTCACTTTTTTCTTTTTGTATAGAAAACGAGAGAGTCTTGCGTTGTAAAAAAGCACAGGTAGAAAAGTTCTTGTACTGTTGGCTTGAAGAATAAAAAAGATTGTTGTTTTAATAATAATAAAAAGAAGATCTGTAAAAGTTTGTGAAATTTACATGTAGCTACGTATATATATAAACCTTTTAACCGCTACATATTGGTGACCCCGAGTGTGGATCTTGGATTTCAAGAATTTAAAGTTTGAAGAACTCAGTCCTCAACAATCTACCAAAAAAGAAAAAGACTTAAGTATGTTGTAATAATGCTCAGCTTAATATCACTTTATGTAATACTTATGCATATAGCAATTATATTTCTTGCATTTTATTATTTGTACGCAAAATATTTTCGGTTTTCTAATAATCAAAATGAAACTAGTGAAGACTTGCATAACACTAGTACAGTTCCGCCATCTTGTTTTCAACGAACTAATAGCAACCATAGTGACGTCACAATGAATGATAGTTATCAAGTTATCTTAGAGAGCTTGTCTCAACTTAATAGAAATGTGTCTTTAAGTCTACCAGCGTTTTGGGAAAAAGAACCCATCGCTTGGTTTAAATGTGTGGATGTTTTTTTTACTTCTCAGCGTATTTGTAAGCAAAGCGAAATGTTCGACCATGTGCTTAAACGTTTACCACCTAAATATTTGGCGCCATTAAGTGATGTTATTACAGAGTGTTCGCAATCTATTAATCCTTACGACATTTTGAAGCGTGCTTTAATATCGCGGTATACCTTGTCGGAAGATGCTCAATTAGAGAAACTATATAAAATCCAATTAGGTGAAATGTCGCCAATCGAATTTTTAGCAAAGCTTCGGGGTTCTTTGGTAAGTTTTGATCACAATGAACCTACTTGCAAAAGGCTTATAAAAAAAGCTTTCCTTGAGGGTATGCTCGTAATGGTTCGGCAATTACTGTCGGCTTCTGGCGAAACAGACGTTGATTTACTAGCACAAAAAGCCACTGATATTTTATCTGTAAGCCCCGCCAATCCTCCCACAAATGATAAACCGCATTATAAGGTCAATGAGTATTTTGATAAGCAGTTGAGAAAAATGTCGGACGCCGTAGACGAATTAAATCAAAAGCTTGAAAAGTTTACCTCCGACCAGCGTAATAAAGGTTCCGCACCCACATCAACAATTTCTAAGAATGAATTATGTTTTTACCACAACCGTTATGGCAATCGAGCTCATAAATGCATATCCCCTTGCTCTTGGCATGCAAATGACGCAATGTCTCATTCTCAAAAGAATCATTTAAACTAATAGCTCCGGTAAAGAAAGGCGACTTTACCGGAGGAAATAATGAGTGCTCAACTCTTACGTCGCAACTATTGTACATAAAATGTTCTATTACTAATTTGAAGTTTTTGATTGACACGGGCAGTTCTTGTTCTGTAATTCCTGTGGACCCTAATTCTCGAGATCATCCGCAGGATTATTTGTCTGCTGTTAATGGAAGCTCTGTCCCTACGTTTGGTTGCAAAAATATTACTATTGACCTAGGAGGTCCGGTGCCTTTAAACTGGGAATTTTGCATTGCTGAGACGTTAAAACCCATCATTGGAATAGATTTTTTATCGCACTTTGATATCAAGATTGATCCTAGAAGAGGAAGATTGATATTTCCCGAACACATACCGCAATCTGAAAATATTAAATCATTCTGCTGGTTCCATCGACGTTTTGGTCCTCATGCACAGAAGTGTCGTGATCCTTGTTCTTTTTTATCTAATACTGAACTTAAGCCTCGTTTGTGTAATGTCGAACCTCCGGTTTATAACTTAGGAGATTATCAGTTTCTTGAAGCTGAATTTCCCGAGGTGTTCTCTGTTTCGAACTTAAGGCTTCCTCCAAAACATGATATCGTTCACTACATTGAAACAACCGGTCCACCCATCAAACAGCGGCCACGCCGTCTTTCTCCCGAAAAACTTGCTGTTTTAAGAAAGGAACTAAGTCAGCTTGAGCAATTGGGGATAATTAGACCCAGTTCCTCCCCGTGGGGATCTTCCGTTCATATGGTAAAAAAATCTAACGGATCTTGGCGAGTAGTAGGAGACTATCGGCGTCTGAATCAAGTAACCGTCAAGGACTCTTATTCCATTCCTTTCCTTCATGACTTTACCGAAAATATATCCGGTTCCACAATATTTTCCAGCATCGATTTGTTTAAATCATATCACCAAATTCATATTCATCCAGAACATATTGCCAAAACCGAAATTTGCACACCGGCCGGAAATTGGGAATTTTTAAAGATATCTATGGGCCTAACTAACGCTGGCCAAACATTCCAACGCTTTATGAACTCTCTATTTCAAGACTTGTCATTTGTCTTTGTCTATATAGATGACATATTAATATTTTCGTCCTCCATTGAAGAACACCGAGCCCATCTTCGGCAAGTATTTGAGCGTCTACAACGCAACGGATTAATCATCAATGCAGCTAAGTGCTTATTCGGCCAAAATAGGCTACGCTTTTTAGGGCATATCGTTTCGGAGAAAGGTATCGCTCCTGTTGCATGTAAAGTCGATGCCATAAATTCTTTTTTGACCCCACAGAATGCCCAGTCTTTACGGTGATTTCTGGGCATGGTCAATTTTTATAGAAAGTTTATTCCTCAATGCGCAAAAATTTTGGCCCCTTTAAATTCCCTTCTCCAGAATTCCTGCCGGTCGCAATGCAAATCTTTCTTGAAACGAGGAGGCATCAACTGCGTTCGAGGACATAAAAGTAGCACTGAATAATGCAACACTACTAAATTATCCTCAGCACGACAGTCCGACAGCATTGTTTGTAGACGCAAGCGATAAATTCTGTGGTGCTGTACTCAGTCAGATTGACAGTAGTGGTTCGCACAGACCATTGGAGTACTTTTCAGCCGCCTTTTCTGATGCCCAAAAATGGTATAGTACTTTTGATAAAGAATTGCTGGCAGCTTATTTGGCAGTACATCATTTCACATATTTCTTAGAGGGCCGTCCGTTTACTCTTTACACGGATCACAAACCATTAGTTGGTGCTATATCTAGAAAAAAACTCCTTTAAGTAACAGGCAAGCTCGACACCTATCATTTATCTCAGAATTTACAACTGATGTTAGACATATTAAAGGAAAAAACAACGTGGTTGCCGATTGCTTGAGCCGTCCTGAAATCACTGCTGCTCTTTGGCCTTCTTTCATAGATTATACCGAGCTGGTTTTAGCACAGAGGGACAATCCATCGATAGATTATATCGAGCTCTCTGAATCGATGACTTCATTAAAACTATGTGAACGTGCGATTCCTAATTCAGGCCTTTTGTTACTTGGCGACACTAGTACGGGAAAATTTCGCCCCATCATTCCAAATTCATTACGAACCACAATTTTTGAGCGCATGCACAACCTTTCCCACCCAGGCATTAAGGCTACTCAAAAATTCATCGGAGAGCGATTTGTGTGGCCGAATATGAGACGAGATATTGCTGAAAAGTGCCGTACCTGCATTTCTTGCCAAGAAACGAAAATTACCCGACATCAAGTTACACCTATACAGCATTTCAGAACCCCAGATGCCAGATTTTCACATGTACACGTCGATATCGTCGGTCCTCTTCCCGATTCTTCTGGTTACAAATATTTACTTACAGTTGTAGACAGATTTACGCGTTGGCCGGAGGCCATACCCATGAAGGATATCACTGCGCAATCTTGTGCAGATTCTTTTCTTTTACATTGGGTGGCCCGTTTTGGATCTCCTAGAATAATCACTACAGATAGAAAGGCGCAATTCACATCTCTCCTTTGGACAGAAATGTGCCAATTTTTGGGTTCGAAATTATGTCACACAACAGCTTTCCATCCGGCTGCAAACAAATTAAACGAGCGATTCAATCGCAGTCTCAAAGTTGCATTGAAATGTCAATCTTCTCCCGATCTTTGGTATCAAAACTTGAGTCTTGTACTCTTAGGCTTGCGATCGGCCATAAAAGAGAATATGGGGTGTGCTGCAGTTGAAATGGCTTTAGGGACTTCTATACGACTCCCCGGGGAATATTTTGAAAATTTGACTCCTGTAGAGTTGTCTAAGGAAAACACAGTCCAACCAACTTCACAGTATGCTAAAACACTTTGTTCTTTCATGAACTCATTACGTTATACTGTACCACGTCATCCTAAAAAACAACAAACTTATGTCGACCCACTTCTTTTCCGGTGTTCCCAAGTATTTGTTCGCATTGACAGTGTAAAAATCTCCGTTGCAACAACCTTATTCGGGACCTCATTTTGTACTTGAACGACACGATAAATATTTTGTCTTCGAAAAAGACGGTCACGCTGACACCGTAACAATTGATCGTTTAAAACCGGCCCTTGTTGAGCCTATATCTCCCACTGACTCCTCTGTCGAGGGGGAAACTTCCGAGACTCTACCTTTTTCGCCCACATCTTCGAGTGAGATTGATAACATTTTTGCAGAAGACCTAGACGAACTCCCCGCTAATCGCGTTTACTCTCGCAAAGGCAGACTGATTACAAAACCTATACTCTATCGGGACTAATTTTTTTTTTTTTCGATGTCTTGTTTGGTTCGACGTTTTAATCACGTGTTGCATTTTGCGTGTTTGCTTGTATAGTATAATTTTTTTGCCTCTGTCGGTGCATGTAGAATTTTGTAGTATTTTCTATTGCAATCGCTTATTTTTATTTTTTTCTTCTTTCAGTGGCTTATTTCAGCCATACCACTTGGGGGGAAGATGTGTAGCGATCGCCACATTTTCACGTTTGACATAATTGTATATTTTTGTTCGTTTATTCACTTTTTTCTTTTTGTATAGAAAACGAGAGAGTCTTGCGTTGTAAAAAAGCACAGGTAGAAAAGTTCTTGTACTGTTGGCTTGAAGAATAAAAAAGATTGTTGTTTTAATAATAATAAAAAGAAGATCTGTAAAAGTTTGTGAAATTTACATGTAGCTACAGTATATATTAACTTTCCAACCGCTACAGACCAACTGATAATCAAAATCAAATTTAATGTAAGAAGCCATTTAGCTTATTCTATGATAGGTTACCTTTTACAATTGTCATTTAAAATCAAAATACTTTACCTAAATAATTTTTAATTCAATTTTTTTCAGAATGACAATATAGAAAATTTTAACTGTAATCAAGCAGTTGTTTTTACCAGATCACCTTACAAACCAGTTGTCAAAATGTCAATTTTAAAAAATGCTAAACCCCTTAAAAAAAGCTGCAATCAAGTCTTGAAAGTCAAGTGAATGAATAAATTGCATATGCATCAATTTAGAACTTTGAAAAAAAGTGAAAATCTCCATATAAATTTGGTTAATGGTAAAACATTTGCAGATTGGATTTAGTGTTTTATTGGTTTCTATTGTACATGAAGCATTTGCTACAAAAAGAAAAAAAATGTATTTTTTATCATTGGTGTTTGTAAATTTTTTAGTTATGTTGTTGTTTTTAGTCATTATTTTGTTGCAATTATCGAAAGTAATTAATATTGTATGCATAAATACAGTACAACTAATTTTAAGTAGTGTTTTTATCAATAAAAAAATTTAAATTTAAAACAAGATTTCTCTTTTTCTTAGACATATTTTTAGTTGTAGAGTTGTTACTGCTAAATTTCAATCACCTTTGGATAACTTTTATAGCAATCTGACTATTAAGAATAGTTTACATTATGTAGTTGTCTGCAATATATAGAAACCGAAGAGATTTTATGGATTGTTGTTTTAAATTTTAAGTGTTCTGCCAACATTACCCTATATGTCATATTATGTGACATAAATTTAATCTATTTGCTGAAAACTTTTGAGAGTTTTTGAGGTTCATGAAACCATGTAAAATACCACAAAATAAAACTACATGCGGCATTTTTAAAAAGGGGGCCCCTCGATAACTGTAAAAAAAGGGGGGCCCGAGGCGATCACCTCATTTGCCTCACCCAATATCCACCACTGTATATATACTGGTACCACTATCGCAATTGCCGACATTATTGAAGATTTGGGCTGTAGGAAAATAGAACTCCTTTCACCTCAAAATTAGAAAAGCTAATTAATACCCGCTAAATTTGTGAAGGAATGCTAATTGCTGCACCAATCTCGTGGTAGTGCATGCATTTTTATTTTTTTCTCTTTATTTATCCTCCTGATTTATGGGAAAATATGGAGACGTTGTACTTAAGACAACCATCAAGCGATAACCCAAACCAGGTATTGGAAATGCATAGATTTTCCTACCAAACAAATGACACCAATTGCTTCCACTGCACAACAATTACCCTCCATTTTTGTTTTCTCTATTAATTGATGAAGTGATCTAGATCAGTGTTTTTCAACCGCTGTACCACGTGACCGTGCCAGGTGTTCCGCAGAAAATTTTCAAGTTTCATCTACAGTAGAACTTGTCTAATTCGTCATCGTTTAATTCGTCAATTCGCTCAAGTCGTCACTTTTTTGTCAGTCTTGGCAGAATTCCTATCTATTGCGCACATTTTAGTTCGTCTAATTCGCCATGGTCTAAGTTGTCAATTTGCTCAATTCGTCACCTCTTTTTCTTCCTGAGAAGCATTTTGTTGGACTATTACGTCATTTGCAGTTTCGTTTTTAATGCTTAAGCAGTTAGTTAAAAAGGTGTGGGAATTAAAAAAACAAAGCATCTTTATCTGAGAATTATTGCACCTGGTAATTTTATCATCAAATTAATACCCGACTCCCCATCAAAAGAAATCCTTCTTTTGAGGACAGTCTTAAAATTTCTTAAACAATTAAAAGGTGTTCGATTAAATTGTCGAGCCTAGATAAAGTAAGGAATTAAAGAGGAATTAATTTTGACGAAAAAATTTTTTGTTATTTTGGCTAAAATTTTAGGCAGAACTGTGTTAAGACAAGTAGTACGGTAGTAAAAGTAATGGATAAATTTTTGAATAAAAGTCGAGAAGCCAAACTTTAACCTAACCAAAATCATGCTTTCTCGGAAGAAGTTTCTAGTACGAGCAGTGGTCAAAAAAAAGCAAAAACGGTGATGTGAAGAAAATACAACAAAAGTTATCTTTTGTTCGGATTTATTTTCACTGCGAATGCCACAAAACCTACTCCGTTGCCCGTAGCATGTGGCGAAAAGCTATCCAACAGTGCTATGGTGCCAAGCAAACTTAAACGCCATCTGCAATTCAAACACTCGTCGCTCGAAAACAAGCGGGCAGACTATTTTCTTTGCTTAATCAAACACACTGAGAAATAGGTCAGCTTTATGAATAAAGCTGTAAAAACAAATGAGAAAGCTCTCAAAGCTAGCTTTCAAATAGCTGAGCTTGTAGTCAAATCAAAAAAATAGCAGAGCAATATTACCTGTCTGCAAAGCTCGTAAAAGAAATGCTCGGCCCTGACGCAGTTCAAGAAGTAACTAAAGTCCTTTCCTCAGACAACACAATTAGCAAACGTATTAATGACATGTCTGTAGATATCGAAACTATTGTTTTCGAAAAGATTCGCATTGGCAAACATTTTTCTCTGCAATTGGACGAGTATACTGTACAGATATAAGTAAAAATGTTTAATTATTGGCCAACGTGCATTTTGTGAATGGAGATACCATCAGGGAAAACTTCTTATTTTGCAAAACACTAGTAAAAACAACTAGAGAAGAAATGTTTTGTATTACAACGGAATATCTTGAAAATGGAAATCTTCAGTGAAAAACTTTATAAGTATCTGTACTGACGGGGCCGCAGCTATGGTCCGACGAAATAAAGGTTTGGTCAATAGAGTGAAGGAAAGAAATCAAAATGTTGTTTTTACACACTGCTTTTTGCACTGCGAGACACTTGTTTTCAAAACTTTAGCAGCAGATCTAGTTCTTATCTTGAATGATGTGGTGATTATGGTAAACTTTGTAAAGATGAGACGTGTAAAAAGTTGCTTGTTTGTTCTGTTGTCTGATGAAATGGGAACGGAGCATGCAACATTACTGTTCCATACAGAGGTGAGATGATTGTCGCAGGGCAAAGTGCTGACCTGTGTGTATGAGTTGCGGGAAGAACTTAAAAGGTTTTAACTAACGAAAGGTCAGATCACGCACAGCTGCTTGCAAGTGATGAATGGTGTGCAAAGTTGGCATATCTGGCATATCATATTTTACCATCTGAATAAATTAAATACACGAATGCAAGGCCGAAATGAAAATCTGCTTACCAATAAAATTAACGGGTTTCGGTCAAAGTTGCACCTCTGGCAACACCGCGTGGAAATTGGGAATCTTGAAATATTTTCACTCACCCCAAAACAGCAAAATGCCAATAATTACTGTCCTTTGTGAGAAAATAACAAACACTTGAAAACTCTCGGGCACAAACTGTCATTTTATTTTTCGTCAGCTTGCACGGCACGTTTTGACTGGGTGAGGGACCCATACAGTTCATCCGCAATTTTTGGACTTGACATGACATTGCAAGAGCAAGAGGAATTAACTGAACTGAGGTAAGATCGTAGTTTGAAACTATGTTTCGCAGAAGTACCTTTGGACAGTTTCTGGATAACTGCCTCGAAGGAATTTCCCGTTCTGTCAAACAAAGCTATTTTAATGTTGCTCCCGTTTTTAACAACATATTTGTGTGAGCTTAGTTTCCTCAAAACCTGACTGCTATAAAAACCAAGTATAGAGAAAGAGTGACAGCCATTGAACAAGAGCTCCGCGTGTGCCTTTCCTCTATTCCTATCAGAATATACAATTTGTGTTTATCCAAGCAAGCCCAATGTTCACACTAATTGAATTATGTTGAAACATAAATTCAAAATTAGCTTTTTATTTTGTAAATTGTTGTTGTTTTAATTTTATGTTAGTAGTGTGCCGTGACATTTTTCTAAAATAAAAAATGTACCGCAGCCGAAAAAAGGTTGAAAAACACTAATCTAGATGATATTCCTCCGAAAGTAGCAAAGTTATAGGAGATTTTGTAAGCGATTTATATATACATTTTCTTTAACTTTAAAAGTATAAATAAAGAGGAAAATGATTGATGTCATTGACAATGATAATGATAATAGAAAAATGTAAAAATTATATAAATATTATTAATATTTTACAGTTATTGAGTGAAACGTTGCTCTAAAAAATAAAATCGATAGTAATTCCTGTCATTAGCTTAAATTAATGAAGTGTCCGTATGACTTTAAACTCCACATACCGTTGGTTAAATCTAAGTAGGCCTATATGACATCTAAGCGTTACAACTACATCCATATACCCCATTTTACTAAAATTCGAAATAATCAATGAATCATGGAGTTAAGTTACGCTAAAGAAATTACTCTTTTATACCAAAGAGTGCTGCATAGCAACTGCAAACTAAACGGACGAGTTTTATAAATTTATTTTAGAATAATTTTTGGTTCTAGATACTGATAATGCTTTTCTGATTTTAATCTAATAGTTTAAAATAACATTTTACTAGGAAATATTCACATTTGGCTTTATATAAAATACTCGGATTTTAATAACAAATACAACCATAGGTTTAATTAATTTAAATACAATTCTCGTAGTTTTCAAGATTTGTTGTTGAAATGCATTTTTAGCGAGAAGAAATAAACTACAGCTACAATCATATTCGCAAAATTTTGTACAAACAAAAGCATTGCCTGAAAAAACTTAAAATACAACTAACACACTTAACCATCATTTCATATAAATAAACAATAAATACGTCGTTTTACAAATAAATTCAAGAAAATCTATACCATTCGACACAGATAATATATACAGTTGTTCCGTTCCTAAAAATCGCCCACACTATGTATATTCACAATCTCATAAAAAATCTCTTTGATTTCGCTTTGGTCCGGCTCAAATAGCCGAAGAAATAACGTTCTATGAGCAATTTAAATATTTATATTTATTTACAAGAAAAATGGCAACACTGCATAATTTCGCTTTATTGAGAACATTCTGGATTTCCGCTTGACCTGTTTTCGCATGTGACGCAATAATGCTTATTTGTGATTGGTGATTGGATTCATTGAGTAAATTTCAGAACGATCGAGAAACCTTACCGACTGGTATAAATAAGACTCGCTGGAAAGCAGTGTTATGATTCGATGATTCGATGATTCGTTGTGGTAACTTAAAATTGGAAAATTGTTAACTGTGTAAATTCATAGTTTTTTGGTCGCAAGCCTTTGGTTGTCTACGTTATCGTGAAGAAGTAAGCTGAAGAGTTAAGCTACTGAATCTGTATTTGTTGTTGAATTTATACTATTGTGGGCTCCTAAGTGAATTGGGGTATAATTTATTAATAAAGAAGATATTGTGGTAGTCTGAGCTGTGATTTAGCTAGACTATATTTTTGCTGTCGCTGGTTCGAAGGTCAGATCCAGCAAGAAGATTAAGAATTTTATCTTTTAGTAGACACCGAGATAGCGTTATCGGCGAGGCCTTCCTTACAGGCGTCGAAAGGTTAGACGATTAAATAACGTACTAAGTTACCGAATTAACTTCTACAAAATTTAAAAAACTTTTTACCAGCGGAACATAAATTTCAAAAACTCTCCAAAATTTAAAAAAATAAAATTTGTGGAAATAACAACAGTATAAGCATATACGGTATATATTAATTCACTCTAAGTACGACAAACTAAAAGCAAAACAAACAACAGTGATGCAACCAGGGTGGAACTTGGTTTAACCAATCCGGATCCGCTGGGAAATGGCAGGGATTGGGAGTTGCAGTTGTTGGTGGAACAACAGCCAGCCAAACACCCTCTGTTTGTAAAAAGTAGTTAAAACACTTGAAATACGTCACAATTTAAACTAAAGTTCTTTTGAATTTTGATCCTCCAAATTTTAAAAACCAAGTTTTTCGGAAAATTTAGACTACCCGAAAGAAAAAAAGAGAAAAACTTGCTACTAACAATTTTTTGGTTTATTTTATAAACCGTTTTTGTTGTTATTAAGGGACCAAAAAAGTAGGTCTACTGGAAAAACAAAACCAGAATTTTCCTGAAACTTTTTATGACTTAAGGATTATTGTGTTAAAGAAAGTCTTAATCAACACAAAATTTAATACCGGTTTGCAAGAAAAGAAACGAATAGATTCATTTTCTAATTTTTAATTATTATGAAAGGCCTTTTAAAGAAGCAATGTTTAATTTTTCCAAAATATTTAATCTAATTTAACTTTATTACATTCTCTAGCAGCAAAAAAAGTTCACTTAAAAATTTATTTAAAAACGTAACGTTGTTTTTTAAAACACAGTTTTTATTTTGACGTCACAACCTGCTATGGACAATCCTGCCGAAAAAATTTCCCAAAAATTAACTAGTTTTATGATTATTCGCGTTGATGAAGCGATGTATTCGTAAGTGTCCGTTCCAAGAGTGCAATAACTTATAAATAAAACACTTACGCAATCATTGATGTTGATGAAGTTACGCCCAAATTAGACAATTCTGTACTGGTAACGGTTGAACACAACCCAGAAACTAAAGCGACCGTTGAACAAGAGGTTTGACTATAGCAATCAAACCCCATAATAACCGTTCCGTCTAGATATAAAAAAATTTCGTAGGCCTGATTAAACGTATTCATTATAATAAATCAACATTTTCAATCGATTCAATAACAAAACGGCTTTCTAGTCTTTTATTTTGTAAAATTAACTTTCTACTACGTTGTGATCTATTAGTTTTCTCCAAAAAAAAATTCTTCTTAATTTGCTCTAAAACAGGGGTGACAAACCTATTCGTTGTCATGGGCCGTTTTTTTCAGTTCTAGTTGGGTAAGGGGTTCGCGCATAAATTTGAAAGGGGATTGATTTTGTCAAACCGATTCGCAGGCGGGACAAAATTTTTTCTCGGGGCGCATGTTTGTCATCTCTGTTTAAAAAAAAAGATTTTCAAAGCTGCTTGCTAAAATTTTTGATTAGAAAAATTAATCTATGCTTTTTATGGATTATTTTAATTTCTTACTAGAAACTTTTTTAAATTAAATATAAAATGTTTAGTAGGATTTAAACTAATTTTTATTTGTATTAAAATGCATATGTTGTAATTACACTTTTTAGATAAAAGCAATATTATTGAAGTTTTAATCATGTGCATTTAACAAAAATAAAATTTCTTCAAGTGAAAAATACATTTTTCAATCGTAATTAAAAAAGTTTTAGTTGAAAAATTAGAATAGTCAAATGTTGTTGATTTCCGCTTCATTATCGCCGCGGCGGTTCAATAGTTTCACCAGACTGCCTCATATGGCTGATGAGTGAGTTTGTTATATCATTGCAATAAATCCGTATGGTCGGAACTAAAGGCTTGTTTCCATTACAAGCGTTGAAGAGAGTATTCTTTGTTTGTTCTATTGTTGTTTATTTTTTTTACTTCTTTGGGCACTTATGCGCTAATAGAAGCAAAAAAATCAATAAAACAAACAAAGAATACTTCAGCCATCGCTCGTCGTGGAAACGAATCTAAAAAACAAATATTAGCTCACTCTAAAAGCTGTTTTTTTGTTGAATTGAATGTTATTATTTCGTGATTTGTAGGTTACTCGATAACTTGATAGTTTGAAGAAAATATTTTGATAAAACGCGTAACACCAGAATTACATCTATTCCCGTGAAAAGAAAAGTGTAAAGTGTTTAGGCTAAATCGCGCGTTTATAAAAAAAATCTATTGTCAATTCATCAACTACTACTTTCACTTATGTTTTTACTTTGGTGTTCAAGGGCATCCAGTTGAAATAATTAATGTTCTACAAAAACAATAGTCTAAATTTTACTGAACAAAAATTCTACACACAGCTGCTCTTGAAAAGTAGCTCCTGCTTAGGCAACGGACTTTCATCCCCGATGTCAAACTCAAATCATTGGAAATGTACCTACCTAGACGATCCTGGGCCAGGCTTAAACGCCTCCGCACTGGCGTTGGCTTATTCCGTTCGACAATGTACAGATGGGGTGTGGCTTCCACAACATCCTGTGAGCATGGCACGGAAGAGCAAACTGCAGATCAGGACATAACATCCTGCCCCATTTTTCATCGTCCAAGCAAATACTTGGTCTTGAATCAGTTGATGATGAGACAGTGGCCTGGCTGAACAATACCTGTCTAACATCTGAAGAGTCTTCCGAAAATATAGATCTACTCCATTCAAAGAAGAAGAGCGGCTTTGAAAAAATGTTGCTCTTTTAAAGCAAAACGAGAAAAATTCTTGTCTTTGATCGGACAAGAACACCCCCGTGCATTAAAAAGGTATAAAAATTATAAAAATTGTCAATGTGCCTCCCGAAACAACAGGCTTTAAATAAGTCACCTAAAATTGTTCGACTTAGTCAGGCAAGACTAAAAGGTGTTTATCGCTTAATTGATCAACTAATCAACAAGATGAAGAATTTTTAACGTTATTTTTTGTTCATGTTTTATTAAATTTACTCCGAGCTGAGTGGGAACATCTGAAATCAAATTAAATAAAAAAAGTAACGAAAAGTAAAATGAAATTAAAATTTTTTATCGAGTCATCGAATACTTATGATTAAAAAAGTTGAACGTGAAATGGGGACTTACAAGAGTTGTAATGTGTTTTGTTTTTTGTTTTTTTTGTCAAGTTCTAATACACAATTGATAATTATTTACACATCTTTGTATTCTGTTTGAGTGGCACCACAAATATTCAAAACCTGTTTAAATTAGATTGTTGTATTATACGTATATATGGGCCTCTCTCGCTTTGATATTAGATAGTAGTTTTCAAAATAAAAATAAAAATTTTATTAAAATCAGCTATTTTTACATGTGAGAAAAGGAGTTATAGGCTCTTTTACAACTAATTTTAAACAAGAGTTTGAAAACTTGGAGCTCATGAAAAATATTTGATTTGTAAAACGTTTAGTATCTACGTATCTGTTCAGCGAATTCTCAACTTTGAGCGCAAGCTTCAATTTTTTTTTGTTTCGTAGCATTTTTAGTGAAGATTGCAAAAACTACAAAACAAAGCAAAGAAGTAAATTTGAATTTAATAAAAAAGTTTTTTAATTCTGGCTAAAACTATTTTAAAAATTCTCAGCTGAATAAATAAAACTTACCGAATTGCTTCTGGCATGGACTTTTCCTTCATCTTTCCAAGTGCAGCAAATTTCAGTTGTTTTATTATAAAGAACGTTTCCACAACATGCAACATGAACATCTCTTTCGTATACGACTCCTCCTAATGAGAAAAAAGTTGCCAAGTTACGATAAGATACTGTAGGTTGTAATTTTAACTGATCGATCACTTAAAAAATTGCTATTGTGTTTTGTTTTTTATTATAAATTCAAAGACTAGCCATAAATTTCTTGCAAACAATGTCACAAACACTTGTATTTGCTCTTTTCAATGAAAGTAGTATGGTTCTTTTGAAAAAGACTGCTTAAAACGAAAATTTTAAAAAACAAATTTTTCGTATTTTTTGCCCAAGCTGTGATTGGAAATCTTCGTTTTTTTTTAAATTAAATATGCAAAGTGCTGGTTTATTGTTCACGCTTTGACGAGATACATTAATTGCGCCACGCATTTTTTAAAACAACCTTCCGATGCGGTCGCGTTGATTTAAATCAAGCAACATTTGAAAATCACAAAAACAGTTGAATTTTAAAAAGTTAAGCTTAAAGGACAAACATCATCCACTTTGTTACTAACCGCAGCAAATTTGAGTGCAGTCGTTGTAGAGAATCCCAAAACCGCCTGTTCTACACACTTTGGTTGCTCGCTTGCATCTTCCTGCAAACGTCAAATTAACAGAAGAAAGCTGAATTATCAAGCAAATAACTAGCAAGAACTTCATTGGTGTTTGATCTGAATCAGATAAAGCTTTGATAATTTTTTTATATTGCAATGCCATAAAGAGAAAATATTCTTAACACAGTTTTAAAAACAAAACTATACCACCTCGTGTTTTTAAAAAAGTTTTGAAATCAGAGAAACGGCCTTTTCTAAAAAGTAATCATGTTTTTACTGTGATTTTGTAGATCACAAAAAGAATCTTCGCTTATCATGGAAATAAATTTGGCATTGCAAAAAATTTTATTATTTTGTTCTCCGCTAAAATCTATATTCTTGTTTAAAACATTTCAAATAATTGTTCAATTTCTATTATTGTTAATGATAAGTAATTAACTAAATTATGCCAAGAGAAATATTAAAAGCATAAGCGGTTGCGAATAAAAATCATTGATTGTGCCTTTTTTGCTTTACAAAAGCCCATAAAAAATTAAAGTCGAAAAAAAGCATCACAATTCAAATTTTTTATCATGAAACTGTTTTGTAGAATATTTTGTTTCATTTTTCATATTCCCAGTTATAACGTTTTTACTATGCCTAATGAGTGCTGCGCACGATATGCTTAAAAATCTGGTACCCCCTATGCTAGAAGATCTGGTACAATTCACGAAAGTGATGTTTCAAGCAAATGAAGATATAAAAAGATGTTTCTTTGATTTGAACCACTTTTTTTAAGTTTTATGGTGCTACAATGAAAGGAAGCTTTGAACAATGAAAGAATACTTTTACGACATTTTTAAGAGGAGCCTGCTGTGGCCGTTTTGTTGACTACATTCTAAAGTTATCACTGCTCCTGAGGTAACTAAATTTTAATCTTTCTTACATACACCAAATTATCACCTTGGTACATAGTAAAAAAATCAAGTTGGCTATTTTTCAACATATTTCTTATGCTTTAGTTCTTAAATTTATGCATTCTAAAAAATAATTTTAAAATACTAAAGAATTTTTAAATTTTATATAATATTTGTGATAATTTTTTTTTCTAAATAACACTCATATTGCTCAAAGAAATTGCTAAGACTTGCCGACGCTTTGGTCGTGAAATGCAAGGATTTATAATAATTTCATTTTATTTATTTTTTAATGACTTAGTAAATTTTTTTAAAACTGTAATGAACAAAAATTTTTTGTCAAGACAAAAATACCATTCCTTTTTAGACAAGTCTATTTTACCTAAGTTTCTTTTTTTGCATGCTGACGATACAAAAACTTTTTTTGCCAAATTTTTGACCTGCCTTCCAGGCATTTCGATGGTAATCATTTAACTCTTTTCAGCAATTTTGCCGTTCGTTTTATAAGTTAAAAAACCTTCATTTTTTCTTGCTTTCTTTGTATTCGTGATAACTTGAGTAAATAACCATTTATAAATATCGCGTCAATTACACGTAAAAAATTAATTTGAATAGTTTATTCTAATAGTGAATCAAAAGGAAATTACAATTTTTTTCTTTTCTCATTTAATCTTTATGTCACGCAAAATCCGACGAGGTGCGATGCATTCCAAGAACTTTAACTTCATTCGGGTCGCACGCAGAATCACCATCAATTTTTTATATCATCCGGGCAAACGATTCAGACACTCACAAATATTTTTCTTTTTAAATTGAACGGCAAAGATGTTTTTTCTTTGAAAAGTTTTAATCTTATCCAATACTTTTTATTCGTTGTCTTCATTTCACTTTCAAAAGGAAAAACACATTCGGTTTTCCATTTAAAGTAAAGAAATCGTTTAGTTTTACTTTAAGTTAAAGGTAAAAATTCGTTTAATCGTCAAAAGAAAAACTTAGTCATATTAAAAGTTTCCTGGAAATAATGCATCAGTTTAATTTTATGAACTAGGCAAATGCGGCTCTGCGATCTCTAAAATGGCCTGGTCTATCTAGGCGGTGACGCTGCCATTGGTTTGCAGCCTATTCTTTGATTTCCGGTTGACATTATCTTGAGTTGAATTTAATTTGCCGCTTGTCAATTCTTGGAAGCAAAAGTTGTTTTGACAAAGTTCGGCTCCGAGAACAAAGCAACGCAACAAAAATAGAAGTTGAACTAATTGATCAAGATTGCCGTTAAAACAGCCACTTTGAAACGTGGCCATGTTGCCAATTACACTTTGACCCGAAACTTTTCAAGTTTTTTCTTGTGTCCAAAATCGATGTTTTGATTTTATTGTGATTTAAAGTGGTCACTTGGACTTTGAACTAATTACATCAAGAGATCATCAAGAGAGTGATTTTGTTAACAATCGAGTTTTTTTGTTGTATATTTAATTACGATAAGCGTTTTTAATCACAAGAATTTTTTACTAAATTGAAATGTTTTTTGTTTGGTATTATAAATAAACCTTCTGAAAAACTGTAATTTAAAATTTTATAAGATAATAATCAAATGACTAATGAAAACAGTTAGTCTACTGCTTCAAGCTATTTGCTTGGATGTTTTTTATTTGTAACATATTCAAACTTCTGATTTAAAAATATTGACATTATTCCCTGGTTATGATCGATTTTTTTTATATAAAGAAAACCCAAAACGTCACAAAGTAGATTACATTTGGCAATAATAACACTTTTATTTCCAAGCTTTTGGCTGAAACATGAGCAAAGTTCTGGTTGTACCTTTTTATAAAGAGATTCGGATAATTTTTAAAGATCAATGACCAAATTTGTGATATATTTAGCAAATGCTGGCTTTTACCGCATTAAAATCTTTTATTGCAAATCTGGATCACGCAAGTTGTCAAACAAACCGATAAATCGATTAAAGTAATTTTTAGATTTACCTAGACCAAAATATGTTTTTACTTTTAATTTTAATAATAAATATAAACTGCATTTACTTTGAGAAAGACTTTAACAACAGAAAATTCAATTTTATTGCTAAAGTAATTTATAACAACAGGATCCACCAAGACAACGAAAAATCTTGAAGGAAATTTAAAAACTGTAAAACTATTGGCAAAGTCCTAAAACTGCAGATATATTGAGTTTTTTTAACTAAAAAAATGTTTCCATTTATAGCAGTGATTCCCAACGTGGGGCGTGCGCCCCACCAGTGGGGCAATGCAAAATTGTGGTGGGGCGTGGAGACTTTCCTTGCTGTAGTGAAGACTTTTTATGCTTGTAGCCAATGTGTCTTATGACGCAACAATGCATCTGTCTGGTTGTACCAGTTTTCCTCGCACGTGCGAACATTCTATTCTTTATTCTATTTGAATGAGTTGTAATAGTTGTAGAAGAAAATTGTAAGATTTAAAATTGAAAATTGAGTTGCGAATTTTGAGTTGCGAATTTGAGTCATAAATTGAGTTGCGAATTTTGAGTTGCGAATTTGAGTCATAAATTGAGTTGTAAAAAAAGGAGACGTGAAACTCATTTGTGAAATTCAGTCGTAAAATGGAATTGTGAAGTTTAATTGTAAATATACAGTCGCACAATTACGAGTTATAGAAGAAGTCGTTTTATAGAAGATCAAGTTGCTAAGTCGTATAGTGAAATTATTCTGAATATGTTAGCGACATTCGCAACAGCTTCCGAGTTCGCTTCCGCTTCCGATGAAATTATATGCTTCCGAGTTTCCTAGTTTTCTTTCAAGCTTTGTGCAATACTATAGAATCTATAGTATAGTATAGATCAAGTATTTTAATTTTTAATATATCGCCGATGTAAATAAAAAAGACTGATTGCCTTAATGTGCTGTCTTGCCCCTACTAAACTGAGAAATGCTTGCTTCTGTTTTTTGTAGAACCCCTTATTTTTGAAGCCACGAGTCGCCACTGTTTGGGTGTGTGTGATAGTATTGGTGTTTAAGTTCAACGTTTGTGACGCGACATATCGTTTTTCTTGTCATAGCATCTTTTTTTTACTTCTCGTTTATACCTAAATATCTGTGCTAAACACGACATTGGTATCTACAGCATCTATTTTACTTGTTGTACATAAAATCAGGTAAAGTTATATTACTTGTCATTTTAGTGCTACTCGTATCTGTGATACTTATGACATTAACCTAAAACTAGGTTTAAATTTAGAAACTATGAGCAAGATAAGCAAGAAAAAAGTTCGTCAATATTCAAACGAGTTTTTAAAGTTTGGTTTTGTACCTGCTGCGCATGATGAACGCTCGCCCTTTTGCCTACTATGCCTACAAACTTTAACAAATGAGTCAATGAAGGCTGGTCGTCTAGAAAATCATTTGAAAGCTAAACATCCCAACCATGTCAAATCAAACTTGCAATATTTTAAAACTTTAAAAACAAATTTTGAGAAAAGGACAAAAATTACTTCATTATTTGCTAATCAAACTGCATCCCTGAATCGCACTCTTGAAGCAAGTTATGCAATTTCTTTGCTTATAGCAAAAAGCGGAAAGAATCACACGATAGGGGAAGATCTTCTAAAACCAGCAATATCTGTTTTTGTGAGAAAAGTTTTACAAACCGATGACAAGGATGTGCAAGCAATGGCACTTAGCAACAACACAGTCAGCAGAAGAATTGATGAAATGGGGCAAGATGTTGAGCTACAACTTATCGAGAAGTTGAAATCACAAAAGTTCTCATTGCAAATCGATGAATGCACAGTTAGGAAAAGCGAAGCATTGTTATTAGCATATGTGAGGTATATTGACAAGGAAAAGTTTCAAGAAGAGATGCTATTTTGTCAGTCATTAGAAAGCACCACTCGTGGAGTTGATATCTACAACAAAGTAAGCAATTATTTCGATGATAATGAAATTCCTAAAACCAACATTGTTTCGTGTGCGGCCGATGGTGCCCCTGCCATGATGGGTAAAAATACAGGATGTTTAAAATTGCTAAAGGACGAAAATCCAAACATGTTAGTTGTACATTGTGTGATTCATAGAGAAAATTTAGTTGCAAAAAATCTTGCTCCTAAAACTGCACGAAATACTACATTCTGCGATCAAATGCATTAATTATATCAAAGCAAATGCCAAAACAGAACGTTTGTTCCAGAAGTTTTGTGAAGTTAATCATACAAATCATGTGAGATTATTGCTCCACACCGAAGTGAGGTGGTTGTCAAAGGGAAACTGCCTAAGGCGATTAATGGAACTGTTCGAACCACTCAGTGAGTTTTTGAAGGACAAATCGGAAATGACTCTCCTGATGACCACAGATGGCAAAGCTTATGTTAGCTATTTGGCAGATATTTTTAAAAAGCTTTGTTCTTTAAACAAGCAGCTTCAAGGAGCCGATGCAACACTTTGTGATGGCAAAGCAAAAATATTTGGATTTGTGACATTTCTCAGTTTGTGCAGAGGCAATATTTTGAATGTGACGTCACTCAAGAGGCAAACACAGTTATTGCTGAACACTTAGAAATGCTGATGAATGATTTCAACCAAAGATTTTATGATCTGAAAGCAATGGAGTTTCCTTCTTGGTTAACTCAACCACTTTTGTCAGATTTATCTGCAGTATCAGAACAATACCAACAAGAATTATGTGAGCTGCAGCAAGATGAATCCATGAAAACACTTTTCAAGATTAAAGGAAACCTAATGTGGCTGTCGCAGGAATGCAAAAAGAAATACCCTCGATGTACTGCTTTGGCAAGTCAAAAACTGATAAGTTTTCCGTCATCTTATTTGGTTAAATGTGGGTTTAGCGTTGTTGCGAATTTGTTGCATGCTAAGAGAAATCAACTAGAAATCACAAAACGTGGTGATTTGAGACTGAAACTGACTAAACTGGAACCTCGAATCAAGCAGCTCTGTAGGCAGCATCAAGCACAGGGCTCCCATTAACCATGCTATTGTATGGTTTCGTCCAGTAATAAATTGTAGAAACTATGTGTATTTTCATTTATAATTGATGCAGCGTTTTAGCTTTAGAATAAAAAATCCATACGACATGTAGTAGTTCTGGTGGGGCCTGAGATTTTTTACAAGATAAAAGTGGGGCTTGACGCAAAAAAGGTTGGGAAGCACTGATTTATAGCTTATTTTGCACTGGACAACATTATACAGTAGACCCGTTCACGTTCTATACGGCGACTGGCGACTTTTCAAAATATTTGCAAAAAATAACAACTTTACTAATTTCGTGGTCAAAGTCCAAAAGTTTTTGTCGATTTCTGTTTGAAATTGGTATGCCTAATTTATTCCATTTATAGTAAGGGTCAAACTTTGTCGGATTTACTACGCAAGTTTAGTTTTTCGACTTGTCAGATGCTTCCCAGATAAAGTTAGAATTCTAACTCTAATGTTTGCGGTCGTCCATCGAAACTTGATAACCACTGTTATTTTGGACCTCGAGACCTACCTTCATGAAATATTTTTGACCTAGGTGTAAAGTCAAAGCCTGTGTTAATTTTTATGACAGATACCGACGATTTCTCTTGAAAATTGATCCAAAGCATAAGGTTAGTGCAAACGCAAAAATAATTACAAACATTGTCTATAACCTCTGTCATCAGATACAAGTACACGTCATGTCCATTAATTCCGGTTTTAATTTGATCAAAATGAAATTTGTTTGTTATAAAAATGGAAAATTATTTAGAAATTTATAAAAGCGACGGGGCGGCTAAAAATTTGAAAAAAACAGAATTTTTCTTTTGAAAACTGCAAGTTAGATTAGCCTGCTTAAAGACAGATTGAAAGATAATCTTGTCCAGGGATGTCCAACCTTAGTTTATTATGGACCACATTTTAAATTGAACTAAACTCGGCAGGCCACAAAGAGGTCATTTACGTCTCAAAACCCAGGTGTTCTCTCTAAAAAAAGGTCTTCCACTCAGAACCAGACTCTGATTTGTAAATTTACGTCACAAAAACCAAGTGTACTCTAAAAAAAAAAAGTTTTCACTTAGAATCAGACTCTGATTTGTCGATTTTTAGGCTTGAGATTATATCTATAAAATTTGGAATAAGCAGTGGCTGGACGTCCCTGATCTTGTCATCTGGTTCTAGAAAAATTTATCACCGTCTCCTTTCGTTAGCGACGAATCAAATTGTATATTATAAACCTTTGGTGAAAGCTTTTGAATTGCGTACAAAATAATCTGCTACTTTATGATTTAATATCTATTTTTCTTCTCATAAGATTATTGGTAATATCGAAATCTACAAAGGATTACGGCAGCTAAAAGGATTTGTGCTTTAATTTTCAAAATGGCTACAACTTCTAAAGGTATTTTTCTGTGGCTATTGTCAACTATTCATATTTTACGAGCTAAAAGACAAACTTTCTTCCAATGAAACTTTAAATAGCAAATGGAACCTGAGCATTAACGCATTTTCATTACTTTTTGCTTTGTAGACAAACGGCTTTTTCTTTAAATTTTCGGGAAAATGCCGACTTGCATTTAGTTTTTTGATAAAGTTAATTATTTCATATAATAACATAAGTAAATTAAAATATGAAAACGATATAAAAGCGCACATCCTCTCTTAGTAATGAAAGAATAGTTACTGTATTTTGTACCGACTACGAAGTTAGTACGTATAAGTATAGAGTAGAACGAATACATGCTTTAAAACGAGATAAACTCAAAACCGACAATTGCTTCTTGAAAGTGTTTGTTTCCCCGTAATAATAAGTGTTTTCTTTTTTGCTTATATAGAAAATATTTATTAATAAAAAATTACTCATTTTTACTCTCTAGCCCAAACTCGTCATATTACTCAATTTAATTCACAAATCTTGATGCATTTTGTTCAATAATTATTAGTAAAGATATTTACAAATTTTCGATTCATTGATTTCTCTAAAATTTGTTGCCAAGCGATTGCTAAGAAGCTTTTTTACAGAGAAACGCTTCAAAAACAAAAGTAGCATTTTACTACTTTTTTATAAATCAGCAAGTTAAAGATTTGTAGGCCAACGTTTAATATTTTACAATACAGATATATTTTAATAATTTTGTTTCACAATATAGTACATGTAACTTACGCTTTAGATATATTTTAATAATTTTATTTCACAATATAGTACATGTAACTTACGCTTTTAATTGTATTTCATTGTGATTCGTTTCTTATAGGTATATTGTGCTAATATGGTCAATGAGCCTTTTTTCAATGTTATAAAAATCGGTAAAGAAAACTACGCGCTTTATTAGCTGACTGTAATATAAATCTAACAAAAGCAACACTTGAAAATCTTAGAAACGCCCCAGTTGGCTTTAGAAAAAGCTCATAGTATCGAATTCCCGCTATAGGTAACTCAATGTGTTTTTACTAGGGCTGGTAACGATTAATTTATTTTTAATAGTTAACTTTTAGGAAATTAACGATTAATTAATATTTAATTTCGATTAAATCAAAATTTCTGCAGTGCATTTATTAATTGACTAAGTGAAGCTGATTTTGCAAGTTGAAATTTTGAATATAGTAGCGAGTGTTTTTTTAAGGTGGTAAGTTCGCGACCTGTTAGATTCATGGTATGCAAACAATTTGTCACTAAGAATGCAATAAACTTGGTCAGCATTTTTAATATTATGGTCAACCAACAATTTAATTTCAAAATATTCTTGTAATTTACCTGATACAGATTTATATTTAATAAATCACTTTTTCTCGGTTGCCATTTTATTGTTATCACTATTATTTTTCTGTATGTTAATACATTTATCCAGATGGGTTAAAAATTAAATTTGAATTCGATTAATAGTTAAACAAAAATTTAATCTGTAAAATAAATTAACGATTAATCGATTAATTAATCTTTAAATTTCACAGCCCTAGTTTTTACACTTCGCAGGCCTACTTAATACCTGTAGATTGCAAGCACCTGGTACGATTCTTCTTCGTGAGGTTGTCATTTTGATTCAAGTTACAGGCGGAGTTAAAATAAAAGAAACTTATACTGATTATAATGAGATAAAGATTTATTATAGGTGTGACAAAGATGTAATTAAAACTATTTTTTACAGTAACCTTGCTTTGCTCGCAAAATTTTAAAAGCTTTTTAAAGAAAGATGAGCTGTGTGTTTATGATTTGATTGTTTAATGCTATGTTTCCTAACCGCTGCTGTGTCAAGCTTAATGTGTACAAGAAATAGAGGCGGTCTGAGTTATAACTTATAATTAAAATAGTAATAAAAACTGAAACTGAAAACTTTTACAGAAATAAACCTTTTGTTTTCAAAAATATATCCATAAGCTTATTTTAACTAAAAAATTGCTACAATTAAGTTATTTCATAAGTTCTCGTTTCATTTCTATGACCATTTACACTTAATCGAATATTATCACTAGTTTCTTTAAACATTGTAATGAATTTTGAATTTGAAACAGCCTGGTACTTTTTTTGAAGTTATAGAGTAATGTAAAAGTTTCAATTTTTATTTTCTTAATTGGTCTTTACTTGACTTTCGAAAAAAATTATATGCTTTGGCGACAGGTTAAGAGTTTTTTGGGGGGTAATGCGCTTATCGTTGACTAGTTCTTATGATCTTAGGAATGCTTTTGGATAAAGTCAAATGTAGATAGCACATTATTATTTTATAGAAATATCCTGTTGATCTCTTTGATTGGTCGGTATAGACCTTTAGGAGTCCATGGACACCCAGTCTAGAAACCTGGTTTTTAAGGACGGGTGAGTCAAAACTGCGAGCAAATGAATTACAATTAAATGTCTTTAAAAACCAAATAAAGTTTTTTTTCTTTTTTTTAGTAGACCTATAACAAACATAGTTAACCACTTTTTTCGAAGGTTTATACAAATTTTACTTATTACAATTAATTGGAAACCTAAAAATTGCAACAATACGAAAAAATCTTCTCATATTTTTTACCAAAAAAAAAACCTTTTCGGAAATGAAGTTGTTAATTCTTGTTTAAATATTAAATTTGAAAGTATTTTTGTTTACTGAAAATATAAATAATTAAGCTTTTGTAGAAAATAATCGTTATGAATAGAAAATAAAACAAAAAAAACAAAGAAGAAAATGTTTGAGTTTGACTAGACCAGTGATGGCAAAACTATGACACGCGAAGAGATTTTGTCTGACACGCTAGTAAAAAGTTAACAGGAAATTTTCGGTGGTCCCAAATACAAGCATTGTGTCACAAATAATGACTTAGTTGAGCTGATACCACAGATTTTGCCATTTTGTTTGCATTCTTTTACTCAATAAAACCTTGTTTATACCATTGTCGTTTATCATTTTTGTGATATAATACATGTAATTGTGTATCACTTGGTAATTTTATTGTAATTGTCCTTTCACTTAAAGATTTAAGAGTTTTGTGATTGCATCTCTCTTAATCACAATGAAGAGAAAGAAAATTAAATTATCTGAAAGCCAAAGTAATAGAAATTTTCAAGAATGCTGGACTAAACAGTTTAGTGTAATTAACGAAATTGCAAAACTCTTTGCATCTTATGCAATGAACAAGTTTTGAGCGGAACCTGGAATGTAAAAAGACATTGCGAAACAAATCAGAAGTGACTGTTAAGAAAAAATTTAAAAAAACGTACACAGTATATATAGCAAGAGTTAAACAAAAAACTGTTCAGTCTAAAAGTTTGTTGAGATTCATCAATGGAAATTCAGATTTGGTTTCAGCAGTCTCAGTCTTTCACACAGTATTGTTAAGCATGGAAAACCTTTTAATAAATAATAATTTTAAAAAATATTTTAACCTATTATGTGAAGCGAATTTTGAACCTATTGTATTCGTTTTTTGAAACATAATTACATAATAATTAACTCCTTCTTCTTTAAGCCTTTCCCTTTAATTACCCAGTCAAAAAAAACCTGCCCGGCCCAAGCAAGGCAAACACACGGCAGAGCAATGCCGTGTGTCTAGAGCCTAGTCTTATCTAGCGTTTGCCCGATAATTGCCAAGCATTTTTGCAGGGCAAATGTAGGGAAATGAAACAGGCCAAGTAGGATGCCTGCAAGGCGTAACAGGGCGAAAGCAGGGGCGGCCTAGCGTTTACCGTGCTTTGCCACGTGCAATTGACTGTCGTTGCGTGACAAATACAGGAAAATGTAACGGCTTAGCTTGGTGGTTGCCGGGCGTTACAGGGCAAAACATGGCCGGCGGAGCGTTTACCGTGCTATGCCAAGTGCAATTGACTGCCGTTAAAGCACGGCAAATGCAGGGAAATGTAACGGCTTAGCTTGGTGCCTGCCGGGCGTTGTAGGGCAAAAGCATGTGCTATGCCATGTGCAATTGACTACGTCATCTATTCCAGCATTGCTTTATATATTTTAAATACATATTTTATCAAGGAAAACTGAAATAAGCTGAATCACCTAGTTATAAACTTTACAACTAAAATCAAATAACATGTTGCACATGAACAATGAATCGGCCCAATGCAGTCTGAATTGTACTCAAACTGCAGTTTCCTGTACTCACCCAGTACTCTGTCTGTACATTATAAGTATTGGGCGAGTATGGTTTGTCCATAGGGTGAGCAAAGGCAAACTGCAAGTTCCCTGTACTTTTCCTGTATATTATATGTACAGGACGAGTACGGTTTATATATATATAGGGAGAGTAATGGCAAACTGCAAGTTTTCTGTTATGACTTTATATTTTTCAATACATTTTTAAGCATAAGCAGAGTGCAAAATCATTACAAAATTTGCAGTATATTTATTATTATACGTTTGAATAGCAGTCAAGACCCAAAAATTCTTCCTGTTTGAGGGTATTTAGTTGTTTACTTAGATTTATTACTTACTCAATCTATCATATAACTGCACATAATCACTTTCAATGACACATATATTTTATTTTTATAAAAGCAAAGACAAATTGACAAACGATCTTAAAAGTCTTTGGTAACACTTCCAATTTTTTTTCCACCAGCACGGTCCCGCCAATTCCTCATCCAGGTGCTAATCTCCTTTTCAATGCTTTTTCCTGAGACCACCGCGACTAGCACAGGGTTTGCCATCGCAGCTCCTGTAACAAACATAAAACTAGTTAGAGTTGTTGTTGCCCCACCTCCGATATCTTGGAGTAGCCATCCCTTAATCTCTCGAAAAAGCCAATCTAGATTCCCACTCTTGGATTACCTATGCTGCTTCTAAAGGCCTTTTCCACAGACTAGTGGTGTTGTGCTGGTAGTTGACTGCAGTTAAAGAATTAGTGTCATGTGTCTGGGACAAGCATAGTGGACATTGTGGCGTGTAAGTATTAGGGTTCACTGTATGTAGGTAACTTTGCAAGAGTGGTGATTTGCTAGCTCTGAGCTGTGCCAGTTTTGTACGCATATGACGTGGTGATGTTTGTTCTGATGAATGAACGTCATAGGGTGTGGTGGTAGTAACTTCGTTATTTTTTCTAGAACTACGGTATTGTGAGGTGTTGGTAGTGTGAATGTGTTTGAGGTTTTCTCTACATTCCTCAGGTGTTAAGTCTGGTTTTTCCGATGATTGTGACATTCATATTTCTGGGCGAATTTAAGTAAAAATTAAAATCATGAAAGAGTGTGTCCGTGTTTGAGTCAGTAAGTTGAGTGGCATTGAAGTTTGAGAGGGGTGTCCATTGCAAGGACTAGTTAGAGTAAAACAGAATACAATGCTGTAGCCATAGTATCTAAAAAGCATTCATACCAGGGCATAAATTTAAACCTTCCTCGAATAGTAAAAATGCTTGTGTTAACGCAATAAAAAATTTTGTATCTTATATTAACAGTAAAAATGCTGGTGTTAACGCATTAAAAAAATAGTCGGCAGGGTGGTCGAGTGGTTAAAGCGCCGTGCTCACAATCAACATGTTCTCGGTTCAAAACCTACTCGCGCCATTTTGTTGTGTCCTTGGGAAAGACGCTTTACGCCACTTTTCCCTGCTTGGTGGTCCTGGCAAGCAGTTCTAAACTAATGTCATATCTCTATTAAATTACAAGCGGACAGCAATGTCTTGGCATCTCCGGAAGCAGGTCGAGGTAACTGCTTGCCCTATGTATGGCGCCTCCGTCGCTTTCCTGCGAGTCAGGAGGATAAATATAGAGATAAAATAAAATAAATTTATTATCTTCATTTGGCGTTCAAATATTCGCAAAATGCTTAAAGGGAGATACTCATAAAGTTCAAATCGCACTTTGTCGAGGTAAGATTGGAGCCAAAATAAGCTAAATACTGGATTTAAAAAATTTTTTAATCTAACTTCAAAAAAGAAAAATGATAGTTAAAAATATTTTTATGCCTTGCGATAATAATTAAAAAAAGTATACATTGTAATTTATTTGAATTAGAATCTATAGAGTATAGAGTGTTTGGTATCCACATTTTGCCTGACTAATTATAATACTGGCAGATTTCATTTTTTATGAGAGCTGACATCACCCGCCAACAAGTTTCTTTCACGGATGACCCACCAATTTCTATCCTGAATTATGGGCAAATCGTTATTAATTTGATTATCAAATCTATCCAAGGAGGAGCTGAAAGTGACAGTTGTGCTTGTTTCCCATATTGGTTTTCTAAAATAGTGGTCGGCAACCTGTGGGCCGCGGCCCAATTGTGGGCCTTTTAGCAAAATGTATTGGGCCGCATAATACATTTTGTAATAAAGTAAGTATGAACCGCGTCTGTCGTTTTCATTCAACAAATTTAGATGAAGACCTTTTTTTTTTCAAGAACACCTTGATTTTGGAACGAAAATTGAAAATTAGGAGACTAAATTTATGCGAAGGCCTTTTTTTTTAGAGATCACCATGATTATAGGACAAGATTGGTTTTTCGTCCGAGAATCTCAGACAATTTTTTTGTCATATCCGTAATGTACAATAAAATCATTATTTGGGAAAAACTTCACTGCCCCCCCCCCCAATTTTTTTGGGCTGGTACGCCTATGATGTTTCAAGTGTGCTGCTGGGCCTTCAATAATTTCTAATGATAGAATTTGGGCCATCGTAAAAAAAGGTTGCCGACCACTGTTTCAAAAAAAATACAGGTTTTGTAAAAACATCAAATAACTGCAACAGTATACTCACCCTTATGTTTTTTGGGTATAATTTCAACTTCTCCATCTTCACTATTACTTTCATCCAAAAACTTTAATGTTCTCTTGCGCTTTCTCCTGATAAAAAATAGGCTTATACAAAACCCAGTAACACTAATTTTACAGAGAGGGACGGTAAATTTTAAAAAATTTAAGGTTTGATTTAAATTATGAATCTTGAAATGTATTGCTTATTTTATTATAAAGTGAAACATTTACTTTGAAATTTTGTTGCAATCACTTTGTATATCAGAAGTATCTTCAGCCTTTTTGGCTTTTTTTCTTGCTTCTTCATACGAACCTGAAATTGTAGTATTAAAGTCAGGAGTATATTGCATCTGCAATCTTTTGTGGAAGATGCAAAAAAATAGCCGTATTACAAATAAAACTTACTGCGAACGACCACCCGGAGCACCCGAACATCGTATAACATCCATGAAGAAAGATCTGGCCTTGATCTGAGTTTTATTTCTCTACTGAGAGCATTTCGTGACACAGAATTAGGCCAATAAACTTCTGTCTCACTTTTAAATCAATTATTTGGAACACATTCCACTTCATTTGTTTTAGTGAAAACTACTATGTTGTACATTGTTAACCAGAAGATATATAAACTAATCAAGCTGCAAAGTTAACAACAGTTATAATTTTACAAACAAAAAATGCATTGTTTTTAAAGAGCACTAAAAACCATTTACAATATTTATCGCAAACTATCACAAAGCAAAACTGTGTAGCTTTCAGAATTAAGGCTTTTAACAATGAAACTTTTAGACAGGTTAAGTCTGTAATAAATTAGCAATTCAAACTTATGGTCAACTTAAAAATTAGGTAGCTTAATTTCATAAGATGCCAGTTCAGATTTGAGCAAAAGTAAAAATAAATAATCTTTGTTTAGTCAAGATAAAGTGTGAATTAACGGAAGGGCTACATATAAAATCCGAAGCAAGACAATTTTGCGGAACCAATTTGGCGGAAGACAATTTGGCGGCGCAAATTTGTCGGCGAGCCAATTTGTCGGAAAAATAAATAAAAATGATTTACCTTCACTAACGTTGAAGCGACAGCAAAAAAATTTTGTTCTGTCACAAAGGCAATTGAAAAGGCAATTGTAAATGTTCAGCTGATAAAAGCGAAAATTTTAATTTAAAGTTGTTAAATGCGTTAAATTTAGCGATGTTTCTAGCCCAATATTTATCTATTTAAATTTACAACATAATTTCGAATATTTAAATTAAAAAAGGTACTTCAATAGTTAAATTTTTGAATCACAAATGCACTAGGCCATGAATATTGTAAACAACAGAATTTGATCCAAATAGTTGTGAATAGTGATTAACAAAAGCAGTTAACAATCTTCGAGCAAACTCACACATGGTCATACATTGGTGTGGATCTGTTAAAATGCGAATATCAACAGAAAATAATAGAAAGTTTTTGTACAGTTCATCAGCAATTTTACCACATAGAACAAGAGGACCAGTATACAGGAGAAACTGTCTGAACTCCGTGGCTTTCCATCAATTTACATCTGCAATTGTTCTTGGTTTTCTGGCAAATTTCATTGGTATAGATTTTCTTAAAATTCTGATATATTTTGTTGTACTTTTCCTCCAATTCTAACTTTCATTGGACCAGATATACAAAGCAAAATGAACCTTTTTATGACACCAAGACACACAAGGTGCATATAGTCAATTGGAAATTGACTGACCATGCCAATAGATAATTTACAAAATGGATTAGGTCCTCTGTGATAATCTTCATCAGACATGGCTTTAAAAGCACTGTCGGTTCGAAGAGTTGCCTTAGTTTCTGGAAAAGTCTTTTTTTCCATCATGTACCTCACTCTGAATACACTTATCACAGCCCAAATAACCAGCACATGATTTTACTTGTTTTACAAAAACTCGAGCTTAAGCATCACATACAACACAAGTGAGATTAACTAAATAATTTTTTGAGTGATAAACCATACCTGTTGTTTGCAATTTTTTCAAATCTTCTATGTATGGTTTCAGGTAAGTTACAGGATTGTTTCATTTATGGTGTCCTGCATATATTCCAATTGTGAATGGCAATGCTGAATCACTAGATTCTTGTATTAACCCAAATATTGGCCATAGTTGCATTGAACTGCTTTTAAATAGTGGAAGGCCATCAATATTTACTTGAAGATTAAGCTTATTTAGTTGTTGAAAATTTGGATCACATGCTAAACATTGTTCAACACAATGCTTTACACCAAAATGATAATAATGTCCCCCAGCAAGTTCAGTAATACCAAAAAGTTGAGAAGATTTAAAGCAAGGTTTGAGGATCTTTTGGTATACATGGATGAAGCTTCTTTAAAATACACAGCAATTTAGCTAATGAGGTATGAGTAATGTTGCATTCTATAGCCCATACTTCTAAACTTAGTAACAAATATGCTTTACTATCATTTAAAGTGCTATCATCAGCTTTTTAGCTGCTAGAAGAACTTTCATCAAATTGCTCAAGAGGGGCATTACCAGTATAAGATTCAAAAGGCACATCATCAACACCAACAGCACCATCATCAGACAATGATTTATTAAAAGAAGTTGAATATTTTGATTGCATATGTTCAACAAATTTTGTTTCACTACTTTGCTGATATAACTTAAGTTTCATTCTTTCCAACTCTTCATCAATTTTACGACGTTTTGTCCAGTATGAGATGATGATTAGGAATTGAGCTATTACACATCAGTAACAATGTAAAATGTTATAATATGCAATTTACAATGCTTCAAACACGACAAATAAACATAAATGTTATTACTTAAAACTATAAAAGCTTTCAGATTAAAACAATTTTACTGCCAATTGAATACAAGAGAGCTGGTCTCAATTTTTGATCATCACTTTTGCATATGGCAGGTTTATGTATTTGAACAGCTTTATATAAACAGTAGGTTTAGAATTAGTTTTATAGTAAACTAGGTCAATTATTACACTGATTCTTATTCAAATAGTATATAAACATAATGTTAAAACTTTGACTTTACCTGGTTGCACTACAAACAAATGCTATCAAAATAAAAAAAATTATTTTCTAAAGTTAAAAACTGAAGCTTTTAAAACTTCACTACAGCTAAGCACGAAAATATCAGGCATTCCCGCCAGAGAACGTCACAAAGGAAACCAAATCAAACTTGAGAAAAATAACATCTAAGAGACTTACGTCATACAAGAAATAAATTTAACACAGTCAAGGAAGAAAGTGCAAAAAAACAATTCAATTTTTAACATACTCCTTTTTAAACACGTGCGCTATAGAATGCTCAAAGGCAATAGCCAAGCAGCTTAGAAAAGAAAGGCAATGACGTCACAATAATAGCACAAACAAAACATTGGTGCAAACCAAACGTCTGGAACAATTACTGTCCATTGAAAGTTAACTTAAATAAGTTCTTTTACTATCGCCTGACAGTTGACTACTTGTACAATTGAACTGCAAGATAAGTTTTGTTTACATAGACCATTTATTCTTTTTGAAAATAGCGTAAGCATCCATTGCTGAACTACAGTCTGGCCTGGCTGAATATACAAATAAATGCAATTATATGTTTATCATGTATTCCTTTTAGAATAAAGAAAAGATTAAAAATTGGTAAATCAGTTTTCTCAAACTAAAAAAAAGTTAAAACCAATTCGAAACAAATGGTCAGCAGAATATTGGCTAGATATGGGCTCGTTATTTTCTAAAGATTCTAAGATAAAAAGCAGTTACCAAAAAATTTAATTTCGGTTGGTCCAAAGTGTAAGAATCTTTAAAATCTTATGTTGAACAAAAACAAAAAAACTACCTATTTTTTTACACGAACATTATAGTTTTGAAAAGTATGTACAGGCCCAATATAAGATCAATACTGGGATTCATTGACGCTTAAACACTTAAGAGATGAGAAAAAATAGTCAAAATTTTAATTTCAGTCGGCTTACTGCCTAAAAACATTAAATTCATCAAAAAATAAAAACATTCTATTTTTTTGTTTAAACGTCATAGTATCGAAAAACAGTACTGGTCCAATACAATACCTATACCGGGAAAACTATTCCGATACAGCCGATACCTGTCTTTAAAAAGCCTGTATTGGGCCAATAAGTGTATGTTTACTGGGAACACGCCGCAAGTTTAACTGTGTATTGAAGAAACATTGGGAAAACGCTATGGAAGCTTCGCAAATGCCATTGGTTTAAAAAAAAAGAAATGAGTTTACAACAATACTTGGCGAAGCTTTTGGACGCCGGGCAAAAGCCAAGCATTTTAATAGACAAACTCAAAGTTTAAGAAAATGCAAGGCATGCTTTGCGACTGCCCTGCATTTGCCAAGCATTTTGCGTGTCGAAAATAGTTTTCAAATAAATACTCGGCAAAGCTTTTCAACGCCAGACAAATACCAAGCATTTTAGTAGACAAATTTCAAAGTTTAAGAAAATACAAGGCACGTATTGCAATTGCCCGGCATTTGCCAAGAGTTTTGTACGTGGCAATCAAACGGCCGTGCTTTTGCCGTGCTTTTTTTTTGCTACTCCTATAGGAGTAGCCACAGCGTATGATGTTTCTCCATAGCGTCCTGTTTTCAATGTCCTTCTCTGTCGCACCAACTTCCCCCATATCTTCCTTCACTACATCTAGAAATCTTCTCTTCAACCTCCCTCTTTTCCTCTTTTCCGGCAATTCCATTTCTATCATTCTTCTTTTTACATACTCCTGGTCTCTCCTCATGACATGTCCATATTACCTCGGCCTGCCTCCCTCATCTTCATTTCTAATAGCCGGCCATCAGGAGCAAATTCCAGTGTTTCCTGATGTCGGTCCCAAGCCCGGATAAATGGGGAGGGTTGCTGCATGAAGGGCATCTGGCGCAAAACTTTTTTTCCAAAACATTATGATGCGTTGTGATAATAATTAACGCCTATGCCATGTTAATTGCACCACTTTAGTTTACCACTTTAGTTTACAATAATAATATAAAATATAAATATGCCTAAAATTAAAGAACTGTTATTTAGAAGTGACACGCGATGAGAAAAAATACTAAAAAAATTTTTTTTGACACACCAATTGAAACGTCTTGCCATCACTGAACTAGACGGTTGCTACTACCTATTGTTCTGTTGTTTAAGATTTAACTTGTACTTCTCGGAAGCTCTATACACAAAAAGCTGAAAAACATATCGATAAATCCAGTCTTATTAATGATAAAACTGTTTGAAAGAAATCAGTAGAAATTCGTAACCTAATATCTTGCTATAACAAATAAGTTGGTGTCGTAATTTGTCTATTTCTAATTATAACTGCACATTTAAAACATGTTTCAATTCCCAACATAAATTACAAACAAGATAAGCATGTTAACCTTCTATGTGTATTCTGTAGTATAAACGAAACAACTCTTTTAAATGAGGTAATAAAGTTTTTAGTATCCAATTTTTTTGTCTGCAAACAAAATCTAAAAATAATCAGACTAAGTAAAATTGGCAGTTGGATAGTTTATTCAAACTTTAAAAAATCCAGGGCTCACTTTTTTTCAAAAAATTTTCAGCTTGCAAGTGATACAATTGGTTTTTCAAAAGTTATAAAAAGTATGCAGTGCTTGGCAACCGGTGTGCCGAGGCACAGGGCATGCAATGGAATAGAAAATGGAACGAAATGGAAGGAAAATTTCAGTATGGAATTTGGAATTGTTAAAGTTTGGAACGGAATGGAAGATTTTATTAATAGAATGGAAAGAATTTTCCATACTTGTTCATATTAATGTTGTTTTCATACTAAGTGCAGTCAATAAAACAGCTTTTTATCAGAGACACAAAGGATAAAAGGAAAAAGTAGCAGCTAAAGGTTTAATCAAATGAATAGGGTAGGAAAAAAGAATGGAAATTACAGCAAGATTATATTTCAATATTGGCGTTTAAACAGTTTGCAACTTCAATATAGGGCCAATTTTAAAAGTTCAAGCCTGAAGGCCTAATTCCCTTGCAATGCATGTCTCTTTAAGGAAATGCAGAGATAAATAACTTGCTTGGTTGCCCCGTTGGAATATTTGCAGTTTGTTGTAGCAAATTTGAAACGTTTAAAATGCGCACCAATAAAGGAGGAAAACAGTTTTATTTAAATATAATTTCGATGCAATGTGATCCAAATGATACAATGTGATGCGAATTATGCGATGAGATTCAGAACAATGCGAATCTAAATGATGCTATGCGTGCGATGCGTGTGATGCGATGCGATGCGATGCGATGCGATGCTTGCGATTTTAAATTGTTTTTACTTCCAAATATCTTCTGCAACTACAACAAATAAATTCAAACAGTCTACTTCGTAACAGTCTTCTACAAATCACTTGGACACCCAATTCTTCTTTCTCGATAACTCACTGTCAATTACAAAAAACGATCTGCTATAAATAAGGATAAAAAACGTTGATTAAAGAGAATTATGTGATACAGAAACGAAAGAATTAATTAAAGCGAGCAGAAGGTTTATTAATAACAAAGAATCATAAATAACAGAAAGCGGTTCGAAACTCAAGTAAAGCTTGCTGTAACACAGTTTAAATAATAATAATAATAATAAGATGTATTTATAAACCGCTCTATACTTAAAAAGTTCAAATAGTCTCAGAGTGGTTAAACATCAATGAAAACACCACAACAACTACAAAAAAACGATAAAATTTTTTATGTTATCACAGTGGTTCCCAAACTGTGCGCCGCGAGACTTTGTCAGGGGCGCCGCGAAAGCATGCGAAAGTTGTTGTACTTACTTCTTTTCTCACAATAATTGCAGTGTGAAAGTTGCTAGCAGCAACGTTCCCTCTAAGAGCTTCCTTAGTGTGCGCGGAATGAAAGCCGTGTGAGCAATGGTGGATATTGGGTGAGGCTAATGAGGCAGTCCCTTCTCGAAAACAGCACATACAGTTTAAATCCGTTGCAGATGTTTCTTCAGAGAACAATTCTGATTGAAGACCTTTTTTTTTTTAGAGAACACCCTGATTTTGAGATAAAAATAGGGAAATCAGAGATGAAATCGAAGTGAAGACCTTTTTTTTTAGAGAACACTATGAGTTTCGGAGAAAAAAAGGTTACTCAAAGAAGTAATTGAACTGAAGATCTTTTTTTCATTACGGCGCCGCGAGTATTGTTAAGTTTTCAAAGGGCGCCGTGAAAAAAAAAGTTTGGGAACCGCTGTGTTATCAAATATTGATGCGGATTATCTACACATTCATAGGCGTACGTAAGGCGGGAGGGTTCAGCGGTCAAACCCCCCTTTAAAGAAAAATGATCAGAAATATGCACTTATACGTAAATAACATATTAGCGACAAATAGACTACAATAGTATGGATATAAGTTTTTATCATTTTTGCACTTTCTTCTATTCAAATTTTATTAGTAATTTCATTAAAGATCGTTTTTTCTATCGCCCAAAATGGCGTCAAAGTTTGCTTTTCTGAGTAAAACTTTCAAACCAAAAAATATTTCAACATAAAGTCTGGTCTTCAATGCTTCACTTTTGACGTCTATTGATGTCTATTGTAATATTTGATGTCTATTGTTTTATCGCAATGTTTTCGCATGAGATGGGAACCTGGTATATTGCTGTGAAAAGCGAAACGAGTGCTAAGCATCTAAAGAAGATCTCTAAAAAAAAACTCAATCATACTACGAAAAGCACGAAAAAAAATTAAAAATATATGCAAATATAACAAAAATGGTTCTTCATTTTTACAAAAAATATTTCAATTTGCTGGTAGATTAATGGTTCTCAAAGTTTATGTTGTATACTTCCCTTTTAAGGCTTTCCCATTCCCGAAAGTACATGACAAAATTTTTTTGAGAAAAATTCCTTTTTTTTTATTTAGTAAAAAAACTCCTTTTTGGTTTTTGTTTTAATAAAGCATCGTGGTCTTATCTGCGAGCTGCTAAAATTTTTATTTGATAAGCACATGATTTAAATGATCATGGAGCTTTTTCGGAAGAGACGTTTTACTCTTACTACTTGACAGAAGTAAAGCAAGCTCCGCCATCAAAGAAATGGCGTTCCTGAGGCATCGGTATTGGCTCCTCTTCTTATTAATATCTATACGTGTGATCTTTCTTCCACAATCTTCAGAAAGTTTGCTTTTGCAGCCAATCTCGCATTGTTGCACTCTTTTTGAGACTGAAAGAACTTGGAAGTCAAGACATGACTATTTCCATACCTACAATTTAAAACTCAGTCTTTCGAAGACGGTGAGAGTAGCCTTTTATTTAAATAATCAAGAGTCCAAACGTGAGCTGAAGATTTATAACAGCAATAATCTATTATCATTCTGTCCGGTCCCGACTTATTTTGGGGTAAAACTAAACAGATCGCTAACTTTCCGTCACCATTTTGTGGTATTGCGTAAAAAAATGGTATCTTCTCGCGTCGCACTGCTGAGGCAACTTGCGAAGATGGGGTGCAGAACCAAAATATTGTGAACAGTTGCCCTATCTCTGGCCTACTCGACAGTTAAATACTGCTTGCCAGTCTGGTGTCACCCAGTGGACAAATTATAGAGGGAACATGGAGTAGTGTGAGAATACTTCCAGGCTTGAAACTTTCATACCAATGACCAGTACCAAGCCTGTTGAAATAAGCTTGGGTTAAGATCAACCGACTGCAGACTGGTGTTGGGCGATTCCATTTGTCCATGCACAATTGAATCTCGCTCCTTTACCGGATTGCGAGTGCGGCGCCATTGAACGAACTGCAGACCACGTCTTCAGACAACTCGTAATTGTGCGACTGTATATTTACAATTAAACTTCACAATTCCATTTTACGACTGAATTTCACAAATGAGTTTCACGTCTCCTTTTTTTACAACTCAATTTATGACTCAAATTCGCAACTCAAAATTCGCAACTCAATTTATGACTCAAATTCGCAACTCAAAATTCGCAACTCAAAATTCGCAACTCAATTTTCAATTTTAAATCTTACAATTTTCTTCTACAACTATTACAACTCATTCAAATAGAATAAAGAATAGAATGTTCGCACGTGCGAGGAAAACTGGTACAACCAGACAGATGCATTGTTGCGTCATAAGACACATTGGCTACAAGCATAAAAAGTCTTCACTACAGCAAGGAAAGTCTCCACGCCCCACCACAATTTTGCATTGCCCCACGTTGGGAATCACTGCTATAAATGGAAACATTTTTTTAGTTAAAAAAACTCAATATATCTGCAGTTTTAGGACTTTGCCAATAGTTTTACAGTTTTTAAATTTCCTTCAAGATTTTTCGTTGTCTTGGTGGATCCTGTTGTTATAAATTACTTTAGCAATAAAATTGAATTTTCTGTTGTTAAAGTCTTTCTCAAAGTAAATGCAGTTTATATTTATTATTAAAATTAAAAGTAAAAACATATTTTGGTCTAGGTAAATCTAAAAATTACTTTAATCGATTTATCGGTTTGTTTGACAACTTGCGTGATCCAGATTTGCAATAAAAGATTTTAATGCGGTAAAAGCCAGCATTTGCTAAATATATCACAAATTTGGTCATTGATCTTTAAAAATTATCCGAATCTCTTTATAAAAAGGTACAACCAGAACTTTGCTCATGTTTCAGCCAAAAGCTTGGAAATAAAAGTGTTATTATTGCCAAATGTAATCTACTTTGTGACGTTTTGGGTTTTCTTTATATAAAAAAAATCGATCATAACCAGGGAATAATGTCAATATTTTTAAATCAGAAGTTTGAATATGTTACAAATAAAAAACATCCAAGCAAATAGCTTGAAGCAGTAGACTAACTGTTTTCATTAGTCATTTGATTATTATCTTATAAAATTTTAAATTACAGTTTTTCAGAAGGTTTATTTATAATACCAAACAAAAAACATTTCAATTTAGTAAAAAATTCTTGTGATTAAAAACGCTTATCGTAATTAAATATACAACAAAAAAACTCGATTGTTAACAAAATCACTCTCTTGATGATCTCTTGATGTAATTAGTTCAAAGTCCAAGTGACCACTTTAAATCACAATAAAATCAAAACATCGATTTTGGACACAAGAAAAAACTTGAAAAGTTTCGGGTCAAAGTGTAATTGGCAACATGGCCACGTTTCAAAGTGGCTGTTTTAACGGCAATCTTGATCAATTAGTTCAACTTCTATTTTTGTTGCGTTGCTTTGTTCTCGGAGCCGAACTTTGTCAAAACAACTTTTGCTTCCAAGAATTGACAAGCGGCAAATTAAATTCAACTCAAGATAATGTCAACCGGAAATCAAAGAATAGGCTGCAAACCAATGGCAGCGTCACCGCCTAGATAGACCAGGCCATTTTAGAGATCGCAGAGCCGCATTTGCCTAGTTCATAAAATTAAACTGATGCATTATTTCCAGGAAACTTTTAATATGACTAAGTTTTTCTTTTGACGATTAAACGAATTTTTACCTTTAACTTAAAGTAAAACTAAACGATTTCTTTACTTTAAATGGAAAACCGAATGTGTTTTTCCTTTTGAAAGTGAAATGAAGACAACGAATAAAAAGTATTGGATAAGATTAAAACTTTTCAAAGAAAAAACATCTTTGCCGTTCAATTTAAAAAGAAAAATATTTGTGAGTGTCTGAATCGTTTGCCCGGATGATATAAAAAATTGATGGTGATTCTGCGTGCGACCCGAATGAAGTTAAAGTTCTTGGAATGCATCGCACCTCGTCGGATTTTGCGTGACATAAAGATTAAATGAGAAAAGAAAAAAATTGTAATTTCCTTTTGATTCACTATTAGAATAAACTATTCAAATTAATTTTTTACGTGTAATTGACGCGATATTTATAAATGGTTATTTACTCAAGTTATCACGAATACAAAGAAAGCAAGAAAAAATGAAGGTTTTTTAACTTATAAAACGAACGGCAAAATTGCTGAAAAGAGTTAAATGATTACCATCGAAATGCCTGGAAGGCAGGTCAAAAATTTGGCAAAAAAAGTTTTTGTATCGTCAGCATGCAAAAAAAGAAACTTAGGTAAAATAGACTTGTCTAAAAAGGAATGGTATTTTTGTCTTGACAAAAAATTTTTGTTCATTACAGTTTTAAAAAAATTTACTAAGTCATTAAAAAATAAATAAAATGAAATTATTATAAATCCTTGCATTTCACGACCAAAGCGTCGGCAAGTCTTAGCAATTTCTTTGAGCAATATGAGTGTTATTTAGAAAAAAAAATTATCACAAATATTATATAAAATTTAAAAATTCTTTAGTATTTTAAAATTATTTTTTAGAATGCATAAATTTAAGAACTAAAGCATAAGAAATATGTTGAAAAATAGCCAACTTGATTTTTTTACTATGTACCAAGGTGATAATTTGGTGTATGTAAGAAAGATTAAAATTTAGTTACCTCAGGAGCAGTGATAACTTTAGAATGTAGTCAACAAAACGGCCACAGCAGGCTCCTCTTAAAAATGTCGTAAAAGTATTCTTTCATTGTTCAAAGCTTCCTTTCATTGTAGCACCATAAAACTTAAAAAAAGTGGTTCAAATCAAAGAAACATCTTTTTATATCTTCATTTGCTTGAAACATCACTTTCGTGAATTGTACCAGATCTTCTAGCATAGGGGGTACCAGATTTTTAAGCATATCGTGCGCAGCACTCATTAGGCATAGTAAAAACGTTATAACTGGGAATATGAAAAATGAAACAAAATATTCTACAAAACAGTTTCATGATAAAAAATTTGAATTGTGATGCTTTTTTTCGACTTTAATTTTTTATGGGCTTTTGTAAAGCAAAAAAGGCACAATCAATGATTTTTATTCGCAACCGCTTATGCTTTTAATATTTCTCTTGGCATAATTTAGTTAATTACTTATCATTAACAATAATAGAAATTGAACAATTATTTGAAATGTTTTAAACAAGAATATAGATTTTAGCGGAGAACAAAATAATAAAATTTTTTGCAATGCCAAATTTATTTCCATGATAAGCGAAGATTCTTTTTGTGATCTACAAAATCACAGTAAAAACATGATTACTTTTTAGAAAAGGCCGTTTCTCTGATTTCAAAACTTTTTTAAAAACACGAGGTGGTATAGTTTTGTTTTTAAAACTGTGTTAAGAATATTTTCTCTTTATGGCATTGCAATATAAAAAAATTATCAAAGCTTTATCTGATTCAGATCAAACACCAATGAAGTTCTTGCTAGTTATTTGCTTGATAATTCAGCTTTCTTCTGTTAATTTGACGTTTGCAGGAAGATGCAAGCGAGCAACCAAAGTGTGTAGAACAGGCGGTTTTGGGATTCTCTACAACGACTGCACTCAAATTTGCTGCGGTTAGTAACAAAGTGGATGATGTTTGTCCTTTAAGCTTAACTTTTTAAAATTCAACTGTTTTTGTGATTTTCAAATGTTGCTTGATTTAAATCAACGCGACCGCATCGGAAGGTTGTTTTAAAAAATGCGTGGCGCAATTAATGTATCTCGTCAAAGCGTGAACAATAAACCAGCACTTTGCATATTTAATTTAAAAAAAAACGAAGATTTCCAATCACAGCTTGGGCAAAAAATACGAAAAATTTGTTTTTTAAAATTTTCGTTTTAAGCAGTCTTTTTCAAAAGAACCATACTACTTTCATTGAAAAGAGCAAATACAAGTGTTTGTGACATTGTTTGCAAGAAATTTATGGCTAGTCTTTGAATTTATAATAAAAAACAAAACACAATAGCAATTTTTTAAGTGATCGATCAGTTAAAATTACAACCTACAGTATCTTATCGTAACTTGGCAACTTTTTTCTCATTAGGAGGAGTCGTATACGAAAGAGATGTTCATGTTGCATGTTGTGGAAACGTTCTTTATAATAAAACAACTGAAATTTGCTGCACTTGGAAAGATGAAGGAAAAGTCCATGCCAGAAGCAATTCGGTAAGTTTTATTTATTCAGCTGAGAATTTTTAAAATAGTTTTAGCCAGAATTAAAAAACTTTTTTATTAAATTCAAATTTACTTCTTTGCTTTGTTTTGTAGTTTTTGCAATCTTCACTAAAAATGCTACGAAACAAAAAAAAATTGAAGCTTGCGCTCAAAGTTGAGAATTCGCTGAACAGATACGTAGATACTAAACGTTTTACAAATCAAATATTTTTCATGAGCTCCAAGTTTTCAAACTCTTGTTTAAAATTAGTTGTAAAAGAGCCTATAACTCCTTTTCTCACATGTAAAAATAGCTGATTTTAATAAAATTTTTATTTTTATTTTGAAAACTACTATCTAATATCAAAGCGAGAGAGGCCCATATATACGTATAATACAACAATCTAATTTAAACAGGTTTTGAATATTTGTGGTGCCACTCAAACAGAATACAAAGATGTGTAAATAATTATCAATTGTGTATTAGAACTTGACAAAAAAAACAAAAAACAAAACACATTACAACTCTTGTAAGTCCCCATTTCACGTTCAACTTTTTTAATCATAAGTATTCGATGACTCGATAAAAAATTTTAATTTCATTTTACTTTTCGTTACTTTTTTTATTTAATTTGATTTCAGATGTTCCCACTCAGCTCGGAGTAAATTTAATAAAACATGAACAAAAAATAACGTTAAAAATTCTTCATCTTGTTGATTAGTTGATCAATTAAGCGATAAACACCTTTTAGTCTTGCCTGACTAAGTCGAACAATTTTAGGTGACTTATTTAAAGCCTGTTGTTTCGGGAGGCACATTGACAATTTTTATAATTTTTATACCTTTTTAATGCACGGGGGTGTTCTTGTCCGATCAAAGACAAGAATTTTTCTCGTTTTGCTTTAAAAGAGCAACATTTTTTCAAAGCCGCTCTTCTTCTTTGAATGGAGTAGATCTATATTTTCGGAAGACTCTTCAGATGTTAGACAGGTATTGTTCAGCCAGGCCACTGTCTCATCATCAACTGATTCAAGACCAAGTATTTGCTTGGACGATGAAAAATGGGGCAGGATGTTATGTCCTGATCTGCAGTTTGCTCTTCCGTGCCATGCTCACAGGATGTTGTGGAAGCCACACCCCATCTGTACATTGTCGAACGGAATAAGCCAACGCCAGTGCGGAGGCGTTTAAGCCTGGCCCAGGATCGTCTAGGTAGGTACATTTCCAATGATTTGAGTTTGACATCGGGGATGAAAGTCCGTTGCCTAAGCAGGAGCTACTTTTCAAGAGCAGCTGTGTGTAGAATTTTTGTTCAGTAAAATTTAGACTATTGTTTTTGTAGAACATTAATTATTTCAACTGGATGCCCTTGAACACCAAAGTAAAAACATAAGTGAAAGTAGTAGTTGATGAATTGACAATAGATTTTTTTTATAAACGCGCGATTTAGCCTAAACACTTTACACTTTTCTTTTCACGGGAATAGATGTAATTCTGGTGTTACGCGTTTTATCAAAATATTTTCTTCAAACTATCAAGTTATCGAGTAACCTACAAATCACGAAATAATAACATTCAATTCAACAAAAAAACAGCTTTTAGAGTGAGCTAATATTTGTTTTTTAGATTCGTTTCCACGACGAGCGATGGCTGAAGTATTCTTTGTTTGTTTTATTGATTTTTTTGCTTCTATTAGCGCATAAGTGCCCAAAGAAGTAAAAAAAATAAACAACAATAGAACAAACAAAGAATACTCTCTTCAACGCTTGTAATGGAAACAAGCCTTTAGTTCCGACCATACGGATTTATTGCAATGATATAACAAACTCACTCATCAGCCATATGAGGCAGTCTGGTGAAACTATTGAACCGCCGCGGCGATAATGAAGCGGAAATCAACAACATTTGACTATTCTAATTTTTCAACTAAAACTTTTTTAATTACGATTGAAAAATGTATTTTTCACTTGAAGAAATTTTATTTTTGTTAAATGCACATGATTAAAACTTCAATAATATTGCTTTTATCTAAAAAGTGTAATTACAACATATGCATTTTAATACAAATAAAAATTAGTTTAAATCCTACTAAACATTTTATATTTAATTTAAAAAAGTTTCTAGTAAGAAATTAAAATAATCCATAAAAAGCATAGATTAATTTTTCTAATCAAAAATTTTAGCAAGCAGCTTTGAAAATCTTTTTTTTTAAACAGAGATGACAAACATGCGCCCCGAGAAAAAATTTTGTCCCGCCTGCGAATCGGTTTGACAAAATCAATCCCCTTTCAAATTTATGCGCGAACCCCTTACCCAACTAGAACTGAAAAAAACGGCCCATGACAACGAATAGGTTTGTCACCCCTGTTTTAGAGCAAATTAAGAAGAATTTTTTTTTGGAGAAAAACAGCTCCGTGCTCTGAAATGCATGTCTAAATATTTATATCGTTTTTAATTACAAAACGGCATTAATTGAATCAAGTTATCATTAAACGAGTTCAATGTTAATTTTAAAGGGTACCAATTAGGGGCCAATGAAAGAAAAAAATTAACACAAAGACAAAAAATGCATGGTATTGTAATAGTCTTTAAAAAATCAATCTAAGTTTAAAATCAGCAACTTCTACCAAATTTTTAATCCATAGTACTGAGCATCTTTGTTTGTTGTATAAACAGCAACGCTATCGTTAAGAATAGGTGATGATGAAGCAACCGTTATCGTAACTATGGATTCAAAATTTTAAATAGTGAATTATAATAAGCTACGATTAATACAATTTCCATGGTTACTGTTTAATGTTCTAGCTGAGCATTTAGAAAATTGTCAATTGATAATACGTATTTGTCATCATTAATAAAAGCTTTTCGCACGAGTTAGTAAACAAAAAAATTTTTAGCGTGTTTGAAAGTGCTCCTATTGTTTATGAAAGGTTTTTTTAAAGTGATGAAATCTATTTCATTTTATTAATAAATTGCAATTCAATGCCGCAGTGCGATATATAAATTTCAAAAAGTCGGATTTTCTTTTTTATTCATTACGTTGGGTTATTTGTTTATCCGAAGAAAAAAAGTTTAAAAAAAATTCTTTGTCAATAAAACAAAACACACTTTGGTTTTAAAAATTAATATGACAACAGCAAAAAGCAACAAAATCAAAAGTATAGTTTAGAAGAGAACTAGATCATCGGGTTTCTGATAACTCTCAGGATATAATGCTAATGTTGAAAATTTGCTTTTACGCACTCATAAGGCCTCCCTTATTTGAAAATCTTCAAGGTAACAGTAATGCAAACAATAACTTAAGCAAATGACGCCGCCAATAATTGTAATCACGTGTTTTTTAGACTTCTGGCAACATTTGTTGCGGATTAGATCTGTATAATCCTGAAATTAATCCCAATCTAACCTGTTGTAATGGTTACACAGTGATGCCTCAACCTTTCAACATTTTAACTGAGATGTGTTGCGACGGAGTGGTCAATTTTGCAGGTAAATGTTTATAACTAGTAATGTAGCAGACACAAAATAATTATCACTGCAAGTAAACTTTAATTTGGCTAAAGTCTTATTTTGTTGTCAGAGTTTTTGTGGAAAAAATCAACAAAATAAAATTTTTTCGAATATATTTTAACGTAATGCAAAGTTTCTCACAAATATAAAAGCTTTTTGAAAATGTTTACTTATTTAGATCTAATCTTCACCTGGCGTATACGCTCGGCTTTTTGTTGGATTGAGTTTCTTCGTTTTTTCTCAGCATACATGCTTGACGTAATTAAATTAACATAAAGATACTTCCAGCATTTACGCTTACTGTAAACCAGAACTTAAACCGAATATGTTCTTAATTTTAGCTTTGGAGTTTTTACTGTTTAATTAGAACTGATCCCATTCTTTTGATAGTTTGCACTTTGTAGTCAAACTTGTTTGTAAATTTAAGACCTATGACGAAAAGACTAATATTATTATACATAACATCTACTTCAAAAAGATTCAAAACAAACAGCAAAAATTAATGAGTAGAAAAACGTGAAACAACGCTCGTAGAAAATGTATTGTACTTATGTTGCAACTAAAACAACAATAGTATGTACCAGAAGTGGAAACCTTTTTATTATTTAGAAATACGTTCCTCACCTAGACTTTACAATAGATCAAAAGAATTAAAAATATAAAAAGTTTTATCTGTTTTTGAAATCCTTATTAAATCAAAAAAATAACTAAAGTAAAAAAAATTATTTAAAAATATTTAGTCGATTTATTTTGCAACAAAATTTTAAAGCATTATATGACCACAAACGTAATGGTATAAGACAAAAAAAGAGAACAACGCGTTTTTAGATGAAATTTTGTTTTATTTTATTTTCTTTTGGTAAAAAACTAGCAAAAGTTAAATATTCAGCTTTTTGAAAGTTTATTTTTATCAAAATTTATTTTATTCTGATATTCTAAAAATCGGAAAGTCTGGATGAAAAATGCTTTGTCAAATAACAAAAAAGGTATAAGTTTGCCACAGCCCAAAATAAAGCTCAGCAATTGTATTTTATTTTGCTTTGTTCATTTTTTTAATTAAAGCGATTTTGTTGCAGCAAAAATTAAACCATGAAACTTGTTCCAGGAGACACAGCTTACACACAATGCTGCGGACAAACTGCTTTCGATCGACGGGTCGCCTCTTGTCCATGTGAAGACGACACCGTCTACTTAATCCCGTTTCTCAACGCGATGTGTTGTCCTGGCAACGGAGGTTCAAACGCGGCTTACGACAGTTCAACTCAAGGTTGTTGCAACGGAGTGGTGTACGATCTTAGCAGTCAATCTTGTTGCAACGGCAATGTCTACAATTTGTCCACCCAGTTTTGCTGCGGTGGACGAGCCATCGGTATCACCGCCACAGAGGTGAGATTGCTTTACCATTTGATTTTAAACGTTCAATCTTAAGAATCTAAAAAAAGTGTAATGACATGTTTTGTGAAATGCGTTTGAGGTACTATTCTTCAATTCCTGTTGCTTTATTGGCGCTAAATGATAAAAACACTGAGTACATTATAGCATTTATTCCAAAACAGGTTCTTTTAAAAAAACATATTTTTTAGAAATGATGGGAAAAAAATACAGAAAAAAAAACGATGCTGAAAAACATGTTTTTCTTTAAATAGAAATTTCGCTGTTGACCAATATTGGTGATAAAGCCACCAAACCTGTCTTACAAGTCTTATCGCTTTAGCAGATGAATCTTGCTTATCTTAATGTTGATGTACTACCGTCACTATTAATCACTGTTAACTATCCTACACTGTTAATGTAGACCTTCTCTTACGCATGCGTTCTTTCAATTCAGGCCAGCAAGTTACCGACGCCCATAGCCGTACAAAACAAGGGGGTAGGGGGAGCAACCTTGCTTATCTTAATGTTAATATGTCACCGTATATCCTTCTTATATTAGTTTAGATCTTCTCTTACGCATGTATTCTTACAATTCAAGTTCTTTTTCTTATCAATTCTTGCAAGGTTTCTTTCCCTTAAAGTTAAACAAGTTACCGATTACCTCCCCGAACTCCAAAAATTTGAGCACAATGAGATTCTTTTAGGCACTAAGTATGTATTTTTGGGCAGGAGGAAATTATAGATGTTTTTAGGAAAATAATTTTATCGCATGTTGAAAAAACAGTCTATTTTTCAATTTAGTGCTCAAAAATAAATTTGAAGACCTGTTTTTTTCTTTTAGCCTTCATTGAATATTTTCGAGAAAACGTACTATTTGCTTCCATTTAACACTAAAAAAACAAGTAAAGACCAAAAAAGTTTTCACAACAAACAATGATATGAAGCGAAATTATGATTCGGGCGATTATCGGAAAAAATTCGAGCAACTTTCTTTCGCTCCTCAAAATGTTTTGGTCCGGCTGTACCGATGCCTTTTAGAACCGAATCAACATTTTAGTGGAATAATTTGTTAAAATGATGCGTTCTTTTGATTCTTTTTAAATTTGAGTCACATTTATTAGCCTGAACCCCCTATCAATTTCGTTTTCACCGCACACCTACTTTTAAGCCGCACACTTAGTTTTGTAAAGCAACTTTTTATCTAATCAAAAAATGTTCTTTTTCAACAAAGTTTTAAAACTAGAGTTTATGATTTGTTGGACTTTTTATTATCCGGGGATTTTCCGGGAAAAAAATTTAACTTTTCGGGGATTTCCCGAAATTCCCGGATTCAGAGATTGTAAAATGTACCACAGAGATGGTAAAATGTCACGTAATTTTGTACGAAAAATTTAGTGAAGACTAAAAAAAGTCGTTACTTTTAATTAATTTTCAATTTCTTTATTGTCGTCCCAAATGACAGGTGATTACTGAAAAAAGGTCTTGACTTACGATTAGTGATATCCAATTTTTTCATTTTCGTCCCCCCAAAAAAGGTCCTCACCTGCAATCCCAAGCCTTTGCTCAATACATCGGTCGATCCCGACTTTAAATCAATACTTCCATCTCAAATGCAATAAACCGGGATTTCCCGAAAAGTTTGTCCGAGATTCCGGGAATTTAAAACTTTAAAATCGTTCGGGATTTTAGAACATAAACCCTATTTAACCCTTTGAGACCCAGACAACTTCTTTTTGTTTTTAAAACATTTTTTTCAACTATGTTGGTAAAAAGACATAATCTAACACATATATTCAAAAATTTGACCAAAATAATAATTAGCAGCGATTTTTCGGCAGCGGTACTTTAAAGTACCAACAGTCTTTAGCGGTCTAAAAAACAATGCGCGAGAAATTTATCGTGCTTACTGTTTACTCATAAATGGTTGCAATATTCACAAAAATTGAACAAAATATTAAAACAATGCATAAAATGATTAAGAATCACTATGACGCATTTTTAATGATTGCCAATGGCATAAATAAGATGCAGTATTAACTGTGGTGTCACATTATTTACATCACTATAATATTAAATTTCACAATTCATAACATAGAAATTAATAAGCAATTTTTTAGGCTCATATTTGCATATTAGTTTCTTACATAACGTACCGGTAGGCTTTTGGTAGCCTGATACGCATTATATACAAAATTATAAGACTTTATTTTAATGGTACGCAAATGTACCACCGGGTCTCAAAGGGTTAAAACATATTTCATGCCAGGCTTTATGCGAAGTTCAAAAAAATGTTCTAGTTTTTGCAAAAAACTACCTTATACTCACCCACAGGGCCGAATACACAGGAACCTGGGTTGTTTTGCTCTGGTCTATTGCTCCAAAAGGGTTTACTTTTGCACTTTTTTGCAAAATAACTAAAATTTATTTGAATTTTTCAATAGCTATAAATAAAGGGATCTATTTTATTAAAACTGGCGCGGGCCCTCAACTTTTATCTTTAGCCCTGCTCATCCATGCAACTCTAATTTTTTTATGTATAACTTATTGTAGATGTCCAAGAAGATGCATTGCTTTTTCTGCAAAGTTTTTTTAAAATTTTTTTCACTTTTTTTCCCGCTCTTCAACTAAAATTTTTCCTCTCCTTTTTTGTAGCTCTCACTTATTATTCTTGATCAATTATCATAATTAAACTAACTTTTTGTCTTTTCCAGTCTTTTGCGTTGTCTTTTTTCTGCAAACAATCTCTTCACTTGCTTAAAAAAGTGATTACAGTGATTTCTTTTCAGTTACCGCTATCACACCCCTGACTCTTCATCCCCATACATCTCCAACTCTTTCTCCTTCCATGCATCAATTTTTCCGTACATCAATCATTCTTTTCTCCGTGCCAATCTTTTTTCTAGCTTTTCAATTTTTTTGTATCTACCGTTCAAACAAACCAAAGTGATTTCGCTCTGGCTCATCCCTCTATCTCTGCCGTGGACAATATGACAATGTGAACTAATGGTGTGTTCAAAGAGGTCAGAGTTCACTGCCCCAATCTTCTTATTTTTCCAGTCTTTTGTTTTTTTTTATCGGGAATTCACAAGCCACAGATTATAAACCGTGTAGAACCGCAAAAAGATTTTAAGTTGTATCACTGCATGTGAATACAACGATGTGTTGTGCTATATGATGCAGCTTTAGCTCATGATAGTTCAGTTTTTTCAATAATTTTTTGGCTTTTCAACAAAACGTCAGATTTTCAATCTTTGTTGTACCTTAGATGACGTTTAGAAAACATATGCTATCAATATGTATTTTTTACGACTAAAATGAAGTGAATGTTTTTTAAACCTTTAGTTCTTTTTCAAAAGCAAATGTAGTAAAAAGGTAGATTTTCGGGCTCCTATTTCTTTTAATATCTATTTTTCGGAGAAATTTGTTGTTTAATAAAGGTTATGCTTTGATTGTAAGGGAAGTTACTTATACACATCTTTCTACTTGGGTATATCAAACAAAGCTTTAAAAATAAGGCTTCCGAAAGTGGTAAAGATTAAGAACAAATTACATAAAGTATGATCGCTATTACAGTGATTCAATATAACGTTGATCAAATTTTAGCAACATAATCAAATAAAAACTTTGCTTGCAAAAGTTTAAAAGCAATGAAAAGATTAAATAAAACCGTATGTGTAATGATAAATAATAGAAATATTTGATATACTAATCAAAACAGAATACTGTCTTTAATAGTTCTGTTGTTCGTCGACGGTTGTACCGCTCCCTGCAACTAATGGATCTTTGGGTAACTTGGCGTGTTGCCCCCTTGGTTCGGGAGCCTTTTCCGTCTATGATCCTCGTTCGAGCTTGTGCTGCGGAAATCGAGTCGTGCCGAAAGATTCTTCGGTTGGTTTAAATCTGCAATCGCTGGCGAAATAAAACAAATATTTCTGCCAAACTTTTGTTTATTAGATAACACAAATTTGTTGAAAAAACGAATAATATTTTTAGAAAAGAAAAATATGCTGAAAATTAAGACATTACATTTTTTAATTAGCATTTCAGCTACAAGGAACTTATAAAACTTTTTACATAATTTATCGTAAGGTAAAAATTCTTAAATGAGCTTTTGATCTGCAAAAGTTTTCTTCTTGATTGAATTGAATTGCTAAAAATCAAAACAAGCATAAACTTTCAGTCTATTCGATTAAGATTAGAGCCCACATGGACCACATAAAGCCAGAAACGTAATCACTTGCGGCTGGCTAATCGATTTCGAGCAATACTTTCTATAGCTTTTCAGTCATTATTTTCCTAATCCAGTAATCAGCAACCTGCTTTTGCAAAAATCCTGGCGGTTTTTTAACAGATGCCAAGTGGTCAGTTTACAAATGCAATAAAAACGCACTTTTTCGTCATCAATTGAATGTGGAGATGTCATCGCATATTTTTACACCATTAGCTTTGCAAGTTTGTACATATTAGGTAGCTGGCCTCCAGATTCAAAGAACTCGGGCCCCTTTGTATTGTACAATATCTATATTACCTGAGTCGAAATTTAATATTTCAACTTTTACTTTTTTAGATAATAATTTTTAAAATAACCGCTAGTTTATTCTTCGATAAAACTTTAGAGCTTTAAGCCAGTAAGCAAACTCACCAAAGCAAGACAGAAAGAATGATCTGTGTTTACAGTGGGGTTCTTGGAAAATTAAACTATAACACCAAGCTGTCGCAATATTGCATTAATTAGTCAAGTCATATAATGTTACGATTGCGTGGCTTAAACTTTTTTCGCAACTCAACGTATAGACTTCTTCTCTGTTTGATCAAATCTTCCCGGTTGCTGCTTTCTATTTTAATCGGAATCGCTATTGCAGGCCAGCAGCGTGGCTCCATTTAGGGATTTGTTGTAAAATGGCTTTTAAGAGCACAACAAATATCACTCAGATAGACTGAATATCGAATTTGCATCTTTTTTTTGCGCAAATCAGAGTGCTATCGCAGTGACCAATCAAGCAGACAACTACGTGGTGGCAGAGTGGCCGAGTGGTTATTGGGATGTGATCAAACCTTGTGGATAGTGGATTTTTTAAAACCTACTCATCTTATTCTGTTGTGTCCCGGAAAAAAACTGGAAACTTCGAGAACTTTTCTCCGTTTGGCGGTCTTAGCAATCAACTATGAATTTAAGTCATTACTTTAAATAAAAAACGTAGAAGCATGTTGGGATAATTGTATTTCATATATTAAATTGATTGAATGTAATGATGTTATAAGGTTATTAGAGGAGCCGTATAAACAAACTTTTATTAAATTTTTTTGTTTTTATCAAATTATTACCATATTGTTGTCCAAAAGAGAATCTAAAACTTTTAATTGCTAAATTATTTACAAATAAACAGAGAAAGAAGAGTCATAATATATACGAATGACAAATCTAAGCACGTTATTTTATTTGATAGATTTGTTGTTCGTCGACGGTTGTTCCGATTCCTCCAACAACTCAGTCTCCCGAGAACTTGGTGTGTTGTCCAGGAGCTGCTCCTGGAGTCTTTTCTGCATATGATCCTCGTTTGAGCTTGTGCTGCGGAAATCAAGTCGTGCCGAAAAACTCTTCGGTTGGTTAAAACCTATTATATCTGGCTAAACAAAATAAAACTTCTTGCAAAATCGTTATTTGTTTCCAGACAACGCAAATTTGCTGCGGAAACACTGTGTACGACTCCGCTCAATTCGGAACTCAATGTTGTGGAAATGTTCCTTTTTTCCCAACAACCAGCGTCTGTTGTAACGGAGTTGTTTCAGTAAGTTCAAAAATATAGCTCCGACTGCTACAAATAAAAAAATAGAAATGTCATTTTAAAAAGATTAAAACTAAAATTGAGATTAAAACCATGCTTTTCACATAAAAACGTGAAAGACCGAACCGTGTAACAAGTTTGAGTAGTTGTTTTTCAAATATCTTGCTCTGTATCAAAGTCACCTAAGAGCTACTATATGTTTTGCCGCCCCGTGAATCATGTCTAGGCCTTATAATGCTACCAGCTGAAATAAAAACTGTAAGACTACAGCAGGCAGTTTTAAGTAGTTTTAAGCAATTTTTGTTAATGCTAAACTTTATTTTGGTATAAGCCTACTAATGTATTTGAGTCTATATTCCTTTTTGTGCTTGTTTATTACATTAAAGCAGGGGTTCCCCACCTTTTTCTTGTTGTGTACCACTTAGGGACTTTTTCTGTAGCTGCGTACCACCTACCTTTGATAAATAGTTTTCGACCATAAAGGCGTAAAAGAACTGTGCTAAAAGGTTAACAGACACAATAACATAAAATTATAATACAAGTAAACGAATACGCAATTAAAAAATATACAAAAGTAAACTTAACTTATTTGCACATGTACATAAACAAGCAAAATATATAACTTATCGACCAATAAATACTTGTAAGTTAATGCGATGGCTGCGTTTGCTTTTCTTCGACTAGTTTTGCAAACCGTGGAGATACTTTGCTCACAGAACATTGGAAATCGTGTTCTGGGTTTACGAGACGATTTCTTGTTTTCGACTTGATTTTAAGTAGAAAACCCTTGTTCACATTCCCATGTCGTTGGAAGTATGAGAAGCTGAGGAATTGCATTTTTTGCTTGTGCCGCATAGGAAGCACTTACAATTAACCAGAAGTTGGCCAATGCATAATCTTTAAACTTCTCCTGAGCACCTTCATCGAATTGCAAATCAATGAGTTCTTCTTGTTCACCAGTTCCCACTGACAGATCATCAGGCTTAGCAGTGAATGGATTCCGAATGTAAGTGCATGCTTGTGCATCACCATCATTAAAAAAGTACTGCTTGATTTCATCTTTCAACAGAAGGTGTTTGGTGATTTCTTGAAAAAATATAATACTAGGCTCCCCTCCAAGTGACGCCACATTCTCAAACATTCCAAACTGTCTGTTCTCACTGTTTTTTATTCATAAATTTTTGCTCTCAGGCCCCTGAAGATAACAATTGAAGTAATTCATGACTCCAAAAATATCTGAAAGTTAGGCAAGGTAAAGAATGAAGTTTTCGTCTTCAAGAATCTTCTGAAATTCGTGATCTTTGGTTTAAAAGAACTGAAGCAGCTCTTTTCTCAACACAAAAAGATGCATAGCGGTGTAACGAATTCATCACCGCAAACCGTACGCGTACTACAGGTTGGGAACCCCTGCGTTAGAGCTAATTTGTACTGAATGAACCCATTTCTACCAATCACAACAGAAAACCTCAGTTGCCTATTATTTACCTTACTGCTTAAATCAGTGTTTCTGAAACTTAACCGACTTGGCTCTTTAAAGAGCAATTTACAACCTGTACGGAGAAAATCAAAGAGAAAAATTTTTTTGGAAATTGATACTCTTTGTCGTGTGCGGCGCCAGGTTTTTACACCAGCCTGAACAAAGATTGTGAGAGTGAGCAATAACTCTTTACTTTAAATTGCAAAACACGTGTCTTTTCTTAAAAGTGAAACAAAAAGCTTGTTTTACTCTTCATTTTAGTTTCGATAAAACACTTTTCATTCTATAATTGTGCTAGTTGAACTATTTTCACCACTATTCTGTCAGTTATAATTAGAAAAAAATAAGCGCCTCAAGCAGGTACCTTGCAATCGCATATACGCAGTACTAACCAGTAATTCATATATTCTCAAAATATGCCACACCTTTTGTTTCGTGTTCTTTACCGGAAAAGCCAGATTACTTTGCAGATTACATTCTATTGCTAAATACGTCTAGGTGTGTCTAAAATTTTTAGCATTGGTATGAGTTGTTTCAACAAATGAAACTTTGATTAGTTCAAACTAAGGTGATCGCCGAAAAACAAGCAGAAAGTGTAATTATTCAAAGCGTAGCAAAAAATTGCACTTCTTTTCAGTTACCGCTTTCACTCTAAACCAAGCTACAAAGTTCAAATTTTTCAACTTTAGTTTTTTCCGATAAGAACTAAAAACTTTGCGGTTAGTGGGTTTTTCATGCTTTCAGCTTTAATCTAAACACCCTTTCGGGTGTTTCAGCACTTTCCATCATACGCTTTAATTTTTCGCTTCCGCTTTTAGTCTGAACTGACCTTAATAGCATTCATTTCACGGAGTTAACATTGACAAAAGTTCAAACTTGTTTAAATTAAATTGTTTAAAAGTTGGTAACCTATTTTAGTCATCTAGTCTAGATCTTTACTACTTTACAAACGAAGTAATAACATATAAGAAATAACAAATAAAAATTGGCTTGAACCCTGATTTAAACTTTATCAAATTTACGGTAATCAAACTTTTGACTGAATTAACAGTCATTGATTTTCAACCTTATGCTATTTCTTTCTTCTTCCATTGTTTTTTTGTATATCATATTAACGAACCAAACAATTGTCAATTAAATTTTAAGTGACTTTTGTGCAATTGGAGAAATTGGATACGGAAAAAGACTGATTTAAGTTTTATTTTTTTAGCTGGGAAACGGATGTTGCAATAATGTTCCTTACTCTACTAATGCTAATCAGTTCTGTTGTGATGGTGTAATATACAACGTAAGTATACTAAAAAAATAGATTTTTTATCTTTAGTTCTTTTCATTTTTGTTAACCTTAAGAAACATATATTACAGAATTAAAAGTCGCCTCAACAGTTCTTCTCTCATTTTATCAGTGAAGTTACAACCAGTGATGGCCTTAAAAAAAGGGGGGTCCAGTGTTAGAAAATTAGAGTGGGCCATTTTTTAGTTTTCGGAAACAAAGCGACAATTAAGCGACCTCAAAAAAATCATTGTTTTAGGGGGAGCACTTTTTAGGGTACCGAAACAAAGTGATTTCTAAAAAAAAGATTATCACTTTAGAAATGCTACCTTTATGGTGCTACTACTAAGAAAAAGCAATTTTTGCGTAGGGTGCCACTTTTTGACGTTTTCACGGGGGGCCAGTGTGGTCTTCTGGACGTAATTATTGCAGATTTCTAACAAAAATACTAAAAATATTCTTATATTAACTGTAAAAAACGATTAAACAACAGACACAAACAGAATATATATTATATTTTAAATTAAAATTTCTCTTATTCAAATATAATTGTCCTTTACTGATTTAATCCGAAAAGAACCAACAATAATAATTTCAAAGCTTCTTTTTCTTTCTATTTCTTTGAGTTTGCACTTCATTAAATTTCTTGTTGTCTGCTTTCGACGCTTCGAACGTCCGTTTTTTATAAAGTTCTTGTGACTGCGCTGAGATCGGTAATTGTTTTGAATTTCTCAAATTTAGAGCTGGGTTCGATTCGCCACACCGGTGCGGCCGCTCCGTTCGCACCTTACTATAGCCATAACTAGTTGCAATAGTTGTTTTGCTAACTTTCCTCAGCGGCTTTAGAAAGCTTGCTGCAATGAAATCACTCATCTTGCTTTAAAATGTCTATTTATGTTTTAATTTTTCACTAAGTGAAATGTTCACACAAATAATATAACGGCTACTTGTCTATGACTATCAGCTATAAGCACATAGCGGGTTCAGCACGGAGACTTACAACTATCTAAAGGCCCGTTTCCACTACGAGCGTGGAAAAGAGCATTTTTTGTTTCTTTTATTGATCTTCGATTGAAGCGAACGGTTAAAATTGAAGCGAGCGCAAAAAAAAATCAATAAAACAAACAAAGAATGCTCTTTTCCACGCTCGTAGTGGAAACGGGCCTTAATTCTTCAGCAACTTATAACTCAAAACTAAAAAAACCGTGCAGATGCGTTATTTGTACAACTTTCAAACTGTTGCCTACTTGCGCTTTAAACAATCTATTAATCTTTACGGTTATTTAAAGTATGATATTTCGAAATATGAGGCTGCAACTTAAAGACAATTTTCGGCTCAAAGAAAAAATTTCATAAAAATAAACACAGTCTTAAACTGCGGCTGACTTTTAAAAATTTGACTTTGACTGCAAGGTTTCAATGGGTATTTTGTAGACCTTTTTCCACCACCTAGTGAACATGGCAAACGTTGCTAAGTCGAGCAAGCTTTGGTTTCATTTAGTTTGTTTGAACAGCCAAGTCATGAAGCAGATAGCTTATTTTTTCAGTTCAGTTCAGTTTTCTTTTATTTCTGCTCCGCCACATAATAAAAATGCAACTATAAACGTAAGACTGCGGATTAGAAAAAGGATGAAGCAACAAAACGAATGTACGTTGTAGCTTGCTAAGATAGCAATGAATTATTTTATAGACGTTGTATTACAAGAAGCAAGGTTGCTTCACCTCAATATAAATTTATTTATAGAAAAAAAAGAAAGAGAGAAAGAAAGGAAGATAAAAATAAGAAACACATTAAAAATTAGTTTCGTTGATTCGAATCTGATTTGAGAGTATAAAATTACTTTAAATTTTACAATCTGTTAGCTAAGTAATGAAAGCTAATTTTTTACTCTTATTAAAGCTAGATTTTGCTTGTAGTCAAATACTGTAGTTTTTGTTTTTTTAAGTTTTCTAAACATCTTTTACACTGTAGCTCGCGGTAATTTTGCTTTTAAAATTTATTAAAGTCCAATGTTGCATAGTTTAAGTTGAAACCAAAATTAGGTAGACGACCAAGCAATTTTGTAGCTGTATTATGGTAAGCACATTTTCTTAATTTGATTTACAAATATTAACCATTTACGCGTCTGTGTCAACATTTTTTGTACAAAGAAGTAGAATGATTACATTCTTAATTCAAATGATATAATTGAATCTTGTTTGTTTCTAGCGCTTATCACAACGTAATAAATTTCGGTTAATTTTTGTTAATATGTTCTGACAGTTTTTTTTCCATTTAATTAATTGGGAAAATAAAAATAACTTATAGAAAATATTTGCTTATTGCCTTTTGATAAAGTATAGCTTAATTCTTGTAACCTTCATCTTCTGCAGTCACAAGCTAAAATTAATCAAAAATAATAATAATAGTAATATTAATAATTTAATACTATAATAATTGTTTTGTTTTGGTACGAAATTAATACCAAATTAATACTAGCAAATTAATACCAGACTACTTCTCCTTTGCTTTATAAGCGCGATCGGATCGCTCACAGTTCATTCGACGATTTCTCCCAATGAGTGTCAAATAAAAAGTCTTTGAGAAATGAACACGCTTTTTAAAGCTATTTTAAAATTAGTTTTCATAACTTAGCTAACAGATTAAAAAATTTAAACTAGTTTTATACTCCCAAATCAGATTCGATTCAACGAAATAAGCTATCTGCTTCATGACTTGGCTGTTAAAACAAACTAAATGAAGCTAAAGCTAATTGCTCGACTTAGCAACGGTTGCCATGTCCACTAAGTGGCTGGAAAAGAGCCTAGTACTTTTTTTTACTACATACGATCTTGTTATCTAAACAACTTTTGACCTTAACGCAAAAACTTTTTAAACTTTTTTATTAATTTAGGAAAATTTGTATGTTTTTTGTCCATTACAGAATTTTACGGCGGTCGTTCCGGCATGCTGCTTTTTAGTTCCTTTTGACTCCTATTTTGAAACATGCTGTGGACCTACAATATTCGACAATCCCAGATTCGTAGAAAACGTAAGAATTACTCAAATTTATACATTAAATATTAGATATGTATATATTTTTCAAACCTATTTACAGAGCTAAAAATTGAAAAACAAAACAGCAAGCGGTGTTAAGCATCTTGAGTTTAGTTGTTTTAAACTTGCTGCCATAGCAGTGGTTATCAAAAATCTTCAGCAGCTATACAAAAACCTTATTTGCATTTTTCAGAATGAGAAAAGTTTCAAAAATTATTTGTAAAAAAAGAGTCTTAGAAATTTAAAAAAATTACTGGTAAGTATTGAAACCGGCTTCTCTGCGTGGATTGAGAGGTAGCAAAACTAAAATGTTAAGCTCTCTATTAGAGAACAAAAATGGTTGGAATAAAAATGAGAGAATCAGAAGCACCGAACTGGTTAAGAAGAAGGAAATAAAATTAGAAAGGCCAATTTGAGTTTTCTTGAACAAGCGAAGAGGGGTGATTGTAATTTATTGGTAAAAGGATGTTTGGGCAAAGTTGTTCAGCTGCAGACAAACAGGAAAACGAAAAATATATTTATGGGTGTAGAAAAAGGTTATACGGACGTACATAGTTAGTGTGACAATTAAAAAATGCAGAGGATAGAATAGACTTATGATGTTGAGTTACTTTTACGATCTCTAGAAAGAAAAAGCTTTACAAAGATGTTTGTTTTTTTTCATTTGATACTTGTTGGTAAAGTTCAATAAAAAATTGAATTATTCTTTAGTAAATTTGATCCACCCAAGAATCTCATAATTTGGTTTCGTAAAATAATTCTTTTTACAAAAGTGTCTAAAATTACGTTTGAAACCTTTATGAAAATAAAATTGTAAAACTGATGCCTTTCTAAAAAGTATTGCTTATCTTTTTGTTATCCTTTTTTAGACGTTATTTTTCGTTTTATTTTGTGAGCGATTGAGGTTCCAATTTTGTTCTTTCACCTGAGTGTACTCAAAAATTCTGGCCAAAGGCAAAATGTTTTTATTTAAAATTTATATTTTTATTTTTTTCAAGGGGTCGATTACGATAAGCCACACTACTAGATGCTGCGGATTGTTTAGCGAACCTACATCGTTGAGGCCCTATGATTACTTCACACAGACGTGTTGTGACGGAGTAATAGTTAATCTAAGTAAGTAAATTATTATTTATTTAATAGTTTTCAACTTTAAATTGCTTTTAGGACTAATTAAATTAATCCAAGTCAAACCAAAGAAAAGAAAAATATAACAAAGTTCAATGAAAAAAAATTAATTAATGTCTAAATGATTTCGATGCAATACATTAATGTCCAACAATTTTATGTACATAAAAACTTTTTACATAGAATAGGGGATAAATCTGTTAAGCCTAATTTTTTTGCCACAAACCTATACTTGAAACCAATAAATTATTGCCTAAATATTTCTAAAATACGTAACTAATTTAGTAGAGCTCCGACTTTTAACGTTAAATTTTGTTCGTACGACCTGGTAAAAAAATAGTATTAAACTATTTCTTCAATATTTATACAAAAAAATCTAATCAAGTTTAAACAATACTGTGTTAAATAAATTAAACAATACCACAACATTTTTGTCACGCAGTGCAACTTTCAGCTCTCAGAAATCTTTGTTGAAAAGGATTGATAAAGTTTTAATTGATAAAGTTTAGCTTTCATAAATAATACCTTGGAGTTCAACTGAAACTTTTATATTGAAACGCTTTTTACAAAAGTCATTTCGATTTGGGGTTTATGGAATATCAAAGATCGCAGAGATCTTGCGGTTTATGAAATTTGCTTGGAAAAAATGAAACAAAATAACTAAATGCAAAATTTCTCTACGTACTTAAAAGTGTCTTCCAAATTTAACAAAAAACCATATATTAGTAATATAAACTCAGTATTATTATACAAAATTTGATTAAATTGATGCTCCCAGTAAATGTTCAAAATTTAATGTTTTGCTCATCTTTGCAAACAATCAGCACATTGCTACTTACTTAAATATTAATAATCACACTTGCTTTTTAAAATAAGCAATGTCGCTCATGCTTGACCAAATAAATTTTTTCAATAAATGGTAATCATTAGGCTACATAGTAGTACTGAGCATCTGTAACATGACAAAGCTAGTTTTTCAATTTCGTATAAACGAACGCTAATCTGAAAAATTATATAATTATTTTCATATTTTGCGACCGATTTATAATAAAAAAAGAGGATAATAGAGATACAATTTAATATACGTAATTCAAAACTCAAAATTCATATTGCGAAAAAAAGATAATATGGATAATTTGAGAAGAGGAAGATCAAAGAAAACCTGGGAGGAGATGGTGATACATGATATGACAAAAAGAAACTTGACTTTTAAAGATGTTTATGAGCGAGAAAAACGAAGACGTTGCTGCAGAAAATTAAACGACCCTGATATTACAAAATGGAGTCCAGGTCTTAACAAGCAAATGAAAGAAAATGATGACGAGATCGCTTTATAATGTGATGTACAACCAGTAAACCTCCAAAATGTTTGATTGAAATGGAAAAGCTTTGCTAAGAGCAAATTTAGCAATAAAACAATTAAACATTCATCATTGTAGATATAGGAATTTTTCTAAAACGGTTTATTACGTGAGTAAGGCACATCCCTAAAACGGTATTTTAATATATGAGCCTATAATTTATTGTGCAAACGCAAAGTTACCGAAATTTTTGATTACTATTTTATCTTTTTTATTTTTGTTTAACAAACTAATGACTTTAATAAAAAAACGAAATAAACGTGATTTCAGTAAACCGGAAAGCCCGATGAACAACTGGAAAGTTTATAAATTTTTTCTAGTTGTAGTTTTTACATTCCAAGTATTCTTCCTAGTGATTGGGTTAATAAAAACATTAAAATTCTTTTATATTTGCTATAGCTCGCTGAAATATTTTCTAGACGATCATTTTCGTTACTTTTAAACCGCTTTTGTTAAAATTTTTGCATGCTTTGTTCGCATAGAAAATCTTTTGTAAAACTAGCTTTTATATCTGAAGAAGTTATTAAGTAATTTATTTATGCTTTTACAGCTGCAAATATTTCACCATCTGCAGCAGTTTGTTGTGGACAAAGTGTCATAGATTCGTCGAGCCAACTCTGTTGTGGCAACCAAACAATTAACAATCCGTTTGGAAGCGATGGAGTATGTTGCGGCAATCAACTAATAAACCTGCAACAAGAATTTTGCTGCGGCGGCTTGCCCAGAAATAGGACTACTGGCGTTTGCTGCGGTAACATTCTGCTGCTCACATTAATTCTGTTCAATTAAATACTTATGGTAGAAATGGTGTATGAAAACTTTTAAAAAACTCTTCAAACTTGTAATTAAGTTGTAATTTTTGATTATTTTGGCGAGAAAATCAAACCTAAGCGAGACTGCTTTTAATTACAATTGCAAAAGTTTTCTATCTAGTCGAGTACGGATAAACTTTTGTGCTATTTAAAAATTTTTGGCATAATTTTTTCATTACCAATGATATAAAATTTAAACAATTTTTTTTATAATCAATGGGGAAATTATAATTAAATATTGCTTAATTCTTGAATAAACCCTTTTCTAGCGCTGCTAGTGGACAAAAGCCCCGCCGCGAAAGAGTTAAGTGCACTATGATGTGATCCGAGAGTAGAACTTTCCAATCTTTCTCATTCTAAACATACAGTTGAAAACATGATTAATTTATAAAATCTTTTATAAATTACACCGGAATCGAAACAAATTTCAAAATTAAAAAATAAAACTAGAATTTTTTAAAAGATATTTTGTTTTTGCAGGAAACACTTTCGCGACAGTAGCCACCCAATTGTGTTGCAACGGTGTGCCAACACCACTGAACGGAGTATCACCTCAAGTTGCAGCTTGTTGCGGTAGGTTTGTTGTTTTACAAATTGAATTCGCTTTTCTTCTATCAAGAAATCATTAAACGGGCAAATGATTAAATGAAATATGAATCTTTGTTTTCTCAGCCGGTGCTGTCTTCGATTCATCAAACGCCTTGTGTTGCGCCGGTATTGTGATTAACATCGGGACTATTCCTCCTGCAAATGCTTTTTGTTGCGGTAAAATTTTGTTTAAAATTTTAATAAAACGTATAGTAGCTTCATCAATTTGACAAAGGATCTTTGTTTTCTCAGCCGGTGCTGTCTTCGATTCATCAAACGCCTTGTGTTGCGCCGGTAATGTGGTTGACATCGGGACTATTCCTTCTGCAAATGCTTTTTGTTGCGGTAAAATTTTGTTTAAAATTTGAATAATACGTATAGTAGCTGCATCAATTTGACAAAGTAAGCGATTATGTCGTTTAACAATATAAAGCTAAATAGTGAATCAAAATTGAAAGAGGCCTAAAACCAAGGCTGTCTGTTGTGATGAGAATCTGTTTGAATTTAATGTATAGCGATGTTGTAAAAGTGGTAAACTGAAATTAAAAGCGCTTTAGATGTTCTTAACTATCAATCTTCTCTGTTAACAAGATCAACACCCAATTACCATTGAAAGTTTGTATCAGGGCGTTGAACCGAACCCCAACGGATTCTTAAACCCGAATTAACCCTTATTATTCTTTGAACTTGAACCAGAACTGAACCCGTAAAAACAAAATTTCCTGTATCTACACCTGAACCAGAACATTATTTTAAGCGGTTCGACGCCCCGGTTCGTATATTGTGTTGATAATAGCCGGTCGTACGTTTGACAAGGACTCTTCAATCGCTTTGGATTGCTGATTTTATTCTCATTTGTTCTTTTTATATTTTAAATGTTTAGATCCCCAAAAATTAATGTTTTTGTTTTAAATTTTTAACTAAGCACAAGTTTAATAATAAAGAGTTAAAATACAATTCGTTCTGCGATGGAGCAGAAAGAAAAAATTAAATTAACTGTTGGCTACAGGATTATTTACATTTGAATGACTAATTTTTTACAATTGACAAGTGTTTAAAATCATAGAGATCTGTGTTTTGGTGCTATATTTATTTCACGTTAGAAGTCATAAAATATTTGAATAAATATTTTAAGTTTATTTTAGTTTATCTGTCGGTGGCGTGGTAGAATGGTTAAAGCGCCGTGCTCATGATCAACATCGTCTCGGTTCAAAACCTATTCGCGTCATTCTGTTGTGTCCTTGAGAAAGACACTTTACGGCAATTTCCCCTGCTTGGTGGTCTTGGCAAGCCGTTCTAAATTACAGTCATATCTCTATTAAATTACAAGTCACAGCAATATTTTGGTATTTCCGGAAGCAGGTCGGGGTAGTTCCCCACCCTATGTATTAGCGCCTCCGTCGCTTTCCTGCGAGTCAGCAGGATGAAAATGGGGATAAAAAATAAAATAATGAGCAATCTTGCATTAGAAGCGAAACGAAAAAGTTTTTGTGGTTTTAAATATCAGTTCAATATTTAATATTAGAACTATTAGAAGTAAAATACTTATAAACAAAAATTTGCTTAAGAACTCTTAAAGTAATGTTACACAAGCAACAACAATGTTTTTCTTTTCTTTTTATAAGCCGATTCGATCTTCGATTTTCTAAAAGGCGTTGTGTGTTGGCTCAATGATTAACATCAAAACCATCCATCCTTCAAATACCATTTGTTGTGATATATTTTATTTCAAATAAACGTGCAGTCGATAGCTTCACAGTAATTTGATAAAGTAACCGACTGTTTAATAATAATATCTATATACACCTTGCATTGTGATGCCTAAAAAGCAAGGTTAGACGTGACACAGCCCGGAGATTTTTACTTAGATACTGCAATAAATAATGCATTAGTCGTCACTCACGATTATAAACGTTCGATATTTAAATTGTTCATGACAAACTATCAAACCTATGCTGCTAGAAATAATATTTTTTAAAATATTTGTTGTTATTTCAAGGAACGTCTGTTATCGACAATACATTGAACGGGTGTTGCGCAGGAGTAGTTCAAAATAGACCAGCTACTCTCAGTGATGTTTGCTGCGGTATGTATGACGTGCTAAAAGTGCGAAGTTAATTGTTACGAAAATATACTTACATTGTCGATGTTACAAATACTTTATGAGAATAATTAGTTACAAATTACAGTTACTCGGCCTAAAAAATAACTACCTACCAGTTACCTTCCATACCAGTTACCTATCGGTTTAGAATTAAAGCACAATAAAAAAATAAATTAAAAAGATGCTGCTTGATTTTTGCTTTAGTCTTAAGCAACTTACCACTGCATTTCAATAACTCACGAAACGCAATAATCAGCACAAAGGCATTCAAAGTAGACCAAGTATAGGGTTCGCTATTACTGAAAAGTAACTAGTAAATATTCTAACTGTTGTAACTACTCACTAGCCACCTCTGATGGTGATACTGTAATATAAATCATTATAACTTCAATGAAATTAATTAAAAAAAAAACAATCAATTGGTTTAAAGTTTTTAAGAGTCCTTTCTTGATTCAAAACGTTCACGTTGAAAACAATAAAACCCGAGATCCAAAATATTCTTATGTCAAATTTCTTTTTCCTGTTTTTCAGGAACTTCTTTGATGGATCCGACAGTCGAAATTTGCTGTGAGAACGTTCCTCGATCCCTTAACGGAATCGATCCGGACAAAGCAATCTGCTGCGGAGACGGATGCATCGACGGCGACTTGTTCTGGTGTTGCGACGGAAAGCAATACTCGAAGGGCGCCGTCGCGGGCGTCGAACTCTCGAGTCTCACTTGTTCAAGTGTTTTGCCCATCAATGGATAAATGACATATTTAGAATGTTCAAAAGTATTTTCTGCCGTATGTCATTTTCCGCTCACAAATCTATTTGGACCAGTTTTTTTTCTAAATGGATTAGCATTACATTGTTGTTTTTTCGAGCATTAAAGAAAACGTGAAGTCAATTTCAAATAATGTTAAAGTCAACAATTGCTTATTGCAGAGACCAATTTGCACAAGCACGTTTCAGACGGTTCAAGCAAAACAGTTGCATTAGTTCGTGATGCTATAACATGGGATTTGCAAAACACATTTACCGATTTGATTCAGAAACCTGCTCATATGTTTCCGTTTTTTAGTAAGCAAAAATATTAAAACAAAAAAATATTAAAGAAATTATTTCTAATTTAGCTATATTGAAAGTGAATTCCCCAAATCACCTTTTTGTTGCATCTAATCTAATGAGTCTAGAACTTCGACACAGTGATGGCTTTAGTATGAAGCCAACAACCGCGGCCGCTTAGCCCACAGTAAAAAGCGCCGAAAAAATGACCCTACTTAAGACAAAAATGCCCTGCCCATAATATAGTAGCATCATGCAGCTTAAAAATGCTCAATCCTTGATCTAAATTTAGATAACTTTTAATCTTCAACGCTATGAAGCCATAGATCCGACAGCAGATTCGACAGCAGTCGGCAACGTGGTCGAATGGTTAAAGCACCGTGATTGTAATCGACATGGCCTCGGTTCAAAACTTACTCGCGCCATTTTGTTGTGTCCTTCGGGGAAAGATACTTAACGGCAATTTCCCCTGCTTTGTGGTCTTGTCAAGCTTTTCTAAATTTCAGATATATCTCTATAGAACTAAAAACCCAAAATAAAAAAGATTTTGAGATAATGCTGCTCTGATAATAATAACGCGCTTTTAGGTAATGATAATGCGCTGATACGTAAGGTAACCAATTATCCTTTACCTATAACCTGACAAGCAATAATGCTGCAGCAATATCTTGGCATCTCCTGAAGCAGGTCGTGGTAATTGTTTGCCCTACGTATAAGTGACTCTAGCGCTTTCCTGCGAGTCAGGAGGATAAATATAGAAATAAATAAAATGAAAAAATAAAGTAAATAAAAAAAGACAAAGTGGACCCCATGGAAAAGTATTCTTTTCTGACACCAATTTTTCTGACTTTGTAACATAGAAGCGTTTTAGCTTATATTTACAAAAGCGTAATTACTATACAGACAACCAACAAGACTTTATCCAACCACGTTGAAATTACAAAACCGTTTTACTGTCATGCGCGAGTCACAAAAATAAATTATTTAAACCTTAGGTTTTCAAACTGGGAAGCGTGAAAGATTTTTCCAAGAGGGAGGGCAGCAACTGGGTAGAAATTAAATAGATAGTTGCAATGAAAAATGTTTTACTGTAGTCTTCACCACTAATTTTGAACAGATTGGACGCTGATGGAAATTGAAGACTTTTTTCTGGTTCTCACCTTGAATTTTGGCCAAAATTAGGGGTTTTGGAAGCTGGTGAAAAGTGAAGATCTTTTTTTAGTCTTCACCTTGAATTTCGGTCAAAATTAGAGGTTTTGGACGCTGATGGAAAGCGAAGATCTTTTTTTAGTCTTTACTTTAAATTTCGGTCAAAATTTGGAAATTTTATGAAATAGCTTGGGTTTTGTTTTCGGTTTGTGTGGTCAAGGGAGGGCTGAAGTTTTGCTTGCATAAGGAAATAGGGGCCCAACTTTTACTTGCATAAAAAAGAAGGGGAACTTACTTGCATGAAAAAAGGGGCATGAAAAAAGTTTAAGAACCATTGATTACTTTGAACAACCGATTAATATACGAAGGTTTGAACCTAACCGAAATCTATAGCATCCCTGCCTCACAAAATAAGACATCACAAAAATTACGAAAATCCAGCTTGATAAAAATCAGTGCGTTTTTTCATACGAGTGGGATAATGTTTACCAGCCGACGTATGGAGTTCACAGTCAGGCAAAATATTGTTACGAGGTGGTGAAACTATTTGCTCAGTTTTAGAAGCATTTCTAAATTTATTTTGTGATAGAGGATCTACATAAAAAAATCATTTAATTTAACATCATGCCATCTATAACGTAATTGATCTTGATGATGTTTCCACAAATCACGTTCAGTAAGTACAATATACAAAACACTACCAATATTTTCAGTGCAATACCAGGAAACCGTTTAGCGCCAAATGAGTGATTATGAGCAAAAACGCAATCACCAACAGCATTTTTAGGTTGATTTGAGAACATTTGTTTATTAATTGTATCATTGGATTTACATACGCGGCGCGGGCGCAAGCAGAACAATAAATTTTTAGGCTGACGACGATAAAGAATTTTAGCACGTGCTTGTGCAATGATAAAACCAAACGCAACGCTTCGCAAGAGATCCCCCTTTAACATTGTTTTTAAGAAAACACTTGAAAGCATGAAGAAGACGCTCCGCTTCTCTATTTGATTTAGGATGAAAAACTGGTGAAGTTATATAATTAATGTTCACCTACGCTCAAAAATTGTTAAACAACTTTAAAATAAACTGACTGCCATTGTCAGTCATAATTGCATCTGGTAGACCTTCATGTAAAAAGATTTGTTGCAATGTTTCAATTATGTTTTTCCCAAATATGGGCCAGTAAAACCTGATAGTATTCTTTTCAAAAATTTTTCCGGTCAGAGACCAAGATTGAAATTTTGCTGAAGATGCTTTCGCTACTTCACGACAGATCAAATAGCCTTTAGTCTAGTTTTCAAATCTCGATTTAGGTTTGGCCACCGCACGTATCGACGAGCCTTTTGTTTCATGCAAGTAGAACCCTAATGGCCTTCAAGTAGCATACTCTCTCTATTGCGTAAACTGGTGGACATCACAACACGTATTATGCCATTTAGGAGCAACAAAATAATTTTGACTTTTAATACAAAGCGATTTCTTTTGATTAGCAAAACAAGAAAGCTAGTTATTGCAATGTACTTGTTTAGGCCAAAAATCCCGATGTAAAATAGCCGCTACCGTTCTGAGAGTAGAGTCTATTTTAAAGTCTCGGTCCGGGATAAGATCTTCGTGATAAAAATGCCTTTAATTGTTTCTTCAATGTTGCATATGATTTCTTGATTCTCTAAACTTTCAAAGTGATCAAAATCTTTGTTGATTTTAGTAGAGATGCAAGTATCTGCATTGCCATGATCCTCGGTAGGCTTAAATGCTATCAATTCAATAGCATAACGTTGCACCTCTGCGCTTTTAAAACTGGTAACTGCTTATTCGGCGAAAAGATTGAAACCAGTAGTTTTGGTCAGTTAAAAGTAAAAATTTTTACTCATAAAATTATTGATGAAACTTTTTCACAGCAAAAATAATAGGTAATGCTTTTTTTTCTATTCAGAAATAATTTTTTTGAGCTACAGTAAGTGTTTTTGAAGCATGAGCAATGTCTGTCTCTAAGCCGTAAATAACTTGCATGAGCATAGCTCCTGTAACATTTTTGACGCTTCTGTAGCTAAAACCAATTTTTTGTTAGAGTCGAAATGATAAAGCTTAGTGGCATTCACAATATTTTTTCGCAATTGAAAATCCTTCTCACAGTTACTTGTCCACTCAAAAATCTAATCTTTTTTGTGTAATTGATACAAAGGAATTGCAGCCAATTCTGGACGAATGTTCTGTAATGGTTAATTTTACTCAAAAATGCTTATTCACTTACATTCTCAAAACGCTTCAACTTTTTGATTACTATTAGCAAGGAATTCCAAGTTTTTTTCCGGCTATTTTAATGACATGAACTAGGTATTCGAAAAACTTTCCTTAGAATATAGGTTTATTTAGTTTTACTGACAGTTCGTACTCACGCAGTTTTTCAACTATGCGTTCCATATTTTTCCAGTGTTCTTTTTTGGTAATTCCGGTGATAATAAGGTCATCTAAATAGCAAGCGACCACTGGAAGACCTAAAATTAAACTGTTCATTAATTGTTAAAATTTTGCAGGGCTGGAAACTCTTCCAGAATATATTCGGTGTTATTGGTAAAGCCCAAATGGTGTGACGCACAGTTTTTTCGTATTGTCTTCCAACTCTATCTGTAGCTAAGCGTCTACTAAATCAGTTTTCAAAAAAATCTAACCCTCTTATCGTTAAAGTTTTTCCATCAACGAGTCCAAAGTAGGAATAGAGTGCTGTTCAAATTCGATGCAACAACGTGCTTTAAGTCTCCACAAATTCTTAACTTTTCGGTTGGTTTGCTTACTATTACAATGGGTGTAACCCAATCAGAATAATCTGCTTTTTGTATTATACCCAAATTAACTAGTCGATCAAGTTCTTCTTTCTAACTTTATCTTTTATTGAGAAAAGAATTTGACGTGCCTTGAAGACACCAAAGTTGCTGGAAAGTTTTTTCGTATTGTAACTTTCCTGCAGTCTCCTCATGGAGACGACTCAAGTTTGGCTGCTTCAGCTCTGCTTTTCAAGCTTGACAGGAAGCGAAGGAATCGATGGTCCGAAGCTGTTTGGAGCATTGACTTCTCACACTCTAGTCGAAAGGCATGGAGTATTTTAAACAACCTTACTGGTAGGTCACGACACTCTCCTCGTCACTGTTCTGTTTTAGTTGATGCTATTGCATCTCAGCTGGTTAGAAATGGGAGATACGAGGCTGTTGACCACAAGTCTTTTCGACTTGTCTCTCAAGAAGGGTCTGACCTTTGTAGGGCCACAACACTAGACCTAGTAAATATCTCTGAGGCTTTTTCACAGAGAGAATTTACTGCTGCCCTTCAACATTTTAAACCAGGTAAAGCTCCGGGTCCTGATTTCATCTGCTCAGAGCTTATACTCCATGCTGGAGCTGCTTTGAAGTCCTGGTTACGTGAGTTCCTTTCTTCCTGTTTGCGCCGACTCCAATTCCCAAGAACTGGAGAAGAGCGCTTGTAGTCGCGATCCCAAAGCCAATGAAGCCCGTGGAGGACCCAAAGAGTTTTCGACCGATGCTCTGTGTCCCCTACAAGATCCTCGAGAGGCTCATCTACGCCTGCATTGAGCCATTAATTGATCCACTGTCCCTAAAGAGAAGGCTGGGCTCCGACGCGGGAAGTCAACCGTAAATCAAGTTGTTCTGCTGACCCAGAACATCGAAGATTCTTTTGAGGCTAAAAAGAAGGCCGGTGCCGTATTTGTCAATTTGACAGCTGCTTATGACACTGTCTGCCACCGTGCTCTTACCTGCAAGCTGCTGAGACTACTTCCGGATAAGCACATGTTCAGAATGATCATGGTGCTTGTCCGAAATTGAAGTTTTACCCTCACTATTGGTGACAGCAAGCAAAGCAGGCTACGCTTCTTAAAAACGGCGTTCCTCGGGGATCGGTCTTGGCTCCCCTCTTATTCAACATCTATACGTTCGATCTTCCTTCCATGATTTATCATTGTTGCACTCTTCTGGAAACTGAAAGGACTTGGAGGGGACTTTAAGCCAAGACGTGTCTACACTCAGCGTATCTTCAGACTTGGAGGTTGAAGCTCAGTCACATTAAGACGGTGACGGCAGCCTTTCACTTAAATAATCGAGAGGCCAAGCGTGAGCTAAAGGTCTACAACAGTGGTAGACTTTTACCGTTCTGTCCAACCCCTACTTATCTTGGGGTAAAACTGGACAGATCGCTCAAGTTTCGTCACCATTTAATGGCATTGCGCAAAAAACTATCCCCGCGCGTCACACTTATGAGGCGAATCATGGGCTCGGGATGGGGTGCTGGTGCAAAATACTACACATAGCCGCTTTTTCTCTGATATACTCAACAGCTAAGTACTGCGTGCCAGTCTCGTGTGGCAGTGCTCACACTCGCTTCATCGACAGTGTCTTGAACGATGCTATGCGCATAGTCACTGGATGCCTGCATCCCACTCCATAGGACCACTTATCCATACTCTCAGGCATCCAGCCAGCTGAGCTTCGCCGACCAGGAGCGACACTCTCTTAGCTTACCGTGGATCTCTGGACCCTGATCATATCTTATATGGTCTTTTAAGTGAGCCCTCAGATACCCGCCAAGTGAGACTAAGATCCAGACGCCCGTTTGTGCCAGGTGGGCGGAATCTTTTGGACAACCTTGCCAGACTTGGCATATGCGCTTCTGAATGGACAAATCACAAATGGAATGCGGAGTACTGTAAAAATTCTTCCTGGCTCCGTGTTTTTGTGCCCGGGATTGGTACCAGGCCTGTTGGGATGGGCTTACCCCGAGCAGCTTGGGTTAAGCTCAATCGCCTGCGGACTGATGTTGGACGATTCCATTCGTCCATGCACTGATGGGCTCTCGCTTCTTCACCGAATTGCGAGTGTGGCGCCTCTGAACAAACCGCAGACCATGTTCTAACAGCGTGCTTTATACATCGGGCACCACATGGAGCACGAGCTCTGATGGTTTTGGATGACGAAACTCGATGCTGGCTTAAAAACATCACTGCCAGCATCTGATCATGGCAGTACAGCATCCTGGGGTAGTAAAAGGATAAACCCTCAGCCCCAGTCCTGTTTGTGTCGTCTGACCTGGAGTGGATATTTTTCCAAACGACGACGACGACGCCGACCGAAGTTGCATCTTCTTGGAGATAAGTGCTTTGATATTTGTGCATTTTCCTAGTGCTCTTCAAAGCACATTACGATATTTTTCTTCGAGAATGCACAACTTTGATTTGTTGCGAATTTTGTTATAGACTTCTGAACATTTGAGAGAAGTTCTTTTTCGCAAACCACTTGATAATGAAATCAAACGTGTCACTTCAATTAAGCCTTAAAATATTTAAGCCTCTCTCGTTAACAACGAACAAAAAAAGATTTTGACGCACTTTCTGTACAATTTTAACGTTAACAGTACACTGACCTTTGACACTTTAAAGAGCCCAGCTGATGGCATTCATTTTAGCCTATCATGGAACACGTTAACCAAGTGTCCATTGATAGAACATTTTTTGCCGTTGACTTGGGTCTTAATCCAAATTTGCTTATCAATCCGTTGAAAAGCAGCTTCAAAAGGAACAAAACTCTTTGGTTTTGAATACTGCAAAGATGAACATGTGAAAACACTTCCCACTATCTGATTTGTTTCCGTCACTGCTGCCGATTTAATTTTCTAGATTTTGCTTTTACACACAGATTGTAAATGCCCTTTTCAATGAAAAGGGCATTTAAAATTATTTATAGTATACAAATACAATTGTTTGTGGCATCTGAGATTTTAAAAAGGACAATTCGTTGGTTCATGATCGGTAAAGCAGTCTTGGTATTCTGTCTTTCCATCCTTTTAGCCCTGTTTTCCAGAACCTGCGGTCAGCTTATTAACAGAAACGCTATTCTTTTTGATCAGCATTTTATCTTTTTTTTTGCATTCAAACAGACATTTCCTCTAATTCTTTATTTTTATCTTTTTTTTTGCATTCAAACAGTCTTGCTATTCCTCTAAGCTTTGCTACCCAGTCAAAATAAGATTGTTTCGGCTACATTTTACAATTGTAAAAAAATAACAAGCTAGTTGTATGTGAGCAGACGTTTTAAATTGGTTAAATAATTTCCCGATCAGATCATCAAAGGATTGTTCTGTTACTTGAGTGGATTCTGAAAGATTTTGCAACAAGCCAAATGTTTATGAATGAAGAGAGGATAAAACGCATGTTTTTTGTCTGGATTAATAATACCATGCAGAAATAAAAGTTGCTAAAATCGTTAGAGATATTACTCCAAATTTTTTTATTTTTATTAAAATCAGGAATATCGGAATTCAGGGGTTGCTGAGCGGGATAGGGTTATGAAAGATGAGACAAACTTTTTCTGAATTGCTGCGGCTTTTCCTTTGTTTCACAGCTCCCTACAATGCCAAGACATTCGAATCCATTTCTGACACCAACTTTTCTGTTCGGTAACCTTTTAACACAGAGACGTTTTAACTTAAAATCTTGTATTTACAAAAACACAATTCTACTCTGTCTGCCAACAAGAGTTCATCCAATCATGGTAAACTACAGAATCGTTTTACTGTCATGCACACGTCACACAAAATAAACTATTTAAACCATATTTTGTTGTACAATGTAAATAAGCGAAACACCATCCACTACAATGAAAACCGATAAATATATCAAAGTTTGAAACTAACCGAAATCTGCATCATGTTCAAAACAATTCATGACATTTTTTTGGTTATCAATTGCATTGAACAAACATGGCGTCCAAACAGAATTTTTCATTTAAGGCCCAGACCGCATTAAAAGATAAAAAAATTTGATCGACGACGAAGAAATTTAATGAACAGTATATACTGTACATATAAAATTGGTTATAAATTGATTTTAGATTACATTAAGCATAAGCAAAAGCAAAAGCAAAACAAACAACAGCGATGCAACAATGGCGAAACTAGGTTTAACCCTTTTAGATTGCACTAAGTGCAAGAAAAAGCAAAACAAACAACAAGGATGCAATCAGAGCGGAACTAGGTTCAACCTTCACGGTTTCGTTGGCAAATGGTAGGGATTGGAAGTTACAGTGTCGATGGAACAACAATCAGCCGAACAAGTCCTATTTATAAGAAACTAATTGAAATAATTGAAAAAGAAAACAGGGTGGAAACTGCAGTCCTTTTGGCTCTGCGAATTAGAAAAAAAAGCTTTTGAAAATTTAGCCGGAATTGAATAACAAAAAAATTCCTACTTTACACTATTTTGCTTTGTTTAGTAACTATTTTTATAATCATAAAGGGGTAAATTATGTATTACGGAAACGAACAAATTCAATTTTTTTTGCAATTTTCTTGAAGTAACGAATATTGTGCTTGCAAAGATTTTAGCTTTCATTTTGCATTAAAACGTGAACATTTCATTTCAAATGTTCGCTAACTACAAAAAGTTTTTTGCAAAACTAATGTTTTTTTCTGGAACTCTTCAATAGTTTAACTTAGCACACTACCTGAGCAGGAATAAAATCTTAGGTTCTTTGTTAAAGACGCAACGATAAATTTTGAAACAAGCAGCCTTTTGTCTGGACATTACGACGCGCTATTGAGCGATTCTGTCTTTAGTATTTGCATTGATGAAGCGACGTATGCCGTATTCATATGCATTCGTTCTAAAAGTAGCCTTTACGATTCAATACACTTACAAAATCATTTCTGGTGATAAGGGTAAATCGGGTTCAGACAATTCTTTACCGGCAGCGGTTGAGCACAACTTAGGATTTTTGGAAACTTCTAAACCAGGGGTCCGCAAATACTTTTTGACGCGACCCAAAAAATCTTGATTTAAACTCTTGCGACCCACACTTTCCGTGAGCGGTAGTATTAAATGGAAAATATTTTCAATTAGTTAGGAATTTTAAGGCTACTATGCAGTGACGGATATTCAAAGTTAGGGGCCCGAGGCAAGGATTTCCAAAAGTTGGTGTTCTCTAAAAAAAGGTCTTCACTTTGATTTGATCTTTAATTTCGGTATATTTCTTCCTAAAAAATAAAATAAAATAAAAATAAAGGTCTTCTTCACTTCGATTTGATTTCTCATTTCGGTATTTTTCTTCCAAAATCATAATGATCTCTAAAAAAAGGTTCTCCCTTCGATTTGATCTCATATTTCGTTATTTTTCTCCCGAAATCATGGTGATCTCTAAAAAACCATATGCAATAGGTTTAGAATGATCCAGTTCATTATTATTACACAGATGCGAAGCTTATATTTAAAGTAGGTTTAAATAGTTTAAATTCTTTCGCGACCCACCTTTTATTCTGGGTCGACCCACTATTTGCGGACCTCTGCCTTAATACATCAACGCGTTTTCTCTCTGGTTTGACCTCGGTTCAGTTTTAATGCGAAGACGTCACGCAGAGAACCTCAGTCTGATTAACTACGGAACTACGGCGGCTATCACTTTTAACAAATTTTACAACCTAAGAATCCAAAGCAGCGCTTGCTTATAGGCGATTATTTAAAGCAAAAATCAACAACACATCTACTGTAACATGTAAAAATTCGTAATTAAACGCCTTCAATTCAATAAATATTTAGTGATCAACAAGATTGAATATTGAACTGGATTATAGATTAGTTCAAAAACAAAATGTTTCAGTCGACAATGTTTTCATAATATTTGGACATTTTGAATACACAGTTAAAAAAATCCTTAAACTTTATTTAGAAAATCACGTAAATTTTGATAGTAAAATATTTTACGTAAAAATACGTCAAGTTTCCCTGAAAATTTAAGTAAGTTAGAAATTTTTTGATCGTAAAATATTTTAAGAACAATTTTGTATAATTCAGGTAAAAATATATGTATTAAGTAAAATGCGTAGGTAAAATTTTATCATCATCTGCAACCTGTTTTCGGCTACACCTTCCTTGTATGATTTGTCGGCCAAAGCGTATTTTGAGTAATATTTCACCTGACTCAAAACATAGATGTAAAAGGAAAGATAAGCTGAGAACTTGTGTTATAAGTGAGTAAAACTTGATGCTATTGCTTCCATTTTTAAAAATCGTTTATCACATTACGTAAGCAAAGATGTACCTTCAAGAAATTTTTCAGAAATAAGGTTTGATGACTAATCAGCAATGCTGCATAATGTGAAAAGTTTTTAAAGCTAGACAATTTAAAAAGTTGCGATGATATTAGAAAAACTTTTAAATACAGTTTTGTCTCAATGTTGTTTTGTATAAATGGTGCTTCCAAACTTCTTTGCAATCAACAAAAACGTTTGCTTAGAAAACAATCCGTAACCTGACACTGAACGTTTCAAAAAGAAAATCATTAAACTTTTTCAGCAAAACGGTTTTAAAATTACTATAGACGCCAATGTTGTACAAGCAAACTTCCTTGACGTCACATTTGATCTCCAACCTGACAAATACTGGTCATATCGAAAACCAAACAACCATCCGCTGTATGTTCATTTAAGATTGAACCACCCTTCCTCCATCAAAAAGCAACTTCCCTCAATGCTGGCCGACCACTTATCACAACTTTCATGCAACCAACTCATGTTTAATAATGCAGCTGTAGTTTATCAAGAGGCAATGCAAAAAAGTGGATGCCACAACGAATTAGAGTACCAACATTCAAGTAACCTCACAGAACCAGTCAAAACACAAAAAAATTTATGGTTTAATCCGTCATTCAGTGAGCACCCGAAATTTTCATAAAAAAATCTTCATTTTGAATCTTTCTCTGATTTTCTCTAAGGACGGGGGGGGGGGGCGTAGCACAATGCGTCTCCCTACATAAGCTACTGTTTATAAAAGGTTTTTAGCAATTAGTATTAACATCATGCTTTTATTTATTAACTTTTTATTAATTTTTAATATTAGCAAGTTTTTTTGTTTAATTTTATTGCAAATTTCTGTGTAATTTAGTTTTACTGCTTTATTTTTATCAAGATGTTTACTTATTGAATTAACAAGTAAAAATTAAATTTATTGATTATTTTTTGCATTTGAAATGTTTGGCAGTCACTGAAGAAAAAATCCGGTTATGTTTTTTTGTAGGAGTAATTTTATTCAATGCACTAATTAAAAAACATGTTTTCCTAAAGATACTTGCTTCTAATTATTTTCTCTAGCCTATGAACATTATGGTAATCGTGTAATGGTACATTCTCAATCAGTTTCGCCTTAAAACTAATAAGCTATCACTGAACTTTATGGTCGCGTGAAAGTTGAACGCTTTATGCAATTTGGTCCTTTTTTTCTTCCTCCTGACTGGCTGGACAACGTCAGAAGTGTTAAACTTAGGGTAATTGCAAAGTGATTACCCCGTTCTATTTTCTGGAGGTGTCAAGATGTTGATGTTTGGTTGGAAATTTATCGGCAGCGTGGTCGAGTGATTAAAGTACCGGGCTGATAATCAACAATTTAGTGATGAAGATCTCGAGACCAATTTTTAGGGTCTCGATCTCGGTCTCGATCTTTTGCTGGCGGTCTCGGTCTTGGTCTCGTAATGACCCAGTCTTGGTCTCGTACTTTTTAAATTGGTCTCGAGACCGGATATTTTTTGATATTTTTGTTATTTGATATGGTTATGATGATTTACTGCTTTCTTCACCATAAACAATTCCCCTTGCGAAATGAAATTGAAAGCTTTTTATTGCAAATAATTGAAAAATTTTTGAGCAAACATAGTCAATAAATGGTTTAGTTCAGTGGTTCTTAACCGGGGAGGCATACCTCTCCTGGGGGCCTTACCTAAATTTTCAAGGGGGCGCGATTGTTAACATGTTTTACAACACATTCTTTATTAATTTTGATAATCAAAATGTCAGGAAACTTAACCTCAGCAAGAATAGAATTGAACAGCGGAATCCAACATGCTTTTTTAATTGGATTTTGCTCTCACAAACGGTAACTGTGAGTCCCAATTAAAGCACAAATAAAAATTCATTTATCTGATTTAAAAAAAAATTTAATCAAATAAAATTCTCCTACAGATGAAAAGCAAGAAACATATTACAGTGCAAAATAGGCGACATTTTTCATGAAGCACAAGAACAGTTTCTCGAATTAAAATTTAACTCAGCAGCCAAGAACAAATTTAAAGTGCTGGACCTTCAGGCGTTTTGGGCCAAATACCTTCCCGTTTACCACCTTATTTCTGTGAGTCACCGACAATTTCCTGTGAGTCAGGGAGTCAAGAGGATAAAAATAAAGATACATAATAATATCAAGAATAAACAAGTAATTTTAATTGTTTTTTTAAGTGAATATTTGAAAGTGCCTCCTTTTTTTTGTTGCTTCAGGCCTTTCTTTTGAAAAAAAACATCACGAATTATAATGATTGTGTTTCGGCTCTCAACCGCCCCCATAACAAATTTTTGCAAACACCATTGTATGAATCTACTGTAATTGCTTAAAACAAATTACCAAATTGCTAATAAGACGAAGTAGAAAAGAAGAAAATAACAAAAACTACTTTGATTAACCTACACAATGACGGACATAAAATAAACAGGGCTTATATAAAAAGAATAGTCAGCGAGTTGTTGAGTAGTTTTTACTGGTTTGTATAATTTGTCCTTATTTCTAATCTTTTTTAGGTGATTAATTTGACTAATTCTATTCTATGTAAATCAAACATAACCAACAAATACAACACGCCAACACAGATAACCAAGCTAATCAAATATTTGAATGAAGTTTCGGTTCTAAGTGTATTTAATTACGGTAAATTCCACCAATACATAGCTCACCGCCGTAGATTCCACCACTGTGTTTATATTTTATCACAGTATATTCCACTACGATATCACATCATGTTGATTGTTTATTGAATTTGTTGATTGTTGTTTGATTTATCACGCCATAAGTTGCCAAGACAGAGTACAGTAGTTGACAAGCACATTTATTTCCCTAACTCTACTAACCCTAAACCCTAATTCTAACTGTAACCCTAACACCTAACTCTAACTCTAATCTAATCCCTAACTCTAATCCTAACCCTCTAAACCTAACAAATTTCCGTGGTAAAATATACCGGGGTGGAATTTACCGGTCACCCAAGTTTCATCCATTTTCGTAATTAGTGTGCCTTCAGCATTTTTCGGTTTTAAAAAAATTTTTAATGATTTTTTCTTAAAGTTTTTTTGATTGCTGTTTTCAACATTGTTACCGTTTTCAACATTGAGCTTTTGGCTCTAGTTGAAAGGGTTTTTGAAGTGGTTTGTTTTATGATGCAATTGAACTTGAGCAAAGCTCTTTTCAACATGATCGAGATGCTTGTTTAATTAAAAAGTAATCTTAGATTGCTATTTAAAAAATAGAAATTTATAGTTTTAGAAATAATTAAACGGACTATTTGTAAAATTTTTCGGTCTCGATCTCGGTCTCGGTCTCGATTATTTCTGGTCTCGATCTCGAACCTTAGGTCTCGAAATTTGCCGGTCTCGATCTCGGTCTTGGTTTCGGAAAAATTATCAGGTCTCGGTCTCGGTCTTGACGTTTGTGGTCTCGACTACACTGATCAACATGATCTCGGTTCAAAACCCACTTGCGCCGCTCTGTTGTGTTCTTGGGAAGGACACTTTACGGCACTTTTCCCTGTTTGGTGGTCTTGGCAAGCTGTTCTAAATTACAGTAATATCTCTATTAAATTACAAGCGGATAGCAATATCTTGGCATCTCCGGAAGCAGGTCGGGGTATTTGCTTACCCTATGTATAGCGCCTCCGTCGCTTTCCTGCGAGTTAGAAGGATAAATATAGAGATAAAAAATAAAAAAAATTTTTATTCGGTTTGTATTTAAATTAAAGATATGACAGAAATTTAGAGAAACTTGCCAACAGTGATGGGCTTACAGAAAGGGGGCCCGGTGCAAGAAAAGTTGGGGGGCACATTCTGAGGTAAAGGTCATTGTTTACAAAAAGTGAATGAAAACAAAGTAAAGGTCGTCATTTTAGAGGGCGGCACTTTTTAGTCAATCAAAACGAAGTGATCTCTAAAAAAATCCTTATTTTAGACATGCTACCATCCTGGTGCTGCTATGAAGAAATAGAGAAATATCTTGCGTAGGGGGGCCCGGTGCGGCCGCTCCGTTCGCACCCTGTTAAATTCATCACTGCTTGCCAAGACCGCCAAGCAGCGGAAAGTGACGTAATGTGTTTTTGTGAAAGACATAACAGAATAAAACAAGCAGGTTATGCGCCACAACTGTGTCGATCACATTTTGCCATCAATACAATTAGGTTTATTATTAACCAACTGATTTACTAGATAATTTGTCAAAAGAAAATAGAATAAAGTTTTTAGAACAGAATTTCGAAAATAAATTTTTATTTAATGCTGGTTTACAAAACCTTAAAAAGTGGAACAAAGAACAGATGTCGCACAATTTATCAAAAAATATTAAATATTATAATGCAGAAAGTATGTAGGTTAACAGAAAAATTATAAAATAAACAGACCTACTATCAAATTTTAGACACGTAAATAAGAGTTGAGTAAATATTGGAATCCTAGAAAAGTAAAGAAATTGGATCAGGGATAGCCTACAACCAAGCTATTAGTCTTTTTAAGCTACACGTATTTTCCGCAGCACAACAGGAAAAAAATTATTTTTAATTCTTATTATTATTGTGTATACGATATTGAAGTAACATTTTACTACATTTTACAACGATAGTATTTTATCACATTTTTAGTAGCCTTAATTTTTTAATTTTCAATTAAATTATTACGACTCGTTCTTATTTCATAGAAAACTCTTGATTTAAAACTTATGAAACCGCAATTGTTTGTGAAACGTTATTTTAATAACCAAATAAACATTTGTTTATAGGGGAAAGTCGGGTATTAATGAATCCCTTAAGCGAAAATCCCCGTAAAATTTTTTTTCATTTTTCGAACACAAAATTATTTTGATACAATGTCCTCAGTCTATACTTTCTTTCATACAAATACCAGCTCGTAAATTGTTTTATGTAAGCTGTGATGACTCTTCAAACTTTTTAGATAAAAAGGTCCATATTAGAAGCTGTGCTTGTTGTAACCCCTACCGCTACCGGAAATGACGTATTTAAAAATATCTTATAAACTTTAAAATTTTATGGTACTTTCTTTATGATGTAAGAATTTATTTATTAAATAAATTAATATAAACAAATAATTGAAAACAAAATTAAATAAACAAAATAACGTCAAATTGAGCAACGAAAAAAGTGACGCTAAAATACAAATTTTGATTTATAGGCATCAATCTAGTTAAAAAATAAGATTAAATGAACAAAAATATTATTTTCGGAAACTGCAAAAAAATAAAGAAAAAATTTAATTTTGCTAAATCATTTTTTTGATTACTTTTTTATGTAGTTTTCAATAATGTAAATTGTTTTTTCTAAAATTTTTCATTTTCGGAAATCAGAAGGGGTCCATATTTTTTCGGGGTCCGTATTACCCGACTTTTCCCTACGTGGAATATTCTACGACCAAGCCATGGACAATGCTCAGACTTTACCAAAGTTAACTCAATTACGCTTGCAAAAATTTGTACTGTGAACGGTTCTTTGCATAACTTAACTAAACTAAACTAAACTACACTCAAGCACAAAAGTACTGTAAATGCGCCTTAAAAGCTTAGTAAAAATTACTTAACGGATATTGAAATGAACTTTGTACCCTCATAAACCGTTCTAATAATTGTGCCACGTTTGCATTGTCAGATTATAAAAAGAACAGTATAGAAAACGATGTGGGAAAATTAATTGCCGAAATTTTAAGTTTGACAATTTTGAGATCCAGCATTGGACCTCGAGCCAGAACGTAAACAAAGGGCAATTTGGTCATTATTCTTTAAAAATTATCCAAATCCTTTTACAAAAAAGCCAATCTAGGACTTTGCTCTTGTTACAGCCAAACGTATGGAATTAAAAGTGTTATTATTGCCAAATGCAATCTACTTTGTTACGTTTTTTTTTTATACAGGATGAACCACTTCTTATCGATTAATGTCAGCATCTCCAAATCAAAAGCGTATAAGAAAATCATTAATATACGTCATAGATATAAAAGTTTCCAAACAAATAGCTCAGAGCAGGCCACAAGTTTGTTTTTTTAAGATCGATTAAATATCATATGGGGACTAATTCTGTTTTAAAACCTATCCTTGAAATATTTATTTTTTTAAAATTCAGATGTTTGCGCAACCTTAAAAAAAATTGTTTCAAATCGCGAAGTAAAATGTTGTGTTTAAAAATACTAATTTAAAACACAACTCTTCGATATTATCAATTGGTTATTTATTTAATTAATCCAAAGTCCAAGTGATCGCATTAATCACAACAAAGTCAAAGCATCAACTTTTGAAACACAAAAAAAACTTTAAAAATTTCGGGTCAAAGTGTAATAAAGTGTTGGCAACATGGTCATGTTTTCAAAGCGGCTGTTTTAATGGCAATCTTGATCGATTAGTTCAACTTCTATTTTTGTTACGTAGCATTGTTCTCGGTGCAGAACTTTGTCAAAACAACTTTTGCTTCCGAGAATTGCCAAGTAGCAAATTGAACTCGAATTATGATAATGTCAACCAGATATCATGAAATTTGTTGCAAAACCTAAGGGTATAAAAACTTAATTGTACAATGCTATGCCGCTTTATTGACTTTTTACAAAGAGACAATCAAATTAGAAAAGAAGAACTTGTCGCTTGTCATAACCATTTCGAGCTGTGTTCTGGAATAGCGCTCTTCACAAGGGAGCCATTGTAACAACTGATGGAGTAAACGAATAAATTTGTGAGCGCATCACTGAATTTGTAGATGGGTATAATGTAGTGTCGAAATTCTTTTGATTTCTGATTTGAAAAGACTGCTAAAACAAACAAAATGTTTTGATCCTAAAAATAAGCTGTTTCAGTGACAAGGTGGCTAAAATTAAAGCATTACTTCTGAAGATTGCACGAAAGGAAAAAAGGTTAAAGAGCAACGGCATCAAATAAATCATTAAAGTTGATGTATTTACGCATATAATTGACGCGATATTTATAATTTGGTATTTACACGCAAGTTATAGGTCTATTGATCACGAAAAGGATAAGAAAAAATTTTGCTTTTTTTAAGCTTTTACAAATAAACGACAAAATTGCTAAAAAAAGTAGAATGAGTAACATAAAATGCCTTGAAGGCAAGTTACTAATTCGGCAATAAATATAATCAGCAGCATGCAAAAAAGCAGCTTATTTGGTATAAGTCAGAGGTGAAAGAATGACTATTTAATTTAGACATCAAAACTTCGGGCGATATTACCTTTAATAATGTAAATTAATTATTTTTTTAAATAAAAGATTTAGACAAAAAAATATTCTATTTACAGTAAAAAATTTAAAGCGTTTTATCAATTTTCTAAAGCAATTTAAGTTTGTATAAGTTGATCAAAGCAATAGAAACGGGGTAAGGGATATAAAAAGTAATTTTATATATGTATTTTTCTAAATACACATACAACTTTAGTCATTAACATTGTTATTTGGGTTTTAAAACCTAAGAATTATAGTAATATAATAATGTGCAACAGCGCTTAATCTTTTTTAACAATATTTAGAAGATTTGAATAAATTTGTAATTTGGCTTAAGATGAAAATCATTTACTTTATAACAGTCATAGCAAACTACCAATATTAAACGAGGTAAAAACGAAAATTTAATCATGACTTTTATTTCTATTTCTTTCATCTTTATATTTATCCCCCTGGTTTGCAGGAAAGCGACGGAGGCGCTAATACATAAGGCAAGCAATAACCCCGACCTGCTTCCGGAGATGCCAAGATATTGCTGTCCGGTTAAAATTTTTTATTTAGTTTATTAGTTTTTATAGAGATATGACTAAAATTTACAGCTGCTTGCCAAAACCACCAAGCAGGTGAAAGTGCGATAAAGTGCCTTTCCCAACGACACAACAGAATGGCACGAGTAAGTTTTGAACCAAGACCATGTTATTCACAATCACTGCGCTCTTACTACCCGACCACACTGCCGACGCCAGGCTGCCTCTGCCGAATTAAATATTATGTGGTCGTAAATTTAATGGGGCATTATAGAGACAAAAAGATCTCGCTTTTTTTTATTTTTTTCATGTATAAAAGAAATGTTTTTTAAAAAGTTTCCCCATGTTTCGTTTTTAATTAGATAAGCCTACTTTTTTCATCACCGAGATGCACTTGCAATGTCATACTCTTACAGGATTTACAATGTCATTTTTACATTTGCAATGTCATACCCTTATATGATGTTATGCCAGTATTGAGTTTCTTGCCGTATTTTATTGAAATATTCATAGTAACTGTAGTACCTGCTTTGGTTTTTTGTTGCTATAAATCAAGAATGCTTCAGAAAATTAGTTCATATCTATTACTTTACACAATCAAAAAATGACACGGTGTAATGTTAAAAAAGTGTTCCATGACGTTTAATTTGCTGAAGCAAATTGGAAGTTTTTTGCTCAAAATTTTTTAACTTTGGACGTAAATGAGATGCTGCCCTGCTCGAGATGGCTGATACTTTTTTAGTAGGGTTTCCAGATGTTTTCTCGTAAAACATTGATGTAATTTCGGGTCGTGATTAATTTTTCAATGATGAAAAATGATGTTAAATTTTATGATGCATTATTTCACACTAAATATTTACTTTAAAAATTCCGCTTTCAAGCTTTCTGCTTTTCTGAAGTGAGCCCCATTTTCTTGAATGGTGTTGTTCTTAAAGATAAACTTAAACAAATTGCATGAACATAAGTGCCAACACATAGTACTAACTAAGCACAATTTCAAATTAGCAACGGCATAACTGGTCTTTAGAAAATTGACACAGAAAACATAATCATTTTTAGGCACGAATTTTCAACTATTCTTTTTTGCTACAACCTTCACTTTCTGTGGGGTGACAAAAGAAAGTAATTGACAATGTTGAATGCCACCGAATATTTCTGACTGAGTTAGCTTTTTTCTCTATATTTTCTGCGCTTTTTATGCATAATTAAGATTATTGTATTTTTTATTTTAACACAACTTGTATACACAATTGAAATGTTTTGAAAAAAAAATATCTATTTGAGAATAAAACGAGTTGAAAAGGTAGCAATAGACAAGATTACGGATGCTTGAAATTCTTATGGTTATAATATTCTATTATATCCCGCAGCTCCATAAGGCCCGCGAGATATAATAGAATATTATAACCATGATAAATATCAGCAGCTCAAAGCATTTTGCTGCTATCCAGAAAACCCATTTTCTTAATTTCAATTTTTTTCATAAATTCTGTTTTCTTGATTTTGCTTTAGAAAAGTTTTTGTTGGAAATTTTTTTGTTTATCACATTGCAACTTGAAAAACTTAATAAAACTCTATTTTATTCAGATCGAACAAAAATGAAGTGCTTGCTAGTTATTTGCTTAATAATTCAGCTTTCGTCTTTTAGTTTGACATTTGCAGGAAGATGTAAGCGGGCAAGCAGAGTGTGTATAACAGGCGGTTTTGGGATTCGCTACGACGACTGCACTCAAATTTGCTGCGGTTAGTGCTTAGGTTCATTGTCATAAAAATGAAACGTACTTTTGCTATGCCTCCACATTTTGCTCAATTTTTTTTTAGGTTATAATGCAATTCCATTGCAAAAACAAAAACGTAAATTTTGGCCTTCTGACAATACGCCTTCTTCAGACGAAACGAGAACAAAAACTAGCAATAATTACTGTTAAACGACCGAGAAGTTGAACTTGCGCTTAACTGCCAACTTTTTAAAAATAAGTCCTTATTTCTGCCAATTAAGGGTCGATGTGATTGGCTGGTTTCGTCGGGTTGTCTTTATTTTATTTTTGATTCGACTTACAGTTCTGGCGCTTGTAAATTTCTAGTCGACTTCAGGCATTACGTAATCTTGCTACTGTATAAAATACTTCTTTTCATAGAAAAACAAAAAAGCAACCAAGTAACTAAAATTAAATAAAATTTTAAATTTTTTATTGCGTTTGTTGAGCTCTAGTAAAAACATTTTTTGACATCCACGCTAGTTTTTGTTTTTGTTTTCATTTTGTTTGAAGAATGCTTACGTACGCCGAAAACGTTAGTGTTCATTTTCGTTTTTGTTAGAAATTAATTAAAAACCAGATAAAAATCAGAAAAAGTCTTTACACCTTTAATGTATTTTTCCAACGAATAAAAATTTTTTTGGTCTTTATCTGGTTTTATAATAAAATAATTTTATATTTGAAGAATTATGAGGATTTAGAATTAAGTTAAAACAAGCCGCTTAAAGATGAGAAGCACCAGACTCGAGTTTCGCTCTTGTTAGAGCTCGTCAGTGATGCTTATCTCACTGCCTGTACGGGTACCTGGTTCGATTCGCACTGAGATAAACATCACTAACGAGTTCTAACAAGAGCTAAACTCGAGTCTGGTGCTTCTCATCTTTAAGCGGCTTGTTTTACTGTAAATAAAATAATTGGAAACCTTCAAAACCTAAAATTGGAACCGTAAACCAAGAAAAGGTCTTCAATTGTTGGAAATGTACATTCAAACTATAAAGACGTTTTTTAGTCTTCGCCTAGTTTTCTGGGGCCCCATTTCCAGTTTTAGAAAGGGCTTGGTTAAGATTACGCCCATCCTCTTCGATAACAAAACCAAAGTGCTTAAAAAGCATTTTTGAATAAACTTTTCCGAAAATTTTTATTGCGTTTTGAGTTTATAATAAAGACCAAAACAAACTTTTCATATTTTTTCAATTAGCCACAAGAAACTTCCTGTTTGTCTATTTGCGGTTCTCTCTTGTCAGGTGGAAGAGTATTCGATAGAGATGTTGATCTTGCATGTTGTGGAAGCGTTCTTTACAACACATCAACTGAAATTTGCTGTACTTGGAGAAATCAAGGAACAGTTCATCCCAGAAATAATGTGGTAAGATTACTTTTTCACCTTACATAAACTTGGCATAAAAATATTTTTATAATGACGCAAACAAAAATTCACGAAGCCTAGCTCATTTATTTTAGTTTTGTTACGTAACGTTGAACGTTGAATTTGTCGTTACACGTTGCCTAGTAGTATTTTCAGAGATTAAAAACTTAAAATGCAAAGAAAAAAGCATTAAATGCTCAAAGTTGCAACTAATCCTTGTAAAATTCGAAGCAAGCAACAGGATAGTTTTTAGTTTCGCTTAATTCTATCAGTTGTTGATCAGAACGGCCCAATTCGACTGCAGGCCTTTTTGGACGCGGTTAGGATTAGAGTTTGAATTAAGGTTAGATACAACCGATACATAGCGTTTACAATGGGTTGCGCCAAAATGTCCTAGACCCATTTTTGACCATTTCTTTTTAATCATCAATAAGACTCGCTAAAGTTAAATCGATTTTTTTAGAGGTTTGTTTACCTAACGAAATTTAGACAGTTTTAGTTTTGGTTGCGCAGGAGTCTTTTTTATGAGTTTTATAGGTAAAATATGGTCAAAATTTGTCAATTTTTCACACAAAAAAACTCATTTCTTTATTACTTTTGCAAACTTTCGAGCAGCTACCTATATTTTAAATATTTATTTCAACAATTTATGTCAAGTATTTTGAAACTATTGGGGTCGCAATGTCTTGGTATCACTTTTATAATTGTTTGCGTTCCTTCTTTTGATACGTTCTGAATCAATAATATAAGTTTTACATCTTTTACAATATTCCACGAGTTTTGCATCTCTTCGGAAGACTTTTCACGCTTCTCACCGGGGGGGAGGGTATAATTTTTAGTTTAAGAATTTTTGATCTATATGGCTTTGAGAAATGTTTATCCCTTTAAAATCTGGTAAAAATAAAGTATTATTCTCAAAGAAAAAAAACGATTTTTAATAGTGTTGATTGTTGTCGTCGTCGTTTGGAAGGGAATCCAGTCCTGGTCAGACACGGACAGGACTGAGGTCAAGCGTTATCTTTTTACTACCTCAGGCTGCTGTAGTGCCTTGTAAATTTTGTGCTGGAAGCGATGGTTGTTGACTGTTTAGCCAGTATCGGATTTTGTCCTCCAAAACTGTCAGACCTCGTGCTTCATGCGGTCCCCAATATATGAGCCATACTGTTATGACGTGGTCTGCAGTTTGTTAAGTAGCACTGCACCCGCTATTTGGTGAAGGAGCAAGACCTTATTTGTGCATAACGAGTGAAGATTTTATTTTGCATAATTACACTAGCGGTGTTTGAGATAAAGTGAGGTTTTTATCTCAATGTTTACAAAAAAAGGCAATTATGCTTTTTTTAAACTAATTTAAATTGTTGTTTATGAAAATTTTTGATTAAAAGTTGTTCATAAAAACTTTTATTACAGGCCAAAATTGTTATGTCGAATTAAAGTCAAAATTTAGCAAAAAAAAACAAAAATAGTTTTTAGTCAAAAAATGGCCCTGTTTGTCGCTGCCTTATTCAAACAATTCTAAGCCATTTGTCTCAAAGGAATTGTTTGTTGTCAAGAGAGTTCTTTCCTTTCTGAAAAAGTGGCCTGCAGGCCTAAAAAGTTGAACCATCCAATATAATTACAATATATGATTAGTTTAATTAATTTAGTGTTACGAGTTTTTCTTTCTGAATTTTGAAAATATTATAAGGCTTGTAGACGAGATAAATTTATTTTTTGAAAGCTTTCAAAGTGTAAACAAAGAATTTGTTTGCTTTTTAGTTATTTTTAAAGTGACTGTAAATTAGATATGACCGCCAAGCATAAAAAAATGATGCAAAATGCTTTTCCAAAAGAGATAAAAATATAAAAAGGATAATAGTTGAACCGATACGACACCATGCTATGCCAATGACATAAAGTTATGTTTAAATCTCACACAACTGGATTTCCTATTTAATGTTCACTTCAAATTTTTACAGTTTTATTATTCGTAGATATTGTGATAAAATGGTTCAAAAATCCTTGTTATCTTAAAGCACGTTTTGGTTTCACAATTTATATGTAATATCAAATAAAAAAGAACGCTAAAATCAAATTAAAAATGGTAGCAGTAAACTTAGCCTAAAACTTAAGCGTTCTGTGTAATACAAAGAACTTGTAATTTAATTCCATTTGGTTAAAAATTTAAAAAATTTTCCATCGTGCTTTTAAAATAATTACGAAGCAACTAATTTAAATGAAAAGAAAACGGATTGCTTTTTACCACAAAATTGAATTTGCCAACATTGTTTTAGTTTTAAAAATAAGTTGACTGACTCAGATTGATTCATCGACTGACATCATATTGGACTCCCCCTCTCTTATTTTTTGTTGTTTGCGTGTAACCTATATCGTCTTGTCTTCTTTTCAAAGCTTCACGTAAAAATCGCTTCACTGTTTCTTGTTACCAATTAAAAAGCATCCGTAATCTGGAAATCGGAACAAACGCTGAAGTTGTGTACAACATCTTAAAAAACGAATTATGCCCCGATGGAAATAATCGCGCGTTTTTAGACCGCTGACGAGGTTTGTTGTGGATTAAATCTTTATAATCCTGAAGCTGATCCTTTCGTGACTTGTTGCAATGGCGATACAGTGATGCCTCAGACTTTCAACGTTTTGACTGAAATGTGTTGTGAAGGAGTAGTTAATTTTGCAGGTAAACGATTTAAAAACAGGTTTGCAAACTTGCCTTATATGATTAATTTTGTATGTAAATTTTAATTGGGTTTTTCAAAATTGCAAAATCAAAAGCAGAACTTTTCATTTTGAACATGAAATACAGTAAATTTTAAATAAAAACTTTAAAAATATTAAACTTTTTGAAACAGAACAAACTTTTTCTGGAAAGCTACATGCTGCTAGCCGCAAAAATTACGATTCATATGGAACGTTTATCAAAATATGTCGCGTCACCAAAAAGCAACATGACTTTTATTTGATTTTTACAATATCAAATTTACTCACAGGCCAAAATTTCAACAAAGATAAAAATCAGTAAATCGTGAAAGTAGATTTCCAAGTAAGCAAAACCCAAAACGAAGGTCTACTTCAATTCATATGCCAAAAATGCTTAGGATAGCATGTCACACATAAAGTGAATTAAAACAAAAAAAGATTATCATTTGAAATCTAACATTGTGAGACTATTGTTTTGACATTTTTTTGCAAAGTCAACTGAAGTCCAAACAAAACAATCATTACTTGAAATTGATAGTTGTAAAGTTGTTTTAGGTGAAAGGAATCAATATTATCCGGCTTCGTGGCCGAGAGAAAGTAGGAGCGTGTATTAAAGCAGTGTTTCTCAACCATGTGCCGCGAAACTTTTTAAAAAACATTAGTCCATTGATCCGGGACTTTTTATTTTAGGAACACTACTTTTTAGCGACGAAAATCAAGAAATTTGAGACAGATTTTTTTGTTGAAGCAAAAATTAAACCATGAAACTTGTTCCAGGAGACACAGCTTACACACAATGCTGCGGACAAACTGCTTTCGATCGACGGGTCGCCTCTTGTCCATGTGAAGACGACACCGTCTACTTAATCCCGTTTGTCAACGCGATGTGTTGTCCTGGCAACGGAGGTTCAAACGCGGCTTACGACCGTTCAACTCAAGGCTGTTGCAACGGAGTGGTGTACGATCTCAGCAGTCAATCTTGTTGCAACGGCAATGTCTACAATTTGTCCACTCAGTTTTGCTGCGGTGGACGAGCCATCGGCATCACCGCCGCAGAGGTGAGATTGCTTTAATATTTTTTATGATGGTGACATGTTTAAACTCTTCGATTTTTAAGCAAAGATAAAGATTAGGATAAGATAACGGTTAGAGTAGATATAAAGAGAAGAGTAAAAAGAGAAAGTGATTAGTTGACTGAAAAAAGAAAGGCGTGACAACTGACAACGCCTTTTTTCACTGAAAAAAGAAAAGCATGAAAACGCCTTTTTTCAGTCAACCAATTATTTTCTTTTTCTAATCTTTCACTCATTCGTTCAGTGTTATACGACAATTAAATTGTATTTTTTCGACATTTATCACCTGACAAGTGTAAGACGAAAAGCTGATAGATGAGCTTTTTGCTTGGTGAATTCAAATTCTGTACCACAAACCTTGTATTTGAATTACAATAATATTTAACACCGAATTAGGTGCAATCATAGTTTTTCTAAAGTGACAAGAATGGAGAGAGAGAGAGAGAGAGTAAGAGAGAGTAGAGACAGAATAAAAACTAATAGCTAGATAGAAAAATGACTAGCGATGAAGAATATACCGAGTTAAACAAGCAAGCGAAAGGCATGGTCTACATCCAGTAAATATCTTCTTTGGTAAAAGCTTGTTTATTTATTAGAATTACTACCCTTAGCTCATGCGTCCAGCAAACAAAAATTAATAAACAGACAAACGTGCAACCAGCGGCCTAAACTATATAAAGCCCAAGGGTAAAACGTCATTGTAATTTCCCTATAACAGGGACAAATACTGTTTAGAGAGCCACCAAACCAGTTCTGCAAGTCTTGTTAGTTACTTCAGGCAATAGTTCCATTGACGGACAAAAAGAACACTTTAAAAAAAAGTCAAAGCTGTTCCAAAAAATACTGAATTTTTTCGCATTAAAAAAAGAGATTTTAAGCAATTTATTATTTTTATCTCTTTGAACTGACTGTCAGTTTGACAGTAGCTGATTTAATGGTTCCTCTATGACTTTGACCGAAAACAGTCGTTCCCAACCTTATTTTAGTCACGGACTCTTTAAAAAAAATTACCAAAGCTTACGGACAATTAAATTTTTTTAAATTGACGATATTGACCCAAAATTATAATTTTGCGAAGTTTTTTTTCAATTTTGTCCAACTTTCAGTGCACTTGCATATCCCCTTCAACCGCTCCACAGACTCCTGGTTGGGAGCCATTTAATAAAACCTTTGTCTTATTTATCTTACATGGTACTTTGAAAAACAGAGTCTCCGAATTTTTTGCTGCTAAACGTAAGGGCAAGCTAGAATAAATACAATTAGCATATTTATGTGGTTAACGTTTCTGAATTTATTGGTTTTATATACTTACCATACACAAAAAGCAGCATGGTGTAGATTAAGTAATTTCTGTTTCGCGAAATTTTATTCTGTTTACTAGTTTGTCGTCGTCGTTTGAAAAAGCATCCACTTCAGGCCAGACGCAAACAGGACTGGGGCTGAGGGTTTATTCTTTTATTACCCTACGCTGCTGTACTGTCCGGATCAGATGCTGGCAGTGATGGCATTAAGCCAGCATCTAATCTCGTCATTTAAAACCATCAGACCTCATGCTCCGTGCGGTGCCCGATGTATGGGGCACGCTATTAGAACGTGGTCTGCGGTTTGTTTAATGGCGCCGCACTCGCAATTCGGCGAAGGAGCGAGACCCGATTTCTGCATGGATGATGGAATCGCCCAAACCATCCTCAAGCGACTGTTCGGGGAAAGCTCATTTCTACAAACCTAATATTGGTCTTGGGTATAAAAACACGGAGCCTGGATGTATTCTCGTTGTACTTGGCGTTTCATCTGTAATTCGTCCACTGAGAAGCGCCGGTCCCCAAGTCCGGGAAGGTTATTTAATAGATTCCGCACAGCTGGCACAAATGAGCCGCTAAATCTTAGCCTCTTTTGGCGAGCATTTGAGGACCCACCTAAAAGATTATACAGGATATGATCAGGGTCCAGAGATTCACGCTAAGCCAAAAAAAAGTGTCGCTCCCAGTCAGCAAAGCTCAGCTGGCTGGATGCTTGAAAGTATGGGTAAATGGTCCGTTGGAGTGGGACGCAAGCATCCAGTGACTATGCGCAAGGTGTTGTTTAAGACACTGTCTATAAGGCGAGTGTGAGTGCTGCAGCACCAGACTGGTGCGCAATACTCAGCTGTTGAGGACAAGAGATAGAGCAGCTGTGCGCAGTGTTTTGGTACCAACACTCCATCCTGAGCCTACAATTCACCTCAGCAGTGTGACGAGCGAAGATAGTTTTATACACAATGCCACTAGATGGTGACGAAATGTTATACACATCGCATTCAGTTTCCATTCAGTTTTACTCCATTCAGTTTTACTACCTTTTCATTCAGTTTTACTCCAAGATAAGTAGGGGTTAGACAAAACCATAAAAGTCTAATGTTGCTGTAAACTTTTAACTCACGGTGCTCTATCGGTTATTTAAACGAAAAGCTGCCGTCACCGTCTTAATGCGACTTCGACTCCAAGTCTGGAGATACGCTGAAAGTGTGGTCATATCTTGGCTTAAAGTCCCTATCATTTCCTTCCAGTTTCCAGAAGAGTGCAAAAATGCTAAATTGTCTGCATAAGCAAACTTTCTGGAAATCATGGAAGGTAGATCGTACGAATATATGTCGAAAAGAAGGGGAGCCAAGAATGAGTCTTGAGAAATGTCCTTTTTCATATGGCGCAGTCTGTTTTGCTTGCTGTCACCAGTAGTAAGGTTAAATTTCGGTTTCGGACAAGCTCCATGATCATTTTGACCATGTGCTTCTACAATAGAAACCTAAGCAGTTTGCGGGTAAGACCACGATGTCGGACAGCGTCATAAGCGGCTGTCAGATTGACAAAAATGGCACCGTCCTTCTTCTTAGCCTCGAAAGAATCTTCAATGTTCTGTGTCAGCAGAGCTTGATCCACGGTTGACTTCCCGTGTTGAAATCCATCCTGATCTTTAGGGAGCAGTGATTCGATAATTGGCTGGACGCGGGCGTAGATAAGCCTCTTGAGGATTTTGTAGAATTAATTGTTTATCAAAAATGATTAATACCACTACGTTAAAATCAGAAATTGAAACTTTTAATTTCTAAAACCTTCAACGTTAAAAGAGAAAAGCCAACAACTTTATTAAAGTTGTATAGTTGTATCGAATAATGTAAACATATTTGTATAGAGTGTAATGTCTTAAAACGCGCCCAGTGATACGCGAGACATACACAAGAGAAAACGCGCAGCAAATTTCTTCTATCAAATTCTATATTTTTGAACGGTCCAATGCTGCGGTTTTCTGTTAACAGAAAAGACAGAGTTGGAGAGGAAATTTAGAATAAAACAACAACAAACAGTTACCAAATTAACAGTATATGAAATAGCGATAAACCAGCTAGTGCACACCATTAAGCAGTAAAGCAGATTTACAAAATTAAACGACATAGTGAAATTAGAATTTAATTTAGTTACAATTTAATTTTAAATACTGTGTCTGTACCGAATTAATTACCAGCTAAAATTATTAAAATATACATTTAACTTCATTACAATAAAATTTCACCTGAATTTTCTTCACTGGCAATTCTTTATACTCTTAAATATTTGACGCTACAATATATACTCAATTCAACACAATCTTCGTCAAAACTTTACTGCTCGTATGCATTGTCCATATCTTTCATTGGTTGCAGTTAATTCCTTTGTCTTCGAAATCAACGAACCGTTTACTAGGCGACCGTTTTAGAACGTCGCTAAAACAAAGCGAGTTATTTAAAATTACGGATTGTCGACAAAGCGAATTGCGATGTTACATAGAGTAAGAATAGCAAAAAACTTAATTTAACAGATCTGTTGTTCGTCCACGGTTGTACCAGCCCCTGCGACAAATGGGTCTCTCAATAACTTGGCGTGTTGCCCCCTTGGTTCGGGAGCCTTCTCTGTCTATGATCCTCTTTTGAGCTTGTGCTGCGGAAATCGAGTCGTACCGAGAGATCCTTCGGTTGGTTCAAATCTGCAATTGTTGGCAAAACGAAATACTTCGTAAATGTTTCTGCCAAACTGTTGTTTGTTTTTAGATAACACAAATTTGCTGTGGAAATACTGTGTACGACTCTGCTCAATTTGGAACTCAATGCTGTGGAAATGTTCCGTTCTTTCCCAGAAACAACGTCTGTTGTAACGGAGTCGTTTCGGTAAGCTTTTCAATCAAACTTTGACTTACTACAAAGAAAGAGATTAAAAATGATTATCAAATTATTAACATTTTAAACATTTTTTAAAAAGTTTTCGTGTTGAAGCTATTTACTTGCACTTGTTTGCCACGTCACAATCATAACATTGGAGCGCCATCAGCGTAATTATTCATTTTAGTGTTTAGAATCAACCACCGTAGATATGAAATAGAAACCTTCAAGCTAGACCCGAAAACTGCACTTGCCAATTACCTTTGAATTTACTTAAATTTCGTCATGTTTTTAGTCATGCTTTGATACGTAGTTTACAATCTATTAATTAAACCATATAATTAATGAGTAAACTTTCTTTGAAAAAAATTGAAAAAATTGACTACGTGAAGGAGTAGCTCAAGCACAACCAACATTGGCAAGTAACACAATCATTTTTTTACATCTTTTTCAGTCTTTTGGAACAAGTTGAATTATTTTTAACCATTATGCAAATTATTGACTGGAAAGAAATGGACTGTTTTTTCATATGGGCCACAAGTTTACTAAATAACATTTTGTCAAAACTTTATTATGACGGCATGGCACCACTGCAACCGGTAAATTCCACAGCACTATGACAGTTGATTTAACAGTGCAAGTTTTTACGATTGAACCATCTCTTTGTTATTTCAAACCAGATTTATTAACGTCAGAGTACAACTGTGGGAAGGTGTGATTTCATATTTTCCTATTATGCAGTTTCGATAAACTGTCGTTTCAATCAATTGTCCTTTTATAAACCGTCTGGTTGCGAAATTCCACGGCGAATTCACAGTAAATTTACCATACTAGGTACATTAAGAGTAAGGGTTAGGTTTCACCTCAGAAATTCACCACAGAAATTCACCATAGGATTGTTGGTAGGTTAAGAGTAAGAGATAAATTCCACCACAATAAATTTTACCATAGCTTTAGGTTTAGGATCAGGTAAGCATAGCCGTACTTTCCAGTGGACAGGAGGATAATTGTCCTCCCAAGTCTCAAAAATTTGGGCAAAATCAAAATTTTTCGGCCAGCAATAAGAAAATTTTGCGCAAAATTAGGAATTTTCAGAGCAGCAACAAAGAATTGTTTGGGCAAAACAAAATTTTGTGCATTAAAAATGAACATTACATCCAGAAAAATTTTAAGATTTGAGGTGAAGATCTTTTTTAGATATTACCATGTTTTTGGGACAAAAATCAAGATTTTAAAGACAGATTTAAAGTGTAGACTTTTTTGACACATCGCTATGTTTTTGGGACGAAAATCGAAAAATCAAGGACGGATTCAAAAACCCTAAATTTTAGACAAAATTTCTTCTCGTATCCGTAAAGTATTAAAAAATTATGATTTGGCAAACATCACAAAATTTAGGCTAAACTGTATTGTCCCCAATTTTTTTCGGCTGGTACGCCTATAAGGGTAAGGACTAGATTACTACGGTAAATGTTACCATAGGGTTAACATTAAAGTTGTTGTTGGGGTTTTTCATCACTGTAAATTCGGAGAGGTAATTTTATTAATTAGCTTATATTTCACCATTAGACTTATCAAGATCAAATCTTGATAAATCTTATTTAAAACAAAAAGATACGGTTTAATCACAGAAACGTCTCCGATTAAATCAACTGTTTTTTAATAAACTGTCATTTCGATAAAATGTCGTAGTATTTTTTTTGTTGTTGTTGAAATAACTCTTTAATTTATCACATGCTAATGTTTTTTCGCTGTAATTAAAAGACTTTTTTCTGTAAAAATTGAATTTGTATAAGAAATGGTTTGCTTTTTTTGATTTGCAATCTTGGCAATGAAACACAGCATGGGAAAGTTGACGTGACCTATAACCAGAAACCATTTGCTATACAGGGTGTCCATAAAGTCTCTTTACAATTGTTAAAAATTATTACAAAGTGAAATGATGAGATATCACAATGAGGGTTGTTTTATGTTAATCAGTATTTCATAAAGTTTTTATTGAGACTAAAATTTATTGTTTCAGATAAAATTTCTTAATTAAAATTTTTCATGTTTAATGATTGAGTTATATAAACTGAACCCCCATAAAATGACTATAATCTGCGTATTTTTATTCATTTCATTTCGCTCTAAAATTACAATAAAAAATATTTTTCGGGGCTTGTCAAACTATTGAAATCCCGAAAACAAGCCTTAGAGACTGTTGCTAGACAGAAAACACACACGGGGGTTAAGATTAAATTTTGAACCCTTAATTTAATTAACAAAAAACTTAACCCTAATGTGGGTTACTTTAAATGAAATATAAAACTTAGTCAAGCCCTTAACTTAATTAAAATTATTAGTTTTTAACTTTATTCAATTTTTTTATGTAATTTCTGTTACTAAAGACGACTTTAGCATTTGTCAAAATTTATTCCAATTATTGGCTTTTCAGGCTGGAAACAGATGTTGCAATAACGTTCCTTACTCCACTACTGCTAATCAGATATGTTGTGGTGGTACCATCCACAACGTAAGTACTGTAAAAAAAATTTTTTGTCAATAGATAGTTAACAAAATTGAATTCATTAGATTTTAAATTTAAAAATTTACAGCTTCCCACCATAAGATTCAATCGGTGATGGAAATCAAGTTTTTTAGTTTTAATTTTGTTGCAAACTAATCTTAGCTGGTGTTGACTTAAAACTCGGCCCATCACTTTCCAACCAGTTTCTATTGCAATTTTGTAAGAGCTTCCGTTGTTGGAACATGCATGAACGAAGCCTATTATAAAGACTTAATTCAAGCCTTTGATACAAGCAAACAATAAAAAACGAAACCACTTGTGACTCAGTGCTTTTTAAAAAAAAAAAAAAAAGAAAAAAACTAAAAAATATGTAATTAAATTATAACTATTACAAGAGGGCAGAAATCATTTTATCGAAATGAAAAAGAATGAGTAATTTTTTTGTAGTTGTCTACTAGGAGACTTTAACGGGTATTCTACTTTCAACTCTTTTGCATTGATTTTTTATTTACTCTCTTTTAATATTTACAATCTTGCCATTAAAGCACTTTTTTGCCAGCAAAATTATTATGTTTGCACTGAAATTTTTTATTCTACAAAAATTACTTTATTAATTTTGCAGAATTTTACGGCGGTCGTTCCGGCATGTTGCATTTTGGCTCCCTATGACTCCTATGTTGAAACATGCTGCGGATTTACAATATTCAACAATCCCAGAATCGTGAAAGATGTAAAAATTTTTCATAATTTTTTTCTCAATTAAAAAATATTTCTTATTCGTTTTCACTTTTATAAGCTTGAAATAGTCAACAAACGTAATAAAATTCATAATTTACTTAACACACCAGCTGTTAGTAAAAACAATTGATCATCAGTATACCGTAAGTACCGTCTAGTTTCAATTCAATTGCTTAAAGGCAGCTAGTTCAGTGCGCGTTTCAAGCAATCGACTCCGCTTTATTCGTACACTTCGGTCCAAGTTAATTTTGTCCGAACTAAGCGGAGAAATGAGCGTTTTCGAAATAATGAGAGATATGCTGCAGGGACAAACATCTATTATACCTATCTTTACTATTATACGATAAAATCATAGTAAAGGCTCGTTTCCACTACAAGCGTAAAATGGAGTATTTCCGTTTTTTTACTGATTTTTTGCTTCGATTAGCGCTTAAGCGCGGAAAGAACTATAAACTTAAAACTATCTATACAATCTTTGTGAAAGTAAATTAACAAACAGGGTTTTTTTTACCGATTTCTTGCATCCCCTTATTTTGTTTTATTTAAGATTTTGTAAGTAATTTTGTCTCCAAAATTTTCTTTTGCAAAACTGTAATTGAAAATTCTGGCCAGAAGAAAGTGTTATCATTTTTACTTTTTTCAAGGGATCGGTTACGATAAGCCACACTACTAGATGCTGCGGATTGTTTAGCGAACCTACTTCGTTGAGGCCCTATGATTACTTCACACAGACGTGTTGTGATGGAGTAATAGTTAATCTAAGTAAGTAAATTATTGCTTAATCTCCAAGATATGTAATCTATAACTTTAATTTATTGGTTCTCATATCTCTGGTAAAATAATCTAATTTTTTGCTGACGGTTGAAGAAAACACAGGACTCATTAATAAAAATATCTTAAACTTGATATTATTTGCTGCGTAGTCATAACTGTAGATTAGTTAAATAAACTCGGTTTTAATATGGTTACTTAACTAACTAAAACTGCAAATTCTTGGATATGGACCTATAAAAGTCGAAAATGTGGAGCTTTTAATAAAGTTTTGCAATTTTAAATGGTGAAATAGTTGTTGCTGCTTCCTATTATTTGCAAATCGATTCTAAAAATCACCTTTCTACGTAAATTATAAAAATAGTATTTAAATAAGCATGGCCACACCAGACCAAAACATTTTTAGTTGTATAGACAACAAAAACGATTGGTTTTGCCAAAATAAACTTAAAAATAAGTCTACTTTAAATCTTATTCGTTTTTGCGCAATGATCTGGATCGTTACTGCTCAGATAATGCCAGGTCGGTGTCTGAAAAATGGGATTCTGCCCAGTTTTTTTCGTCTTGGGGGGCGTTTCTTTTATGTTTATATTCTTTACGTGATTTTATATTCTTTTTGTACTTTTTAAGAATTCCATCTGTTGATTTTTTGATCTAAAAACTATTGTGGTAAATTTTTACAAATTTTTACCAATTTAAAAATTGTGGCTTTTTCTAAATAATTGCTCTGCTTTGTCTGCATCGGCAATCTTTGGTAAACTTAGACACTACATCAAAAGAAATCGTTGATAATATTGCTTTTAATTCACTCATTAAATGTTACAGCTGCGAACATTTCACCGTCGGTAGCAGTTTGTTGTGGACAAAGCGTTATAGATTCGTCGAGCCAACTCTGTTGCGGCAACCAAGCAATTAACAATCCGTTCGGAAGCAATGGAGTTTGTTGCGGCAATCAAGTAATAAACCTGCAACAAGAACTTTGCTGCAGCGGCGTGCCCAGGAATAGGACGACTGACGTTTGTTGTGGTAAAGTTCTACTAACGTTCGTTTGAATTTTGCTTATTTACTTTTTTGTGTGAATAATGATAAACTAAATTTTGCTGTTGTAAACAAAAATCACGAATAGCTCTTAAAAGTAGAAAGCGTAATCAGTTTCTTTGGTCTTTTTTATTTTTGCAAAAAATCAAAAAAGCTCTGCAATGAGACGCTTTGAGCTGCAAATTACATAAATATTTTGCCATGTTTTTTAGTAATTTTACTGCCATTCTTTTGTGAATATACTGTATAAGAATTTTTGTTTATTATTTTGATCAAAATTATTCTCAGAGATGACATTATTTGAAAAAGAACTTTCTAACATTCACATTTTTTAAACATTCAGCACTTTACTTCATTTCATCTCTATATTTATCCTTCTGACTTACAGGAAAGCGACGGAGGTGCTAATATATAGAACAAGCAATCAACCGACCTGCTTCTGTATATCACCAAATATTGCTGAATTTAGAACTGCTTGCTAAGATATTTTTTATTTTGGCTTTTTAGTTTTATAGAGATATGAATGAAATTTATAACTGCTTGCTAAGACTGCCAAAAAGGGGAAAGTGCCGTAAAGTGTCCTTCCTACGAACACAACAGAATGGCTCGCGTAGGTTTTAAACCGAGACCATATTGATCATAATCACTGCGCTCTCAAACGCTCGACCGCTGTGCCGACTCACACACCGGGAAATACTGTGAGAAACTTTCATCCAACCTTGATACTTTAATTAAACTTAAATTTATTATTGCAGGAAACAGTTTCGCCACAGTAGCCACCCAATTGTGTTGCAACGGTGTGCCTACACCACTGAACGGAGTACCACCTCAAGTTGCAGCTTGTTGCGGTAGGTTTGTTGTTTTACAAATTGAATTCGCTTTTCTTCCATCAACCAATCATTAAACCGACAAATGAGTAAATGAAACATTAATCTTTACTTTTCAGCCGGTGTTGTCTTCGATTCATCAAATGCCTTGTGTTGCGCCGGTAATGTGACTGACATCGGAATCATTCCTTCAGCAAATGCTATCTGTTGCGGTAAGATTCTGCTTGAGTTATATTCGAAGTAGCGTGACAAGTTTGATTAATTAAGCAACTATGTCATTTATAGCGTTATGAAATGGAATTGAGAGTTAGAACTAAAACAGGGCTATAACCAAGGCTGTGAAGCCGGTGTAAAAATAATGTTGTTTGGGATTTAGCTCTTGTGCTCGTATGACTTTTTAGCAAATTAATAGCAAAAATACGAAATGTTACTGTACTATATATGAAAACAATAAGCTTCAATAAAAGATTGATACTTGAACTCAAAGCGAATGCGCGGCACAAGAGGCAACTATATTGGCTTCGTTTTGGTTTTACGTTGTCCTCAGTTCAATGGAATAAAGCCTAGCTTGATCTGTGCAAAGAGCAATCTCGTTATCAGAGCGACAAGAGTTAGCTGAGCAAGTTTTTTCATATTCAGTCAAAAAAAATCGTTTATTTCGTTTCACTTACTGTTTTAATATTGTGCCGTAACGTGTGGTACTTTTAAAAGAAAACTTTCTAAATATTTTCTAATTTTTGAACTAAGGTTAAGCTCTTTAAAAGGCTTTGAAGACAATTGAAACTCTTCTGATTTTTGCTCTATTATGGTAAATTGGTTGTATTTTACTTGCACTTGAATAGTCAAGCACGACAAGAGGTTGACAAAAACAAAGTTTTATAATTAGTCTAACTCTAGATACTTTTCTATAATCGCTGCCTAAAACTAAAATATTATGCAGTTGTTTGTTATAATTAATTGAAAACTTACAAATAAAGTTACATATACCGATTTAAAAAAGCTAATCCACTTTTGCAATCAAAATTGTAATCCAAACTGACAGGATTTTCTGTAGCTCCAGTTTCGACTGAGTTTACCGAACTGGTCTAAAGCATCGCACAAGTCTGAGACTTTTTTATAATTCAAGTTTTCCAACCAAACTATATTTAGCTATTGCTATATGAATAAAGCATCATTTACAAATCGTTGTAATTACATATCAAAAATTGATTTTGACAAAGTATCGAGCCTTCAGGATGTTTAACAACCCGAAAAGGTTCTTTTCAGTAAATTCGTTGTTGTTTTTAGGAACGTCTGTAATCGACAATACATTGAACGCCTGTTGCGCGGGAGTAATTCAAAATAGACCAGCTACTCTCAGTGATGTTTGCTGCGGTATGTATGATGTGTAACGTGGAGAAAGTTGATGGTTGCAAAAACGCGCACATATTGTCGATGTTACCGTTATGGTTGTGATACTGCCAGTGATGGCTTTAATAGGGTACGAAGCACCAGGCCCCCCAAAAATACATCAAAAATTGGCTCCCCCTACACAAGAAATTGCTCTATTTCTTCATAGTAACACCAGGACGTCGATGGCATGCCAAAAAGAAAAGAAAAAAATTTGAAGATCAGCAGCATGCTCTGCCGCTGCTCCTTACGTTGCTGTCATTTCTGCTTGTGGAAATAAAGACCTTTTTTTTAGAGATCACAATGTCTTGAGGCAGTAAAAAGTTTTGAATCTTACTCCATGCTTTGGATCACCCAATAGTGCCCCCAAATTGGATACCTTTTTTTCTTTAGAGATCACTTTGTTTTCACAAACTAAAAATGGCTTCAGCTACCTTTTTTTAGAACACTAAATAGTTGCCCCCCCTTACTTTTCTTGCACTAGGCCCCCTTTTTTGTGAGGCCACCATTGGATACTGAAAATATATACAGCATTATGAGGTTAGCTAGATTGTATTTAGAAAAACAAAATTTAAAACAAGATAACTTTTTTGCTTTATGTTCTTTGAAAAAAATATAACAGGGTTCTTCCTCAATTAAAAACCCTTGTTTTTCAAACAATAAAACTTTCTATTTTTACATAAACAAAAATTTTGAGGAATTCTTGATGTTATAATGTAAGTTTGATATGCTTTGACACGAGGGAAAAGCATCCCCCTTAAGCACTCCGACCGACATTTAATTGATTTTATTTTTCTTTATTTTATGCAATGTGCAAAGCTAAATAAAGACCAAAAAAATATCTTTCCTTGAGTATGAGATTAAAACACTTTTTGGGACTTCGTTTTCAGAAAAAAACTTTTTCGATAAAGCTATGAAGAACATATTTCCCAACCAGGGGCGCGGGAGAATTTTTTGGCCGGAGAAGCAAAATTTAAAAAAAAAGGCGCTCTTTACAATTGCAAAATTTAGAATATTTACAGAAAATTTTATTAAACAATTTAGTGAAGACGAAAAAAAGTCTTCAGTTGCAAAATTTGGCCGCGGCGTTCTAGTTTATTTGGTCAGCAGATATTTTTGATAGCCGTAAAAAAACGTTTAACGATATTGTCATAAGTCAGTGGATTTTAAACTTTTTCATACCGTGGCCCACTTTTCAGCCCAAGGTAACTTAACGACCCACTTGGGTCAACAAATTTAATTTCCGTCGCAAAAATTTGGTGATCTTGAAAAAAAAGGCCTTCATTTTGAATTTGTCTGCCATTTCTCAATTTTAATCCCAAAAACATAAAAAAAGGTTCTCGCTTTGATTTTGTTTCCGATTTTTTGATCATTGCTTTCATTTTGATTTATGCTCTGTGGCCCACTGAAAACACTACTGTGGCCTACCACTGGGCCATGGCCCACCGGTTGAAAACCACTGTTGTGAGTGAAGACTTTTTTCATTGATCTTCACTTTGCACAAAGAAATTTTCACCTTCAAACTCAAATGAAGACATTTTTTAATTTTATACAATACGCTAAAATCCAATTGTTGAGAGTGTTTTTTTAACAAAAAGTGCCTTTTTTAAAGTTTGTTCCTCTTGTTAAATTTTTTACTGTTAATCACTTTGTGCTTCGACAATTGATTTACTTGTGTAAGTTTCTATGATTAAACAATCTCTTTGTTATTCTAAATTAAATTTATTAAAAACAGAGGCCATCAGTGAAAAGCCAATTTGTTTTTAAGCTTACAAGGCTTGACAACGTCATTAATTATTGTAATTTTTCTTTAATGTCAAGGTCAGGGCTTTTCAATAGGGTCTTTGGGCTAAATATTTTAGGAGAGCCCACAAGAAGACCTCTGCTTGTAGTTTTGTTTCCTTTAATCCTTATTGCTGCAACTTTTTTGCATTCTTTTTACATTGTAGTCTTATTGCAATGAAAAACAGTTAAATATTCTATATTATACACTCTTAAAATTGAACTTATTCTTGCTGCAGCATTGAAGCTGGCAATTTGAGAAATTTCAAATGCGATGAGGTTTGTATTTAAGAAGCACTGTACCAGTTTCCAGTTGTCTCTTATCGACAAATATTTACTATTCAGCTAGAAGACGACAGTAATACTTATTAATTTGAAAGAAACTAACTTTGTGAATCTCAGATACGTATTCGCTGTAGTGTGATCAAGACAAAGCTGATTAAAAAGCCTTGTCAGACCAGTCCACGAAAAGTTTTACACTGATATTTTAAACAAATTATTTGGATTTTATTTGGATTGTTTTTGTTTACCATCTAAAATGGTGAATAAAACAACAAATAAAATTCTTAAGACAAATCTAGGTTGTGTTTTGGGTGGAGCAGTCATAAGCGTGTGGGTGTTTCTAAAAATGAGCCACGAACCATGAACAATTGAGGAACACTGGCTTAGATTGTTTTGTTTTAGTAAAAATTAAAAAAATTAAAAAATCACTTTATAAGAACCAGAGTTTAAAGACTCGAGTTTAGTTTTGGTGGAAAACTAAAATTCGTCTCTCATTTTTTAATCACACTTTTTGCTTTAACAAACTCCATGAGGTTTCTTCTGTTTGTTTCATATTGCGCTTTAGTCATTATTAATTCAGTTCTTGTAGCAAATTTATTTTTTAGCTTAGTTCATTAATGTAAGTTTTGATTGACTTAAAGATAATTTTTTAAAATTAATTTTAAAGATAATTATAAAGATAATTAAAAAAGAATAGTAATACCTCTAGACATCACCTAAAGTCTGTAAGCATTTTTGGCAAAAATTGCACCAACTTGCCAATAAAAAAAAAAGTATTGGAAAAGTCATAAAATTTAAAGACAATTGTAGTGGTAGTTTGAGAGCACCACAACGTTTTTTAAGAGTGCAGACACTTTCCGCCCTCCCTCCCTCCCAATCTTACCAGCGTCAACCTGTCACCTGCAAAAATGCGGAAAATGTAAATTTCCATCTACACTATCGATCTTATCGTTGTTTAGACAGAAATTAAAATTTTCCGATTGCAACTGAATAGAGCGAAAATTTTTTATACAGCTAATTTATCTTTACGACGTAAGAACTGCAAAACGAGGATGATTTATTTTATGACAGATAATTGAAAACAAACGACTATTGATCAATAGTAAAGAAGCGTTTTGTTATTGTAACGAAAGTTGTTTTTAAACTTGTTTGCCAAACACCAAATTGGAACCAAACGAATTGAAGATATTTCAGTTTAATTACTGTTAAGGAAAAAAATTTAAATTGTTATCATACTCGTATATGTCAAATTATTTGATACAATAGAAGCAAAGAAAAATTGTCAAAAAGTTTTTTTAATTTTTTTGTGAAAAAAATCATGACGGCTTTGCAATGTTTTGTTAAAAATTTTTCTGTCTTGATTCGATTAACTGTCGTTGGATCAACTGTCGTTTCGATCAAGTGCCGTTCGATCAACTGTCGTTGGATCAACCGTCGGGTCACGAGTAAAAGAGTGTGACTTTCTGCTTAACCTCAGTGTTAATGTAATTTCATGTGTCTCATTTTTCGGTAGACTCTGCATAATATGACCTCCTTGGGACTAGACTATTTGGATCGGAGCCTATATTCATTTGTTCCAAAAGCACTATCAACAAACGTAAATTTTACAGCATTACAGAAAATTTTACAAAACACTTAATGAAGACAAAAAAATCTTCATTCATAAAAACCTGCCGGGGCGTTTTATGTACTTGAACCGCATATATTTTTGAAAAGCCAAAACGGCCTTTGGCTCAAAAAATTTTTACTTCTTTTCTTTTTTTTTATTTCTTTATTTGAATCAGACACAAAGTCCATAGAAAAAACATTAAAAAAAATAAAAATTTTAAAAATATTTTTATTATGATATAACAAAAAGTAAAAGTTAAATTCAGTGAAGACTTTTTTTGGTCTTCACCATATTTTGGTCACACCCTTGCTAGCTTACTGTTATTCGCTGTGTGGCTCATTTCAAAAAAACTTTGGTGACCCCTTATCGACATCAATATTTTTATTCTTTGTGAGATTTAATTTCGATCGTGATTATATAGTGTATTTAAAATTGTAGAACCATCTCTAATATAATGCTTCTGTGATTTTTCTTCTGTGAATTTCAAAAGGCGCCATCTGCCACCTGTGCCCTCCGTTTGAAAAATATTCTAGGCAATTGCATCCCAGCCTCATCTCCTTACTTCCGGGCCCCACCACAACCAAAAGTTTTTACATCAGCTCATGGTAGTTACGAACAATTTTAAGATGAGGCTAAAAGTGTGATATATCAATTTTATATATTTCATTGTTCCTCGGCTTTCTATGCAGCAACTTGTTGAATCTAATTTTATTTTCAATTCACTATCAACCCGGAAAAAAATTTAAGAACCAAAGAATTGTTGGTTTAGCTTTGCTTTAAATTTCGTGTCCTTTTTTTTCAGGAACTATTTTGATGGATACGACAGTCGAAATTTGCTGTGAGAACGTTCCTCGATCCCTTAACGGAATCGATCCGGACAAAGCGATCTGCTGCGGAGACGGATGCATCGACGGCGACTTGTTCTGGTGTTGCGACGGAAAGCAATACTCGAAGGGTGCCGTCGCGGGCGTCGAACTCTCGAGTCTCACTTGTTCAAATGTTTTGCCCATCAACGGATAATTAAGAATTTTAGAAAAATTCAAAATTATAAAAAGGATAAGATTTAATAGCATCAATGTTTTGGTTTCGTATAAAAAGAAACCTTTATTATTATCCAAAAAAGTATTTTGTAATCATGTTTTTCACGGCATATTGTTCATTTTTCAGACTTTTTTCAGAAATAAGTAATTAAATAAAAGTTCGGCTTAATTTTCGGATCAAAATTCTTGTAAGTTTTATTTAACATCAAGGATTAAACCTACTTCATGTGGAGCATGCATTGCACTATCTTGATTGTAAACAAACAACGAGCTTTAGCTTCATGTTTTTTTGTGTTACATAGTCATTTTCGGTTATTTTGTTGCTGATAGTTTTGCAAATAAAAGTTATACTCTCCTTCCGAATTTGCCAAGCATTTTGTTGTAAAAGTCCGTTCCGACTGAAAGCGGACTCGGAAAAACTATAGCGTGCGGCGGAAAGCGCAAAAAACAAACTCGAAGGACGGTTCAGACTAAAACGGAAAAAGGTTAAAGAATCGCCAAATCGCAAAATTGTTGGTATTTAGCGGAAAAGAACTTTTTAACTTTGTTCAGATTGTAAGCGAGCGCAAAAAAAGCCAGCTGAAAGCGAAATTTTCCGCCACGCTTTCCGTTTGTTTTTTTCGGCGTCCGCTTTGTGTACAAACCGAGCTTTAAAGCCTGTTTCCACTACGAGCTTGGAAAAGATTATTCTTTGTTTGTTTTATTGATTTTTTTGCTTTGCTTAGCGCTCGCTTGCTTTGGCGCGCTTTGCTTTTTCACATTTATATTCTTTGCCGCTTCGATTAATATAAAGATGTTTTCGAAAACTTTGTTATGCGCATATAACCGACTTTAGAATAAATTATAGGCACAAGCATACAGCATACTTCTCGGCAGTTTGGTCGAGTGGTTAAGAGCGCCATGATTGATGGCGAAAGTGATCGACGCGGTCGCAGTTCAAAACCTACTCATGCCATTCGGTTGTATCCTTGAAAAAGACAATTTATGGCTCTTTCTTCTGCTTGGCAGTCTTAACAAGCAGTTCTCAACTTCGCTCATATCTCTATGTATAAATTGAAGAACAAAAATGAAAAATTCCAACCGGACAGCAATCTCCGGAAGCAGGTCGGGGTAATTGCTTGGCAGTTGCCCTATGTACAGCGGCTGCGACTCTTTTCTGCGAGTCAGAAGGATAAATATAAAATAGATAAAATAAAAACTTTTTTATTTCAGAAACTTATTTTTATAAGCTATAGCAATTTCCTTTATGAAGAAAAAAAACTGTTTAGACTAGTATTCTTATTTTATTTGATGTTACAAGGATAAGGAAAAAGTTAATTTCTTTTCAGAATTAACCTTTAAGATAAAATCGTGGGTAATTTTTTTTGAGAAAATTTGGCCAAAAGAATTGTAAAGAAAACAGTCTTTACCACAAATTAAAAGACTTTAATGGTTCCGTCAGTACCATTTGTCATTTCAAATTATTGTACGACAAAAACTCACTCAAAGAAACAAAAATTTAAAAATATACTCTTGGAGAGCTTTTCAAGTCTGTAAGACCTTTCTTCAATTGACTTTTACGAAGTAATACAGGCATGTAATTACAAAATCTAATCTTTAGACGAGAGTGCTTTTTGTATTCTGTATTATTTTAAACCGAAGTTGGGCGATTTCTGCTTTAAGTAAAACAGTGCATAAAAATCAGGTATTGTGCAATATGTTAGTAGAATTACGAAAAAGTGAATAAAAAATAGGAACTTAAACTTAGAACTGGGAAGAGATTAGAATAATTTTCTCCTCGTTTTTCTGTGATAATTGGCTTGCTACAAATGCAAAACAATTGAACTTTTGGACAACAAATTATTGTGACGCAATACTTTCGTTGAACCAACAGAATATCTTTGGACTTTGGCTAATTTATATTGTCATTCTATGACGCAATAGACTGATTTAGATTATTGTAAATTTTTATTGTTTGATATTACAACCAAAAATTTTTAATTCTTTTTTTGTTGGTGTTTCGTAATTTAGATGAAATAAATGTTTGTGGTCAGACGAGAGGGAATCAATTTATGTATGAAATTTAAGCGTAAAAAGTGCATAATTAGTTGAGAATTGTGGTTTTTCAATGCGCTTTTGTTAGTGAAGAAAATTTGGCATATGCTCTTTTTCCTTTAAAATAAGTTGTAATAAACTTGGTAAAGTACGATGATACTCTGATTTAACTAAAGAAGGTAGAGTGAGCCCTGTTTCCAAATTACTGTGATTTTATTAGTTTTGATAACGTAGTCGAAAGGCCCTTCAGGAAATTTTTAAATTTGGCAGTCAAATATTTCCGCTTGATTACCGAGTAAGCATTCTTGATTTGGCAGAAAAAGATTTCTTGATTTCAGTAGAACTTCTTGAATCTGAAAAGGTGGTAAGCTTAGAGATTAGTTTAAAAAAACAGGTTAAAACTAATTAAATATGACAAAATATTGAAGTAACTATGCCAATTAACCTAAGTAAAAATAATATTAGTTTAATGACATTTGAGCAAAAAAACATCGCTTCCAAATAATTTTTTAAGCATTTCTGGCTTTTTAAAATCAATTTAAGGAAGCTTTGTTAACTTTGACGTCATAATTATTTGCAGTTTGTTTTAGAGTAGGAAAAAAGTTTTAATGAATGTCTCATTTTCAAACAAATTCTTCACCGAAGTAACTATCTTTAATAACACTTTTACTTAACAAAAGATAGATCTTCCTAAATTTTTTTAACATCTTAAAGTCGATTTTTAAGTCATTTTTATATGTTTCGAGATAAAAAATTTTCACATCAAATTCAGAAAGAACGATTTTCGAAAATCGTCATAAAAATTTTTTTCAAAAAAACGTTGATAATACATTTTCAACTAATGTTCTGCATGACGCTATAATTACATAAAGCAAACAAAGCCTTATAACATTTCGTAAATGAAAATTTTATTTAATACTGCAGCATATGTGGCGAGCCGTTCACATAATATTCTCTCAAATTTCGGCAACCCCGGAATCGATCGAATCGAAAAAATAATGATTTCATTTCAATAAGATTGAAAAGCTTGAATCAGGCTTCAGAGAGTTTTCAAATTTAAGTATTCATTTCGTACATCAGGATGTCAATACCACGAGCGTATGCGGGCTGTATCGGTGAAATTTAGCCTAAAAATTTACCGCCGCAAGCAATCTGTTTATTAAGCAAAGCGGAGATAAAAAAAGGTCTTCACTTAAATTGGTTGACTGAATTCGAGTAAAATATCAGTTCTTTCTGTAAAATCAAGTCGTTTTAATAACTTGTATTTTGCTTATAAATTCAAAACCGAATCTTTTTAAACAACAATTTTTTTCTTAAAAAAACCTTTGCCAGTCGCACCTAAAAACTTCGTGGGCGGCGAGTTTGACATGCCTGTCGTACGCTTTAAAATAAATATTTAAGTTAAGAATATTTTGATATTTTTGCTGCAAATCATGCCTATAAAGTTTTTTAATTCAAATTTTCATCATCATCATTTTCAGGAAAAACATTGAATTAGTTCCTTGTATTTTTCTTTGCCCGCTTGTCCTTTTGGGTTGCGGGGGCAGCAGCTCAAGTTAAGACTCCAAGCATCCCGATCTCCTGCAACTAGCGGCAATTTCGCTGGTGGAATTCCAAGACGTGACCTCGCCAGTCTTCATCATAATTCTCCCAGCGAGTTCTACGTCGGCCTCTAGGCCTTTTGCCCCTCAGAAGACCATCCATTAGTTGCTTTGCTGTTTGCTCGTGGGACATTCGTGTCTCATGGCCATACCAACGCAGTTTTGAGATTGTTCTATGCAAAGTAGTAGCGGTTCAATGTTGAGAGATTGACGAATGTCAGTGCTTTTAACCTTGTCAAGTATGAATAAACCTCAGACTTTTCGCAAGAAAGCCATTTCGGCCGACTGAACTCGGGATCTCACTCTTTCCGTCGTTACCCAACACTCATGACAATAGGTGATTTAAATTTTTGTTATATATTCTTTTTCGTTATATATATTATATACATTTTAATTTTTCATTATAAAAACATAAATTTACTTTTAAAAAACATTTTTTCTCTGTTTTATTTATAAATGTAGAAATAGAAGTCAATGTGGTTGTGTTTAACCGACAGAGGGACTGAGTAGGTTGGAGCACCTTCTAATAGAAACTTTTTTGTTTGTTATTTTTACTCACAATCAACTCAAAATCACTAATAGTGCAAATATAATAAAGATTGTGAATAAAGAGGCAGTAAAAACGACTAAACATGATTGATACGGTCTAGGTTTAACTCTTTTCCTAGTTTTTCTGTTGTGATCTTTGCAAAGATATTTTATGGCACTTTCCTTTGCTCAGCAATTTTAGCAAATACATCTAAATTACAGTCAACTTTTGCATTGAGACAATTTTTTTTTTTTTATTTTACATAAATTCCATTTGATAATCTCAATTGGTTGTACATTGTAAGTACGTAAGTAATTTCCACAGATTCTTTTAAAACAAGGCTTGCAAAACCGCGGCCCGAGAAACCTTTTGGTGCGGACCCGCACGAAATTTTTAATCAGATGCTCAATCATCTTGAATTATTGCAGAGCCTTTGAGCTAATCAAATGGTGCGCAAATAACTTGGATACAAATTACTTTTGTCTAAATAAGAAGTTCTTCGCTTTGTTTAAAAAAACTACACGTAGTGTTAAAGTGATGACCTTTTTTTGTCTTCAATTAAATTTGTGTGTTCGATTTCTATTTATCATGCAAGTTATTTTGAAATAATCTTTAAAATCAATGTGACTAAAAAAGATCCCCTAAAAAAATTCATCACTTTGACTTTAACGTAAAATTTTCGATTAAACTTTCATGACAACTTGAATTCGATATCGTTTTGTTTGCTGCACCGATTGTGGCCCGAGTTAAACTTGCAGACGAATATTTGGCCAGCGACGAGTAAAAGGTTGAGCGCCCCTGTTTTTAAAGCCTTCGTTAGAGCACAGTATGATTTAATGGCAAAGATATGTTGAAATCCCCAGTTGAATCAATCAAATCAACTGACAATCTTTTTCTGATTGTGGCCAGTGCGTCTTCTGAGCTGTTGGCGTTTGCGTTCGTACATGTATTTTCCGACCAGCGCGAATCAGATTTTTAAATTAAGTTTTACTTTCCTTTAAAATTCATTTTGATTTTCCAATTAACCATTTGAATTACATCACATTAGTTGAAAGATGTGCTTTTTCGGTTTGTGCGCGTATTTTGCAAAAAAAGTAAAAATCTCAAACAAGCAAGATTCTGCTCGCACTTTGCAACCCAAGGTTTGAGAAATACTGGCAAGCAGTGATAGACTTAAATTGTAATTTGGTTGTAAAAAGAGTTGGTTAACTTCTCGATTTTAATATTTCATTGTTGTTAATATTTTAGTGTTTTCAGTCCAACAATAAAAATGTTTTTCGATAATGATCAAAAATTTTCTTCGTTAAAAAGTTTCTTTTCTTCGTTTTAACGAAAAAGTTCCACGTACTTAACCCATTCTCCGTTTAAAGTTTATAAAATCTATCAGATTATTCATGAAAGTCCTCTTTCCTTTTGCTCAATTCGAGTGGAAAATATACAAAAGTAGAAAATATGTCACCATATTTAATCACAAGAGATGGAAAATATCCAAACGCGTGAGTCATGCCAACTAACCTACACGCGAATGAAATCATTTGTAGTCACGAAGTATTTGCTGCAATACAAGTGATTCAATAAACTTTTTTCCTATTTAGAGACAAACGCAAATGATTGCGACAAATCTGAGTTATATTAACAATTACTCAGAAATAGGATTTCTTCTGGTTCGACTATTATGTTAGTTGTTTTATACGTATGTAACAAATACCCGAGTATTTTGTTATGACTAAGCTAATTACTTCGGAGCATGATGACTGGAACGTTTGAATATTTTTGAAATAAGCCAAGAGCTAATACTACGGTTTTCTTTTTATAATTTTAACGTTTCGAATACATAACCTCACTCATTGTCAAAAAAAAAAAAAAATGCATTTGTAATGCATTTGACAATGACAAGTTATGTACTCAAAACGTTAAATTAATAAAACGATAACCGCAGTATTGGCTCTTTGTTCTATTTTAAACTAATTAGTTTTCCACCTGTATGTTTATACTATTTTAGTCGTTTAGAAAATTCTCCTGATGACAAATGAAAAATATTTGAAAGTTATTATTATTTTAAAGCCAACTCTATAGTTCACAAAAAACTCAATTAATGTGATTCTATTCTTTGTAAAATGTTTGCAATTAATGAGGTTTTCATTATAACTCTAAAGGACGCCACTGACGTTCTTTAAAGCGGAATGTAGAATTTAAACTACGTACATCTGGAGTTGACGTGAAAATCCGGAAAAGAATTATTTAGTTTTTTGAAATTGTAAATAATTTAATTATCCAGACTTTTAGTATATTGAATATTTTTGAAAATAATGTTTTATTTATGAAAAAGTAACTGATAGTGCACTTAAAATATTTACTTCCAACACTTTATATAAAACAGTTGCAGTCAGAAGCAAATGACCTACTTAAAATTACAAGGCCGGACAGACCACAGCAAGCGCGGAAAATTAGAATAATAATTTTTATGCCAGACGCAATTTCGACGCGCTTTCCTTTTCTCTGTGCAGTTATAAAAAAATTAGTTTTAAGCCTAAACGTAGTTTATAAATTAAAAAAGGTGTAATAAAATAAAATGAAACGAAAAAAGTCAAAAAAAAATCATACTATTGTACAGCAAAACCAATTAACAATTAAAAGATAATTTTAAAAATTTGTACGTAATAATTACGTCACTATATCTGACATATCAAATTTGTGAGGCTTTTGAAAAATGTAATCGGAAGTTCACTGTAGAAAAGCAAAAAATACAAGTTCATTTGCATTAGTTTTACTGATAAGCAAATTTAAGTTAGACTTAGAGAATTCTTAAAAATAAAAGCAGCTAAAAATTTGTCAACAAAGTATTGCTTTTAACTTATTTTTAAATTTCAAAAACGAGCACTAGTAGCACAAAATTCTTATCGGAAATGTGTCCTTTATATTCGAATTTTTTAGAATAAACTAAACTGAACTTTGTAAAAGCAGAATATCTTTAAAAATACAAACGAGGCACTTAGAATGTATTGATATTATTCATGAGGTTAAACAAATACGTTATTATCCACAAATGAAAGATGTGATAACAAATAACATCGAAAGATAATCCTAAATAAGCTAGTTATATTCTTAATAACTAATTAAGATTTAACTACAATACAGCAACCATTTATTAACTTTATTGTTTCAAAACACAAAATGTCGAGCCTCGACCAATTACCGTAAAATTATAATTATTTTTTTCTAAATATAAGCTTTTAGATATGAATAGTTTATTTCATACAAAGTGGTCCATATCGACTCCCAGGGGTCGATGAATGCCTGATGGGGTCTACTACAGCAATAAAGTAACGATACCTTATTTATAAAGATAATAAACTTTAAAATGTATAATTGCAGCTATCATTATTTTTTTAGTCTTCACTTGTTTATTTTTTCACGTTTAATGAGAAAAATTATAGTTGGATAAAAGTACAAATCAAAAAAACGACTTCACCTTAGCGATCCATTACGTTAGTTAAGAGTCTGTATTAAATTAGGGTTCGATAAAAAATATTTCTCTCGAGTTGGGGTCTACGTGCAGTTAAGTTAGAGAACCACTCATTTAATACATCTTGAATGAGTACATTAGTTAGTATATGCTTCTGTGGTAATTCAAACCCTAAATTTTGAAAAGTTCCTACAATTTTCAATTGCATTTACAAATACAACACGTCTTGCGACAAAAATAAAAAGTAGGTAATATTTTATCAAATTTAACTTATTAGCGGGGTTGTGCAGTCGAAGAAATTATTTGCTACTTCGATTTCGACTCCGACTCCACTAATTTAAAATTTTACGACTCCAGACTGTTTAAAATTTTGCAACTCCAACTCCGACTTCAAAACATTTGAAAAACAACTCCGATTCCAACCTAAAGTGAGAGATTCCGGCATCTCCGCCTCCAACTCCGCATGTATGCCCATTTAGCGTGAAGTGAAGCTCTCAAAAACAGAAACGACTCCAACTTCGACTCCATAACCCTGCTTACTGGTAGGCTACAATTGCTTAAAATTTTACTAGGTTTTTTTACTATTTGACAGTTTACTGTTCCCATAACTTATTTCTCTCGAGATCTAATTTATTACTTTACCAAATCTCTTTCTTGACGTATGAAACGTAAAGAGCAATATAATTAAAACCTTAACTTGACTAATACTTTTAACTTTTAAATTAATTTTTTTATTTCAATACACCTTTTTTAATTAATAAATTACGCTTTTTTAGCTTAAAACTGATTGTAATTATACTTGTAAAATGTAGAGAATAGTGAAATGCTCGAAATCGCCGGTCGCAAAAGTTACCGTTCTAATTTTCTGCACTCGTAGTGAAATGTCCCGCAGTGGAATTTCAAGCAGGCCATCAGAGGCAGCATACACCAATTTTACATCTTTTTTAGCTTCTCTTAATAATTAAAACAAGTAAAATCCTTATTAAACTCTGCTTGCGGCATTTTTAGCAATTAAATATACCAAATTACTGTATCCAAGCACTTTAGTTGCTAGGTAAGCTGTATTTAACTTCGCTTTATTCAATTTCATAAAATACAGAAAGAAAAAACAATGACGTGAATATACAACTGTGCTGGTTAACTACCGTAAATACTTTGAAAACATAAAAAATTGTATTTTACCAAGATTGCGCTTTTCCTTTGCTTCGAATGACATTAAACATATTGAAATATTTTTGCTTTTAAATGCGGAGGTGTTGCAAGGAAATAAATTGCTAGTGATGAGAACAGAATTTGAGCTGCAAGATTGAAGAACGTATTATTAGAAAGTAACAAGAACAAAAAATAACCATAACATAAAAATTTAAGGATCGAAAAAGAATAAAGTTTTTATTGTTATTTAATGTACTTTGAAAGAGTTTTTTTCTTCACAATTTTTTAAAATAAAGTTTCAGCTAGGATAGGGGTAGCAAACTGGCTGAATTCAGAAGAGCACATTTTTGAAAGGACTACATTTGTATGATACAGCAGTTAATTAAATAATTAATACGTAAAATGGCCAAAATAAGGAATTTTTCGCCAGGCGCACTGTGATTATTTCATCCACACTATAACAACACTGTAACTATTCCATCTTAAAAGAATTAACACATGTGGCTTAATATAACGCTTTGTAGAAGTTTCTAGCGGGTTGCATAAAAGCATTTTCCGAGCACACGTTTGCCCATTTCGAGCAAAGGAATGCAAGGTGAATGCATTATATTTTACGAAAGTCCTATGTGGTTAAATCACGTATCTAAATTTATTTGTTATTTATTTTATCTCTATATTTATCCTGCTGACTCGCAGGAAAGCGACGGAGGCGCTAATACATAGGGCAAGCAATTACACTGACCTACTTCCGGAGATGCCAAGTTATTGCTGTCCGCTTAAAACTTAATAGAGATATGAATGAAATTTAAAACTGCTTGTCAAGACCACCAAGCAGGGGAAAGTGCCGTAAAGTGTCTTTTCAAGGAAACAACAAATGGCCCAAGGACACAACAGAATCTTTGCATTAATTTAGTTTGTAGCTCAGAAAAAATAAAAAATTAATAATGAGTAAGACAAATGGAACTTTGTTGCTATATCTGGTTTTGTTTTTGCCTTAGGTCAATTTGTTTGGTATTAGCAAAATCTGACATCAAATAATCATATTTTTTGTGTTAATTTTGACCACAGACCAAATGCTTTAAAATGACGTGACAAAGCGGTTGGCCCGAAGCAACAGTTCCAAATTTTACAGAAAAAAAGATAATTGTATAGCCACTTGCATTTTTTGGAAACTTTTTTTGTTTCGTAAACAAAGAAAGCTAAAAACAAAAGCAAAAGCTGATTTAAATTCATTACTCATGCTTAAGTAATTAACAGGTTGTTGAAACGACTCTAAATAGAAAAATATGTAATTTTCGGACTGTTTTTAAGCTAAATTTGTCTTTGCATTAAATTCATTGCATATATGTTATGTAAAAGCTGTCACTCTGCAAATTATATATCAGAAAATTAATTACATTGCGAAAAAAAGGTTTATACAATACACTTACTATTTAGGAAATAAACCCCAAAAGTTTTTTAAATTTTTTTATCATTTCTATTCGAAGCCGTTGTCATTAACAAAATTAAGGGGAATGATAACTCATTTAAAGTTACTGTTCTTACCTTTGCTAAATTTTTTTTGAAAGAACAGTAATAGAGTTACACTTTAAAAATCAATTAAAACTTTATAGTAATTTAGGTGAAAATTTTTTCAAGTGATAAAAAAATGCTAACTAAAAGCAATAGGCCTACAAGGTAGCAAAAATATTGTTTGAATGAATTTATTCAAGCTTTAAAGCACAGGTGAGATCAGACTAATTGTAACTTCTAACACTCTTTCAAAAATTTTGTAAATACTTTTGCGCAAAATTTTATCTAGAACGGAGGTTTTCAACCTATGGGCCATGGCCCAGTAGTGGGCCACTGTGGTTTTTTTAGTGGGCCATGGAGCATAAATCAAAATGAAAGCAATATGTATAATATATATGTATAATTAGGCTTGCCATCCGTCCCATTTTTTAGGCATTTTTCTGGCGTCCTGTGCAGTCAACCACATGAAGACCTTTTTTTTTTAGAGAACACTATGATTTTGGGACAAAAATAGGGAAAATTGACAGCAATTCCAAGTGAAGACCTTTTTTTTTTTTTTTTTAGAGAACACTATGATTTTGGGATGAGAATTTAATTTTGTTGACCAAAGTGGGTTGTGAAGTTAACTTGGGTTGAAAAATAGGCCACGGTACTATTATTGCTCTAGTAACTAGAGCAATGGTTTTCAACCAATGGGCCATGGCGCTGTTTTCAGTGGGCCACAGAGCATAAATCAAAATGAAAGCAATATAAGACTTGTATAATGTCAAATCTGTAAACGGGCCGACTAGTTCAGCCCGTTTACAACTCTGTACCGAAGTGGGTCGTTACGTTACCTTGGGTTGGAAAGTGGGCCACAGTATGAAAAAGGTTAAAAACCACTGATCTAGAATAACAAACGGGATGCTTAAGATTAAAAGAGAAAATCTCATTTTGAACATTTCACGACGGCGTAAAAGCGAGAATGATTCAAACTAAAAAGCAGATAGTTCTTTTTTAGAGATTGTATGCAAAAATGTAAATGGGTCTACCTTTTGTCAAAGAGAGAGAAAGATGACTTTGTTTTGTACAGCAATTTCTGGAACATTTTTCAATGATCAAAATTATACGTGCTATGAAGTATGTAAAATTTTGCAATCAAACAAATTTCAAGTAGAGAAGTTTGTCGAAAATTCCGTTTTAAAAATCACTACTATACTATTCCAAAACAAGCGAAACAGGCTAAGAACTTGTGTTAAATCTGTATGCTTTTAAAGTAAAGTTTAAAATTTAATCATCATTTCCTGAATTAGTTTGTACTATAAATCTTTCACGATTCAGAAATTTTAAACTCGTTCTTTAGCTTGAATTTTTTTAAATTTGTTGTTTCAAAAGTCAAATTGATTAAGGTCTTACATGCAAGAGTAACATGCCGATCAGTAAGTCGATCATCTCAATCAGTCAGACAGTCACTCTTGTTTAAGACCACAACCAGGACTTTATTGTTTATTGCAGAAAGATGCGGATGAGCTTTTCTTCGAACAAATCTTATCTTTCTCTATTGAAATTATTTGGTGCCGGTTTAGTATGTGGCCTACCTTTCAAATTCTATCTCTCAAGCCAGGTAGGCCTCATGCTAAACCGGCACCAATTATTTTCCATGTCTTCTGACTTCGACCAGTAGTCAGTTGAAACTGCAGTTTTTTTGCTTTCCTGAGGATGAATAAAGTTTTGTTGATCGGCAATGACGGAATTACCCAGAGAATGAACTAAGCTCTAAATAAAATGTCGCTTTTGTTTTTAAAGGTCGCCATTTTAACAACTGCGATTAATTTTAGTTAAGAAAAATCGTGACTAAGATGTTTTGTAAATCTTTTATAAGCACAAGACATTCATGTTGAAGACAAAATTTTTAGACGATTCGATTGCTTGATATTTTATTGTACTTTGTGACACTATCAGATTACTACACGATACCGTTTTCTTCGAATCTTAAAAGGCTACTTTTGCTTAAGTTTTAAGTAGTTTTTTTATTTACATATACGTTTATAAATGGTAAAATGCTAATGGTATGAAATACCTAGAGACTACTTTTAAAAAAGTTACCCTATTAATTTATCTAAAAAAATTATTATTACTTATCCAGTGATGATTTTAACATGAAGTGAACTGAGTGGCCACACCAGACTGTCACAATAATAATTTTGGTAATGTTTTGTGCATAGTTAATGTCTATCTGTGTAGCGTTAGTGGCCAATTAAATTTTGTGACGTCGGGATTAACCTCATTTCCTGGGTTTAGATGCGCCGATTCGCTTTCTCACATTTCGCGTCTTAATTAATTTTCGCTTTACAAAATTTAGCTCTACTCATTTCGTTAATTTCATTCTTGCATTTTACTTCAACGTCTTACCCTTTGTGCTTTCTATAATTCGTAATTAACTCGATTCATTATCGCAAACATTGGCCGCCGCTTCATAATTATTCTAAAGCATCACAAAATTAAAATTAATTGATGCGCGATAATTAAACGTTCTTTGTACTTGGTGAATTGCTTTGTGTCTTGTTCTGGTTTTCGGAACAGCCAAAGTTCAGCTTTAATTTTTTTAATTTATTTTATTTTGCTTTGTTCGTCCCCCAACGTAACCCGCATGGCTAGGCACACGGACTAAATGATATTTTTGAGACTGGACAGAGGGCTGGAGATAGAAACTGTGAGAGACGCAGAAAAAATTTGGAGATCGTGGCCACGGTGGCCGAAACAAAGAAAGTGTACAAGTTGAGAGTCGTGCAGTGTCTTTGTCGATTTTTTGAACAATTGTGAACAAAGTTACGTCTTTCTTGATTTTTCTATTTAAGAGAGTCGTTTAGCGTCTAAACCAATGTTTGCCATTCAGGATCACACAACTTTCTTCTGTCAATAAGCGTCCGTCAGCTAGTTAGCCAATCGCCTTTTTTCCGCATGAATAAGCTGGTGGCTTTACTTAAAAGAAGTGTGACACAGACCAACACTAAAAATGCCGTAAAGTGTATCACCTTGAAAAAAATTGTCCCCTTTAGAGTGACACGATGACATAATTATTTTTTTGATCTTCATTTGCATAAAACGCCATTTTCACCGGGTGCATTGTGTTTATAAATAGGTATTACTTTTTTGGACTATGTTTAAAAAAAAAAACAAGAAAAAAGATCTTCATTTCATTTTGTTTCTATGTTTATTCTCCTGACTCGCAGGAAACGTAAGAAGGGCTATACATAGAGCAATTTTCCTGTAGTTACCCTCACCTGCTTCCGGAAATGCCAAGATATTGCTGTCCGGTTGAAATTTTTTAATTTTGGTTTTTTAGTTTTATAGAGATAATGGTTGAATTTAGAACTGTTTGCCAAGATCACCTAATAAGGGAAAGAGCCGTCAAGCGTCTTTCCCAAGGAGACAACAGAATAGCGCGAGTAGGTTTTTAACTGAGACCATATCGAACATAATCACAGCGCTCTTCACTACTCGACCACGATGCCGACATAAACTATACATTTTTTCTTTTCATGTAAGTCTGCAAGTTTTGCAAAGCCATCACTATGCTTATTCTTTTAATCGAATCTGTTTGCTTCAATGATCCGTAAAAACAAAATTTATTCTTGATTTTGTCTGAGAAAGATGATCATTAATCACAAACATCACAAACAAACACAAAATGTAAAGATTACGTTTGATAAATTTAAATAATAAATTATCATTAATTTATTTTGTTATCCTCGTGACTTGCAGAACAACAATAGAAGAATTAAACGTAGAGCAACCGTCAAATACAGGGTGTTTAAAAAACGACATACAAACAAATTTGCGTAATTTTTTCTAATACTGATCAAATTTTGTTTATTTTTTTAGGAAATATAGTTGAAAGACGGTAGATTTAAAAAACAGTTGAATTACAATGACTTGGTCAACTGATGTCAACAGACTTATGTAGTTGAGAAATACTTCAGATAAGGGTCATTTTTGAGAGTTTAGAGAGACTTTAAAACACATTTTGGATACAGAAAAGCTTCTGAAAAAAAGACTATTTATTTGCGGATGAAGAAATTTAGAGAACATGGAACAATTTGTAACTCAAAAAGTGCAAACAGATCAACTCATTCGGGCAGGCCAAAATCTGTATAAATTCAGGCGAACATTGACTAAGTGAGCGAGTCAATCGCACGAAGTCCAAAAAATTCATTGGGCAGGAGAAGCCAAGAGTTAGGGATCACGATTAGTTCACTTAGAACCATACTGGAAGAATGTCTAAACCTGTAACCCTATAAAATCCTAATAAAACAAAAACTGACAGATGAAGACAAGGAAAAACGAGTACAAATGGCCTGATGGTTTGCAGATCAACTGGAAGAAAACAAAAATTTTCTTGATGACATGTGGTTTTCTGATGAGGCTCACTTTTCTTTAAGTGGTTAAATAAACTCTAAGAACTATGTTTTCTGGGGCAGTAAAGTCCCTAATGAAGTAGCAGAAAGACCACTCTATAGTGTAAAATGTACAGCCTGGTATGTCATCAGCCAGCATGGCATTGTTGGACCTTATTAGTTCAAAGATGACAAAAAAAAGCAGTCCCAATCAACAGTAAACAATACATTGTTATTCTTTCAAAATTTTACAGAGCTTTAGGGATAAAGAGAGGTGTTGACAGGAACTCGCAATGGTTTGAGCAGGGCGGTGCAACGTGCCATACCTCAAATGCAAGCTTGTAGTGGCTAGAGCAACATTTTCCAGGACGCATTATCAGCAGAAGAACTGACAATGAATGGGCTCTTCACAGTCCAGACATGAATCCACCAGATTTTTATTTACGGAAATTTTTGAAAGACAATGTGTACAAAGATAGCCCCAGGAAAATTTCTGCGTTGAAGATGAAAATCACTTAAAACATATTAAAACATATGAGAAATTCTGAACGAGGAATGTAGCCGAGTTATTGACAATTTTTCACGCCGAGTGCAATTATGCTTACAGAGAGACGGCCGACACCTTAAGCATGTGCTGTAATTAGCGCCTGCCGCAAACCTAGTTTAGGTTCTGGAATGAAACTTTTAGATATTGTTTTGCATTTCTTGTACATTGTTTTTGCCAAATTGCAAGTGCTATAACTTAAACATGAAAAAAATATTTAACTTTTTTGCGGTGTCGTTTTTTTAAACACCCTGTATTACCCAGACCTGCTTTCAAAAATGACATGCTATTTTAGTTCGATTAAAAGTTTTATGTGTCTTTTAAGACTTATTTTTATGAACTCTTATATAATGCTGGTTGTTGAAACCACCAATCAGCAGAAAGTGCTGTAACGTTTTTTTCGAAGATATAACAGAATGTCGAGAGCAGTAGTTGAACCAAGACCAAATATCTAGCACAATTGGCATTAAATAGTGTTACAACAAACGCGACAAGATTTCTGTAATCTGCACAATCTTGCAACAATCTAACAGGAAATTGCAGCTTTAAAGTAGCTTCTTTTACAAATAGTTGAGCAAAACCAGTAATTTGTTTAAAGTCGGGTTATTATTTAAGTAAGTTGTTCATGATCTTTGTTTTTTATCTTTAGCATTTTTAGGTGAAGCAGTTGCTTTGCTTAATACAAAAGAGAAACCAAAGCCATAGCAACTTGGCTTAAATTACAATGTAATGTAAACGCGCCTTTATAAGCAGCTTATGAGCTTTAAATGCTCATATAACTTTGAAAATTCCATTGTGTACACACTCGATTTGAAGTCAATACTTACAATTGAACGTTGAAAAGTACGATTATACCCAAAAATATCAAACAGGACAATCAAAAAAATAGACCCATCATTTAGAGATTAAGCGGCATTTGAAAAACCATAATAAGTATTCAAGTATAGGTAAAAGGAGTGGGAGAATCCTGTACTCACACTTTCCCATTTCATAATACTCCTATCTATATATCTTTTAAACTTTTAAGAATGCATGTTTTTAAAGCAGTCCATTTAAACTCTTTCATAAGCATGTCCGCCTACTTAGCAGGCAAAGAAGATACACCAAAATATTTTGTTAAATTTTTTAGTTTTTGCTGTTAACAAATTTCAGCTGCTGGTTCCGAAATTTTTATTCTTTGACGCGAAATAAGCAGGAGGCTTATTTCTGCAGCCTGCAGAAAAGTAAAAAAACTTTTAAACAGTCGATCGTTCAGTAAAAGCTCTTTCTAATTTTTGTATTTTAAAATTCTTTTTTTGCATGCTGCAGCATTACTCGAGAAGCAGAAACACACGTTAATATATGAAAAAAATAGAAATACGGAATATTATTACCGACTTCAATCGCTGGCTTTTTTATTACAAGTTCTTCATCGTAATTATGTACATGTCTTTAGTTTGAGACCCTTCTATTTTTTTCTATTAAAAATTATCAGTAAATTTTCTCGAGTTTGTCACGCAATATGTATCCTATATTACAAAGGTATCGTAAACTTCAAACATAAGCAATCACTTTTTTAGTTGTATGCGCTTCATACAAAAAGTTTAGTTGTAGGATTATATCTTAAATTCAAGAAAAATTGGTTTTGATTTGAGGAGAAAGTTGTTTACCAGAAAGCAGACAACTCAAATATGTAGGTCTGTGATGCGCAGAGTGTAAAAACAAGAGAAAACCTCTGTGCTGCCATAAATAATACATTTATCCGGCATTTTTTGTCATCTAAAATTGTTCGAAAGCACAGTTTATAGTAATAACTCCAATTCATATAAAAATGAGTCAAATTAAGTCTACAAAAATAAAAACCTTTATTTCAAATTTTCGATAGAAAATTACCTTCTAACAACGTCCGCACATTAAAGACTAAAATAAAGAAAGTGTACTTTTTGGCCATCAGAAAAGAAGGCGAGTCGAAAGTTGCAATTTTGCCTTTACTTTCACTAAGTTATAAGAAAACTTTGCTTTTAGTCCTGATTATTTTCTCTTTAACATTTTATTACTGGCTTTATCTTTTGGTTTATTGCCTCGTAATGCTCGTGCTCGAAACTTTCCAACATAGTCGACCCAAAGTAAGTGAGTCCTGTATACTAGGTCCAAACTTGATAATTATTTTGAAGTTTAAATTACTCCTCTACTACGGACTAAATCGAATCGGTTAAAAACCTATCAAATCTATTAAATATAAGGCTAAATACAAGAAGAAAAAGACAATGAAATAAATAATATTTCTTTCTTTTTAGATTTTAATTAATTTTATATGAACTAGTCCAATATATTCCACATTTCAATAAATACAACATGCTGCCAGGTTCATTCCAAAGTCAGGCCCAAATATTTTTTTAAATCAACCGAATCCGGATTGAATTCGACCCGAAAATTTGCCCGAAAAATTTAGCCCAACTTACAACTCTGTACCAATTGAGATTTTTTGGCTGAATATAAAATATTTTTTAAATTTTGCATTTTTTTGGCTTTTTTGTTTTTATTTTTATTTTAACTATAATAATTGTATGACGTAATTCTGATTAAAATTATTTTTCTAATATACGTACGTAGAAAAACAATTCTTATGAGAATTTTATTTAACGTCATTTAAAATTTTTTATGACGTAATCGCCTTAAACGCGCATTGAGCCTTGCGGTTAAAAAGATTTTTTTTCTTTTTAATCAAAATTTTTTTTTTATTTTATGTTGAAATAGCAGTTTGATTTACTAGTTATTTTTAATTTTTAAAAAAACTTTTTTGATTTTGATTTTGTGGGTACCTCATAACTTCACTGTTTTTTTGCTATTTCTACGCATATGTCCAACAAATAATGTTGTTAAACAATAATCATTCTTAAACAGTTTATTAATCGATTTAACTAATTTTTGATGCATTTCCAAGCTCGTGAAAGGTTATTATCGATTTTTAAATTATTCGCTTACTACTATTAGACTGGGACGAATTTTAATGTTTGCAAACGCAGCACAAAATAAGAAAAAATTTAAGAATAATGTAATGAAATAATAATAAAATACTGTATTATTCCTCATTAAACTTAATTACAGTATTAAACTGATCTTCTTTGGATATAAAAATCGTTAAAAAGTTGTAAATGCATGCTTGAAAGGCTTTTATTCGTCATCAAGTCCGAAACGCTTGTCTTCATATTTCTTGGTAGTTAGAAACTAAAAAAGCATATATGGTTTCAGTTGTTTTGCCTTTTAATTTTCATAAACAAGTGTAACTGATAATAGTTTTACAAGGTTTTGAAAGAGATTTAAATTGTACTGTAATGTTGAAAATCGCTTTTTGATAAATATAGAATTTTTATAATATTCTGTTGAAACTAAGCAAAAAAAACTTACATGAATGTTCTTGCATTAGTAAAGAGTGAGAACAGTTGTTTCTAGCTTTTTTACGACTTTTTATAAGGAATATGTTAATATGACAACGATAATATTTTTAAAATCCTACCAAAAAATTAGACTTGGGGTAACCTAGGCTGGTTTAAACTATTTATCTAGTATACATTAATTAAAAATTTTCATTTGATAATGCAAAAATTCTCACTGGTATCCCTGATTTGTCACAAAATAATCAATATCGTCTGTACTATGTGATAATTTCATTCATTTATAATCTTTTTTTTGAGAGTTGCATGTTATACGTATAAACTTTGCGCGATAAAAAATTGGTAATAAACTAAAAGCACAGTTTTTATTAAACTTTAGCTGCGTTTTTATTATTTAATTTCTTTTGACTAAAGCAAAAAATATTTTTGCTAAAAAGTCGCGCGACATAAGACTACTTGCAAACTTCTACAAAGGCCATAAGACAAGAAAGGTTACTTGCAAACTTTTCTAGGGGTCATGACCCCGGATGAAAAACCTATAAGCTATACCTACGTACAAGGGTTCAATCCATGTTACACCTGGATGATCGTTTAAGCTTCCTTTGAATCTTTAATGCTGTGACCACTGACTTGTAATTGATCGCATTTATTTTCGATATTTTGTTAACCGCTAAAACGAAAAGAACCCAGTACTCGCATATCAAATCCCGGGTGGGTTGCTTCCTTGAATCGAGTGTTTGCTATTGTCCAGACGACTCCAATTTATTTTTGTATCAATAAACAACATTAAAATTGGCTATAAATTTTATTGCAATATCGAAAGCTCAACTAAAATCTGAAAGTTATTTATTAAAAACTTGTTAGCATCTATCTGCATTAAAGATTTCTAGGCAAAAAAAAGAAATTTCTATTTTCACTATAATTGCTGATATTCAGGGGCCAAAATTGTCAGAAACCGAGCATTTTTCAGTTTAAGTTTTTGGTTGGAAAACAAACTTTCCTCAAACGTGAGGAATCCATTTGACAATTTTGCTTCTTGTCAAATATTCCGTAATAATCGTATAAAATCGGCTATTTGATGTTAACGGACTTTTTCTCTTTATTGAATAAAGGGCATTCACTTTAGATGTAAATCGAGAATCATTTTTTTACAAGGGGAAAGCACTCACCTAATCAAATCCTGATATCCTGGTTTTGATCCTTTATCAAACTTCCATCCTTGTATTTGTTGTGCCCTTAATGTTTTGCCAACCCTGAAAAATAATAACAATATATGGACCTCCTACACCTTGCTATTAGATTTTTTCACATTTGCTTATGTATGTCTTTTACCTAGCATATTTTGCTTGAATGCGGGCCCTGGAGATAGCTTAATTCGTTTCACACTGAAACGAGCACATCAGGAGTACCGTTAAGGTAGAACGATTAGGAATGAAGATGAGGGAGGGCAGGCTGAGGTGGTATGGATATGTCATGAGGAGAGACCAAAAATATGTAGGAAGAAAGATGATGGAAATGGAGTTACCGGGAAAGAGGAGAAGAGGGAGACCAAAGAGAAGATTTTTAGATGTAGTAAAAGAAGATATGGGGGAAGTTGTTGCGAAGGAGACGGATGTTGAAGACAGAAAGATGTGGATAATGATGATACGCTGTGGCCACCCCTGACTAAAGGGAAAGGCCGAAAGGAGGAGAAGAAGAAGAAGACACTGCTTGTAGTCTTTTGTACGTATTTAAGTCAATCAATTTTTTTCAAACAAGCCATCAAGATCAAACCGTATTAATAGCATGCTATATTAATAAAAAAAGTATACAATAAATCTTCTCGTGCTTTGGCTTTTAGCATAAGACATTTTTTAAACGACTTTGCCACCAAAGCAAGCAACTTCAAGTAAAAGAGTATATACATCAAAAGCCGTTCATAAAATTTTCGATATCTTTTGATCAAAATTGTCTTTAGTAGTTTTTTATCAAAATTTACTTGACGTGTGAACTTAATAGTATTCTTTGTGTCAACGAGTTTATTCGAAATAATTAGTGTTAGCTTTCAAGAAAAAAAAAGTTTGAGCTCAATAATTCTCTGCAAAAATTTTTTTGTTTGTAGCCTTCTTTTTAAAAAAGTTTGCTGATTAGGTTTTTTGAAATTCTTTAATGCTTAAATCATATTTTGCATTTTAATTGAGCACAATGGCATCAAGAAAATAGTTTACAAATTTTATGATGAACATTTTGTTAAAGATTTTTTATTAATTTTTTTGCTTAAGACTTATTTAATACAAACTATGTTCGATAAGTTTTCTAATGAACTGGATAATTGCAATCATATTGCAAGTACATCGTTATATTTGAAAATAATTATTTTAAAAATTGTCATTAGATATAAATTGCAAAGAAAAGTTCGTGACCGAAGTTAGTAGTTCTGAATTTTTTTTAAATTAAGCTTGCCCATGGTTTTCATTCATTCATTTATTCATATTTTTAATATTCTTTATATGAAAAAAACTTTGGAACAACTAATAAAAACTGACAAAGATGAAGAAAAGTGAAAGGTGACATCTAGTCAGACATTAAAACATGTAGAAAGTAATTAGAAAGAGAAGAAAGAAAATGAAAAAAATAGAAAAAAAGAAATCAATGAAAGAATGAGCCAGTGCATGACTCAGCAGTAGTAATATTTACGAGCCGCATAGCTAGTCGTTGATTGCTGTTTGTTAACTTGTGAGGTTTTATTTTAAAATATATCAATACAAGTTTTCACTTTGTTTAGCGAGTGCATCGCAACTGCATTTTTTTCAGGTAGGAGAATCATTTAAAAAACTTACTTCAATTGCTTTTACGAGATTTTTAACTTTTACTACTTGGCTAAAAAACGTGGTAATGATAGTAAAAGCTATTTAAATTTCTTTTAAATCAATTCTGACCGTTTTGTACTTGACACTTTGTTGCGATTAAGCATAATCTACAGTTTACAACTTAGTTTGTTGCTTTTATTTTAATGAGCGGTTTACAGTGATCTTGTATGCTGTGACTTTGCTTGATCTTTTACTTTAATTAGTAGAAGCGTAACTTTTTCCCATAATCATTTTATCTGGCAACAAAAATAAAGCAATGATTAACACTTTTTTATCTGCTAGTTTTTATATCTTCAATTTTCACAACTTTCCGTAGCTGGAAAAAAACATAAAAATTTTAGTGCTGTGGCTTAGCCTTTATGCTGACGACCAGCTTTAAAATAAGATGAAATAAAAATTGGGAAATGTAATTTTTTTTCAAAAAACAACACGTTTAAGCACTAAAAAAAGCATTTGTTTGTTTTCTTTTTTTCATTGATTTAATTTTGAAAACAGACAAAAATTAAGTTTTCTTGACTTTTTATAAGGATTTGAGAACTTCTATAATTATTCTAGAACCTGCTTCATGAAGAAAAATGTGTTTACTACGGTTTTCCGCTAAACAGACTAAAAACCGGTTCTTCTAATTCAATTACTGTTTAAAACACTAATCATGTGACCTGTTAGTGGGAAACAGCAAAGCTTTTAAATTTACCGCGAGTCACACAAATACACTTAATTTCATGGCAATCAATTCTGTCATGTGACAAGCCAAAACTCTATACCGGTAATTTCCATGTAAGTTTTATTAATTCAGCTTTGCTTACATTACAATAGCGTTATGTAAATATATCACTTGAAGTCCGCATTGCAGCATTCTGGCACTTTTTGATGCTTCAGGAAACTGCCAATCAACTTCGAAAAACACGTCATGTAAATTTCAATTACCATATGTTACAAACGATCACGCCCATTTGGCTTTTTGGATTTTGTCGCGCTAAGCAAATCGCAAGCAAACCTTAAAAGTCAATGAAAAACAATTGCTACTTGCTTTACGACAGCGAGTAAAAATCTTGCGCAATATGCGCCAAAATTGCATTTGCTATTGATGCAATAAATATATTTCGCAATTTAATTAAAAAACCCATCATTAAGCTGTTTTCTTTTTCAAAATTTTGTCTTACGCAACGAAAAATATAACAATAGAGTAAATCGCTTTAAATAACCACTCCTGCAAATGGCTATCTCTGTGCTTAGTAGTTTACTTGGCAATTTCAAAAAATTTCACGGTCAAAAACAGCGTAACCAGTCTCAACTACAGATTTTGATGACAAAATAAAACCTGAAACGAATTTTTTTGCAGCTTTTTGTAAAATTCTGAAAAATTTTAAACTAATGTTTACGTTTAAAATACTTTAGAGCAAATAAGAATCAAAGGCACTTAACAGGTTTATGAGATCGAATCTGAAATTAAAGAACTCAGAAATTTTTTCAATGTATTTGGTAGGAAATAAGTGTAATTAATTTTTCTACTTTAAAAATTTCTTTTTTTTAACGTATAATCTTGCCTAAAAAGACAGAGATTTAAAAAAGAAAAGAGAAATGCCAGTAATAATTACTCAAATACGCAAATTGCATGTTAAAGTTGGCGCACATTTTGTTAGAAATTACACTTTTTTTACAGTCCCATTAATAAAGGCTCCAGGCCGCCTAATTGTTGTCGTTGCTTATGACAAAGATTTTACTTAAAGACCTTGCATTTCCGCTTGCGTTTCACTTTTTTGGTCTTCACGGGGTGATACATATTAACTGAAGAAATGCTTTTGTTTTGTCCGTGAACAATTAATAACTCTTCATATAGCCGTGTTTGAATTCTTGACTAAAATTACCAATCTAATTAGGATCAATAACAATACAGTATAGTTGGGCCTGCGGATCCCTCACAAGGGCAGTGCTTCTCAACTTTTTCGCGCCTGCGGCACACTTTGGAACCTTTTCAAAATTCGTGGCACACTTGGACCAGAGTGTAGATCTTAATTTTCGTCCCTAAAAAAAGGTCTTCACTTTAAATCTGTCTCGGATTTCTTGATTTTCGTCCCTAAAAGGTATTGTCCACTGAAAAAAGGTTGCGCACCAATGGATTAATGTTTTAAAGGTTTCGCGGCACACAGGTTGAGAAACATTGCTATAAGACCTTAAATGAGAGGGCCCGTTGTAAAATGTTTCTTAAAGATGTCTTTTGTTTTTTCATCCATTTATTCTAAGTTTGGTAAGCATTTCGATTAAGTGCGTATGACGGAAAATTGACTTGGCTAATTTGTTAAGGTATTTTATGGTTTGATATCAATAGTTCTACATTTTTATTTTTTCTTGGAACAGCGATGACTGACTTAATTCTTTTCAATATAAAGAATCTATTGAAGTTTAACGATTCATAATACAAGTTGTAATTTTAAAAGTTAACCAAAACAAAAATTACTGATCACTTATTCAGCTTTTTTAGAATAAAACAATTTTTAAAAAAAGTTAAAAAATTTTGAAATTTTTCGTTTAGTAAGATCATCCAAGTTTTGCTTTTAGACACTCACGATACAAGCACGAAATACAATTATAACGGAATGTCATGAAATCAGCAATATTAATCAAAACATCCGCGTGCGACGATAAGTTTGATTTTTTAGAATGAAGGTGAAATTAATGTCATTTAATAAAAACTTGAAATCGAACTTTTAAACTTTGCTGTGATAACGAAACAATTCACAAATTTGCTGAAAAATGTCCTTTCCTAATTCCAATCTAGAGCCATAAATAACATTGGTAATATTTTATTCAATAACTCTACTCAGGAAAAGCAAGAAATTCTGGTGTTTTATCCACAAAAATATAGTAATGCAAGTTTTTTTGCCAGAGTGGGCTTCAGAAAGTAAGTCAATGATAATAACAGTTTTATAATCATCAGAAAAAAGAATTAAAATCGATTTAAGAATTTTAATGCAACTGATATAGCGAAAATTGTTGTTGGTGTCATCGACTAAAATGTCAAAATATAGACTTTGAGTCATAAATGCTGCGTAAACTTGTTGATTCACTTAAAAGTTTTATTTTTATATTTCAATTCTTTTTTCCGATATAGACATTTATAAAATACTAACTCGATTGCATGAAGTAATTACGAAAAACATTTGAGCAATACTAGTTTTGTTATACATGTACTGTACAACTAACTTTTTAGATTTAAAGAGTTATGCAAACAATTGTTTTTGTTGTTTGTTGTATTTTGAGACATAGCATTAATTTTTATATTTTACAGTTTTTAAAGTCAAAAAATTATTATGCATTATAAAAATATGTTCAAGATGTTCAGTATGGAATTTATTGAAGCGATTGACCAAGTTCTTCTCTTCTTATCGAGCTGGCTAGTTCTGACATCGTTTTATGAAGCGAATTGGTGGCATTTTACTGATCCACAAACTAGCGGAATTTCAATAAGTGCTTTAATCCTTTTTTTAGTTTGTTTATTTGTTTCTCCTGTTTTACTCTCCATTAAGCGCATCAGACAATTTCGAGCAAACGCGATTTGTTGGGCAATTTCTAAACTACTTCCATCACTTCTGTTGTTGGCATCTTCAATGCCTTTCTTCCAAACTTTACCTTGGGTAAGAACTAGTCTTTTGGGAATAGGCGTTGCACTAATGCCTTTATTTCTTATTTGGCTTTATTCAGTGCGATATCCAAATCAAGCGAAAAGTACGAACAACATAACCAACTGCTCGATTACTGACTGTAAGAAAACAAAATTTTCTAATTTTGATCAAAATTACTCGACAAAAAGATTAGGATTTTCGGTTGATGACAGCTTTTTCAGTGTTAATTTTCTATTAGCAATTTTACTGAGTATGTCGATTCGTTATTGTTCGGGAACAATCAACATCTTTTACGAAAACTGGATATTTTCAACGTGCTTATTCCTTGCTACAGTTCTGCTTTCAATAATAAGATCAGTTTTTTCAAAAGAAAAAGTTTTTTGTAGTTTTTCGGAATCGCTAAAACCACCTCAATCAACTGAATCCACTGTAATAAGACAAGAAATTTTAAATTTGAACGACAATACTAACACCAAAGCAATGACTGAATTAAGTGAAGGTTATCGTTTAGATGACAAAATCAACCAATTCAGAAGCGACTCGAACAACAGTAAAATCCTCGATTTGAAAAAGTGCAGTTTTGTCGAAGAATCATTTGTTTCGAGCTACCAGCAGCATTGGAAATACACCATCTATTTCAGTATTTTAGGATCTATACAAGGAATTGGACTGGGTGTACAGTTGGTTTTATTTCTATGGTTTTTTAGTACTCCGAGTTTGTTGTGGCACTGGGCTGGTCGTAATCAATACAAGGATGGAATATTAGTTCTTTTTATGTTTGCTATTGGTGTGGTCGGTAGTCTCGTGTTTCGTCCTGAACACACAAGTTTTTCTTTATTCTCTTTAAATAAAGCATTTAAAAACAAGGTAACGTACACTTAAATTATTATCTTCTACAGTTTATTTTTATTTTAAAAACCGCTTTTATTTCTTGTTTTCTGTATAAATTTCTGTTTTCTGTGTAAATATTTTTATATTTAATTGCAACTAATATATTTTTTTAGAAATCGACCACAGTTTTTGGACTTATTGCTTTATTGACTTTTACATTGCTGGTTGTTGCGGGGGTGTTCATCCTACAAATGGAACAAAATTTATCCTTTGTCGGTTCACTACTGTTTTGTTTGATATTACCCAATCTTTTTTCAATTAACCTTCACTCAATCTATTTTATTGTATCAATTGACGGCAGTGATTTGAAGTTTCGTTGCTCCTCTGTTTTACCTTCCGTTGTTTTTATATTTTGCGCCGTAGCATTTTACATGACATATATTTTTTTTCTCTTATTTATAAATCCCCAAGTGACTTTATTTTTTTTGGGGAGGCTAAATATCATTTTAGTTTTTTTATCTATCGTGGTGTTACTTTTAATAATATCATGCATTGTAGTTTTTAAGTTTGTAAGTGCACTTTCCGAAAAAAGAAAAAATTCTTCGCTAAAACTGCAGTCTGAACCGTCTCTTTGGTGGCGAAAGGTGCAAAGGGAATTGACAGAAAATAAGCGCTTGGTCACTCTCGCTTTATTGAGTGCAATTATTCCAATTATAAGCGCAACTGTTGGGCCTCATTTCAGAGCAAGGCAGTGTCCGTCATTCAAGAAGGAAATTGGCGACGTGGCAGCTGCAGCTGAATGGACGAACAACGATCAGCCGCCGAGCTTTTCCGTTTTATCGTGGAACGTCCTGCTTGGTCACGACATTTTCGGTAGAGACAACTTGCCTTGCGTCGGACAGGTGCTCGACGTTATTCAACCTGACATCATTGGGATGCAAGAGTCCAGCGCACTTCCTCCTTATTGGGGAGGTAAAGACATCTCATCGTTTTTAGCCGGATATCTTGAAACTAGTGCTTATACAGGTGTAAACCCAAAAAAAGCAACTTTAGGCGTGGATTTGCTCACGAAATTTCGCGTTGTAAACCATCAAAGCTACTTGCTTCCCTCCAATAACGAACGTCTTCCTCATTACGCACTTGTGAAAATTAGTTGCGTTTTTATGAAGAGAACAATTCAAATCTTCAATGTTCACGCAGTCTTCAAGAACTGGACAAAAACCGAAAGTAATCCAAGCCCGTTTGCAAACGTTTCAGCCTTGCAAATGCAATTCATTGCTCAAAAAGTCTTAGAATCAGAAAGACAAGACCCGACTATCGTCATGGGTGACTTCAACTTGAATCCGTATGAGCCTGAACTCGATGTTTTTTACGACATTGGCTTCAAAAGCGCGCTCCATGAAAAACGTTACAGAATGGGTTCTTCAACTATTAGCAATCGCTTTGCAGCAATCGACCACATCTTTTATAGAGGCTTAAATTTGGTTGCGGCAACCACAGTCAGTCAAAGTTCAAATATTTCGGATCATTTTCCAGTTTTTGCGCGATTTCAACTTTTAACAAACCTGAAAAATTAACTTAATTCGCCCGACTTTGAACTCCCACAGAAGTAAATCATTATTTATATTTTTTTAATATTTTTTGCAATAAGTTACGGGTGCGCAAACTGATTCAAGGTAAACATCCGCGAAAGGTTTTGATCAAATTTTGCCTTATTTTTATTTTTTCCTTGTTAAAAATTATAAAGTAATCAATATTTATAAAATTTGTTTTAAAAAAATGCACATTACTGAATGATATATTCAGTACAGTTTATTTATTTTTAAATGTTGAATCTACATATATAAAAGCAAACGTATTATTTATTATTTTATCTTTATATTTATCCTCCTGATTTTCAGTAGAGCGACAAAGGTGCTAATACATAGGGTAAGCAATTATCCAGACCTGCTTCCTGAGATGCTAAGATATTGCTGTCCGCTTATAATTCAATGAGGATATGGCTTTAATTTAGAACTGCTTGCCAAGACTACTAAGCAGGAGAAAGAGCCGTAAAGTTTCTTTCTCTACGCCACAACAGAATAGCGCGAGTAGGTTTTGAACGGAGACCATGTCGAACACAATTACGGCGCTTTAACTACTCGATCACCCTGCCGACAATTAAAAGTAAAAATTCTCTGCAGTCTGTTTTTTCTTTCGCGGCTTGCCAGGAGAATGCTAATTCATATATGATAGAATATTTTACTATTTAAATGATAGCTGTTCATAAAATAGACAAAAGTAAATAACCTAATAAATAAACAACGAATGATCCCGCCAGCGCTCGAATGGAAACTGGTGTTTAGAGCTTATTTCCATTACGAGCGTGCAATGGAGCATTTTTTGTTTGTTTTATTGATATTTCCGCGCTTAAAATATCTGCGAGCGCTAAGCTAAGCAAAAAAATCATTAATAGAACCAAAAAATACTCCATTCCACTTTCGCAGTGTAAACGAGCCTATAACCTTTAAAATTGTTTAAAAGTGTTTTTTTTGCTCACCTATTACTTTTAATTTTTATCGCTAACTTATAATAAGTTCATTTTTTATTGTTTTGTCTTCGAGTTGTAAACTAGAGATTTGCAATAATCATATTTCTAAAAGATTTGTATTCGTTTTGTAGACAAAAGCCTTTCATTAAAAGCACTTGAGAAATCGATATTTTGTTGTGCTATTTGGTTTTGTTAATGTGTTTTATTCCGCTTGCAGAAACTTTGCTTTCATCAAATAAAATTTGCTTTAACCAAGATCTTCTTCGTCATTGTTTAATCAATAAACAAAACAATTTTATATTTTAACCTTGAATTTGTCATAAAACTAGAAATTTTATCAAAACAAGGATTAGACCTTAAAAATACATTTCATTAAATGCTTCTGTTCTGTTCATGTGCATCAGTTTATGCACTGGAAAAAACTTAAAATATCTGTTTTCTTTCTTTTTCTACCAAAAAATTAATTTATCAAAAAAATATAACGACCAATAAAATATGAGTTAATTGCAGTGAACTGCACCCAGTACTTTTCCAAGCTTATATTTAATAAATTCAACCCTAGCAATCGAAAAACTCATTTGTAATTGCTTTATGCATGCCGTGTCGTGACTACTATTAGAAGTGTTTTTGACCTTTTATTGCAACCGTTAAATACGTTATTGTGCTCATATCCGCAAAGTTAGGCCCAAGGAGCAACGTCATACTTTTGTGAAAGTGTTGCAACGTTGGAAATATGTCAAGTTGGCGGCCATACAAAACTAGCCGTTTGTATGTTTTACGTAAACATTTGAAGCTTTGTATTTATTCATAGAAAGCTGTAAAATTAACTCTTAGCGGTTTTTAAAAAATAATCATACAGTTTTGATCCGATTGGCGATGTGTAATTCGTATTAACAAAATAATTATGTGAGGAAAGTAACTATTTGTTCTACCACACCCACAAACAACCGCTCGAGGACAAATCTTGATTAAATTGTTTCATATTTGAAATTAGTTGAGGAAGCAGCTATAATAGTGCTACTACATGTATTAAGATAGCAATAAAATGAAATCATCAAAAAACTTAATCACGTGACAAACTTTGTGCCCCATGACATGAAGAAACTGAATTTAATTCTGGTAACGTCTACAAAAACTGTTTATCTCATTTCCTGCGACATTATTACGAAAGTTCCGTGATGCTTGCCCCGAACTGAAAATAAATAGTTTGATTTTTAAAAGCTATAAAAAGAAAATTTTTCTTTTAAAGCTTAAAACTCTTAGCAACTAATTGGCGGAAACCGCTCGTGCGTTCAACGAACTCGAGCTTCGCGGTATAAAACGATTACAACAAAAGGCTAGGGCAGGGGTGGGCAAACTTTTTACCTCGAGGGCCGCTTCGGAAATTGAAACTGTTTACAGACCGCAGTAATCAAGTGATCTCTAAAAAAAGATCTTTATTTTGAGTCTGTTTTAAATTTCTTAATTTTCGTACCGTGAATCGCGAAAAGCAATGACCAAGAATTTGGTTGAAGACAAAAAGAAATTAATAATTTTTTAATTATTCGTTTGAAGCCTTTGCCGGCCGCACAGAAAGTTGTTGCGGGCCGCATATGGCAAGCGAGCCGTAATTTGTCCACCCATGGGTTCAGGTTTTTATCTGGTTCTAACGTGGGTTAATTTCAGGGACGTGTCCTCTGATGTGCAAAATATACATCAGCAGCATTTTTCTTCTAGGAAAAAAATATGCACCTAATACAACAAAATTATAATAGTTGATTAAATTACTACGGTTGAAATACCAAAGATTTTGGTATATTTGCAAATAAGGTAGGCACGATTTGCACCTGCTTTTCATTTTCAGTATCTAAGATAAGCAGAATAAGCATAAAGTGCATGTGCCGCATCATCCGCTCAATACTATGCTATTCTGCAGCTATTATAAGCAGAAGTCATTCTGCTTTGGTTTAAGATAAAAAACGTTTCTAAAGCAGTGAAAAACATTCGATCTATTTATCTTGGTGTTTTAAGCTAATCAGTATCAGCAAGGCCATAATTAGTCTACTGACCTTTAGAGCAGTGGTCGCCAATCTTCAGAGCTTCATGGACCACTAAATATATAATTTTTTATTTGGTGGACCACTAATATGGATTTAGAAAAAAAGGTGCTGTACCGTAGTGTAAATATACGAGTATTTATACAATAACAATCAGAAAAGTTTTTTTTTTTTTCATTAAGAAATACACACATTAAAGGTAAAAAAAAGTTACATAGTCATTATTAAGAAAAGAAAAAAACTGAAGTTTAGTAAAATATTACCCATTTTTAATGTGATGGATGTTGCTGTCTATTTGACATCAGTATGTTGAGATTCGGCTCCAATGATGTCACTGCAAGACGGAGAGCTGCTTCTATTTCAAGCCGAGAGCGGTACCGATTTTTAATTACTGTCACAGATGAAAATGCCTTTTCACACAAATATGTTGTTGAAAATTGAATCAAAATTTTCATTGCTTTCTCATTCAGTAATGGGTATTCATTTTTGACAGAGAGCCAAAAATGAGCTCTTGATAAAGATGACTTGAATTTAGCTTTGAGACTGTCATCGCAAGATAGATCGATGAGACTTTCCTTTTCCTTTATGCTTAATTTGCTCTCTTCGATGTTAGCTACAAATGGATCTATTATCCACATATTTCCAGGCCTAGGATCTTCTTCACTTGGGTAATACAAATCAAAATATTCTGTCAGTGACTGTAAGTGCTGTTGAATAATGAATACCACTTGCCTGTTGAGATCTTTCTCTCCCATATATTCATCAAAATTTATAAACATTTGTAGATCTCCTTCTGCCAACCGCGTTTGCCACAGTGATATTTTCTTTCGAAAAGCATCTATTTTACCTTGTAATGTAAACACGTCCTTAAGTTGTCCTTGCAAAGATATGTTTAGTTCATTTAATAGAGAAAAAATATCTGCCAGGTATGCAAGCTTGGCTACCCACTCATCGTCGGATAAGAGTTCTTGAAATTTCTGATTATTCTGCTGCTGAAAAAATAACTTAATTTCTTCACGCAGGACGAACAGTCGGGTCAGTATTTTGCCCCTCGATAGCCATCTTACCTCAGCGTGAAGAAGAAGCTGAGTATACTGGGAACCCATTTCTTCGCAGAGCATTTCAAATATTCGAGAATTGAGTGCTTTGTGTCGAATTTCATTTACGATTTTAATAACATTTGATAATACTTCGTGTAGTTCTGGGGACATTTTTTTTGCCACAAGCTGCTCACGATGTATAATGCAGTGTGTAGACAGAATGTCTGGGTGACTAACATTTTTTACCCTTGCAACAACTCCTGAGCGATGTCCAGCCATGTTTGCAGCACCGTCTACACATATGCCAATACATTTTTTCCATTCAATTTTGTGTTCCACGAAATACCTGTCAAGTGCTTTAAAAATCTCAAAGCTAGTTGTTTTACCTGGCAAGTTAAGCGAGCATAGAAGTTCTTCCTTCTCCTTCACACTCAACCCTCACAAAACAAAGGAGAAGTGCCTTGTTACTTACATCTGTAGATTCATCAAGTTGAATTGAATAAAATGGTGAATTTTTTACCATTTTTATAACTTGATTTTCAATATCTTCAGCCATTTCTTCAATTCTGCGCTTAACAGTGTTAGCAGACATAGGAATAAAATTCAGTCTTTGAACAGCTTGTTTTCCCAAAACTGCTTCACAGGCTTGTAACATGCAAGGTTTGATTAGATCTTGACCAATCGTGTATGGCTTTTTATTTTTCGCAATTTGAAGTGCTATCAAGTAGGAAGCCATTAATAGGGGCTTATCTTCAACAACCATATTTTTTAAAGCACCTATTTGCTTTTTCATACCTTCATGCATTCTTTGGAAATATTCAAGTGGTTTCTCAGCTAAATCTGGGTGTTTTGATTGCAAATGTCTTTCAAGTTTTGACGGTTTCATGGCATCATTAGATAAACTCTCACAACAAATAATACAAAGAGGCCTTGGGTCTAGCTCACTACCAGGTTCTTGAATAAATCCAAATTTCAGGTAGACTGAATGATATTTTCTTGATATTTTGCGTTTTTTCTTTTCGCCTCCAATTTGAATCTTCTTTCTAATGCTGCCTGATGAGGATTGTGGATGTTCTGATTCATTGATATGCTCACTATTAAGTGAAGTATTACTATTTTCATTAATTATTTTATCTTTAGTTTTACTAAAGAAGTGCAAAATATTCACTTGCTTTTTTTCACTCATTATGGGTCTATTACCTATTATATTTGAATCTGGAAAAGAAGAAGAATTATTAATTTGGAATAACAGTACGTTTTGTCTTTGGTAAGCTCCACTTATAAGTTACAGATACACCAACAATTTGTTACTCTATCAGAATTAGAGTCCTTCGGGATATGTATATATATATAATGAATAATGCAGGCTAAAAACTTCCCATTTGTTTTTAAGCTGGACAGCTAACCTCTAACAAATAGGCTAGTCCAGGGAACGCCAACTTTGTAATTGTAAGAGGAAGGCTACGCCCCAATTAAAATGTATAAGGTTTCGGATACGAGTACTTATGAATATATATCTTATGAATACTTATGAGTATGCATCTGATGCGTATGCCAATGCTCAGTTTATGTATATTTGATGTTAGGAAAGAACAAACTGTATTTGTAAAACACTGATGCCACGTATGAAAGCAAGGTCAAGGTCACCGGGCCAAAATTATCATGCCGACTGAAAGGTCTTGTCTCAAGAAATACTTATGTGAAATATGAAAGCTGTACCTGTTTAAGCGGTTACAAAGTTATGGCCAATTTTTTACTGTGTTCAAACAGACAGAGACAGACAGGGCAAAACAGGGTGCTTACGTATTATCGGGAGGACCTTTAAAAAAACGACTCAAAAATTAAAGTAAATAGGGTTACTTATTATTAAAGTAAATTAGGGTTACTAACCCTAACCCTAACCCTAACCCTAACCCTAACCCTAACCCTAACCCTAACCCTTAATACGTACTGTGAAAAAAAGGAAAAAGTAAAAATCAAAGGTCCTCCCGATAATACGTAAGGACCCAAAACAGTATATATCCCGAATCTTCGATTCCTTCCTTTATAAGGAACGTGACCGCATGGTCAGCGCCAGTGTTACTATGCAAGAGCTAGAGAACGCGTAGCAGAGTCACTCATTCCGAAGGAATTTCGCTAATAAAAGTTGCTTAAAAAATTGTAGTCTATGATAAGTTTTGTTAATTTTTTTCTTACCGTAAATTCCGGCGTATAAGTCGAAAATTTGACACTGAATTTTAAGTATAAAAATCCATCCTCGACTTATACGGCGGTGACGTTTTTCATGGCGTGAATTCAGATTCAACAAAACTGTTGCCGTTACACCTTTATTACGTATGTTCTCAAAAGCAAACATCAAAATTGAAATATACTATTTTTTTATAATTACAATATTTATAAATTTGTCTGAAATAAATTCTTTTATTAAAATTCTTACCGGTATTAGTCAAACAAGCTTGTCATTTTACCAATCAATGCAGAATTCACACTTTACCTTGGCAACGAAACGATACATGAGTAAAAGCGCGACGAAGTGCAAGATGAGTCAGCAAAATTAACATGCGGTGTAGAATGATCAAGCAAACCTGCTACGTCACAGTGAATAATTTGAATTCTTGAGAACAACATCGTCTGCCGAAGTCTGCTGATTTCCTTAACTACGCCTCGCCTCTTATGCCGACTGAAATATTTCTAGCAAGCGATTTGAGCCAGGGAAGGGGGTCGACTTATACGACAGGTACATATTAAAATCGGGATTTTTGGGCCAAACTTATAAACCTCGACTTATACGCCAAATCGACTTATACGCCGGAATTTACGGTATTCTGAATGTTCATGGAATATAAATAATGACCCATTTTTTTCCACGGACCACCTAAATATTTTCACGGACCACCAGTGGTCCGTGGACCACAGATTGGCGACCGCTGCTTTAGAGCAAATAAGACGAACAACTGAAGGGCTTAGTTCTAAATGTACCTAAGTCACATAATGTCGGTTTTGAGAAAATGAGGTTTAAAGTTTTCAAAAACCCCGGCAAATCAGAGTAATGATGCAAAAACCTCGATACTTTTTTATTATATTGATTATGTATCACTCCCTATTTTAACAACTGTTTGGAACTCAATTATGACGTCATAAGGAATTAAAGTTTGTTTGTAATCACCGTCTACCTACTCTGAGTAATTACTCACATCACGTGCCTGGTTTATTTATCTAATGGTTGCGAACAATACGTTTGGTAATTTTATTTTGATAGTTTTATTTTAATAAGTTTGATAATCAAACAATACGTTTGATAATTTTCATGGAACTTACGAATTTTATTCATTCTTGACGAATAAACTAAAAGCATGATTTAAAAAACTAAAGTTGCATTCTCAACAATTTTTTAAACATAGTGAATTTCATTAAAACTTAAAACAGTGTCATCTTTTTTATATGTTTTTTTGCTAGCAAAAAATTCTCTCCGAAATTTCAATAGACTTGAAAACCGAAACGGCATTTTGTCGTTTTTTTTCAAATTTTTTGGTTCTGATCGGTCAAGCGGAATAAAATACAAAATTAACCCAAATCAAAACAATAAGCTAGTTTTCTTTCCATTTTTTTCAAGAGTGTTTCCTTTGGTGATAAAGCGATTTGTATTTTCAAACAAACATGTTAACCTTTGACTCGTTTTTTCATTCCTGAATCCTCCAGTTATTTCTGAGTCTCTGTCTAATTTATTCTTGATTAGGAATCTGCCCACGATTGTTTCAGTAATCTCTCGAACTTGCTTATTACTATGAGATTACAATTTGCTTTTTAGGAAGTTAGAAGTCGATTTGTAAAAATATGTTTGAATTAACTTTTATAATAGTAACTTGTATTTATTGTGGGGGAAACCTTTTTGCCAACTTGCAAATTTGATGTCTACCTATCGATGAAACCGATCGTGAAATATGGAGAACAAAAAAGCCTGTAAATTACATAAAATTTGGATAAGCATTATACAAAAAATTGCAAATTTGATCTCAAAATAGGTAGTACAAAAAAAATATGGCGATGGTGTTTACATTTCGCCGATGCTCGCTTTCAACGATGCCTTTAACATAAATATCCACATTATTTTCGCCAGGTTAGCAATTTGGTTTGCAAACTATATGACTGGCTTGTAAGGCAAAAGATATTTAGCGACGAGACATTCTAGATGCAATTAAACGAAACCCGATATAGTATTTTGATTAACGAGATATTCTATTCTCTTGGGAAAGCCAGCATATTTGGTAGAAAAATCGGTGGGTTTTTTTCAATTTGCAAATTTTGAGGTTTAAAACAATTTTTTACTTTTTAAATCAAAAGGATTTTTAAAAAGATTAAAATTCGTTTAATCTTTTCTTTTTTAATTTTTCTCTTTTTTTCCTGACAATTTTAAAGTTTAAAGAAAATCGTAGAAACTTTTTGTTCTTATGGCCAAGAAGTTTTGAGTATCTATTTAAAGTTTTAGGTGATAAACCTTTAATAAGACTTAACATCGTACTACGTAATCGTTTGATCAATATAGGTTGGAATTGTTGGATTTGTAACCAACAATCTGAGTCACAGGTGACGAAATTTATCAGAGTCCAACGGTTTAAACTATCACGTGAAAACTTTTTTTGTGTTTTTGATCACTGGTAACCCACCTTCAATGACATGACCTTGTCGGCGTTTATTTAACGAAAATTTAAAAAAATTGTCCGAAAGCTTTTTCACCTTCGTTCTCAACTAACCAAAAATAAGCACTCGTAAATAAGACGACTTAGTTAAAGTCATTAAGTTTCGTATCAGGTCAAACTATAACCAACTGGACTTTGGATCTCATCATTGTTTTGGAAGTGAAGAAAAAAAAGTTCAACACTTTCCAATTTCAATAAAATATACGTTTGGATACTTTATATCTTAGTGATTCTTTAAGCACGATTTTCTGAAAAAAACATTTAGTACGTACGTTTCTATATACTGTAATAATTACATAACACTATAATAAGTACTTTTTTAAAAATAAGCACATTATTTTCTTGGCCATTGCTTTTAGAAAATAAGCAAAAACTTCAAAAATAAAAACAAAATAAGAACCCTATTTGTAAGTGGCTTATATGTAAGCCTTACTGAAAGTAAACGGCTTGCACAACTACATTCTGCGAAAAAGTTTTTTTAGGCAGAAAGGGTTTGATAGCGACAATACTCAATTTTTTACGCACTTTGACGAACAATAGAAGGCTTGTCAATCAAGTTAAACACAAAGTAAGTTATTTGCAAATCAAAACAAATAAAGAAATGATCTGAAGATTGAAAAGATTTGTTTTGAAAGCAAAGTGCGAGTCACAATTTAAGCAATATGCTAGCGGTATGATTCGATAATATTCGTTCAAGAAATTGTACGTTAATTTCATAATGATTTGACCTCGTTTTTTGGAACTACATACATGTCTAAAAATTTTGAGTCGAAAATTATAATCAATTAGTAAAAACTGTCTGATTGAATAGTGTTGTCACAATATTCGCTGGTTGCAAATTATTGTGTACTTTTCAGTTTTTAGCTCTCAAATCGGACCTTGGCATTTTACGGCCCGCAGACCACAAGTGGCCTTTTAGTTGACTTTGACCGGCCCGTAAAAGTTTCTTAAAAAATTACAAAGTAGATGTCTTTTCTTATTTTACCACATGCGTAGATTAAAATCTATTTCTATTATTTTAAATTTTTTTTTTACGTCGCTCACAAATATCGGTATTTTTTTCAGCTCCGCCATAAAAACTTCAAGTGAAATTGAAAAATTTGTAAGTAGTTGAAAGTAGAAAAGAAAAAAAAAAGCAACAAAATGATAAAGATCCATTATGACATACGGTCAGAATAAAAAAAAATTTTTGAGAATAAGTGTGCATCTTGCAACACTTTCTAAGAAAAACACAGAAAAAGAAACAAAAGTAAAAGCGTTATCCGAGTAATACGAGTATGTAGAGAATGAGGTCCACAGTAATTTCATCGTATGATAAGTACATGTACATCTGATGCATTTTCAACGCATTGTAACTACCATTGCAACATATCACATTTTCTGTAATTTCATTGTCAGGTTTCTTTCGCTAAGTAAACTGCACAAGGGCAGAAATAAATAAACAATAAAATGCAATTCACCTGTTTTGCTCTAAAACGTTCAGTTTAATATTGTAATAGCTGTTGGTGTGGTATAACTATCTAACTCTTCGGAAACAGTTTGCTTGTTGATGGGCATCTAACTATCGGCTGATAGCCTGCTTGTTGACTTTTTATCGTTACGGAGAAGGACACTCACTTGCCACGACTGCAACAATCTGACGATGAAATTACTGATGATGTGATATGTTCCGATGTAGTTACAGTGCGGTGAAAATGTATATAATGTAGTTACCATACGACGAAACCACCACGATGAATTTACCGCGACACCATATGTAGACACTGTTGTGTTGGTGGAAAAAATGTAGTTGGATACACAACAGGTCGCTGGCAAAAAACTCAGCCAAGTAAAAACCCATGCAAAGATATTCTGTCGCTTGTCAAAAGAACCACTTCACACATATGAAAAGGCAAGAAAATAAAAACTACTATTAAAAATTGACATAAACACTGAGAAAATAAACAAAAAACTAAATAAGCCCAAGATGCCATGCACGAATGTTTAGAAATAATATGAAGCTTGTTGTAGAATGTAAGAAATAATTGAATCTGGTTCGTGATCTTCCATTCATCGTAATACAGGGGTTCCCAAACTGGGGTACATTTAGGCTTCTCAAGGGGTACATTATTATGTGAAAGAATATCCTTATTTAAGTTAAATTCCGTGTCCGGAAGAAATAATAGACTCAAATGTCTAGAATTTTTAAATCCGGTCGATTGTTATTACGTCAAACAGGACAATTAAGAGGGAAGACTTTTTTACAGATCACCGTAATTTTGGGTTTGCATGGAAAAAATTTGTGGCTGTTGAAAAGTGAAGAGTTTTCATTTTTTAAAGATCACCTTGATTTTCGGCATGAATCGGGAAAATTTGTATCTGATTCAAAGTGAAGACTTTTTTTTCAGAGATCACCTTGATTTTGGGCATGAATTGGGGGAAAATTAGTGGCTGATTCTAACTGAAAGCCTTTTTTTTAGAGAAACGTCACAAAATTTCGGGACTACATGCAAACCTGCTACAGTGTCCAAAGGGTACCGATGAACTAAAAGTTTGGGAAACCCTGTCGTAATGCAAGGATAGTAGAAGTGGAATGTGTCATCTTGTAATAGGCCTATAAGGTACAAATTTTCTGAAAAACAAAAAAACAAACTTGGAATTTTTGAAGTTTCTAATATATAAGAGGAATGAACTAGGAAGTTAAGAATTCAAAAAGAATTAGTTTAATTTTGTTTGAAATCATTTGTTTGTTGTAGAATCTCTTGTTATGAAAAGAATATTATTCCTAAATTTTGGTCCGATAAATTTTAACAAATGTAGAATAACCGTACATCCGTAAAAGCTGGTAACAACAATACTGCATCATCTGGTTTCATGTGAAATGATTTTTGGATAAACGTGTTGTTAAAAGCACGAGGCAAATTTTTATAATATTTAAACGTGAAAATACCAATTTTCGCTTTGTACATGTATTTTATAGCAATTAAATTGTGTTCTGACATCGCGCGATTGACATTTTCTTTGTGAAAAATATTAAAATTACTTTATGAATTCGTTGCAGAGTCTTTGTACATTCTCAATCAATGTTTTATTTCCAAAGCACCAACTTCATATACAATAACGTATGTGGCTCATGATAAGAAAATGATAGAACGTCAGTAATGTTTTTTCATTTAAACTTGGTTTTGATTCTTAATATTACGCAAAAAAACTGTTTTAATATTACGCAGAGATAGACTACTAAAGTATGTAACTAATGCGTGTTAGTGTTACTGATTGATCTTGTTGGAAGCACGCTATAGGTGTCACTATAGGTGTTGGAAGTTGTAGGTGTTGGAATTGTGTTGGAAGCACGCTATAGGTGTCAAGACTGGAAGCACACTATAGGTGTCAAGACGAATTTCACCACCAAAAGTCATCTAAAACAATGTTAGATGTTAAATGCAGGGTTTTCTCTAAAAGTATGGCCCTTCATAATATTTTCTTGTTTTCGTGTGGCCCCATGTAAAAAATAACCACGGACTTTTGTTCCAAACAAAAACATTCGGAGATTTAAAAAATTTAAAATAAAAATTAGTTGTTTGATATTAAAAAGTGTTTTGGTGGAATGACGGTACATCTTGTTTGGTTTGGTTAAGTTTTGTACATTAAATGATTATTAGCATTATTTCGTTAGTCTTGTAAGGAGACGCGAAAAACGATTCAGCAAACCAGTCAAGTTAGGCGGGTGATTTTTCAAGTAAATACGTCAGAAAACACACAAAAATTAGATAAAACCACACAAAAATTTAACAAGAAAAACAAAATAAATGAAAAAAAACAATGAAAAAAATTAAAGATAAAGTACGACGAGAAACTTATTCTACTCGGCAAATATGAAAATATCTTAATAATGGAAAAAAATAACAAGGGCAGTTTATCATTAACAGGACCGATATCAATCGCCAAACTCAGATAAACAATTTTAGAGAAAAACATAAATTAAGAAATGCAAATATAGTGGTACTTCGGTATACGATTGTTTCTGCTTACGAGTATTTCGGCTTACGAACCAAGTATCGAAGTAATAGTTATTTCGTCATGAGACGAAAAGTTTGAGATACGAATAAAATAAAACACAAAGTAAAAAAAGATCAATAAAACACAAAGTTTAAAACAAAAAACGTATGTAATATATATAAATTAAAGTGTTAAGTTTACGTTCACTGTAAATTTTTGTAATTGTTTCATACCTCCTAGTGTCCTGTACAACTGTTCTCGGGTGGGTTGCAACGAAATTGTCATTATTCATAACAATAATGTGCATTATCATTGTTATTCTTCTTCTTCTTCTTCTTCTTCTTATTCTTCTTCTTTCGGCTTCTCCCTACTCGGGGTCGCCACAGCGCGACAGTAATCTCCATTTCACTCGGTCTACTTCGTCTCCTTCCCTAGCTCCAACCCTTTCCATGTCTTCTCTTACCAAATCCGTCCACCTTCTCCTTGGCCTTCCTCTTTTCCTTCTGCCTGGCACCGCCATCTTCATCATCCTTTTCCCCACGTAGTCTTCCTCTTCTTCATTAGAAGGTAAAACTGGCAATATGCCAGTTTTACCTTCTAATGAAGAAGACATAGAGGGATTGCTTAAAATTTGAATTGCAGATTGTAGTAATTCAAACCCTTTTTTTTACAAAATCTGTAAACCTTGGTTACCAATCTATAATCTGTAAAACAATCAGATGTTAGTTAAATGAATGCTGCAAAAAATTAAATCAGTTGCATTACTTTCTGAACGCCTCTCGTAAATTGACATAATAAAACTTTAATGCATTACGGCTGATGTTCCAGGTTAACAATTTTTGCATACAGCTGATAGATGTCTGGAATAGAAATTCTTGATTTCAAGTTCAGAATAAACCTACTGTTTGGATCATTGACTTGACATTGTTTACCTACTGTTTGGATCATTGACATTGTTAAGAAAAATTTTCATCTCCTTAGCTTCGTTTTAATGAGGAAATTTACACGGATAAATTTTTCTAAAAAAGTTACTAACTTTTGAAAAAGTGAAGAAAATTAAAAAACCACGTTGATTTTAATGATAAAAAACATATTTTTGTAATCTTCTAATCAAGTTAAGCCATAGGCGTATACAAGGGGGGAGGGTTTTGAGGGTCAACCCCTCTTGAAGAATGGTGATCAAAGATATGCACTTATACATTTACGACTTATTAGCGACAAGTAGGCTAAGCTACATAATTTACGCTTTCATCATTTTCGCGCTTTGTTTTTTTAACTTTATTAGTAATTTTATTAAAGATCGTTTTTTCTATCGCCACATTTGCCCTAAAGTTAGTTAATTTAAGTAAAACTTTCAAAACCAAAAAAATATTTTAACATAAATTCTATATTTCTATGCTTCACTTTTGATGTGTATTGTTTTATGTCAATGCTTGCACGTGAGTTGCGAGTCTATTTTATTCCGATGTAGACTACATTGTTATGAAAAGCGAAACAAGTGCTAAGCATCTAAAAAAGACCTCTAAAAAAAATTCGATTATAGACCTATTCTGAAAAACACAATAAAAAAATTAAAAATATACACAAATTTAACAAAAGTGGTTCTTCATTTATACTCGTACAAAAAATTATTTGAATAAGCTAATAGATCAGTGGTTCTCAAGTTCAAGTCGTATTCTTTCCTTCATTACTTAGATACAGCCATTCCCCAAAAATATATGACAAAAGTTTTTTGAAAAAAATTATTTTTGTTATTAAGTAAAAACTTTTTGCTTTAGTTATAAAGTAAAGCACAGGGCCCTACTTGCAAGCTGCTGAGATTTCTATGAAATAAGCACATGATTACAATGATCATGAAGCTTGTTCCAAACAAAATTTCATTTCTACTACTTGAAAGCAAGCGAAGCAAACTCCGCCATCAAAGAAAAGGCGTTTCCCGAAAATCGGTATTGGCTCCTTTTTTTTAGCATGCATACGTGTGATCTATAGTTTCCACAATCTTCAGAAATTTTACTTATGCCACCAATCTAGCATTGTTTTGCACTCTTCTAAGACTTTCAAGTCTAGAAGAAGGAAACAATGCTTCTGTGTATCTCCAAACTTAGAAGTTGAAACACAGTCTTTGGAAGAATAGCCTTTCATTCAAATAACTGAGAGGCCAAACGTGAGCTAAAGACTTGTAACAGCAATAAACTTTTACCATTTCTGTCTGATCTCAAATTATTTTAGAGTAAAACTAAACAGATTGCTTCTATTCCGCCACCATTTTTTGTTATTGCATAAACAAATATCTTCAAGCTTCACGTTGCTGAGGTGACTTGCGGAAACGGCCAAAACATTCTTTATAGCTGCCCTATCTTTGGTCTACGCTGAAAGTTTGCTTGCTGATTAACTGAACTGAAACTCACAAGTTGATGAAACTTTCTAGAAAAGCACATGATTTAAATGAGCATGGAGTTCGTCCGAAGCAGAGGTTTTACTCCTACTACTTGACAGTAAACAAAGCAAGCTTCGTCGTCAAAAAAGTGGCGTTCCTAATCCTCAAAAAAATGGCGGTTTTGGTTTCTCTTCTTCGTATTGATATCTGTTTGTGTGATCTGCCTCTCACAATCTTAAGAAAGTTTGCTTATGCAGGCGATCTAGCATTGCTGCACTCTTTTGGAAACTGAAAAGACTTAAAAGTCAAGATAGGAATACAGTTTCTGCGTATCTCCAGACCTACTGTAGAATTTGAAACTCAGTCTTTAAAAGAGGGTGAGAGCAGCCTTTCATTTAAATAAACAAGAGGCCAAACATGAGCAAAAGGTTTATAACAGTAACAAAGGTTTGCCATTCTGTCCGTTCCCAACTTATTTTGGGGTAAAGCTAAACAGGTCGCTAACTTTCCGTCACCATTTTGTGGCATTGTGTAAAAAATTGAATCTTCTTGAGTCACACGGCTGAAGCGACTTGCGAAGATAGGGTGCTGGGCTAAAACATTGTGTAACCTACAACTTTCCTATCGCTGTCCTACTCGACCGCCGAATACTGCGTGCCAGTCTGGTGTTGCTCAGTGAAAAAATTGTAGATGAAACATGGAGTAGGTACTGTGAGTATAGGCCTACATTCAAACTCCGTACTCTCATACCCATGACCAATACCAAGCCTGTTGAAATGAACTTGCTTTGAACAGTTTGGGTTAAGCTCAATCGACTGCAAACTGGTTTGGGGAGATTCCATTTGTCCATGCACAATGGGATTCGGCTTCTTTACCAATTTGCGAGTGCGGCGAGATTGAGCAAACTGTAGGCCACGTCTTAACAAAGTGACTAACAGCATGCATTGGGCATGACATGGAGTACAAGCTCTGATGGTTTTTGATGGAAAAACCAGATGCTGGCTTAACACCATTGCTGTCAGCATCTGATTCGTGCAGTGCAGCAGCTTGGAGTAGTAAATTTTAAACCTTTCGCACCAGCCCCGTTTGTGTTTAACCTAGAGTTGATGGCCTTTCATACTATAACAACAACATTATTTTTTCGGTCTTCAGTTTAGCGAGACAATTTTCATAAGCTATTTGCAGCCTTTACTCTATTTTGTCTTTAAGTACTATCAATGTTTTTTTGGATGCGAATAAAAAACAAACTACTACTTCCTTCCTGGGCAGCCAAGTGGCTCACTTTAAGAAACACTAAGCTAGATGTAGTTGATTTTAGTTTCAAGACAGAGTGCTCGATAAGGTAGTCAGAACTGAATATTTATGAATCTAATTATTATGCCCTTAAAATATGATTTATTAAAAAACCCAATTGTTCCGTTCCTAAAAATCGCCCAAATTATGTAGATTCACAATCTCATAAAAAATATCTTTGATTTCGCTTTGGTCCGGCTCAAATAGCCGAAGAAATAACAGTTTTATGAGCAATTTAAATAATTTATTTTTATTTACAAGAAAAAATGGCAACACCGCTTATTTTTCACGAAATTTAAAGTAATTTCCAGAACTATCCGATTGACCTGTTTTGATTATGACGTAATAGTTGTTTGCTTTGGAGAATGTCAGAACATTCGAGTAATCTTACTGAATGGTATAAATACGATTCGCTGAAAAGCAGTATTATTATATAATTCGATGTTTCGTTGTGGTAACTTAAAATTGGAAAATTGTTAACTGTGTGAAGTCATAGTTTCTTGACGCAAGTCTTTGGTGATCTACGTGATTGTGAAGAATTAAGCTATTGAGCTTTAACCTGTTGCTTTGATTTATACTATTCGGGCTCCTAAGTGGATTGGAGCATATTTCTTAATAAAGAAGATATTGTAGTAGTCTGAGCTGTGATTTAGCTAGACTATATTTTTGCTGTCGCTGGTTCGAAGGTCAGATCCAGCAAGAAGATTAAGAATTATCGTTTAGTAGACACCGAGATTGTGTTATTGGCGAGGCCTTCTTAGCAGGCGCCAAAAAAGGTAGACGATTAAACAACGTACTAAGTTACCAAATAAATTCTACAAAATTTCAAAAAACTTTTTAACATTGGAACAAAATTTAAAAAACTTTCCAAAATTTAGAAAACTAAAATTTGTGGAAGTAACAAAATTTCAAAAACTATTTACTAAATTTCTCCAAAATTTCAAAAACTTTTCGCAAGGTTAACAAGCAAATTTCAAAAGATTTTTCACAAGCTAACAAGTAAATTTCAACAAGTAAATTTTTAAGAAGATCAAGTAAATTTGTTATATAAGAAGAGCTCTTAAATTGAATAACCTACTTTGAAATAAACTGTTGGTAAAATTGCTTAATTTAATTGAACTGTGTGGAAAGAATAATTTAATTTGAAGACTCCAGAGGGGAATTGCAAGAAAATTCCTCACAACTAAAGGTACCGTGGAATTTGGATTTTCTTTTATTTAGCTGTGAACTGGTAGTTTATTAATTTGTGGTAATTGTGATTTATTTCATTTGGTAGTGTATTTATTGTTAAGATTTTTAGCTATGTCTAGTAAAGATATTGACGTAGGGCTGCCCGATGTTGGCCCGTCTGGTTTGGGGTTAGATGAGGTTGTCCCGGGAGGGGTGCAGGTTGGTACTCGCTTAGGTATGACCACTAGATCTATGGCCAGGGGGGTAGATAATGATGGGATTATTGACCCAGAGGATAGTGTCTCCAACTTGGGGTCTAGAGCTTCATGTACCTCTGTTTTGTCTGAAGCACAAATTGAAATTCAACGGCAGATGGAGACTAATCGCATCATGGCTGATTTAAGGTTAGCCAAACTGGCTCGGGAGGAAAAGCAAGCACAAATGGCCCAGGAGGAAAGGCAGGCACAACTAGCCCAGGAGGAAAGGCAGGCACAACTAGCACGGGAGGAAAGGCAGGCAAAACTGGCACGGGAGGAGAAAGAGGCAGAGCTCAAGGCGGAGCTGGCCTTAAAAGAAGCAGCATTAAAGGCTGAATTTTTAAAGAAAGGCTTGGAATGCCGTAAGTCACGGTCTGGTTCTCAAGTCAGTTCAAGGCGGTCAGCCCACACCAGAACCGATTTTCTTGAAACCCATGGTGGGTATTTGAATACTAATAGTCAGCAAAGTAAGGCTGTGATCTCTGGTGGTGGTGGTGAGACTGGTGATGTGTTACTCCCCAAGACTGCTGTCCGGGAGAATTTAACCTTGCAGAAGTTTTCTGACTCAAATAATTTGCTAGGTAGCAATGATAGGTCTCTGCAAGGCAATGTGGCTTTTGGGGCCGCCCGAAGTGTGCATCCTGACTTTCAGAACTATGTAGTTTCCCCTGGTGTGCTGACTGGTCGAGCAAAGACATGCCCTAAAAATTGTAGTCAATCTGGTGTTGATGCTGTTGAATATGATGGTGGTGTTAAAAATAAGTATGCTAGTGATGCCTTACCTGCTGTTACGAATGCTAGATCTTGCAATGTTGGTGGTTTAAATTGGAATAATGGATTGTCTCCTGTGCAGTCAGGCTTGACTCAGCAGGACAGTTTCTTTCAATATCAAAATTGTCGTACTTTCATAGATAAGGCATCTTTGATTAATTACAACGGAAGTAATATGCCATATATTTTCTTTCATAATCGCATTAAGGCGTTAATGGATAGTTGTCCGTTCGAAAATTCACGTTTAACTTTGTTGCAAGCTGCTTGTGTTGGACTTGCTGGCCAAAATATTTCTAATCTGGTTGCTGACACACCTGGCCTGTCTGAGGCTAGGCGCATTGAAATGTCTCTTGAAAGATTGTCGCAGAGATTTGGTGTTAGAGGTGGTTTTTATGCTGAACCGGAAATCCGCAAGTTTCGGTATGGTGATAAATTAAAATCAGATTCGGCCTTTGCGCTAAAAGAATTTAAAGACCAATTGTCTCAATGTTTGCTCTACGCCAAAGCTTATAATCAACCAGATAAAGTAGAAGGTCGATTTGTATTGGATTTGGCTAAGCGTTTGCCGGATGTAACTAAAAAAGAGTTTTTAAAGTTTTTGGCAAATCGGTTTGGACACACAAATGAGCCTAGTTTTGAAAGCTTATTTGAATTTATAACTGAAGAAGAATCTTACAAGTCGACAGATTTTGGTATTTCACTTCTAAATGCTTCAAGTGAATTGCGCAAATTTGAAAAGCCCCATGATAAAAGTAAAAAGGCTTGCCCAGTAAGACAAACTTCCGTTAAATCACCTAATCTCCCAAGAAGGTCTGATATAAATGATAAACAGAAGAAGTCTCCAACTACTAATAGTCGACCAGAGCATCCTATGTGCATCTACTGTTCTTCGAAAGGGCTGGTTGAGCATCATTATCTGTCAAATTGCTCTGAATTTTTGCGTTTGACACCTATTGATCGCAAAGATGTAATTGTTAAATCTGGTCGGTGCTTGAACTGTCTGCGTAAGCATTTTGTTAAAGATTGTTTTGCCCCCAATAGCTGTAGAAAATGTGGAGCTGCATATAGTAGAAAGCACTCTCTCTTGTTGCATGATGCCTTTGTTACACCATCTCAAGCATGTGAGAGTGGTGATAACACTTCAGAACCTTCAGTTACTGTGCGCAAAGTTGGTATTGGGAGTGTGAAGGCTGCCTTTAGTCGTGTCACAGCTGCCCGCATAATGAACCCTGTAAATGGTAAAAGCAGGTTGGTGTATGTACAGCATGACCCAGGGTCACAGGTTACTCTGGTCTCAAACAAGCTGGTACAAGATTTAGGTCTAACTGCATTTGATAATGTTTCATTTGAAATGCAAACAATGACTAGTTGCAAGGCTACCATGGCAGATTTAGTCAAGTTTAATGTGCAGTCATTGCATACTGGTGAGATCTTTGGTAACGTGGTGTCGGTGGTCAATGAACCTTGGAGTGATGATGAAAATACTTTACCTCATAAACAGGACTTGAGTGTGTATGAGCACTTTAATGATATTGAAATTGTTTGCTTGGATAATTGTCATAGTGTGGATGTGTTACTGGGCAATGATAATGCCCATCTTATGTATGCCAAGCAAGAACGAATGGGCAAGAGTCAAACTGACCCACATGCACTACTTTCTCCATTAGGCTGGTTAGCTTTTGGAGGAAAAACATCTTTAAGTGAGGTACCTGTCAAAGTCTTAAGAGCCAATGTTGAAGACAAGCAAAGCAAGACATTAAGCTTGCAACAGGCTATTGACAGAAAAGATGCAGAAATTGCTGAATTGCGTAGTGTTGTTAAAGATTTATCTGTTGAAGATGAGATACCTCAATGGTCTCGCACTGATACTATTGCCAGTCAATTGGTAGAGCCCTGCATAAAGGTAAAAGATGACCGGTTTGAGATTCCTGTACCTGTGGTTGAGAAAGCAACATTGCCTAATAACTTTGAGTTAGCACACGAGCAACTGTCTGCCCTGCGTAAGAAGGCCCTTCGACAACCTGATCTTAAAGAATATTTAGTTGAATCTATGGCAGAAATGCAGTCCAATAATTACATTGAACGTGTGCCTGATGCTGATTGTGCGAATGACCAAAAATGGTATCTACCTTATTTTGTTACCTCTCAAGTTAAGAAGCGTATAGTGTATGATGGAAAGGCCAAGTTTAAGGAAACCTGTGTGAATGATACTATTATGTCTGGACCTGATCTTCTAAACCCCTTGCTGCATGTTTTAACCAGGTTTCGCTTAGGTAAGTATGCTTTGATGTCAGATGTCACAAAGTGTTTTTTCCAAATTCAGTTGCCGGCTGCCCAAAGAGACCTATTTCGCTTGCTGTGGTTCGAAAACAATGATGTAGAAAGAGGTAAGTTGGTATCCTACCGTTTTCGAGTCCATCCTTGGGGCATCAAAAGTAGCCCCTACATTGCCTGTCTTGCATTTAAGAAGCTTGTTGAGGAAAACCCCACATGTGCTAGTGACATGACCCTTCAAAATATACTGCAGAACATGTATATGGATGACCTTATTTTTTCAGTAGATAGTTTAGAGAGTGCACAGACAATCACAAATGAGGCAGTGAGTCTATTTAAAAGTCGTGGATTTAAACTTGTTAAGTGGAGCACAAATAGGGACACTATGAGTGTTTTGTCCTCTTTAGGTCCTGAACTTTTGTCAGCTTCTATAAGAGAATTAGACTTGTGTGGTGAAGAGCTAGCCTTGCCTTCTGCCAAAACCTTAGGCTGTGTCTGGGATCCTGACTCAGATGAGTTGCGTATTGACTGTTCATTAAAGCCTCTTGGTAAGTATACACGTAGAACCATGCTCAGTCAATTAGGACAGAATTTTGATCCACTGGGATTTGGGTCCCCTTTCTTTATTAAAGCACGTTTGATCTTGCAGCAGTTGGCTATAGATAAATATGATTGGGATACAAAAGTCCCAGATGAGATTGTTAAAGAGTGGGATGCATGGCTGCATTCACTTTCTTTGCTGCAGAGTTTTTCACTTCCCCGGTGGTTATTTTTAAATAGCGATATACCTTGCTCAATTGATGATGTGAAATATGAGTTGCATGGGTTTAGCGATGCGTCAAATCAAGCTTTTTCTTCAGTGATATATCTGCGCAGATTAGTTAACGGTGCACCTAGTGTAGCCTTTATTTTTGGTAAATCTACAATTGTTCAGCGGCATCAGTCATCCTGGCCCATTGCAAGAAAAGAGTTAACAGCTGCCGTAAACACCTCCAAGTTGATGTATCAAGCAAATGAGGCTTTGAAACTGGACATTAGTAAGAGATACTTCTGGTGTGATTCTAAAACTGTGTTGTCTTGGATAAAGAATCCAGATTTACGCCTAAATAAGTTCATCACCAGACGAATTGACCACATCCTAATGCTGTCAAATGAATCAGACTGGAGATTTTGTCCAACAAATGTAAATGCTGCTGATGTGGGGTCTTGCCCCAATCTAATCTTGAAAGAAGAGTCACGTTCTCTTTGGCTAAATGGCCCACCATTCTTGGCTAAGTATGGTGAGCCGGAAATACCTGTCCCAGAGCTTGTGCCCATACGAAAGATTGACGTCAAAAAGGATGAAGATCTGAACCAAATTGTGGAAGATAAGTTGGAAAGACTGATTGACAGCTCATCATCCTTATATGTATTGCAGAAGCGAGTGGCATATCTTCTATCTTTCCTGGATTATATTCGAAGCAAAGTCCAAAAGAGTAAGTATGTCCCTCCAAAACTGGATGCTTCTTGCTTAAGTAGGGCACTAGAAAGAATTGTGATCTTTGTCCAACGACGCATCTATGGTAAGTTTATTGAATCCCTAAGTGAGAAATCTCCAGATGCCTTTGATGAAATTATCAAGTGCTTAGAAAAGAAAACAACACCTGAAATTAGAAAAAGGGTAAAAGAGTTACGCTCTCTGAAGAAGTTTCGGCCATGCTTAGATGACAAAGGTGCATTGCGTATAGAAGGCAGGTTAAATAGCTCTCCTGATATTGCATTTGATGCTAAACACCCACTCATCTTGCCATCTAGGCACAGTTTAACAAAGCTTGTTATCTTGTGGTATCATCATTTGAATTGTCACAGTGGAGTGCAACACACTTTGTTGTCAACTCGACAAAAATTTTGGATAGCTAACGGTAATGCATCAGTACGAAGATACGTGAATGAGTGTGGTGTGTGTATGATTAAAAAGGCACAGCCTGTAAGGCAATTAATGTCAGATTTGCCACAGTCATGTATTACTGCAAACAAAAAGCCCTTTTTTTACTGTGGTCTGGACTATTTTGGGCCCATGTCATTTGTGGAAGGTAGAAGCCACAGGAAGGCCTGGGGCCTCTTATTTACTTGTATGTCATCAAGGGCCGTGCATGTTGAATTGGTGACTTCCCTGACTTTGAGTGAGTTTATACTAGCTTTTACCCGATTTACAGACTTACGAGGGCCAGTAAGTACAATTTATTCTGATAATGGAACTACATTCCAAGCTGCAGCCAAAGTGCTGCCAAAATTGCTTGAGTCTACAGAATTGAAAAATTCACTTCGTAAAAAATGTATTGACTGGGAATTTATTCCCCCCTATGCACCTGCACAAGGTGGGGCTTGGGAAGTTATGGTGAAGCAAATCAAGCATGTGATTGCTAATATACTTGAAAAGTCACAACGCAGACCCAGCTTTGTAGAATTGCTGACATACGTGGGAAGTGCCACCAAGATTGTAAATGATCGACCTTTGACCCCCGTAAGTGATGACCCTAGAGACTTTACAGCAATAACCCCTGCCTCACTCTTAACTCCCTATTCAAGCCCATATTGTGTGGTAGGTTCACCACAACACAAAGACAATTTAAGGAGAGACTATCGCTTTAATATCTCTCTTAGTGACCAGTTTTGGCAAAAATGGCTGGAGTTTTACCTACCTTGGCAACAGGGGAGAAAGAAGTGGTTGAAAATGGCACAGAACCTAACAGGCCAATTGGTAATCTTAACCTCAATGGAAGATGTATCAAAACGAGGCAAATACCAACTTGGGAGGGTGCATGAGGTCATTCCCCAGAGTAGAAATGGAAAGCAAATTGTGCGTAGAGTTAAAGTTGCCACTACTAGTACAGATGAAAGCACTGGTGATGTCAAAGTGGTTTATGTATTAAGGGACCTTTCTTGTATTGCCCCAGTAGACTGCCCCTTAGATAGCTGAATTTCAACTTGGCAAGGCTGACGGAGGGCAGACCCTGCCATAATATTTTTACTTGGTTGTGTTGTTATTTTCTGTGTTTTTGTTTATGTATGTGCTTCGCTTATTGGGTTTTCTATTGGAAGAATAAGACGTTCCTGTTGATAGTAGAAGACATTAGCTGTAGCCTATGCTATTTTGGCCCTATTTACATGTAATGAATCTGAGATATTGCTGCTTAAATTGTAAAAGAAAGCTGTGTACTACTTCTGCCCTTGTGATTCATAAATGCTGACTTTGAAATTGAATTGTTGATTTGAACCAGGCAATAAGTTGCAGCAAATATAAACTACTGATGTTTCTGTTATTCACATTTGTGCTGTATACAAGATATTGATTACAATTGGCTGCAGTGTTAAAGTTAGTGTATTTCATTTATTTATTGTGCTGTGTTTCTTTTTTATTGAGTATTGAGTTAAGTGAAGTTGTGTATTTGTACATCGAATTCAAGTGTCTTTGTGATTTGTTAAGTTGCGATTTTTCGAACTTCATTTGTGTTTGAAATTTGACAACTGTGTGTCAAATTGGGGCCGCTTTGTTCCGTTCCTAAAAATCGCCCAAATTATGTAGATTCACAATCTCATAAAAAATATCTTTGATTTCGCTTTGGTCCGGCTCAAATAGCCGAAGAAATAACAGTTTTATGAGCAATTTAAATAATTTATTTTTATTTACAAGAAAAAATGGCAACACCGCTTATTTTTCACGAAATTTAAAGTAATTTCCAGAACTATCCGATTGACCTGTTTTGATTATGACGTAATAGTTGTTTGCTTTGGAGAATGTCAGAACATTCGAGTAATCTTACTGAATGGTATAAATACGATTCGCTGAAAAGCAGTATTATTATATAATTCGATGTTTCGTTGTGGTAACTTAAAATTGGAAAATTGTTAACTGTGTGAAGTCATAGTTTCTTGACGCAAGTCTTTGGTGATCTACGTGATTGTGAAGAATTAAGCTATTGAGCTTTAACCTGTTGCTTTGATTTATACTATTCGGGCTCCTAAGTGGATTGGAGCATATTTCTTAATAAAGAAGATATTGTAGTAGTCTGAGCTGTGATTTAGCTAGACTATATTTTTGCTGTCGCTGGTTCGAAGGTCAGATCCAGCAAGAAGATTAAGAATTATCGTTTAGTAGACACCGAGATTGTGTTATTGGCGAGGCCTTCTTAGCAGGCGCCAAAAAAGGTAGACGATTAAACAACGTACTAAGTTACCAAATAAATTCTACAAAATTTCAAAAAACTTTTTAACATTGGAACAAAATTTAAAAAACTTTCCAAAATTTAGAAAACTAAAATTTGTGGAAGTAACAAAATTTCAAAAACTATTTACTAAATTTCTCCACCAATATTCTTTTTCACCCAAGTGCGATCATCATCTTATTTAAAACGGAATTTAATATGTAGTTATACAAGGTAAATTATCTTCATACTTTTGTAGCAATGCTTTGCGATTGTAGTCATTATTAAAATTGGGTTTGGTTTGAGCTGAATTATTTCAATTGTATCAGTGAGCTAAACTCGTAAAAAATTTTATTGATATTCAATCGCTAGTTATGTTTACGGCTAGGCAAAAAAAAAGGTATTTTTGTCAAAAAAACCTTTATTTGCTTTTCTTTAAGCAAACAATGCATCTGCAAGGCGCTCTAAAAAGCGTAATCGGCCTACTCTAGTTTAGAATATAAGTTGGAAAAAATTTTCGGCCCATGACCAGGACCACTTTTAATAATCGTGTTTTCGACTTGCTAACTCTTCCCCGTAATCCTTTATTTGCTACACTTCTGCGTACGCCACTGGTTAGGAGCAATACAGTTTTTCCCAAATTTTATTAAGATTGCCCGAATCATGATTTTGTGGAATTGCTAAATATATAACAAAATGTGACAAAATGTGTAGCATTTTGTCATATATTTAGCATGTTAGATATTTTTGTTTATTTAGCCTGTTACATACACATTTTGTTATATCTTTAGCATGTTACAAATGTTACAAAATGTTACACATTTTTTTCCCGAAAAGGTGGTACTTACTAAAAAAACGTTATCGCTTACAAACTGTCAAACTGTTTTTGTTCCGAAAGACGGGTGGTAACTAAAAACAAAGTCTTCACTTTGACTCTTATTTGACTTTTCCCAAATAACTTCTCGTCGCCTTCAGAAAAATTCTGATTTTTTTCAAATTTTTTTAGCTTGTGGGGATAATTGCTCCCATCCCCGGTTTGTACGGCTGTGGTAGTGACTTTGTCTTTTCTGAGTTGGATATAAAGAAATAATTTAAATTTTAAATGCTACACCTCCATCCCTAAAAACAGGTCAGGTGAACTACTACCACTGCAACATATCAATTTTTTGCAACTTAAAAAAAAGCAAATAAAGTTTTTTCCGATAAGAATATCTTGATATCTTTAAAAGGTCGAAGCTTTACTTATTTATTGACTGTTGTCAAGGTGAGTATTTAATGGTTCCTCTAAATTTGAAATAAAACGTTTTGCAACATCAAAATAAAGATTAGCCAATTAAAACAAACAACTAGTTTTGAAAATTTTATGGTGCGTGCGTTTTTCTCTTTAAATAAACCTTGAAATTAAATTGTGCAATAATATTAAAAAGATTATATTAATAGGAAAATAAATTGTTGCTTAAACTTCCACTAATAATTCTTCCAAGTTTTCAAAGCAATTCGATTAATTTTTTTTTAATTCTTAACAAAATTTAAAAATAAGAAACGCAATTTTTTAATCAATCATTTTTTGTCTCTTCAAGAAGCAACCGTGAGCGATTTTTGTTAGTGAAACTAACCTAGAACCCTTCTTATTGTTATTATCACTTCTTGAGAGATCCTTTTACTTCGGCTTCTTATTTCCTCGTGGTGCTGTTGAGGAGAGTTACCAGGTTAGCTTCGTCGAAAAAATTGCTTAGGGCAACTTCTTTAAGAAACCCGATTTGTTTATTTTTGTTCAGCTTTAGTTCAAATTTCTTCAGAATTTAAGTTGGTTTTTTATATTTAACAGTTTTTTTGTTTGTTTTATATTTTTACATTCACATACACATTTTGTAAACTTTATTTAAATAAAAATTATAAATAACTTTTGGGTCTCTTCAATAAGCAACCATAAGTGATTTGTGTTAATAAAACTGACCTGGATCCCCATGCAGTTGCTATAGCTTCCTGAGAGATTATTTTTCTCTTGTTTTCTTTTTTATTCCATTCTGTTACTGAAAGGGGGATTTTGGGTTACTTTACTGAAAAAAATTGCTTATATTGACATCGTGAAAAGGCTTTAACTTTTTTATAAATAGCACTGTAGTAACAAGATTAACAGTTTGATTGTAATTTTTTAGTAACAAGGTCCAAATATACAAGTTAATACCAGTACAATTCATTAAGATTTTTGTAGTTAATAAATTTGTTTTATTTCAAAAATTTATCAATATATAAGTGAATAAAATTATTTTGCAATACATTGGTTTTATCATTGTCCATCACCGATTAAACTTGTAATTTTTTTGAATGAGCTCAATATGCTTAAAAAATATGGGTATAATTAAAGTTTACGTACGTAAATTATTTAAGCTGAAAAACGATGGAAAAAAAGAATATCTATGTTTATTATCTATATGTACAGCAAATTTAAATGGGATAAATAACATGAATCATATTCAAACATTGTTCAAAGTATTTTCCATTGACAACCGTTTGTCTATGTAATTGTCAACCGTATTGTTGTAAGTAATTTTTTTCGGTGAAACTAACCCAGGATCCTCCCTTAAACACCAAGATGAAAAAGAAAACAAGAGGAACGAATATTTTTAAAAAGCGACAGTAATCAAAGGGGATTTGGGTTAGTTTCATATTCTTTTTTTCCATCGTTTTTCAGCTTAAGTAATTTACGTACGTAAACTTTAATTATACCAAAATATGTTTAGGTTAGATCGAAATAATCTAATAATAAGACAATGGTTTATAAAAATAAATTTGTTTCACATCTTAAATATACAATGGCTATATACAATAGCATCATTTATTTTTATTGAAAATGTACATGTATTAACTTATTTTGAGGACTATAATTTTTTGCTTTTGTAATAAAATTCTGTTGTTAGTGTTTTGCAATGATTTTTGTATTATTAAATGTGTTTATTACTAAATTTATTTAAAGCAGAATAATGATCAGCTTTTTCTTTTCCACATAGTGTTTGATAATTTTTTTGTTTTTAATTATTTGTGTTTTTGAAAATGTGGAAATAGTAATAAAAATGAATAGTTCTGAAAAAGCTTTTGATCAGCTGCAAGAAAAAAAAGCTGAAATTATTAAGCAAAACCAGGTTCTGAAAAACCATGATTGCTTTTCAAATTTTTCACCTAATGCAACACTTCAAAATGTTGTTTTTGAAACAAAAGATTTAAAGCATCAGTTCATTTCTTTGACAAGTTATCTCCAGTTTTTAGAGCAATTTGCAAATAAATTTTTGCCACTAGATGACAATATGATTCTAGAAATGAATAAAACTATGGCAGATTGCAACAAAAAAAAGCAAGTTTATAAGTGTTGTCTGGAAGAAAAAGATAAGATATATGAGGAACTTGTAAATGATAATGCTGTGGAACCTTGCTATTCTAACTTGGAAGAGCAATTCAGAGAGATTCTTGAAAGAAAAAAAAGCTATTCTGCTCTTGTCAAAAAAGTAAATGCAATTTCATCATCACTTGATGAAAAATGTTTAACATGTTCTGACACAGAAAAAGTTTTACTTGAACAAGAAGAATTCATAAAAGATTTGTCAAGAAAAATAAACCATTACTCACCTTCCAATCTAACACCATCTCTTTCTGCTGGTCTTGCATCTTTTCTTGCTGTAAGAGAAGATGCTATTCAAAAACCTGACATAGAAACTTTAAGTAGAGTTAAAAAAGTGTCCACCCATCCTGATTATAATATTCTAGAAGTATTTTATGAAAACACTTACAAGAAGGAGTCAAGTGTTGAAGTTAAAATAATGTATGACAATGCTTCCAATGCTATAAAAGACATTGCTATTCGGAACAACAAAGTTGATGTTAAAGACCTTGTTGCATTAGCTATAGAAGTAAATGATTTTTCTTTTATCATGACTTGTCTTCAGCAGCGTTTATCTGAAAGCTGAAAACATTTTCTTGCTTTATTTATATGACGTAAAGCAAGTACTACAGTTTGGTTTTCTTGCAAAATTTGTTATCATTAGTCAGCTTTCAACAAGTTAACAAAAATTGGATGCTTGATCTTTAATTTTATGCAAATGTAAAATTTATTGTTACTATTTTTAGTGGCTTTTGATGTTTAAAGATCTTCTGTAGTTGAAAGTGGCGTGATTGTAATCGACATGATCGAGTTTCAAAACTGCCCACGTCATTCTGTTGAGCCATTGCAAAAGACACTTTAATGAAAAATGACTCTTTCTTTAGCTTGGCGGTAGTGGCAAGCAGGGCTGGGGAGTAGGAGTAAATCGGGGTTTTTCCAAGGAGTAGGAGTAACAAAAAATATTCATTATTCCTTGCTCCTCTGCTGCATTACTGCTTGTTGTATTGTCTGGAATTTTTAAGAGCATTGTAACTGAAAAATCGATACTGATTCCAAGCAAAGACTTTTCATGATTTTTCTACGAAAATGGAAAAATTTGAGACTTATTCCAAGTGAAGACCTTTTTCTTTTTTTTTTTAGAGAACACCATAATTTTTTCACGAATATTGAAAAATCTGAGACTGATTTTTAGTGGAAAAACTTAAAAAACTTACTCCGGAGTAGGAGTAGGATTAAGATAAAACATTTTACTTTGGAGTAGGAGTAAAAACCACCACTACTGCCCAGTCCTGGTGGCAAGCAGTTCTAAATTTCAATTATATCTCTATAAAGCTAGAAAACTAAAATATAAAATTTCACCCAAACAGCAATATCATGGTATCTCCAGAAGCAGGTCCGAGTAATTGCTTGACTTACATATGGTGCATCCGACGCTCTCCTGCGAGTCAGGAAGATAAATTCAGAGATGAAATAAAAATGCATTTTATGTATTAATGTCATTGATTGTTTTCAATGCCCTGCCATGTTTTATACAAATTAAATTTGCTATCAAATAATAATCTGTAGTGTACTAAGCATTTTCTTGTACTGTGCGATGATTAAAATTCGGCGTAGCTGGTCACGTATATATAACTCGCAATGTCCGCGATGTATTTGTTATTTCAAAAGTTTTATTAGCGCTGTTTTTGTTTTTTTCTGTGATAGTTTTAAAAATTTATTTTACTCTTTTTTAATTTACATAGTAGAAATGTAAATATTTTCCAACTAATTACGTTGACAGTGCTCGTTCTCACCGGTTGAGTGAAGTGTTCAGACAAAAACGGATCATAAGAAAGTGAGTTGTTGAATTGCAGTTCATTAAATGACGGTCTTGATCAGTTTTACTTAAATTTTTTGTAATTTAGACAACTCAAACATGTCAAATTTCTGTAAAGGTGCAGCTGGCCCCAGTTACGAGGTAGAGTTAGACGCAGTTGTGAGAAGATCGTCGATGCCATTTCAAGGAAAGACAAAGACACAAAATTTACTTTGTAAAACATATAATTGGCATGTGAGTCTTGTTAAAAAGATTTTTTTAGTTTTGTTTGTTTTTGTGTAATTTGTAGTGGCCTTAAGAGGTTTAAAAATCGTATGTATGAGCATTTTACATGCTTCACCAATTTGTTTTAAAATGCAGTACACCCAGATAAGTTGTTTACTGCTGTCAATTTTTCTTTTGTAAAGTATTTAAAAGACAATGAATAACATTCAATGTTTCAAAATATTAATGAGCCAAATATTTTTTATTAGGCTTATAAAAACTGTATTTGTTTTTTATTTGGGTCCATTTCTGCAGTTTATTCAAATCATAGTTTTGTTCATTTCCGATTTATCTGCATTTTTAACTTTTCTAAATATAGTTCACAAACAATCTTTAAGAACTCTGCAGCTTTCAATCCTTTTCTTTAAGAGTTATGTTGTAGAATCACACCGAGATTGTCACAAAAAACTTGCTGAATTTTTCAACTGCACTTTAAGAGAAATGGCATTTTTAAGTCGAGGAAACGATTATGCTTATCGATCTGTTTCATTCTGTTCCCTGCTCGCATAGATGTTGTGGGGAATCCTATTGATAATTTTGACAAATAGCATAAGTGCAGTTCATCATTTCTCTGCTATAGGCGGGTTATTAATGTGATTACTATTTTACTTGCGGTCTCAGAGTGATTTTCTTTTGAACTTGAGAAAAGCAAATAGCGACGAATTTCTAAATGATATCGTACTTGCTGCTTATTAGAATACGACTAACTCAAACGAAAGGACGAAATGAATTTTTACTGGTAGTAGTACTATATTAGAGGACCACTTGTTTGAAGTAAAAATTGGCGCACGATAGCGTATGAGGATTTTTGTGTTTTATCTATAGTGGTAAGCTTAAAAGAAACGCGTTGAATAAGTTTATCCTTGTTAGATTAAGCATGACCCATTGTTAGACGCCAGCTAAATTGTCGGCAGTGTTGTCGAGATGTTAAGAGCACCATAATTGTGATCGACATGGTCTCGGTTTAAACCTACTTGCGCCATTCTTTTGTATTCCTGGGAAAAATGTTTAACAGCACTTTCCCCTGCAAGCACTTTTAAATTTCAGTCATATCTCTAAAAATTTTTAACCGGTTCAGCAATATCTTTACATCTCCGGAAGCAATTCGGGGTAATTGCTTGCCTTATGTATAGCGTTTCTGTCACTTTCCTGCGATTCAGAAAGATAAATATAGAATTGGAATCTTCTTCTCCTTTCGACCTTTTCTTTTAGTCAGGGGTGGCCACAGCATATCATCATTCTCCACATCTTTCTGTCTTCAACATCTGTCTCCTTCACACCAACTTCCCCCATATCTTCTTTCACTACATCTAAAAATCTTTTCTTTGGTCTCCCTCTTTTCCTCTTTCCCAGTAACTCCATTTCCATCATCTTTCTTCCTACATACTCTTGGTCTCTCCTCATGACATGTCCATACCAGCTCAGCCTGCCCTCCCTCATCTTCATTCCTAACCGTTCTACCTTAACAGTACTCCTGATGTGCTCATTTCTAATCATGTCTTTTCTCATCACTCTCATAGCAAATCTCAACATTTTCATCTCTGTGACTTCCATTTCTTGTTTCTTTGACTGCCACTGTCTCAAGTCCATACACCATTGCTGGTCTTACCACTGAACTGTACACTTTTCCTTTTACTCTAGCTGGTAACCTCCTGTCGCAGATTACTCCCGATACTCTTCTCCATCCATTCCATCCTGCCTGTACTCTCTTCTTTACCTCCCTCTCAGAACCACCACTTTCTTGCACCGTTGATCTCAAATATTTAAATTCCTTTACTCTTGGCACTTTTGCATCCTCCATCTTTACTGCTTCGTCATCATTTCCTCCATTTATGCAAAGATATTCGGTCTTTGACCTACTTACTTTCATCCCTCTTCTTTCCAATGCATACTTCCAGGATTCTAATCTTTGCTCCAGTTCTTCCTGGTCTCTTCACAAATCACAATATCATCAGCAAACAGCATCGTCCATGGTGATTCTCTCCTTACTTCATCCGTTAGCCTGTCCATTATCACTGCAAACAGGAATGGACTTAACGCTGATCCCTGGTGCAGTCCAACCTTAACCTTGAAACTTTCCGTAGTTCCTACTGCACACCTCACCACTGTTTCGCTTCCCTTATACATATCCTGTACTAGTTGTACATACTTTTCCACTATTCCGGATTTTCTCATACAGTACCACAGCTCTTCCCGTGGAACCCTGTCGTAAGCTTTCTCTAGGTCCACGAATACACAATGTAGCTCTCTTTGACCTTCCCTGTACTTTTTCATCAACATTTTTAGAGCAAACATGGCATTGGTGGTTCCCTTTCCTGGCATAATTCCATATTGCTGTTTGCTGATCTCCACTCTATCTCTTAACCTGGCTTCAATAATTCTTTCCCATACTTTCATTGTGTGGCTCATTAGCTTTATTCCTCTGTAGTTTCCACAGCACTGTGCTTCCCCTTTGTTTTTATAGATTGGGATAAGCATACTCCTTCTCCATTCTTCTAGAATCCGTTCACCCATTAATAGTCTGTTGAACAGTCTGGTCAAAAACGCTATCCCCATCTTTCCCATGCACTTCCAAACTTCTACTGGCAACTCATCTGGCCCAACTGCTTTACCTTTTTTCATCCTTCTTAGTGCGTTTTTTACTTCTTCTCTACTGACACAATTTACGTCTTCATTAACCATTTCTGTTTCCTCTGTCCTAGGTTCTCTGTTATTTTCCTCGTTCATCAGTTTCTCAAAGTACTCCTTCCATCTCTTTAACACTGCTTCGGAATTTACTATCACATTACCATTTTCATCCTTTATAACCTTCACGTGCTGTACATCTTTTCCTGCTCTGTCTCTCTGCTTAGCCAATCTGTACAACTCCTTTTCACCTTTTGTTTCCAATTTAGCATACAAATTGTCATACGCACGTCCCTTTACCATCGCAACTGCCTTCTTTGCCTTACTCTTCTTTTTGTATATCTTTTTAGTATTTTCATTTCTTATTTTGCCCCATGTTTTCTTTGCCTCTTTCTTTTCTTTTATGCTCTCCTGAACTTCCTTATTCCACCACCATGTCTCCCTGTCTCCTTTTCATTTCCCAAATGTCACTCCCAGTACAGTTTCAGCTGTTTTTCCTAGCATTTCTGCTGTTTTGTCCCACTCATTAGGTAATCTATCCTTGCCTCCCAGAATCCTGGTCACCTCTTGTCTAAACACTTCTTGATAATTTGTCTCCTTCAGTTTCCACTATCGTATCTTTGGCTTTACTTTCTCTGCTTTTTTCTTTTTCACCATAAGAACCATTTTGCATACCACCATATGGTGCTGCTTTGCAATACACTCATTCAATATTACCTTACAATCACACATTTTCTTCAAGTTCCTCCTTCCTCGGCACATCACATAATCTATTTGGGTACTTTTTCCTCCACTCTTATACATCACCCTGTGTTCATCTTTCTTCTTGAAATAAGTATTGACAATCGCCAAATCCATCCTTTTCCCAAAATCCACAACCATTGATCCTTCCTTATTTCTTGTTCCATCCTCATACCTCCCCATTATTTCCTCATCCCCTATGTTTCCTTTGCCCACATGTCCATTAAGGTCTGCACCAAGGACTATCCTCTCTTCTTTTGATATACTTTCTATAAACCCATCCAGGTCTTCCCAAAAATCGTTTTTTTCCATGCTGTTGTTAACCTGTGGAGCATATGTGCTTACTATATTTAGGATGGATCCTTTTACCTCCAGCTTCATGGCCATTAGTCTGTCTGACACCCTCTTCACCTCCAGGACACTTTCAGCCAGCTCCTCCCTCAGCACTATCCCTATCCCATTTTTTCTTCCATCAGCTCCGTTGTAGAATATTTTGCATCCACCGCCAATGTTCCTTTCTTTACTCCCTTTCCACTTTGTTTCCTGTAGACGCAATATGTCTACATTCCTTCGCTCCATCATATCTGCCAGCTCTCTTCCCCTTCCAGTCATCGTTCCAATATTTAAAGTACCCACCCTTATGAGTGAGCGTCTTCCTTTCCACGCTTCTCGCTGCTTCTTCATTCGCTTTCCTCCTCTTTTTTTGCTCTTATTTTCACTATGTTTAGCAGTAGCATAATTTTCACAGGTGCCCTGCTGTGCGACACCTGAGGCGGTCGTTGGTAACCTGGGCCTCGACCGATCCGGTATGGATTGATAATGATTATGCATTTGTCTATTTTGGCAAAAAAGTTTTACGCCGGATGCGCTTCCTGCCGCAACGCTCCCCATTTATCCGGGCTTGGGACCGGCATCAAGAGACACAGAAATGTGCCTCCGATGGCTGGGTTAAATATAGAATTGGAATCAAAATGAACTAATCAACAGAATGCTCAAAACTGCTGCTTACAGGTGGGCAACCATTTTAACACAAGGAGGCCACCTTAGAAAACGTTATATCCACTGGAGGCTGGATCAGGTTTTCTATTTAAAACAGGGGTGCAAAATCTTTTTGCAATTGTCGGCCGCATTACTGAGTTAGTTTAAACAAATGGCCGCCATGATTTGGGCAAATTATATGAAATCACGTCTTATTAAAAAAAAAATAATTAAGTTTTAAAGATGTCGTTCAGTCATATCAAAAAATATAATTAATTAAAATGTGGTATTACGCAAAAAACTATCCTCCGCGTCACACTGCTAAGGCGATTTGTAGACTCAGGGTGGGGTGCTGGTGCCAAAACACTACGCACAGCTGCCTTATTTCTGGTCTATTCAACAGCTGAGTACTGCGCACCAGTCTGCTGCCTCAGCGCTCGCACTCGCCTTATAGACAGTGTCTTAAAAGCACCTTGCGCATAGTCCCTGCATGCCTGCGTCCCACTCCAATGGACCATTTACTCATACTTTCAGGCATCCAGCCAGCTGAGCTTCGCCGACTGGGAGCGACACTCTCCTTGGCTTACCGTGGATCTCTGGTCCCTGATCATATCTTGAATGGTTTTTTAAGTGGATCCTCGGATGCTCGCCAAGAGAGACTAAGATCTAGCCGCTCATTTGTGCCAGCTGCGCGGAATCTTCTAGCCAACCTTGCCGGACTTGGCATCCTTGCTTCTGAGTGGACAAGCCATAGTGGAACGCGGAGTATTGTGAGACTATATCCAGGCTCTGTGTTTTTGTACCCATAACCAGTGCCAGGCCTGTTGGAGTGAGTTTGCCCGAACAGCTTGGTCTAAGCTCAATCACCTGGGGACTGGTGTTGGGCAATTTCATTCGTCCATGCAGAAATCGGGTCTTCCTCCTTCATCAAATTGCGAGTGCCGCGCCGCTGAACAAACCGCAGACCACGTTCTAATTGCGTGCCCCATACATAGGGCACCATATGGAGCACGAGATCTGACGGTTTTGGATGACGAAACTAGATGTTGGCTTAACAACATTTGATCTTGGCAGTACAGCAGCCTGGGGCAGTAAAAGAATTAACCTTCGGCCCCAGTTTTGTTTATGTCTGACCTGGAGTGGATGCTTTTTCAACGACGACGAAGAACTGAAATGTCATAATATTTTAATGAATTTGTTCAAACGCAAATCGCAAAACATTGGATTAAGTTAGGTTCAGACTAAAGTGGTCGCAGAAAAAGCAAATGGAAAGTGTAATTTTTGAAAATGTGACCGAAAATTCCGCTTGGTTTTTCAGACTTAACTAACCTTTAATGACTTCTTTTCATCTTGCAGGAACCGATAAACTTGCAAAATCAGTCAATCTAACGGTTATCACAATAAGCTACCGACAAAATCGTACTATGACGTCGCCTAACAATCGATAATTCGTGCAAAAGGCTCAGAAAATAATATTGTTTGCGGCAAAAAAAGATGAATTTACTTCGGTTAAATTTATTATATCTTGATATTGGTGCACCAGCACGTCTCATAAATTCTTTAATAAGGCCGCAGGCTGTGCACCATTGCTTTAAGCCAGGCCTTCTCAAACTGTGGGTCGCGTAAAAAAAATTTTGGGTAGCTAGCTTTTTGTGTTTTTTACAATAATATTTATTGACAATCAAAAAGTAGAAAAGGTAAACTGTCATTACTCCATTGTTGCTTAAGGTTACTAGGCATTCAAAGCATTTAATCGACAAAATAAAGCCTGAATCAGAGTGACGACTTTTTTTGTTTTAGAGAGCACGTGATTTTGGAGACGAAAATTACAAATCAGAGCCTGATTCCAAGTAAAGACCTTTTTTTACGAGCACTTGGTTCTGGTAATTTTGTTAATTCGCTTTAGGTTACTATTTTCATTTGTTGTTGTTATACATGGTTTTTCATGCACATACGTTATTTTCCATAGGAAAAAATTAACGTAAATGTAGCCTGCACATATCGGGGTCCCACAAAAATATATTTTTTAAAATGGGGTCGCAGAACAAAAAAGTTTGAGAAGCCCTGCTTTAAACCAGGACTGGGAAGCCTTTGTTGCTTTGCTTCCCAACCACACGCGGCCCTTGATATTTTTCCATGCTGTCCGCGTGTGGTTGGGAAGAAGCAAAGCCAGTACTAGTTTTTCGTGACAAAAAGAATGATTTTTTTAGAAATCGCTATGTTTTTGGGGTGAAAATCAAGAAATCAAAGACAAATTCAAAGTGATGTTTTTTTTTGTCTTCACCATAAATTTAGGATACAATTTCTTTTCATATCCGTGAAGTAGTAGAAGGTCATGATTCTGGCAAACGTCTATAAAATTTGGGAAAAACTATATTGCTCCCCAAACTTTTATGCAACCCGCACCAATTTTTTTAATTTTAGGATATGACCCGCTAGAGCAATTAGGTTTCCCACCCCTACTTTAAATCATAGCCCGGAGACGGTTCTTTAAAGAAGTTTTTTGTCTTAGAAAGCCGAAGAAGACTATAATCTTGCATAACTATTTGCGGAACAAGCATAAAAACAGAAAATCAAATCCAAGTCTACCATTGCACAAGCAAACAAATCCAAAACATCCGGATAAAGTCTAAAAAATTACTAAGAACTCCAATTAATCTAAAAGCTTTCTAACTAATTTAATCTTAACTTAAACGAATAGTAAGTACAGTTGTTTTTACCGTGACCGTGATTGACACTTTCCAGGTCTTGACAAGTAGTTCTATATTACAATCACATCAATAAATAAACAACCGCCAAATGATGAATTTCAATAATTTAATGTTTTCGACACCAAGTTGCATTAATCTCACAAAGCTCAACTTTTTCATGAATAGAAAAATGATTTCCTTGTTATAGTCACCTATAGCTCGTCTCGAAATCAAGCAGCCAAAAGTGAACTTGAATGTCAGTAATAAGACGAACGAGAAAAAGCGGCAAATTGAAGTGGTAGCGGATGCCCAAGCGCAATTTGAACATCACATGAAAGGATATAACGCAAAAATGAAGGGGCTCCTGACTAAAATAGGTGCTCTGCAAAACGAGGTAAGAAAGTTAGATCATTTAGATTTTAGAATATGGTGCTAAGTCGAAACGATGATTAAAAAGTATTTCATAGAATTTTTCCTCGGCTTGAAAGCGATTAAAGTAAGCTAATTAGAAGTTAAAGGTGAGTTTTAATCAATTTTTTGATTGAGTGAATGGCTTAATTCTTTTTTTTAAAACCAAACTACGATAAGCACCTAGAAGGTTATTATTCCACTCCTATTCGTTTAAATTCTATTTTAGGCTGTGACAGGGTTGTATCATGCGACTCGGACAGAGACATGCAAGGTTTGTTTTAGACTCGACATGTGAGCGGCGAAATTTCCAAACGAACATATCTGCAAATTTTAGAAGCCGAAAAAAAACGTGAAAAAGAAGCTGAATTACTGTATAGTTAAAAAAACAATTTTATTTATTAAAGTAACAATAGCAATCAGTCGTGTAGGAAAACTGTTTTCAAGCTTTACAACTTTTATATTTAGACCTTGTAAAGAATATTTTATGTTTAAGTTGGTTCCCGAGCAAAAACCAACTCGAAGAGGGTCGTTAAAATTATTTTTCAGAATGCATGTAACAAAATATAAGCAGTTAAATTTCTTTACCCTTATATCTATAGTTTTAGTCACTAGTCTTTAAGTAAATCGCACAGCATTCGTATTTTGCACACAAAGATTCAAAAAATAAAAATGAACCAATTAGTATCCTAACTCTTTCGTGAGATATTCAATGCAATAATTTTCTATCAATCGGGAACAAATTAAAAAGCAAATTTTTGGTTTTAAATAATTTTTATGAAGTTCAATGTAAGCAATGGTCGGACACGGCTTTATCGTATATAAATTAAGCAATATCTGTAGAAAACAAACAATCCCCGTATCGGACTTGAATAGTAGTTTTAAACCTCCAATAGCCTAATTATCAATGTTTTTATTCGGTGAAAAGTATCTTGCTTATTTACACAGTTGTTTAATGTGTGCCGTGTTGCTACGTTGAGGGGACTGTCGTTCAAAAGCAGGTCGGGGTAATTGCCTATCTATTAGCGCCTCCGTCGCTTTCCTGCTAGTCAGGAGGATAAATATATAGATATAGGATAGGATAGGACTGGATCAAATTTAAAATGACCTCACTATATTTAGAAAACTGTCTCCTCATCACGCACGACATACGAAGTGCTTCCTTGAAAAAGCCGAGCGTGATCCGGTTGATGAAAGAATCGTTGAAGTTTTGTCAAAGTTAACTCGATCGGCTAAAAAAATCAAGGATGATTCCTATGACGCCACGTATGCAAGTCGAGAGTAAGTTCTACTTATCCGTTTTTTATTTTCTTGTACTACATTATTAGGCTGAAGTATTAATTAAAATAACTTGTGTTTATTCTACTGTTGTAAAAATTTGTTTGCAAGTAATCATTTCACTATTTTTACGTTATATATGACTATCAATTTTGATTTCACGCTGTTCTTAGCAAATTGTTTTTTTCGTTTTTGTTTTTTTTTAATCAGTTATTGGTTTTAATAAAATAAAACTTTTCGCATCTTAACTGAAAAATGTTTTTTTTTTACTTAAACTTAAAAAAAAATTTTTTTTACAGTTCACGAATAATTCGAGATACAGTCGGACAGCTGCAGACCAAGAAAACTCCTGTTCAACAAAAGGTAATCTTGAAATTACCATATTGATCTTATCAGTCGATGTTTAATTCAACAGTAAAATCTGTTGTATTGTGTAGAATGATGAAGAACTTGTGAATAGTATCTCACCGGCGAGCGGAGACGAACTGGTTCCTGTTTCCGACTCTACTCACATTAAATGTCCAGAATCCGGCGATCCTTCTATCCGCAAATATTTTCCTGTAATTAATTGATTTGATCATTTAATGTCTTGTAATTGACAGTTAGGCGTAACTCGGTGTAGGTTCGTACCCAGGATCTCTCACGTTTAAGGTGCGAGTTTAGGGCGTAAAGTTTCCAAAACTTTTAGTTACTCGTATATTGCCGGCAGCGATGTTTTTATTTGTTAAAAAAATGTCTGCTCTGTTGTATTTGGCGTTCACACAAACAACTTTGTATTGACATAACATATTGTTTATTGACTGATAAAAATTGGACTTTATTAGAAAATAAACAAAGCGACTTTTTTCGAAAATGATAAAAATATAAAAAATTGTTTAATTTATTTCGTAGAAACAGCGCAGAAACTCAAAAGCAAGCGAAGCAAACCGTATTGAGAGCTAACTGCGAGCGTTGGTCGGAAATGAGAATGCCCTTTAGATTTTGTATCAGTTTATTTAATTGACAGCAAGGACTAATAAATCAGGCCAACATTTGTAGCCAGAGTAAACATGACCTAGTTTCAACTAAAATTTTATCTGCATACTTTTTTAGCATTGCTCGCAGACATCTTATTTATCGCAATTACATTAAGCCATTATATCAGTTATGCTTTGTGCAGCACAAACTAAATTTTGAACGCTTACGTATCGATCAGTATTTCTAACCGAAACAATTTTTTGATCGTTTTCAACGCCAATGTTTGACGTTTCAGAGGCAGGTGACGGAAAAAGATTTGGTGCATAATTGTGCTCCTCTACTAATTTATATTTAAAATTTGATTTTCTGGTAATGAAATTTCAAAAGCAATATTCGAATATAAAGATCTTTTACTGTTAAATCAGCTTTTTGCTCATACCTTTGCATGAAGTTAAAATGGTTAATGATACAAATTAGTGCATAGTGGAGGCTTTCTCCATTTCGCCCCTAGTAAACAAAGACACCGCCGCGGATAGATCCGATACCGAAAGAAAACGCATCCGCAAATCTATTAATGACGTTTACTTTTTCAATGAAATCAACTTTAAAATGTATCTAATAGGTTTACCTGAAAACAGTTGATTGGACTAAAGCAAAACGTTACTGGCTAAGTGATTTGTGAAATAAACTCTAAAGCACTTTATGATGCAAATAAGAAACAGCGCCGTGTATTTCTTATTTAGGTAAAAATGAAAGATCTTGAAAATAAAATAGATGATCAACTCAACTCTTTATCTTCTTTGCCACAGGTAAGTGCATGTTTTATCAATTGTAATCAAGTGGTTACAGCTGGCTAGTTGTTTGGTGAGTAAGGACATTTCAATCTGTTTGGGTTTCGCTGTATGGAAATCTTGTAGCAAAGTACAACACTTCGATTTTAACTGCAGACTTTTTTCGTTTTAAATAATATAATTAATTACTTTAGTCTTAGATTGCAAGAGAAATTATCAACTGTCGTTTTTTTGGGGTCGAGCATATGGCTAAGTAACATCTACAATTAAATGTCGGCAAACTGATCGGATAGCTTCTATGTATCGTAGATTTATTAATATTGTTGATAAAGCTCGGTGCACTAAAAAAGTTGGAGTTCGTTAAAGAATTTAATCTCAAATTCTGTTTTACGCAACTAGAATTTTGCTTGCCCAGATCTAAGAAAAACATCGCTTTCTTCAGATTAGAACTAAATATTTGGTCCTTACGTATTATCGGGAGGACCTTTGATTTTTACATTAAGGGTTTATTGGTTAGTATGAAGATTGGTTAGTAAGTCCTCCCGATAATACGTAAGCACCAAATATTTTTACTTGTTCATCGTTCATGAAGGGTTGTGAGTACGACGGTTAGTGGGTACGCGACAAATTTGTCGGCAAGCCAATTTGGCGGAAAAATAAATAAGATTTACCTTCACTAGCGTTGAAACGACAGCAAAAAAGTTTTGTTATGTCATAAAAGCAATTGTAAATGTTCAGCTGATAAAAGTGAAAATTTTATTTAAAGTTGTTTAATTGTTAAATGCGTTAAATTTAGGGATGTTCCTAGCCCAACATTTATCTATTTGAATTTACAATAGCTTAGTTTCCAATATTGAAATTCAAAAAGGTACTTCAATAACTAATTTTTAAATCACGGTTGTTTAACAAATATTTTTTACAAAAAAGTACAATAATGTAGCTTACTACAAAGACGACAGGTTTGAAGTTTTACGGGCGTGCGAAATTATGACGTCATAATAAGCATTTTACTATATCGGAACAAATCTATTCTGGTCGGCACGAATAAACAGTTTTATTTTAAGTATTTTTTTTAGTTCCAACAGTTTGTTTCTTCTATAGGGCTCGTCAGAAAGCAATCAAAAATTTGAAAAACAAATACAAAAAGGAAAGCTTAATAAAGCGATAAAAAGTTGGCAGAAGAACTTAAAACAAAGAAAAATACGGCAATTACGGTAGTGATTAAAAAGTTAAGCCCGTTACAAATTTGTTTAAATTAAATTTTAACGTGTAAACTTTTTTTCCATCGCTTACGCTAATGTTTCCAAACGGCAAAATTCGGCGGGATAAATGTGTATTTAATCTTTTCATAACATAACTGTACAAATTATTGTAGTACGAATTTGAAGTCGCCATGCTTATTCATCATCTATCGTCATGTTTATTCCTACGTGCTAACCATAAACGCCATCTTTTGTGATGTCACAAAATTCACGCGTTGCGATAAACTTTTGTCAGACAAGAACTCAGTGATAGGTAAAAAGAGCTAAACGCAAGAAGTACTCCTACCATGTAACTGCAAATTAATTTGGGTGCCTTTTAAAACACCAAACATTTGAAAACTGCTGCAATGTTTGAATTTGCAAACAAAAAAAAAGAGTTAAAGTTTTTTATCAGAAATCTATTACCCTTCTTCCAGTAAAGTTACATTGACGATTTTATTTAACTGATCAAATTGCGATTCATGCATCGCAAAAAAAAGAGGTATCAAGTTGCAAAAATTGTCTGTTTCAGAAAAGGTTGAAAGCGATTTTCGGTAGTATTCGGCCGTACATAAAAATACATATATATCTGCAATTAAACAAATTACGGTATTACAACACAAAAATTTATTTTAACTTAATGTATTTGCTAAAACAGTCTGTTTGGTTCATTAGGCTCGTCAGGGGGCGAATAAAAATCTGTAAACAAATACAAAAAACGCAATCGCTTTGTTTCACTTAACTTCAGTTTTCATCAAAACGATCGAAAAAATGCATTAAAAGTTTTCGCTGTTTACGGTATTATTCGAAAAAATAGATGAATTTATTGGACTAATAGAATGCATAAAAATCTTTAATTTTTTTCAAAGCATTTAGCACGTAGGTAACTTATAAGCACGGCGACTTCAAATTCGCACGACATCGCATGGAAACTTCATATTTTGTTCAGTTATACAGTGCGTTCAGAAAGTCACTGTGCACCTTTCATTGTCTGCTTTATTTTTAGATAATCAGCGTTTTTCGTTTGATCTTTTTCAGCGTTTTTTGGTCGTTTCTCGTATTTCGTCTTTCATTTTTTTTAAATGCACTTTTCGAGCACTTTTTAAATTTTTCTTTTTCTTTTTTCTTTTTAATTCAATGTAATCATTGACGAAAGTCATTGAATCATCTCCAAAGGAATTTGGCCGCCAAGATCCCCAGATCTAAGTGTTTTGGACTTTTACCTGTGGGGAGCGACAAAGCAAAAGGTTTACCGAAACAAACCACAATCTTTGCAAGACCTACGTGATAACATCCTACACCAAATTGAAGCCATTACCCAAGAGGAAATTCATCGAGTGTTCGAAAACTTGAAACGTCGAATTAACGTTTGTATTCACGAACTTGGTGGGCATTTCCAGCAGTTGTTGTGACTCTATTTTTGTTATTTTTAATAAATTAAGAGACGGTCATTGTTCTTCACATAAAATTGACAATTCAAAATATTTTGTTATTGATTTTTCGAACACAGGATATCGTTCTTGTTTTAAAATTCCAGGTGCACAGTTACTTTTTGAACGCACTGTATTATGAAAAGATTAAATACACATTTATCCCGCCGAATTTTGCCGTTCAGAAACATTAGCGTAAGTGACGGAAAAAAAAGTTTACACGTTAAAATTTAATTTAAACAAATTTGTAACCGATTTAACTTTTTAATCACTACCGTAATTGCCGTATTTTTCTTTGTTTTAAGTTCTTCTGCCAACTTTTTATCGCTTTATTAAGCTTTCCTTTTTGTATTTGTTTTTCAAATTTCTGATTGTTTTCTAACGAGCCCTATAGACCAGTGTTTCTCAATATGGGCCCTCAGGCCCACTTGTGGGCCTGAGAATTTTTGAAATGGGCCTGAAGTTTTCGTTGGGCCTACATTAGGTCCCAAGAAAAATGTATAGCTGAAATTTATAGTTTATCTGCTAATGTAAATTTATGAAATCATGACCTTATTGTTCAAGTGAGAACAAAACAATTATACAATATAATTAGTTTTTTTGCAAATGTGTTTTTATAAATATAGATTTTAAAAATTTTTATGTTATTTGGCTAAAGTGTCTTAATTCTTAATAGCTCAGCGATTTAAGGTTGTGGTATAGTTTTATTATTAAAAGATTGTTTGATTAATGATTATAACATTATAAAACAAACTGTTTGATTTTTTTAATTTGTGAAAACATTTATTTTAGGTTTATTAGGATAATATCTAACGTTTTTTTTAACCTCTGACTTTCCATAATGGCATCTTCAAGTTCGAAAAAAAGGAAGAATGTGTCCCCAATTACCAGCAAGATTTTTTATTACTAGGCTTTTATCCATCAACTGCTGATTCTGAGAAGCCTGAATGTGTGGAATGTGGTTTAATAATGACAAATGGTTCCATGAAAAAGTCAAAATTATTAGCCCATCAGCAGGTGAAGCATGCTGGTTCTGTAGGGAAAGAGCTTAGCTATTTCGAAAAAAAAGTGAGTTACTGCGGAAGCACGCTCCAAAACCTTTAGATTTCCTTTTGAAAAAAGCAAGAGATAATAATAGAAAGACACTTAAAGTTAGTTATATTGTAAGTGAAATGACTGCTAAGGTGGGAAAGCCTCACGCGATTGCAGAACGTCTAGTGAAGCCAGCAATGTTGATGTGTGCTAAAGAATTGCTAGGTGAACAGGCTGCTAATATTTTACAGAAAATCCCCTTGTCCAATGACACAGTAAAAAGGCAAGATGAAATGGCAGAAAATCTTAAGGAACAGCTAGTGGAAAAATTAAAAGTTTCAAAGTTTTCACTGCAAATTGATGAAACTACAGTACAATGAATAACTCTGTTTTATTACTTGCCTATGTTCGATATATTGATGCAATGGTAATCCCTGAAGAAATATTATTTATAAACAAGCTGATTGACACACAAAGTGAAACTATTTTTGCAGCTGTTTATGACTTCCTGCAAAATAATGGGATTCCTCTGTCAAATCTATTGCAGATTGCCACAGACAGTGCCAGTGCTATGACCGGAAAGCACAATGGTTTTGTTGCAAAATTAATAGAAGTTCCCCCCATATAATGACAATTCATTGCATTATTCATCGGCAACATTTTGCTGCTAAATTTCTTAATAATGACATGGAAGAGGCATTGAAATTTGCCATTTCAGCAATAAATTTTGTCAAAGCCAGTGGGTTGCATGACCGCTTGTTTTAGAAACTATGTGAGGGTGAGGACCACCAGACACGTCTCTTACACACTGAAGTTAGGTGGGTTTCTGAAGGAAATTCCCTTGTTCCTCTTGCAAAACTGTGGGACATGGTTCTTATCTTTGTTCATCACATGAAAACTAACGCTCATAGCAAGAAACAAAAACATAAAGCTGAGACTCTGTTTTCAGCATTAAATAACAGTAATACAAAGGCAAGGATTTTTTACCTGGCTGACTTATTTGAGCATGTTAACCAACTAAACAAAGCACTACAAGGGCGAAACACTAATCTAGTAGACTGTGTTGAGAAAGTGCGCTCTTTTCTGAACAAATAAGTCTCTGGAAAATGCATCTACAAAAGAATGAATTTGCCTTTTTTTGTAACCTTGCCGCCCTAGAAGTAATCGCAAGCTGCACTAACCACTTGCAAAAATTAAGAGAAGATATGACCAGAATATTTAAAAATATAACCGAAACGAGTCCACCAGGTTGGATTATAGATATGGCACACTTTGACGTCTTAAGTGGGGAAGATATTGATCCCGTTATTGCTGGTGAACTTCTTGAACTAAAGGAGAACAAAGCATTAATGGCGAATATTGAAAGGAATGGATTAATCGGATGGCTGAGCGTAGGATCATTATATTCATTGTTATTTGAAAAAGTAGTTCCATTCTTACTTGGCTTTCCTACTGTTTGGTTAGTTGAAGCAGGATTTTCTGCAGTAAATGATTTACTGACAAAGAAACGTCATCAATTGCAAATTGAAAAGAGAGGAGATTTACGCTTGAGGTTGAACCAAAGTTTAGCAGTGCAACTTGAGAAGCTGATAAATAGACACAAGGATTAGTTTGGTCATTGACAATTTTACTGCATTGTTTATATTAATAAAAAAAAATTTATGATATTCGAAATTTTTATTAATGGTTTTGTGGGCCTAATATTTCTTTTGACTCTGAAAATGGGCCTCAAGAGAAGAAAGGTTGAGAACCACTGCTATAGACGAAACAAACTGTAGAACTAAAAAAAAATACTTAAAATAAAACTGTTTATTCGTGCCGACCAGAATAGATTTGTTCCGATATAGTAAAATGCTTATTATGACGTCATAATTTCGCACGCCCGTAAAACTTCAAACTTGTCGTCTTTGTAGTAAGCTACATTATTGTACTTTTTTGTAAAAGATACATGTTAAACAACCGCGATTCAAAAATTTAACTATTGAAGTACCTTTTTGAATTTCAATATTGGAAATTAAGCTATTGTAAATTTAAATAGATAAATGTTGGGCTAGGAACATCCCTAAATTTAACGCATATAACAATTAAACAACTTTAAATAAAATTTTCACTTTTATCAGCTGAACATTTACAATTGCCTTTCCAATTGCATTTGTGGCATAACAAAACTTTTTTGCTGTCGTTTCAACGCTAGTGAAGGTAAATCATTCTTATTTATTTTTCCGCCAAATTGGCTCGCCGACAAATTGTCTTGCTTCGACTGTTAATGGACATAAGTAGAAAACAACTTTCTATGTGCTCCACGCATTGGACCACAAAAGAACTTGCATATTTTTCTTTTTCAAAAAGAAAATAAAAAATTGCGGAATAATTAGAATATCAGTCTTTCATCAAGGCCTTGAAATAATACAAAGCTTTTAACGAATGAAATCGACCCTAAACGCCGGGCTTTCAAAATTAGCTGTCCCATCTGTTCGAAACAAAAACCCTGGAAAAATAGAAGATTACATTTTTTGATCGCACAACGTGCAGAGTGTCGGCCTGAGCTAGTCCCAATACCATGTTGTCGCTGCATATATCCGATGGTTTGTTTCGATTATTGTTTTGCTTTTATGTTCACCTTTTCGTTTGCTCATGCAATCGGCTGCACGTTACTTTTTGAGGCTGAATAATTTTTATCTAGCATCAGTAAAAGAAGATGCGCAGAAAACAATTTGAAGCCATTAATTTTTTTTGTTTTACTATACATTTTTATATAGTAATTGATCAGTAAATTTGTTTCAAGGAAGAAATAAAAAAACTTGAAGATAAAATTGAAGATCAGCGTCATTGCCTGTCTTCTTCGTATTATGTAAGTTGTTCGATTTTAAACACAAGTTTTAAAATTTTAAACAATTAAAAATTTTAAATATGTTGGTAATATACATGAGTTTGTCCGACCCGTTCCTAAGAATAGGGACATAAATCAACTCCCCAAAATCCCAATAAACTATAATATTCTCCTCATTGTTGTTTGATGATAAAACCAAATCTTAAAAAAACTCAATAGCTAAAAAAACGAATGTTAAGTGTTATTATTGATGACTTAGTGGTCTAGCAAAGCTGGGTAAATATTTAGTTTTTGACTAAAAATCTTGGTTTGCAACAATGGTCTAAATAAAAATGCTTCAGAAGATAAATAATATTTTCAATAATTATCACTGCGTTCGATTGGTTACGGAAGTTTTTTCGAATTTTTGTTTGATTCTGAATCATCATTGCAATAATAAACAATCGCAACCCATTTTTCCAGTCTGTAGTATGACTCAGTTGGGGTTTCAACGATCAATCTTTAGCTTTGGAGGAAACACACGCACGAGCGAGACATTGAAGTGTGTTTTTTGTGTTATAATTAAATTGAAGACATTGCCGACAAAAAATTTAAATTTTGCGTTGTAAGCATTCATCCAGAAATGTCCAAACGACCGAAATTTTTTATTCAGCTTAACAAAAATTTAAACAACAAGGAAACTATTATAATACTTCAGTGATAAGAAGAATACATATAGTAGTTCTACGAACTCGCATAATTAAAAGCAAACCTGAGAATAAAAATCTGCTTTGTTAAAATTCCTATTAGAATTGGTTTGATTAATAGTATTCTTGCAACCAATTATAAAATTACTGCAAGTTTATTACAGTATAATTTAACAAAATTGTTTATACAAAGGAATATGAACAAAAACAAAATGAATTGAATTGCGTTGAACATGAATTAGAAGATGTCGAAGCGGCAAAGTTTTATTTGCAGAAGAACATCAACAAATGTCAGAAAGTCATTAAAAAAGATCGGTATGCTTGCTTTTTTTAAGTTTCCTAATTTGAAGCCACGAATCCCCTTTTATAAGTTCCAATTTTACAAAATTGTCCTACGTAACATTTTATTGAATTTTGCTTATGTGTGGGAATTTCAATGTTTAATTGAATTTATAGTCGAATTAAAATGTTGTTCAAACAAGAAGTAACAAAACAAATTTTTATTCGATTATTGTACGTGCAAAAAAAGTGAAAACGGTGACATAACAGCGCATCATAGAAGATCTTGCGCATACCAATCAGCTAAAAAGTAATAAACAATTACGCAAAAGAAACTTAGTGAGAGGCTGTTTGAATTTCTGCAGTAAAAAGCAAACTAAGTTTTGGTTTATTTTGAAAAAGGCAAGACACCCATTCAATAATATTTATAACATTCTGACGTTGTATAGTCGTTACACCTATTAATTGATTTCGGTTTTTGCAAATTCAATGCATTCATGGACCCCTTTAAATGTTACCACGGGATTCATGGGCATAGGTTGGAAACATTTATTAAAGCTTTCCTACTGATAATATATCGATTTTTGTTTCTGTGTTTAAACAGTATTTTTAATTATATTCTTATGGTTTGCCTAAAAAGCTCGGCACTTGTTGAATAACGAAATTTTGTATTTAGAGATTATATTCAATTGCGCGCATCGGACGACCATGCGCTTTACTGCCACCTGGTAACTCTGGAAATGATCGGGGTTAACACAAGAAAGCAGGTCACGGCACTTCGGGACGTAGAGCAGAGAATTTGTCAGGTGCCTGAATTAACACAATCGTGTTTTCTCGTAGGGCTATTTTCATATTTTTTAAAAAATTTTTTGTCTAAATAATTCAGACCAAATCAAAGCATGACTGCTCTCTGTATTTAATGCAAATGTTTTTTTTTATTTTCTGTCGACGTTAATTTATAAGCAAGACGCAGATTGTACAATTCTGACCATTTTTATACTATTTATATTTCAAAATATGCCTGATTAACTGCAATGTCGTTAACAGGAACAGTGTTTTTTTTAAGGTTTGATTTAACGGAACACCAAGAAAGTTTATGAGGACACTTTTCTCAAAACATTTAAAATGAACAACTGCTTATTGAAGTATTATCTGGCAAAGCAGGCTATGCTGTAAACACAGTGCATTTACAAAATCACAACACAAATTTGTCAATTTCAACTTCATCACATAGCTCCTGCTCGTCAGCAAAAGCATCAGTTTCTTGTATGTCATCTGCAGACATCATTGTTTGTAACGCTCGCTTTGTCACTTTTCGTCTATTCTTTGCTGTTATCCAATTCTGAGCAACCTCCACAGCGCTTTCATCGTCTAGATGGTTTGGGCCATTCATCGAAACATTTATCAGCGCGTTTAGAGTTACATCAAGCAGCCTGTTACGCTGTTTAGTTTTAACACGGCACATAGTGGAAAATCCTCTCTCTGGCCAGGCTGTTGCAAGTGGAATGGACAAGGCGATGCAACAAAGTAGGTGCAATTCGGGAAATATTTCCTGAAAAATTTTATCTCGAACAATTTTGCTGCAAACAGCAATGGCATCCAGGCAAAACTCAAACTCTGGCATAATCATTCTATCCTTCAGCGTTTGGTAATCATTTATTACTTTCAAGATTTTTTCATCTGAAGCGACTTTGAACCTTTTGATCAGCAGTTTCAGATCCTGATTTCCATAAAGCTGTCGCTGATTGGCATCAAGAGGAATTTCTTTCGCATCAAAAATGCGAAAAGCAAACAGAATTTGAGGCTCCGGAAAGCGATCTTCAAGATTTCGTAGCAAGGCTTCACAGTATGTTTTGGTAGTGCATCGGATTTGCTTAACATCATCTTCATAAAGGTCCTTTTGTGTTGCAGGCAAAATTTTTGAAATCTTTTCCCAATCTAGTTTCAGGCTATTTATAACCTGATCCGAATCGGCAATTTTTTGTGAAGAAAACGTTTTTGTGAAGACATATTCTGAAATTTAGAAAAGTGTTATAAAATTTAGTGCAATGCTACGGAAAAAACTAAAACGAATGGTTTACGTAAATCCTCGTAATTTTGCACTTGCATTTATTTAAGCAACAGCCAAACTCATTTGACAAGAATTAATCTTAAATGGTCATTTAGTATTACAAAATTTCTATTGTGACATCACACTTGTACTGCTTAGAAATTATTTACCAACTGCTCCATTCCGAACAGCACTTCTTAAAACTAGTGAGTAGTGATGTCAACTGCCACCGTGAATGTGGCAACTAACTGCTAACATTTCATTAACAGGCAGTTATCCAACTTTCATTAACTGCCACTATCGTGAAGTTGGGGCTTTCCCCAAATGTAAAGGAGGGATTCCCCTAACCACAAGTAGTCGCGTCAAAAAATGGCAATTTCCAAAAACGATAATTTTCAGATCATCAAAATAATTTCTGTGTAGAACATGCATACCAATATTTTAAGGAAGCCATTGATTGAAAAAGTGAAATTTTATGGTGATGCAGTGAAAATTTATGAGGCCGTTTTGTCACCATAAATTGCCTTAAAAAAAACACTGAACAGGAAGGCAGCCTTCTCCCGTGACGTAAACTTTTCCAGTTAAGTCGTTGCATAAAAAGGCCCAAGAATAAAATGGCGCTTGCCTACCTAAAGTGCAACAGCATAAGTGCCCTATGCGTTGTTTAATTGTTCGCTTTACTTTTTGTTTCTGAAAAAATCAAAACAAGTTTTTAGGGGAATCTTACTCGTCCGGACGTGTACGCTTTGAATCGACATAAACATCAAGTTTTGAAGAAACTGAGAGACTTCGAGATTTCGTTTAACGTAGCTAAGAAGTTGATACGAGAAGAAGAGAAGGTTAGCATCGTTGTAATTATCTTCCCCGGTCGGCTGACGTAAACCTCCGCTCGATGTGCAAGGTCACGTGAGCCGAAGTGATTCGAATTCGGCGTTGAGAGTGCCTGGAAAAATCCTGTTTTGTTTAGACTCTTTTGCGACACAATGATCTTGAAGAACAGATTAAAATTTTAATGAAGAAGCTTCCGGATGCCGAAGCAGATATTCGCAATCTCCAATCTCAAATCCAAGATAAAAAGACTCAGGCCGCGCAAAATTTAAACGAGGTATATTTTGACGTCAAACAAACTTCTCTTTGCGCGTCAACTTTTCATAAGTCGGCAAGTAATAATCTTTAACCACTTTTCGATTAGACCCTCTTATTTTCATATGTGAGCTTGTTTACAATTACAAAGCAGAAAGTACTATATAGTTCTTCTTTGCACTGGTGCCGTAGCTCTCCTGTAGTAAGATGACAAACCCTTTGAACTGTTGACCAAGTTGATGAGGAACGTTCATCTTGCTAGTGGTCTTCGATGTTCAGCCGGAGAATAATGGTCCTTGTCGGAAGAACGTTTTTGACCTTTTTTTCAGCTACTTATGAACGGAACTTGTCGAAAATATATCTTAATTAGGGCAGTTTTTGCATACGTTGCCCCGTCCTGAGAAGGACGTTTGCCGATTAGTTTCCCCTGGTTGAAGACCAGGTTGGGTAGATACTCCTTTGTTTTGTTTTCGGTCTGTCGTGCAGAACAACCAATACGGACTCACGTACGGGCTGTAAAAAGGCAACTGTCATTAAATTGCTTCTTTAAATTCGCGACAGACTAACCCTTAATAGGGCTTAATTTTTTTTAGTCAGGTAAAGGACAATCAGCTTTCATGTTTTGCGCAGTATTTGATTTCTTGTTTGTTGTTTTGAAATCCTTCAGCTGTGCGATTTGTCAAAACAATCGGTTCACGCGGAAAAGATTAGCAAGTCTTCGAAGGAAACCATTGAGCATTTGCAAAAAACAATCTGCAACAAAGAGAGAGAAAACAAGCTGTTGGAACGACAACTGCTAGTCAGTTATAATTTGTAGTGTCCACTAGTTTTTTCCCATGACTTGCATTTCACAATGTTGCTTTAAGATAATCAGGAACAGTTTTTTCTTTCATTGCAAATTTAAAAGCTTGCTTCTACTGCCAGCGTTAGCGGGATTATTATCTGCATATTAATATTTTTATTCTTTCCGCGCTTAGACGCGAAGAGAAGCAAAAAAAAACAATAAACCAAACAAGAATACTCCCGCCAACGCTCGCAGTACAAACGAGCCCTAATATTTTTAATCATGTTCGAGGCTGTAACGGCCAAGTGCTATCTTCACGTTAACGCATCATAACAAATTTGCAAGAAAAATTAAAAATGTCGTTGTGGAACTAATTTACGAATCTGGTTTTCAAGTCATGGCGAATTTGAAATATTATTCTTTACGCTGATTGTTGTTTTGTTTTTTGAAGCGGTAAAATGTTTTCTATAGTATATGATTTAAAACTTACCAATCAATGTTCTATTGAAGTTAAATCAAAACCAAGTATTATCAAGTAACTATTAGTATAATTGAGAAACTCGGGTATTTGTTATTCAATAGGAAGCCAGAGAAAAAGTTGATTGCGAAATAAAAGAGAAAAAAGAGCGAGCCAAAATGAGGCAAAGAAAAAAGTTATTTGATCCGGAGTTAAAGGAGCTAAGGAAGCAGGTGGAGCAAGAGCAGATGCGACTGGATGCTGTCGAAAGAAAGTTAAAAAAAGCGGAGAATACTGTTGGAGAGAGAGATAAGATGCTTGATCGAGAAAACATGAGATTGTCGAAGTGGAAAAAAAGGTGAAACTTTGCGTTTAAAACGAATCGTCCCGGGCATCCCCTCTAAGATAAAATTGTCCCGGGCATCCTCTCTAAGATAGAATCGTCCCGGGCATCCCCTCTAAGATAGAATCCTCCCGGGCATCCCCTCTAAGATAGAATCCTCCCGGGCATCCCCTCTAAGGTAGAATCCTCCCGGGCATCCCCTCTAAGATAAAATTGTCCCTGGCATCCCCTCTAAGATAGAATCGTCCCGGGCTTCCCCTCTAAGATAGAATCGTCCCGGGCTTCCCCTCTAAGATAGAATCCTCCCGGGCATCCCCTCTAAGATAAAATTGTCCCTGGCATCCCCTCTAAGATAGAATCGTCCCGGGCCTCCCCTCTAAGATAGAATCCTCCCGGGCATCCCCTCTAAGATAAAATAGCTGGTAGTAGGACTCCGAGAACGTAAAACCATTTAAGCTTTATTTTCTTGAAAAATTGAGGGATTACATCACCCTGATGAGGCGTTTGTTTTGTTCTATTCTTCCTATGTTGTTCCGTTTACTACAGTAATACGTCTCTACTTGGAGTCGTGCAACTTTCATCTTCTCTCCTGCTCTTTCAATGCTTTCTTATTATTTCGGGCTGCAAACCCATGATCTTTCCATATATTTCCTTCCATACACTATCTGAAAATTCTTTTCACGCTATCACTAACATTTATTTTCTTGTAACTACATAGCACTTTGACATTAATGGTACGGAGCTTGTGAACATACTAACTTAAAAAAAGAGGCTATCTTCGGTCTCTTTATGTTTACTTTTTTTAACCTCTCGCCTAGACCTGGGTTTGTTGCTTCAATGGTGAGACTCCATAGACTGCCTTCACTCCGCCATTCACCCGACGAATTCGGGTGAAACAATCACCACCACTTGCTTAAGGCAGAGCCCCCAATCGTGGTTGCGTATTTTCATGTGGTCAGCTTTACAGTGATTGTTCGCCTCAAACTCTGTTTGAAATTTATATTTTTTAGAGATTATCTATTAAAATCTTTTTTATTCGTATTGATAGTTTACTTTAATTCAATTTGTTTCGAGATGCGTCGAGTTATCGGTACAGCAGATGAAAGCGGAATTCGAACGCGACCACTTTCCGAATGCCATTAAACAGGAAAAGATGGTTTCTATCGATAAAATAGCGAAAAAGAATGTACTCGAAGGCTTAAAAAAGCAAATAGCCAAGTAATAATTCATTATATTTTATCTTTCTGACTCATAGCACAACAGCTAAGTTTTTATATTTTAAACCAATCGACAAAAGATTACGCTGATTTGGTTTTGGAAATTTCAAAACTTCGCTCTTTGATTGAATTTATATTTCTATACCATGTACTGTACTAGGCTATTTTAACTTAATGCTCCTAACTACGAATCGCCTTCGAATGAAAATTTTTCGAAATATATACGTACTGTAGATATCTGTGACGTCCTAGACAAGCAACCTTCTGTGATATCATGATTACGCAAGCTCGTATTTTCCAGCACGGCAGTGTTGCCAGATTGGGCGATTTATCGCAAATTAAGCAAGTTTTTAAATTTGCGCTGGGCGATTTTTCGGGCGCTCTTTTAGATTTGGCTGGCGCTTTTAGTTGTGTTGACCAAGGCCATCAAGAACAGACATTTCAAGTTGGTGAGATGACGCGGGTCGCATTGGGACTGAAACTTTAGTGTATAAAATTTCCGTGCGTCACAATTTGTTAATTGTTTTTTGCTGTTGTTGTCTGTACTATGATTTCATGAGTAAATTAAAAAACTTACCGCACATTTAGTTGAAGACCATACTAATTGGAAATTTGTGACTATGACATCACAAGAATATGTGTGCTTTTGATGTCACTATAATATTTATTTTTAAATACCTCTCCAACCACAAACCGCTTGTAAATGAAACATATAGCAAATTAAAGGGAAGGAAATGGTTGTTTTTGTTTGCTTTCTCAATAATGTTTGTATTGTTTATTTTTAAACTGCTTGTTGAAAAGATGAACAGAAAAAAATCGTCTAAAACGCCGCCTCCGTGAACCGATTCGGTTCATCCAAATTTGTATTGTGACGTCATTGAGACATGCCGCTTGTCAGTCAAGCTTTGTTCTGTTCACTATAAACCTGTCTTCCGAAAATTCTAACCTATCCTCAGTTTATGACCAGTTCAATGCATTTACATTCAAACCAGGTTAAAAGAAGAAAACAGTTCTCTGAAGTTCGAGTTCAAACACCATCGAAAACTCGCGGCTTCGGCAAAGGAAAAATGCCTGGTTGCCCAGGATGAACTTCTCTGTCTGCTCGACAACGTTAGAGAGCAGAAGGCGATACAAAATAAGCTACACCAGGAACTACTACACGCACAATATCAAACTGACGCTGTGAGTCGAGTTGAAGCGAAGCTATAGTCTGGCTTGTTGGGTTTCTGTCCTGGCTAGCTCAACTGTGGCATGATGAACTCTTTAAGCTTTAGCCAAGTTATTAAAAGCGGACAAGTTTAAGTATGTTAAAAAAAAATAATTTTTCTTGTGATCACCGTTACTTAGTTAAAGTCTATTAAATTATTGTGGTTACATATACATTGTTGAAGTTTGCAAAATTTTTTTCACAATTTCTTGATTGCTGTGTTTTTGTTTGTTTTTTATGCAATTTTTATCCAGCCACATGTACTTGAAATGGTTCTTTTGACCCGTGGCAGGATTTCTTTTGGTGGGTTTCTTTGGCTGCCTGACCTTTTTGGTCTCTGAGTTTGTTGTTTCTCCCACCTTTTATTATACAACATTCTCTGATTTTGGCTCTGATGTGTGCATTAATTTTTCTTAACTTCTTTGTCGTTTTCCATTCCTTTTCAACACCATATCGCTTTGCTTAAAGGTACAGCGACCATGCACACTGTCGTTGTGCCTGTAATAACGTATTTCGTTTAGTCACTGCCTCCTTATTCACCATCTTTGTTTCTATTTGCACTATGAGTAATTTTGAGTTTATTGTGATTAAAAATAAAAATAAATAAAATAAAAAATAAGTTCAAGCAAAGAAGAGCTTTTAGATGTCGAGATAGCGCTTCAGATTATATCTAAAATTTATTTTTCTTAGTTTTTCACAGTTTTATAACTAATTTGGAGCTGCTTGCTGGGCAGAAAATAGCGACGTTTTTAGCAAGAATACAACAGCGTGACGAAAGCGGGATTGGAACTCACATTATGTCGATTACCACCTCCTTCTAATTGGCATTGCTGCGCTTTGCTTTTCCACTCGTGATTCATTCAACTCCTAAAAATCATAAACATCACTCGTTCCTTTCTTACAGGCTTGCAGTACTTGTCAGAAAGTTGTCGCGATTTCGAACCAATTGGATGCTGATCCGCAGTTGGAACAGCTTAGTGACTTGATTGAAGTCAGACTAAGTGAACTTCAACCACTTCCTGAACTGTTAAAGGTGAAACTGGGTGGTTTTGTCCGCATTCGTTTGTCCTTTAACATTGCTGTACTACAAATCCACTTAAATACTCGACGCTCTTTCAGCAATTATTTATAGTCCAATATTTAATTAAAATAAAACTTCAAAATTTTCGTATGTTTGTAACATGCTATTATTGCATTTCTTTTTAAATTTTCGGACCTGATTATGCTTGTTTTCTCTCGAGGTTTTGAACAATTTTCGACTGTTATAATTGAGTCTCTTTCCAACTCGCCGTTGACTCTTTGTTGTGTACGAGTAGTTCGTTTTATGACGTATCGTGAATAGTGTGACCTGTGGACGCAGAACACTGAATTGCGCCTTCACAATACTTTGGAAAAGCTCAAGACTTATGACCAGCGATCATCTGAACAATCTCAGCTTGTCGCAAAACTACTTACGAAGGTAAAAAAATAACGATCTCATGTTTTGCATTAAAAATTATTGTTTAAGTGGTTTAAAGAAACATGTAAGTAATTGTATTATATCTGAATTTTATACAAGTTTCCTTAAGCTATTTCGTCGATTGTTTTATATTTTGATACAGTGGTTTTTAAACTGGGGTCCGTGAGCGACTATTAAGAAGTTCACGCAAAACCCTGTGCTTTTGAAGTTATAAATTAATTAGTTCTTTTACGAATTAATCGACTTTTAAATCTGCTAAGTAACAAATATATGGGAACTTGTACGACAATACATCGTTGACAATTTTTTTGAATTTTTGTGGATTTTTAATCTTTGTTTTAAAGATTAAAAGGGGCAGGTCATTATTTCAAGAAAGCAAAACGGTTCCGCCAGCTAAAACGTTAGGGAACCACTGTTTTAATCTAATATTTTTTTAGAATAAGTATGATAAAGTGAATTTGGCTACTCTTTATATTAAACAGATTGAAACTCTTTCTTTTGTACAATACGTTCGTAATACGTACTTTTGTATACAAGCTCGTAGAAAGCTGGTCTATTTATTGCTGCCTTTATTATCCTATTGATAATTTGTCCTTCTGGCTGTCCGGACAACATAAAGGCATTCAACTTAGAGCATGCCTCAATTTTCGAGCTTTTTTTTTGCAGAGTAACTGTAACGAGAAATTAATTTCCTCACTTAAAAGTCAACTGTCTGCGAAGAATGCTCAACACGATAAGTTGCAAAATCAAATCTGTGATCTTTATCACCACCTAGAAGATAGAAGCATTAACGCTCAAAACTCGTTATGTGATGCTGCTAAATTTCAAGAAAAGATGCATCAGTTGCAAGTAAAGTCGTATTTACAATGTTTTGCCAACAACCTGCTGTCTATCCCACCTATAATTTTTCCTCCGGCACAAATGCGTCTTTATAAAAGCCAACATTTATAATTCGTTCTTTACTGTTTGGTTTATTTTCTTTTCATAGGTGCTGCAAATAATAAATACTACATCATTTAAGCACTTGCTTAAATTTTTGAAATAATGACAACTTCTGTCAGTTGTAACAAATTTATTATTTTTTATTTTATCTCTATATTTATCCTCCTGACTCGCAGGAAAGCGACGGAGGCGCTATACATAGGGCAAGCAATTACCCCTACCTGCTTCCGGAGATGCCAAGATACTGCTGTTCGCTTGTAATATAATAGAAATATGACTTTAATTTAGAACTGCTTGCCAAGACCACCAAGCAGGGAAAAGTGCCATTAAGTGTCTCTCCCAAGGACACAACAGAATGGCGCGAGTAGGTTTTCAACCGGGACCATGTCGATCACAACCTCGGCTCTCTAAGTTTCAGTAATAGCTCTCAATTGTAAGTTATATTTAAAATGAGTTGATCCCTAAAAGTGTTTCCTTGTTGACGTTAACAACATTTTAGAAGCTATTGCAAAATCGAAGCAATATTTCAAAGTTTCCATTACAAATTTAAGTTCTTGATAGTTCAGATCGACCAATAAAAAAACAACCGTCATTACGATGTGATTACCTCATTCATTAAAAAGTCGATGGGCTAATAAGTTTATAATTGTGACCGATGTTTGAGAAAATAACTTTTGAAGCACAAGTTATGTTGAAAGTTTTGTAAAGACTTTAACAACGACTTTAGTTTTAATTTTCTTTCAGTGTGAGCTTGATGAGACGTCACGTCAACGAAACATCGTGCGATTTCAGCTTGATCACGTCAATGACAGCAAAAAAAGATTGGAAGAAATGGGAACAGACGCTGCGAATCCCCAGGTAGGCTTGTCAGTTCTTTGCACTTGGAGCAAGCTCATGTGCAAATCCAGCATTTTCAATCCGTTTTAAACAACGGGTTGTGTATGCCACCACGAAGTTTCAACTATAAGCGGCAGTCGACAGACGTGACCCAAGGGTCCAGGATGGTGGAAATACCTGAAGATAGCCTAGCGTATAAAATCAATAAGAAAGCTCGAAGATGAGAATGTTTATGCCGTTTAGAATCATATACTGTGTGTTGCATTGAGAAGTTCGAGCTCGACTGACGCAGTGAAATTGCAAGGAGGGGCTGTGACCGTTGAAGCGTTAACGAAAGAAAGTTCAACGACCACGGTAGGAAGGGAAAGTTGTTCAGAAAACGCTTGTGCACAAAACAGCGCGAGCTCTATGCTTTAAAGTCGGCGAAAATGAAGTCGATTGGAAGATGGCAAAATAAAAGGAAAGAAGAATTTCGATTGAAAATGTGGGACGAAAATTATAATAAAAAAAATTTAGTGGTTGAAAAGATAAGAGTGACACTTATCACTTTGAGTGTGATAAATATATGGTCAGAGCAAGGATCGCGAGGAGAGGAATGTCTGGTAGATATGATGCAGTCGATACGTCACACTAAATATTGTTAAAGAAACAACAAGTGTTGTTAAAGAAAAAAAATTTTATGAAAATTTGCTCATGGAATAAAAATATATAAAAAATCAGAAAGTTTAAATATTTTCTTGTGCCTTGTTTGTATCTGACATGTGTGTTGCGGATTGATTAACAAAATTTCGTTTCAGTCTCTCTTTGATTTCACGCACATAAGCGAGCTCGAAAACCAACTTCATCTTCTTCAAAATGACGTCATCGCCGCGTCTCGTTCAAAGCAACAGGTCATTGCTTAGAAACTTTAGTTTTTCTTGTTTTCAATTATAAAGTTTTCTCGAATAAATTGTACTATTTTCTGCACCCTGCCCACAAAAGTATCGTAAATATGGTACTTGTAATAAATCCGATATTCAGTTAAATCCAAAGAAAAGTCGATTTGACTTTCTTACCGATAACACCCTTTGTTTAAATCAATAAAGAATGATGAGTTGGTTATAGCTTGTGTTACGCTGTCTTAAGTAGCCTAATGATTTATCCTTGGAATTAAAATACATCACCGCTTCAGCGTTACACTTCCCTTTTTGATTGAACTTCAATTATTCGCTAAAGCAACAACTTTATTTTGTAAGGATTATTCAAAAAAAACTACGGACAATTACTCATTTAGAATCAGATTACAAAAAAATGTAATGGATAAAATTATATGAAAAGAAATAAGTGAAAGTTCATTCATTTTTTTTAGTCGGAGCGACATTGTCAGCAGGAATTGCAGGACGTCATTGATAAATTGGAACAAACTCAAGCGTCCAACAAATCTTTAAAAGAATATGTTTCTGCTTTTCGCTTGACGTTTACTGACGGTAACAAATAAAATTCAAACAATTTAATTGATTTTTTTGTAAATATACGTTTGCCTGTTTGTTTGGTTTGAATAAATAATACAATTAGTTTATGTTGTTTGATGGCTGGTCACTTCCTCAATATACCAATCGGGCAAAATCAAGTAATCATCATCTTTGTAGTAACGCACATGTTCATCACCAGGATCCCAACATATAATTACTACCGAATCCCCCACAGATTTGTCCTTGCGAAAAAGTTCTTTAATATCAGTCAGGAGAACGTCGAGAAAATTCAAGCACACGACCGGGTCCCAGCTGTTAGGAAGCCGCGATGCTATGCGGGGTAATTCCCACGTCGAAAAGGTGTCGACCGTACGCACGAATCCGTCGTCATCTCTGAAGCCGCACGTTATTTGTGGAACGCAGGCGAAATAACATTGCGCCCACCATTTGAGAGCCTTAACAAACAAAATTAATTGTTTTTCTAATGTTTATAACTGTTTTCATAGGCGTACCAGCCGAAAAAAGTTGGGGGAAATACAGTTTTGCTCAAATTTTGTGACGTTTGCCCAAATCATAATTTTCTAGTACTTTAAGGATATGAGAAGAAATTTTGTCGAAAATTTATAGTAAAGACGAAAAAAAGATCTTTGCTTTGAATCAGCCTTTGATCTCTAGAATAAAGACGTTTTTTTGCATGTGGTGTTCATTTCGATGCACAAAAAATTTGTTTTGCCCAAATAATTTCTTTTCGTTGCCCTAAAATTCCTGATTTTGCTCAAATTCTTCCTATCGCTGCCCGAAAAATTCTAGTTTTTCCAAATATTTCTTTGTCGTATTTCCAAAGTGGTAAACCGGAACGTTCGTCAAAAGAAAAAAATTCGTCCCTACAAAATAGTGTTCTCTAAAAAAAAAGGTCTTCACTTAGGATCTGTCGCGGATTTTTTCGTCACTAAAAAGTAGTGTTCTCTAAAAAAAAAGGTTTTCACTTTAAATTGGAAATACAGGGACGTAATGGTTAACCGGGCGGGACGCCAAGGCTACCGTCGCCAATTACGAATATGTTTTCGCTTATATTTTGAAAGTATTTTACATGAATAGTCAAAAAAAACAGAAGGTAAATTACGAGACGGAACTCTAAATATACGGTAGTTTGCTTCTTAGCGGTCACCAAACGTTTTTGAAAAAAGCCAGTAAATAAATTGACCGATGACTGTAATTTGGATTTGATCCCGTTATACTATCTCCATACAAACTAAAAATTGTTTAATGCTTACGAAAGTTTTCCTTTTTATTCCGTTTTTTTGCGAACCAGAAGGATAAATATTAGAAATAAGATAAAACACCTAAAAAAGAGACCTTAGCCTACTTGAGATCAAAAGAAAACTTAATTTTTTTGCCCTTAAAAATGTTGTCTTCTCCTTTCGGCCTTTCCCTTTAGTCAGGGGTGGCCACAAGTATCATCATTCTCCACATCTTTCTGTCTTCAACATCCGTCTCCTTCGCACCAACTTCCCCTATCTTCTTTCACTACATCTAAAAATCTTCTCTTTGGTCTCCCTCTTCTCCTCTTTCCCGGTAACTCCATTTCCATCATCTTTCTTCCTACATACTCTTGGTCTCTCCTCATGACATGTTCATACCACCTCAGCCTGCCCTCCCTCATCTTCATTCCTAACCGTTCTGCCTTAACGGTACTCCTGATGTGCTCGTTTCTAATCACCCCCATAGCAAACCTCAACATTTTCATCTCTGCGACTTCCATCTCTTCTACTTGTTTTTTTGTGACTGCCACTGTCTCAAGTCCATACACCATTGCTGGTCTTACCACTGAACTGTACACTTTTCCTTTTACTCTAGCTAGTAACCTCCTGTGGCAGATTACTCCCGATACTCTTCTCCATCCGTTCCATCCTGCCTGTACTCTCTTCTTTATCTCCCTTTCACAACCACCACTTTCTTGCACCGTTGATCCCAAATACTTAAATTCCTTTACTCTTGGCACTTTTTTATCCTCCATCTTTACTGTTTCGTCGTCATTTCCTCCATTTATGCAAAGATATTCGGTCTTTGACCTACTTACTTTCATCCCTCTTCTTTCCAATGCATACTTCCAGGATTCTAATCTTTGCTCCACTTCTTCCTGGTCTCTTCACAAATCACAATATCATCAGCAAACAGCATCGTCCATAGTGGTTCTCTCCTTACTTCATCCGTTAGCCTGTCCATTATTACTGCAAACAGGAATGGACATAACGCTGATCCCTGGTGCAGTCCAACCTTAACCTTGAAACTTTCTGTAGTTCCTACTGCACACCTCATAAATGTTTCACTTCTTTCATACATATCCTGTACTAGTTGTACATACTTTTAGACTATTCCTGATTTTCTCATGCAGTACCACAGCTCTTCTCGTGGAACCCTGTCGTAAGCCTTCTCTAGGTTCACGAATACACAATGTAGCTCTGTGACCTTCCCTTTGACCTTTGACTTTGACCTTCCCTGTACTTTTCCATCAACATTCTTAGAGCAAACATGGCATTGGTGGTTCCCTTTCCTGGCATAAATCCATATTGCTGTTTGCCGATCTCCACTCTATCTCTTAACCTGGCTTCAATAATTCTTTCCCATACTTTCATTGTGTGGCTCATTAGCTTTATTCCTCTGTAGTTTCCACAACACTGTGCGTCCCCTTTGTTTTATAGATTGGGATAAGCATACTCCTTCTCCATTCTTCTGGCATCCGTTCACCCATTAATAGTCTGTTGAACAGTCTGGTCAAAAACGCTATCCCCATCTTTCCCATGCACTTCCAAACTTCTACTGGCAACTCATCTGGCCCAACTGCTTTACCTTTTTTCATCCTTCTTAGTGCGTTTTTTACTTCTTCTCTACTGACACAATTTACGTCTTCATTAACCATTTCTGTTTCCTCTGTCCTAGGCTCTCTGTTATTTTCCTCGTTCATCAATTTCTCAAAGTACTCCTTCCATCTCTTTAACACTGCTTCCGAATTTACTATTACATTACCATTTTCATCCTTTATCTTTCGTCTGCCTAGCCAATCTGTACAACTCCTTTTCACCTTCTTTTGTTTCCAATCTAGCATACAAATTGTCATACGCCATAACTTTGCCATAACAACTGCCTTCTTTTCCTTACTCTTCTTTTCTTCTTTTTAGTATTTTCATTTCTTATTTTGTCCCATGTTTTCTTTGCCTCTTTCTTTTCTTTTATGCTCTTTTGAACTTCGTCATTCCACCACCATGTGTCCCTGTCTCCTTTTCGTTTCCCAAATGTCACTCCCAGTACAGTTTCAGCTGTTTTTCTTAGCATTTCTGCCGTTTTGTCCCATTCATCAGGTAACCCGTTCTTGGCTCCCAGAATCCTGGTCACCTCTTGTCTAAACGCTTCTTGATAGCTTGTCTCCTTCAGTTTCCACCATCATATCTTTGGCTTTACTTTCTCTGCTTTCTTGTTCACCATAAGAACCGTTTTGCATACCACCATATGGTGCTGCTTTGCAACACACTCATTCAATATTACCTTACAATCGCACATTTCCTTCAAGTTCCTCCTTCTGCACATCACATAATCTATTTGGGTATACTTTTTCCTCCAATCTTATGCGTCACCCTGTGTTCATCTTTCTTCTTGAAATAAGTATTGACAATCGCCAAATCCATCCTTTTCCCAAAATCCACAACCATTGATCCTTCCTTATTTCTTGTTCCAGCACCGTACCTCCCCATTATTTCCTCATCCCCTATGTTTCCTTTGCCCACATGTCCATTAAGATCTGCGCCAAGAACTATCCTCTCTTCTTTTGATATACTTTCTATCAACCCATCCAGGTCTTCCCAAAAATCATTTTTCTCCTCCATGCTGTTGTTAGCCTGTGGAGCATATGTGCTTACTATATTTAGGATGGACCCATTTACCTCCAGCTTCATGACCATTAGTCTGTCTGACACTCTTTTCACCTCCAGGACACTTTCAGCCAGCTCCTCCCTCAGCACTATCCCTATCCCATTTTTTCTTCCATCAGCTCCGTTATAGAATATTTTGGATCCACCGCCAATGTTCCTTTCTTTACTCCCTTTCCACTTTGTTTCCTGTAGACACAATATGTCTACATTCCTTCGCTCCATCATATCTGCCAGCTCTTTTCCCCTTCCAGTCATCGTTCCAATATTTAAAGTACCCACCCTTATGAGTGAGCGTCTTCCTTTCCACGCTTCTCGCTGCTTCTTCACTCGCTTTCCTCCTCTTTTTTTGCTCTTATTTTCACTATGTTTAGCAGTAGCATAATTTCCACAGGTGCCCTGCTGTGCGACACCTGAGGCGGTCGTTGGTAACCTGGGCCTCGACCGATCCGGTATGGATTGATAATGATTATGCATTTGTCTATTTTGGCAAAAAAGTTTTACACCGGATGCCCTTCCTGCCGCAACGCTCCCCATTTATCCGGGCTTGGGACCGGCATCAAGAGACACAGAAATGTGCCTCCGCTGGCTGGGTTGTAACGACCCAAAACAAAAACTTTATTTTAAAATAATTGCTGCTATGTCTCAGAAGTCGGGTGGAAAAATTTGTCACTCTATTCTTTCTAATTAGTTATTTGTGTCATCTACTTCACAAACAGCTTTTCGTTAAAAAAAACTCTACGACAAAATAGAGCATTATTTAAAAACATTATGCAAACAAGCAAAGAGGCACAGGAACTACTATTTTAACGGTTTGAAGATCCTTGCTTTTATAATTTAAAAAAAGTAAATATCTTGGTATTTATAGCATCAACGGCAATACCTTTCCAGAGCGATAAAAATTTTTTCTTTGACCTTCAGAAGTAAAAACTGGAGCCGTCTTGAGTTCAATGTAGCAGTCTGGTGGCTTTAACTCCTCATCTAGACGGCGGGAATCTATCTTACAGCCATACACAAATGAATGGTGCTGATTTAATGTACTTCGCAAGACCGAATAAAACGCTTCGTTTTCATTCACAACATACGAGTCCTGATCAATCGCTCGTTTCGTCATGTAGCCCTCAAATCGTCTCTCCCGAAAAGTCACAAGTCTATCTTGTTGCTGATATTTCTCAGTATCAGTTTCAATAATGTAAATTGTTTCATGTAGTTTTTGACAAGCCATCTTCCATCCTTCACTCTTTTCATATGGCGTGCGCATGAGCTTGACAGGGCGGCCTCTCAAAAATATAAAATCTGGATAATCTTGGACTTTTTTTTCTTTTTCTTTTTTGTGGAACGAAGAAACAAACAGGTTTTTGTTCATCAACATCCAGCGCAGCAAACAATCGAACTGGGTGTCATTTTGATATCGTATATGGCGATCTTCATATCCATCGTTAAGATCAAATTTTGGCCCGGTACCTCTATAATCGTAAATGATGGATAATTGATGGCGATCAGCATAAAATGTACCCTCCCCGTCGACAAAAAAATGTCCAATTTCAATCGGTTCTGTCAGCTTGCATTGTAGGTCTAGGTTTGATATATTTCGGTTTGAAGGAAGAACACGAGTCAAATTCATGTTTAAAGCAATATATTGTACGTCACTTTAATATATTTTAGATCATAACCTGGCAGTTACAAATGAATTGTTATGACAAACGATTTGGACCCCAGCCTCCAGCTATTAAATAAAAGAAAAGTATTTAAACTTTAATATTGATTTGTTAATCAGTTTAAAGAGAATTTTACCTTTTTACGTTACATCTGCGCTTTGTTTTTTGGTTTTTTTTAGATGTCGCATTGTTAGTGATTTTGCATTAAACAGGTTGGTAAAAAATGTTATGTAAAGAATAAGTTATGTACCGGTAATTTATCTTAAAATAATACTGTTCTTATAAAGTCGAATTTTGATTTAGCCAACATAATGCTATTGTCCATATTAGATGAATATGATCTTGATCTGATCAGGAACGATTTTTAAGATCAAGTTTATTTGAGTGATCAATAAATTTTTTAAGCTATAATTTTCATCTTAAGGTCACAGATCACTTTAAACTTAAACTACCCAGAACTTTCAGTTATGTTTAAAGGGACACTTAGATCTGATTTTGAATAGGTCTTTCGATTATACAACTAGATTAGAACATGATACAAAACATGAAATATATCACTGAAAAGTTGCAGCTGTCAACAGGACCACGAAAAAACTCCCGTATAAGAATAGTGCCCAACAACAATTTAATAAATTTCAAAACGGCTGAACTTTCCCCATCAGCTTAAAGCATTAGTTCTCAACTTTTTGAGCAATTCAAAAAGTATCCGATGGATTACTCAGACCGACTCTGACGCCTCAGGAAACCCACTATATAATCAAGACTATATTGCACATACGCTAATCAACTCAAGTTTATCAAGAATTTATAAAAATCTCTGCGAAACACTAAACATTGTAATTGAATCACCAAAAATTCGCCTGGTTCACATCAAAAATCACTGGGTTAGAGTAAACTGGCGGTAGCAGAATTAGTAGTAGTAGTAGTTTGTTTTTATTTGCATTCAAGAGAACAATTGATAATTGAAAACAAAATAGAGCAAACGTTGCAAATAGGGAGACGGCAACTAAACGATATACGTTATAACATGCACAAAAAATTGTTTATGGTCACCGCACCGGTAGGATAGTAGGGTATAAAAATTGCTAAAAGATTTTTCAATCACCAAACTTTGTCATATTTTCTTTGGGACCTCAAAGAAAATAATACTAAATAACTGTAATAAGCCAGATACAAGAGATTGCGGCTGTTAACAGCAGACCGTTTTAAACCAAACGTAGACAAGCTACAATCCGCGGCCCTATACTGCGGGCCAATTTTAAACTAATTTCAAAAGACGATTCAGAGGGGCCACAACGTAGCCCAATCGAAAAATTACACACTGTGTTTGCAAATGATAATCTGTTTTTTAATTATCACCAACTTAAAGAGCTCTTACTTTTTTAAAAAAACAAAGTGGCCTGCAGGGGTAAAACTTTAAAGCACTGGTTTCCTAGAGAGGAATTTCATGAATTTAGGTGAGGAATTTTATTTAAAAGATTTGTCAATTTTTTAATTTTTAAGTTTAATAAATTTTAAGAATACTCTTATTAAACCTAAAATTAACCAAAAACATCGATCAAAAATCGCCAAAAGCGCCAGTCCTGCAAATCTTTGCACCAATAACACCAAGTTCCACTGAATCAAAAATGCCTTTCTTTTATGTTTCTTTTCTTCCTTTGGAATCTATCCATCATTTTAGGCTACTAAACCGACCATGTTATTGTATACCAGTGATGAAGGTCTCGAGACCAATTTTTTTTGCTTTTCGTATCGTTTCGGTCTCGACTTTATACTGATGGTTTTGGTTTGGGTCTCGAGGTGTGGTCTCCGTTTCGTGTTTTAAGACCGGACATATTTTGATTTTTTTGTTATTTCATGTTATTGTGATGAATTTTGCAATTGGTTTAAGAACGACACTCAATTGACCAACTTTGTTGCAATTTAAAGTGGTAAAAAGCTTAAAATCAAACTTCTTTAATTTTTACTTTTCAAATCTCTCTATGTTTATTCCAATAAATATTTTATTGTGATCAAGGCCATCTGTTATAAGCTAATTTGTTTATGAAAAAAACTTTATTTCAATTTTTTGTTTCGGCAACAAAAACAAGTTTGCTAATATTTTAAATGTTTCTACTCACACCCTTGCTCGTTAAACATTCTTATCAAATTAATCCGATTTTAGAAAAACAAAGTAAGTTGATTACGTAAATATTTTTTAAGATAGTTTTTCCTGTTATTAAACAAGCTTTAACAGAAGAACGAAGCAAATAATGCAAAAGAACTATTACAGTAACACGATAGATTATGCGGTTTTAATTTAGCCTAAATGCAGTAATAGCCCCAGAGAGAGGGCATGGATTTTTAAATGTTGTTTGTTACAGTTAATCTACAGCTAGTCACCTACCATAAAACTTAGTACACCTATCAAAGTTACTCTAAAAAGAAATTAAAATGCTCGTTTCGGACCTTGGTTTAAATGTATAATGTCATAGTAAAATGTTAAAAGTCTTTTAACAGAAATTTATTGCCCTTTTCAGCAAAGTAAAATTGACGATTTTATTTAACTGATCAAATTGCAATACTAAATTTATTAATAAAATTGGTCCAATTTCAATGAGCGGAATATTTAATAAAAAAATTAAAAATTAAAACAAAATAATTCATCACGAAAAATCGATTTTGACCTATAAAGGTCATCATTAGTTTCTATAAAGCATCAAATTTTTTTTAATTTTTTAAAATTTAAAAACTCTACTCATACTAATCACGTCTTGACTCAAAGATACAAAGTAAAGCCTCAATAAAAGCTACAATGCAAACAACATAATAGCTGACACCATGATTATCGATCATGTAACGAAGATGAAAAAACGCACACTGTAAAACCTGTAGTGAAATAAAAAAACTGCAAACTCCCGCTAAGATTGTTAACTCCCGCTAACAAACTCCCGCTAACATCCTTAACGTTAAATTTATTTGAGAATAAGCGGTGACAATTTCATGGGTAGAAAATTTATTTTTTGTTCGTCCTATGTATGGCATTATGCAAAATGTTATGCTAAACCTGACATCACCGAATGCTTTATGGTTATATTTGTAGAAAACCAGATAAACTTTATTGGGTTGGTGTGAAAATAAATGGATTAATTACTTGAATGCTAAAATTAATATATTTATATATATACAAGATTATATATAAGATTTTTTCTGTTTTATAATTGTCATTGAGCTTTAAACCCGTTTATTTCTTTACTATCGTTTTAAACTATCGGCAGCGTGGTCGAGTGGTTAGAGCACCGGACTGATGATCAACGTGGTCTCCGTTCAAAACCCACTTGCACCATTCTGTTGTGTCCTTGGGAAAGACACTTTACGGTACTTTCCCCTGCTTGGTGGTCTTGACAAGCAGTTCTAAATTACAGTCATATCTCTACTAAATTACTAGCGGACAGCAATATCTTGGCATCTCCGGAAGCAGGTCGGTGTAATTGCTTACCCTATGTAATAGCGCCTCCGTCGCTTTCCTGCAAGTCAAGAGGATAAATATAGAGATATAAATAAAGAAAATAAATAAATAACTACACACTGTGAGGAAGCTACAGCGGTTTTGTTGATCTTTTCAACGAACGCTTTCAATCTTAGCGAGAGTTTGCGGTGTTTCTTTGCGTCTCAGTCGTTAGCCAGACTGAACATCTCTTTAAATCAAAATTTTGCCTCTTTAACTAATCAATTTTACAAAGTGTTCTTTGATAACAAGTTGATCATGAGTTTTTTGGGCCGAAGTCAGCATGTATGTTGCCGCTCAAGAGAAGGAAAATCAGGATAATCGGATAAGAAATATTGGTTAAAGGTCATAGATAAGAATGTGGAAAGACAACGATAATGAGATTAGTAAAAGAGATGTAGATATATAAGGGAAAAAATGAGAAACAGTCTGGTAAAGGGTTAAGCAAAAGTCGGTGGTTAGAGTCAGAACATTTCGCAACCTTCTGCTACGTACATATATTAGCGTATGGTTTCGGGTTCATTACTCATTAAAACAACAAGTGTCGTCAAAAAAATGCTTTTTTAATAGTAATTTCATCATAAAATGGAAAAATAAACATTAAAACAACAAGTGTTGTCAAAAAAAATGCTTTTTTAATAGTAATTTCATCATAAAATGGAAAATATAAACAAAATAGGAAAGATTAAATATTTGTGTGCGATTTGTTAATATCTGACATTTATAATTACAATTTACTCTTTCCAGATGGATGAACAAAGTTTCGTTTCAGTCGACAATGATCAACAAACATGCAAGCTCTGTCTGGCAGAAAAATACGAAATCTTAACTGCAAATGATGACGCTCTGCTAAACAAACGAACCGAATTGATCAATAGGTGTCGGCATAAAAATAAATATAAATTGATTAACGCCAAACTTAAACTGTGATTTTCTTTCATTTTTCTTTTTTTCTTTTTTTTTCGCCGCGTACAACGTTCTACCTTAGCCGATACTTGAACCATTTTTAAATCTTTAATTTTTGAAATAATATTTGTATTTGTAATTCTTTCGCGCGCTTTTCCTTTTTTTCGTGTTTTCTCGCCGATCTTAATCAGTTTAGTTTAGCAGAGTCCGTGATGGGATGTTCCGATTTAATAAGCGTTTACAGTGTTTAAATTTTTTTTAATTTTTAAAGTTTTTTCAGTTTTTTTCTATTGTTTTCAATTCTTTCTGGCAGTTTTATCTTATGATCCCTTTTATGGGTGAAACAGTCTGTTGGGTTTTAGCTTTGTTTTTATTTCTGTGATTTCGCTATTGTTAATCTTATTTTACAATTAAATAGACATCATTGCTTTAAGCGCTACACCTTTATTTTTAAGCGAACTTTATCAATTATTCACTGAAGCAAAAAACTTTATAAAAATTGTTCCAAAATTTACGGAAATTTATTGATTTAGAAAATTAGAACAGTGGTTCTTAAACTTCTTTGCATGTCGACCCCGATTAGAGTAAAAAAATTTTATCGACCCCAAATTCAGCTTACTCTTAACAAAGTAAAGTAAAGTGAAAAGTTAACAAGTGAAGATCAAAAAAAAAGGGTCTTCACTTACTAACCATACATTTTTTAATTGAGAACTTTTCGGCAGCGTGGTCGAGTGGTTAGAGCCTGAGAATTTTGATTGACATGATCTCGGTTCAAAACCTACTCGCGCCCTTCTGTTGTGTTTTTGGGAAATACGGCAAATTCCCTGCTTGGTGGTTGTGACAAGCACTTCTAAATTTCAGTCATATCTCTATTAGATTTCAAGCAGATAGCAATATATTGGCATCTTCGGAAGCAGGTAGGGGTAATTGCTTATCCTATGTATTAGCGTCTCCGTCGATTTCCTGCGAGTTAGGAAGATAAATATAGAGATAAAACAAATAAAATAAAAAATAAGGAGCGGTTGCTTTATTGCTGTAGTAGGCCTTTTCATTTATTCTTTAATCACCTGGGCATCGACCACTTTGAGAACCACTGATTTAAAATCGAGCAACAAAAAAACTTGTTATAAATATAATTATATGAAATCAAAATGATAAAAAATTTTTTGCATTTTCGGACCGAGCGATATTGTCAGCAGGAATTGCAGGACGTCATTGATAAATTGGAACAAACTCAAGCGTACAACAAATCTTGGAAAGAATGTGTTTCCGCTTTTCGCTCGACTTTACTGACGATAACAAATGAAATTCGCACAATTTAGTTGATATGTTTTAAATATGCGTTTACCTGTTTGTTTGATTTGAATAAATAATACAATTAGTTTATTATGTTGTTTGCCGGCTCGGCACTTCCTCAATATACCAGTCCGGCAAAAACTTGTCCGCCTTGTCTCTGCTGATGCGGTAACAAACGTTTCTATCCCCAGGAGACCACTGTAAAAGTATTACGGAATCTCCCACAGATTTGTCCTTTCGAAAAAGTTCTTTAATATCGGTCAGAAGGACGTCGAGAAAATTCAAGCACACAACCGGGTCCCAGCTGTTACGAAGCCGCGATGCTATGCGGGGTAATTCCCACGTCGAAAAGGTGTCGATCGTACGCACGAATCCGTCGTCATCTCTGAAGCCGCACGTTATTTGTGGAACGCAGGCGAAATAACATTGCGCCCACCATTTGAGAGCCTGAATAAGTAAAAGTATTTTTTTTTCAAATATTGGTAGCTGTCTTGCTTAAAAAAGTCTTCGTGATGTACCTATTTGTTATTAAGATAATAGTCTTGTTCCAGTCTGCATGTTCACCATGACTTTTAATTTAAGATATGTATTAAGATGACTTTGAATCCAAAATGGATAAAGGAGGTATGTAAAAAGTGCTCAGGAATTGAAGAGAGCTCGGCAAAGCTTAAAGCCTTTAAGTGCAATATATGCAAAACAAACCAGGTTGCTACATCTTCTAAAGTTGTAGATTTGGCTGGAGATCTAATTAAAAAGCGAGTTGACACTAAAGATGACTGATGTTGAATCATTGATGAAATAGAACATTGAATGGATTGGAAAGAAAAAGCTTCAACAATGGCTGTGACAATTACGATGAAGGACAAGAAGAAAGGAAGACTTAAGAAACAACAGATGGAGGTTCTCGAAAAAATACGAGAGGAAGTGAGTTGTGACGAAAGCACGCAAAGAAAAGACAAGAGTTGAGGCGCACCTGCCAGCAGAGAAAACACGTCGTGTCTTTTACTTAGGTGCAAAAATGAAGGATGATGACGATGATAAAGTTGACTTTTAACTTAACCTTCGCTTTTTATTGTTTCTGCGGTTTAGTTAGAGCAGCTTGCGATAATTTCCTGTTTGCAAAGAAGCGCTACAATAAAATTGTCTGTTTGGATTCGTGTTCGTTATGTCGCTAATCGTAAACCAGATCGCAACGCGGATGTTTTGATTTCTCTGTTTGCCGGTGAAATTTTTATTAAAACGATTCCACGTTTGTACAGTAGTTGCGGAGTTAATTTTCCAAAAATTCCGAAAAGTCTTTCGTATTATTGCGATTACGAATATGCTTTCATCTACAGTTTCAAAAGTATTTTACTTGAAAACTCCAAAAAGGCCAAAGTTGAATTATAAGGCGGCACTCTAAAGTTGAGTATCTGGTGGTGCAGCCTAATTCTTTCTCAACGGTCACCAAACGTTTTTCAAAAAAAGCCACTTAATGAATTCACCAATGACTGTTGACTTGATTTGGGCTGGCTATGCCATCTCCAAACAAACTAAAAAATTTTTATTGCTTACGAAAAGACCATAGAAGGAAACCAAACTTCATAAGAAAAAAATTAATTTATTGTCTTTTCTTTAAAAGCCATTTAACAAACAAAACACAAGATCTTCATTTGAATGCAACAAACTGGCTGCTATGTCCGAGAAGCCGGCTGAAAAAAATTGCTGCGACATTTGAATGTGAGGCTGTAGTTTCATAGGACCCCTGCTCTTTCTAATTAAATAATAATGGTGTGATCTATTTCCCAAACAGCTTTTCATTTTAAAAAATTCGACAAAAAACATGAGCTTTATCTAAAAAACAAAATGCAAATAAATAGATGCAACTGTTTCTAGGAAAATTCGCCGCTGTATAGACCTATATAATTTTACTTTTTTAACAAATTTTTTAACTTATTTTTTAACAGAAGACTTTTCTAAACAGTACTTTTAATGAGATTGTCAATAAATCTTTACAAACAAATAAAAATATATAATGCGATATTTTCTTCCAGCGAATTTTACTACGGCGAAAATGTTTGCGGCGAATTTTTCGGACTCTGATGCAACCACATCTTTCGTATAATTGGTTGCCTGAGCGGGATAGAAACTTATTTATTATTATTTTTATTATAAGTAGAAAAGTATAGTCACTACTCTTTTGATGATCTAAAGCATTAAGGTTCTTTAAATTTTTCTGCGATTTAAAAAAAGAGAATACTTTTACTCAAAATCAGGTTAAGTATTGATGATAATACCTTTGAGCGATAAAAATTTTCTTTTTCTCTTTCACAAGTAAAAATTCGATTCGTCTTTAGCTCGATGTAGCAGTCTGGTGGTTTCATCTTTTCATCTGGATGGCGGCAATCTATCTCAGATCCATACACAAACGAATGGTGCAGATTCAATGTACTTTGCAAGACGGAATAAAACGCTTCGTGTTCATTCACAACGTACGACTCCTGATCAATCGCTCGTTGCGTCATATAGCCCTCAAATCGTTTTCCCCGAAAACTCACCAGTCTATTTTGTTGCTCAACTTTCTCAGTATCAATTTCAATAATGTAAATTGTTTCATGTAGTTTTTGACAAGCCATCTTCCAACCTTGTCTATTTTCATATGGCGTGCAAATAAGCTTGACAGGGCGGCCTCTCAAAAATATAAAATCTGGATAATCTTGGACTTTTTTATCTTTTATTTTCTCTTTGTGGACGGAAGAAATAAACAGATTTTTGTTCATCAACATCCAGCGCAGCAAACATTTAAACCTGGTTTCATATTGGTATTGTATATGGCGATCTTCATATCCATCTTTAAGATCAAAATTTGGCTCAGTACCTCTATAATTAGAAATGGTGTATAATTGGTGGCGATCAGCATGAAATTCACCCTCCCCGTCGACAGAAAAATGTCCAATTTCAATCGGTTCTGTCAGCTTGCATTGTCGATCTAGGTGTAATTGATTTCGGTTTGAAGGAAGAACACGAGTCAAATTCATGTTTAAAGCAATATATTGTATGTCACTTTAATATACGAGTAGTTTAAGTCATAACCTGACAGTTACAAATGAATTGTTATGACAAACGATTTGGACCCCAGCCTCCAGCTATTAAATAAAAGAAAAGTATTTAAACTTTAATATTGATTTGTTAGTCAGTTTAAAGAGAATTTTACCTTTTTACGTTACATCTGCGCTTTGTTTTTTTTTTTAGATGGAATTAACGAAAATTGCATTGTTAGTGATTTTGCATTGAATAGGTTGGTAAAAAATGTTATGAAAGGAATAAGTTATGTAGCCTACCGGTAATTTATTTTAAAATATTACTGTTCTTATAAAGTCGAATTTTGATTTAGCCTACATAATGCTATTGTCCATATTAGATGAATATGATCTTGATCTAATCAGGAATGATTTTTAAGATCAAGTTTATTTGAGTGATCAATAAATTTTTTAAGCTATAATTTTCATCTTAAGATCACAGATCACTTTAAACTTAAACTACCCAGAACTTTCAGTTATGTTTAAAGGGACACTTAGATCTGATTTTGAATCAGTCTTTCCATTATACAACTAGATTAGAACATGATACAAAACATAAAATATATCACTGAAAAGTTGCAGCTGTCAACATGACCACAAAAAAACTCCCCTATACGAATAGTGCACAACAACTATTCAATAAATTTCAAAACGGCTGAACTTTCCCCATCAGCTTAAAGCATTAGTTCTCAACTTTTTGAGCAATTTAAAAAGTATCCGATGGATTACTCAGACCGACTCTGACGCCTCATGAAATCCACTAACTCTCCCTATTTGCAACCTTTGCTCTATTTTGCTTTCAATTTTAATCAATTGTTTTTTTGGATACAAATAAAAGCAAACTACTATAACTACTACTACTATATAACCGAAACTGTATTGCACATACGCTAGTTAACTTAAGTTTTTCAAGAATTTATAAAACTCTCTGCGGAACACTAAAAATTCCAGTCGAATCAGAAAGAGTTCGCCTGGTTCACATTAAAAATTACTGGTTAAAGTAAACTGGCCGTAGCAGAATTGATAGTAGTTTGTTTTTATTTGCATCCAAGAGAACAATTGATAATTGAAAACAAAAGATTGCAAATAGGGAGACGGCAACTAAACGATATACGTTGTAACATGCACATAAAAATAGTTTATGGTCACCGCGCCGGTAGGATAGTAGGGTTATAGAAATTGCTAAAAGTTTTTCCATCACCAATCTTATCATATCTTTTTTTGGAACTCATAATAAAATAATACTAAATAACTGTAATAAGCCAGATACAAAGATTGCGGCTGTCAACAGCACACCGCTTAAACAGATTAATCGCCATATGTACCACCGAGTAGTACATAACAAACTAGTAGCTGGCACCCATTAATTTACTCTGGCGGTTCACGTTTTAAACCAAATGTAGACAAGCTACAATCCGCGGCCCTATACTGCGGGCCAATTTTAAACTAATTTCAAAAGACGATTCAGAGGGGCCACAACGTAGCCCAATCGAAAAATTACACACTGTGTTTGCAAATGATAATCTGTTTTTTAATTATCACTAACTTAAAGAGCTCTTACTTTTTTAAAAAAACAAAGTGGCCTGCAGGGGTAAAACTTTAAAGCACTGGTTTCCTAGAGAGGAATTTCATGAATTTAGGTGAGGAATTTTATTTAAAAGATTTGTCAATTTTTTAATTTTTAAGTTTAATAAATTTTAAGAATTCTCCTATGGAACCTAAATTAAACGAAAACATCAATCAAACATCGCCAAAAGCGCCAGTCCTGCAAATCTTTGCACCAATAACACCAAGTTCCACTGAATCAAAAATGCCTTTCTTTTATGTTTCTTTTCTTCCTTTGGAATCTATCCATCATTTTAGGCTACTAAACCAACCATGTTATTGTGTACTAAAGCCAAACCACTTTAAATACACCACAATAGGGATGTCCAAAACCTTTTTTTTTTAAACATACTGTCTTCAAGGTCTGAACATATGGGTGTTCTTATCAGGGTTGCGGAATCGGAAGATTATGATCCGACTCCGACTCCGACTCCCTACTATGGAAAAAAGATTTTTCTTAAATTAGATTTAACTAAGCAAAAATCATCCTTTTCCAGTTGTTAGTCGCACAAAATAAGTCAAGTTTTTTTAAATATATAAAAAGATATTTACTTTAAAAAATTATGTATATGAGTGTATATACATATATAACTCCAAATTACTGGTGCTCTTCAGAAGAGTGTTCAATGGCTTCAATAGTCACAACGATTATTCCCGATTATCAAAACACAAATATTAAAAAAAATATTTTATTAAAATAGTCCCAACAGACTGTTTCACCTGTAAGGCTTATCAGGGGACACAGTTAAAATAAATTTTTACGCTTCAAATGAAAATTCGCATCTTAGAAAAATAACGCTATCAAAAGTTTGGGTTTAAACGATTATTTTACTAAAGTAAGTGATTGATTAGCAAAAAATTACTTTTGCTGTGATATATCAAAAGAAAACATGCTGTAATGTTGCGCATAGATGTATTCTTAAACTTGACCAAACTGCCGAAAAGATTACCGGTAAAGCGTAAAAAAATTTAACAGTTAAAAGAAAGTGTTATAAAAGAATCTTTTTATAAAAAAATGTTTTTATTACACTCTCTCTTAACGAATGATCCATACTAATGTTTTATACAGTATAAAAAAAAATTTTATAGCACTTGCTCTTAACTAATAATCCTTAAACTTTTCAACACTTTAATCTTTTCGGCAACTTAACCAAGTTTAATACATCTACGAGTATGCGCAACATTATAGCATGTTTTCTTTTGATATCTCGTAACAAAAGTAATTATTTTCTAATCAATCACTAACTTGAGTAAAATAATTGTTTAAACCCAAACTTTTGGTAGCGTTATTTTTCTAAGATGCGAGTTTTCTTCTGAAGCCTAAAAATTTATTTTAACTTTTAATTTTTGCTTATTTTATTTCTTTCAACGTAAATAATATTGCTTTTTTTAATTGTTGAGCCTCACAGGCGAAGCAATTTGTTGGAACTATTTTAATACAACATGTTTTTTTTGTTATATTTATGTTTTGATAAATACGTATATACATATAATTATATTATATACACAACCCACTACCTATAATTCTTACTGTGTTTGAATGAAACATTAATACAAATCACAGTTGGAAAACTAACTTGAAATGTCATACATAACTCGAAACTAATATGTATTCTATTCTTAATGCTTATTACATTTTCTGAACATCAAAGTATTTTATGGATAATTATGATGTTATCTCTAGTCTATTTTACAGTTATTATTTTTCCCGTGGTAAATCAAACCCGCGACAAACCTTAATGTTAATACAATTAATGATTTGTGTAGGGCCTGAGTGTAGGACTAGACCCTGAGTGTTGTCTCCTGCGCATCTTAGTCGGTTTGAAATTCAATGAGGTATGCATCACTGACGAGCTTTAACAAGAGCAAAACTCGAGTCTGGTGCTTCTTGTTTTAGGTGGCTTAGTTTTGTTTTTATCAGTAGGTAATGAGGTTAAAACGTAAATATGAAAATTTCATAATTGTAAAAATTTTTACAAATATTAGTAATAACTATGGAATTTATTGACAATGAAAATTTGAAAACAAAAGTTTATAAAAGCAAAAGAAACAAAAAATCATATGTAAAAGAATTAAAAATTTAAACCCACAATTATACATTACAAGAAAAACAATAAAATGCGACTAATTTTAGAATTTTCCTAAATCACCAACTGCATATAAAGAAACTCCAGATAAAAATGTGGACATTTTCATACCAATTATAAGCTCATTCGTATTTCTCTCAAATAAACTTCAGCCATTAGTTTGATGGCATGGAGTCCATCTTCTTCACAGTAATTCATGGTTATATATTGATAGTAAGAATATATATGTGAATTTTGTCGGATTTTGTAAACAAAATAAAAGGGGGTCTGTAGTTTCTATCTCATGAATATTTCAATTATTGTAATTTTGTACGAGACTGAACAAGCAGGCTCCCTGCCGTTTATTGACATTCATATTAGGAGATTGTTAAAAAGTTCACCTTGGTTCAAAACTTTTGGTTGATATTTTTTTGAAAGAATAGAGCAAGAAGAGTAATTTTAATTTAATAATTTGCTCGTAAAAACAAAATTGTTTCTGTCAGTTTTTTCTTTATTACAGCCCTTTGGTCTGTTCTGATGAGCCTTAGTGATAAAAACAGACGTTCAACACTCGCTTCTGTTGGCAGAAGTACTTATTTAAAGACACCTCAAAAATAAAAAAGGGGGGGCATTTTGGAGGCTGAAACGAATTAATGGCATTTACATTAATTTCAATGGAAAAATTCTCTTTGTCATACGAGCAAATTGAAGTACGAGCTCGGTCACGGAACGAACTAAACTCGTATGTCAAGGTACCACGTACTATAGAAAGAGGCTGCTTAGGAAAGTAAATTGATTATGCACTGGCATTTGCTTCCTGTCATTGGATTGAAGAAAGGGAAGCAACTAAATCGGCTGCCCGAGCATAGCATTACGCAAAATACTATTTAGTTACAAATTAAAATGTAAACTTTCTATGAGTCGCACGCTGTGTCACGCGATACGCGGCAAAGTCCTCTTAAAAAGATTACTGCACTGCACTCCACTGGGGCGTGGCCGCGTAAGTCGCGCGGTTAACATCACTAATACGTAAAGAAATTGGACATGAGGAGTCGGAGTCCGACTCCGACTCCTTCCGAAAACCTCCGACTCCGACCGGCTCCGACTCCGCAACCCTGGTTCTTATACTACTTGACTTGGAGTGACACAAATGTAAAACTTTTAATTTTATTTCTTCCCCTGCTAGCTCTATCTTTTCAAGTTACAGTATCTGTAAAGTTTAAATCGATCAGGAATGGGTCCCAAGCAAACCAGTACAAATTCACTTTCAATCTTTTTCCATCGACTAGAAACCCGCCGTATCTCCTTCCCCTTTTGTTCCTCATTTTTTAACATTTTTGAACATATTTCGAGCGCTTGCAAAAAAACTGAGACAAGCGAACTGTGGTGCCTTGCTCAGCTATTTTTGGCACAATCCATCTACCTCTTTCGTTATTGACGTACCATGCCACTCTTTCTGGCATTGATACAGCAAATTGACTTGCCAGTAAAACTGCACGAATTTTTTTCAACTGTTTCTATCCCTTCGTCTACTTCTAGTGGCATGAAAAATTCTTTGTCAAGCAACAATGTTTGTCAAGCACTTTCTTCTAACTACCTTCGTTTCATCCGTAAGGTGACTCAACAATTTCTTATTGAATAATGAACAATGCACCTGACAAGAACATTAGAATCTCTTTGTTTGTACGAAAACAATATCGCACGCTTCAGCAAAGTCTTTAGACAGAACAAACACTAACTTTTTTAAATGGGTGTATCAAACAAAATGTTTTACTGAGATCGAATGCTAAAAAAGTATGGATTCCGATTGGTTACTCAAGCAACAAAAAAGAAATGTTTATTGCAATGTTTCTTAACCTTTTTCTTTGCCAGCACCCTATAGAAATCAGCTACCAATTCTCGTACCCCTTTTAGAATTAATTAAATAAATTTTTTTAAATATTTTAAACAAGTAGCTGACAACAAAATAATACGATACTAAAACGTAAGTTAGTTTTACATAAGCCAAAAAAGTAAATTGCAATAATAGATTATACATTTATTGTGTCATAGTGACATTTCTGCTGTTGTCTCAGTGATATAGACCTGACTAACCTTGATAATTCAGCAACTACGTACCCCTAGGAACAGATATCGTACCCCTTTGGTGTGCGAGCACTCCAGGTTAAGAACCCCTGGTTTCTTGTAAGGCGATTTAGCGATTTTTTAATGAGCAATGAACATTTTACCTTTATTCCACAAAACTTCAAACTCTTGTAGCGATAACTATATTTCCATATTTTCAGTTACAAAGTTTGCTTCAAATATAAAATTCGTCACTCCTATGCTAAAGTTGTTCTTAAACAGGAGTTCTTAAACTTTTTGAGATCGCTCCCCCTTTTTAACATGCAAACAAAACTCGCATCCCCTTCTATGATACAAACAAAACCCTTCATATTACAAATTTGTAATTTAATTTTGTAGCTGTAATTTAATCCGTGATTTTGTAACAGATAATTTTAAGGTGAAAACCATAACAAAAACAAAAAAAGGTCTTCACTTGGAATAAGTCTTAGTTTTCTCTGGTCCCAAACTCAAGTATCCTCTAAAAAAAAAGGTCTTCACCTTTAATTTGGTAACTATTTTTTGCAATTGGTGATTGTCGCTGCCTGAAATTTCTAATTTCGCCCAAACATCTTCTTGTCACTGTTCGAGAAACTATGATTTTGCCCAAATTTCGGAAAATTGGCCACCAGGTACGGCCATGACTTAATTTGCAGCCAGTTGCTCGCGCTCCCCTGTGAACCTTTCACGCCCCCCAGTTTAAAAATAACCCAGTGGTTCCCAAAGTGGGCGCCAGCGCCCCTTGGGGGCTTTCGCTAGAATAAAAGTGGCGCTGGCTACAAATTGTGCGATTGGGTGGCGCTAGAGTAAATCGGAGCAATTACAAGAACAGTGTCACAATTCTAATATTTTTGCTGTTAATTTATTCTAATTTTATACTTTAATTTGACTTTATTTTGCTCGTCCGTTTTGCCTGTCGCATAGTATGAGCAATTACTCATTATCAATTGTAGAATTAAAAAAGTTTTAAATTATCTGGATGAATTTTTGTTCAATCCTGGGAATGCAACATTTTTACAATCACTTTGGAATAATCAAAAAACGAAAAGCTGTTGGTTGGGTGTTTTCGAATTAATTCCAGAAAAGCGATGATGGTTCTTGCGTCTAACAATTTGTATTTGATGATTGCAAGAAAAAGTAAACCTCATACGATCGGTTAAGAATTAATCTTTCCATCAGTAAAGGGAAGTTTTGGACACTGTTTTGCATCACAAAACGTCTTCTGCAGTTATCAATCTATTTTTTTGAGTAATAATATGGTACAGAAACGAGTTGATGACATGGCTACCGAGATAGAAGGTAGGCTATGCAGCGTAATCAGGAATACAGAATTCAGTCTCCAACTGACGGTGCAGCAGCTATGATTGGTCGTTACCGTGGTTCATTGCACTGCTAAAAGCAGTAAATCCTTACGTGCTCACGATTCACTGCGTAATTCATCGGCAGCATTTGGTAGCAAAGAGTATGAACGCAAAAATAGCAATAGAATAGCAAGAATAGCAAAAGCAAAAATAGCAAAAAAATAGCAAAGAATATATCGTCTTAACCTTTCCTTAAAGACAGGCAGTGAATGTCCTCACACTGAACCCTTGCTTATTTAAACAATTGCGCGATGAAAATGATTTGAGCCCTTACTACTACACACCAAATAAGATGACTTTCCAAGAGAAACTGCCTGGCACAATTTTACTTGCTTCTGGATAATGTCGTGGAATTCCTACAAAGTTGCGACCCTGGCCTTGCAAAAGAAGTTATTGCTGTGAGAAATGATATCATCTACTTATTAAAAATATTAGCCAAATTCAATGATTTGAATTTATCCCTTTAGGTTGGCGAAGTAAATCTAATATCAAGGTGGAATCGGCACTATCTGGGTTCGATAATAAGCTCGTGGTACATCAGAGAAATTTAGCTACACGAGAATTTTTTCAATTTTCAAGCTTGCCATAATTTGATGCCAGTGACAGAAGCATATTTAATGTTGACACAGACACGTACAGCAAAGATCTTCTGGAGTTACACAAAGGTTCGATTCCAAAATGCTTTTTAATTGAAAATTCCTGACTGGATAATCGACCTATTCAATAATACATGAGATTCTTGAGGAGAAACTTATGACATTGCAAAGCCATTTTGAATTCAAACCGAAAATCAATGTCTCGTATCAATCGTTCTGGCTTAAGAACTAAATCAAAGTGAAATAATTCTACGTGTGGGATCGGGTCAAAGATTATTTTACTGCCATTCCCAGCTCCTACTTGGTAGAACGTGCGTTTAGTGCCGTTACCACGCTTCTAGATAACAACTAGAAAAAATCGCCTTAACATAGTCAGACGGGGACACTTACTACTTTTCCGAAATAAAACCAGATGCATGCAAACTTTTGACATTGCATCAAGATGATCCGTCTCATTAGAGTTAGACATCAAGTTGTAATGAATGGAAAATATATTTGTTTTTACATCAGTCAGTGTTTTTTTATTCTTGATCATTATTAAACAGTTTAACACAAAAATTATAAACATTAAAAAGATCAAGAAAAGGAAGAAGCAGCACAACGTCAGACGTTAAAACATGCATATGACAAACAAAGTAAAAGTACAAGATAGTATAAAGCATGGCTGCAACACCTTAATCATATAAAGACATAAATGAAAAAAGAAAAAAAACAAAATAAATAAATAAATACGTAACAATAATATTATGAAACAAACTGAACAATTAAATAACCAGTGCATGACTAGGCTGCGTAATGGTGATGGGTGGCACAACTAGCCAAGATGGGAATTTAGCTCAACTGAGCAAGGTGAGTAAAGAAAAACCACCCAAAAAAGAAACCTCACCAGGTCCGGAAACCTTTTCTAAATGCAACTGGTGACTATAATAGAATAGTAAATAATGCCGAAAGTACATACAAAAAAAATTATGGAATTATACAGCTAATAATAAACAAATATTAACGATAAAAGAGATAACATAACATAAAAAGAAAAAAAAAACTATTATGCTAGTCAAAGTTGATGCAAAAACATATATTAATAATATAACAATTATAAACAACAACAAAAAAAAAAAAAAAAAAAAACATTTACAACAAAATTCATGCACTACAAAAAATATTAGATAAAATTTTTGCAGACCAGCATAATAGCAACATAAAAAAATTAAACAAAGTCCATAACATTTAGTAATTGTTTTGAAACTTATTTTACAATTCTAAAAATAAAAAATTAATTGCTAAAACGAACAGTATACCATTGCCAAAAAGAAATTTTAATGAAAGAGCGAAGATAAGGGTGAAAAAGAATTAATTTGTTTAGAGTTTGAAATTATGCAGACAATCAAAATATAAGAAGAGTTTTTTTAAAGCTTTGTGTGCAGACTGGATATCTTGATCTATTAAGCTTTTCTTCCAGAGATTGAATTCAAAAAATTTTTACACCATTTCCTTCTTTCCAGAAACCTGTAATCAAAAATACATAGGGCAGTATCGCGTTTAGGAATCTAAACATTACAATTAAGTATTATTTCCATTACTTAAAAGATATTTATAAACCTCAAGAGTAAAAGATCGAACACTTTGTTTTTTATTTTTTAAGTCAAAGGGAATGCAATTCCAATAAGCGGGACCACGGTGTGAAATAGCTTGCTGACATACTGTGCTAAAACATTTCTTTGGAATAAAGAGAGACTTGTTTCTGGTATTGTATTTAGATTCGTTTTTAGTAAAAACATCTTTAAATGCAGATGGGTTTTTACCATTTTTTTGCTTAAACATAAACACAATTAGTTCTTTGGCCAAAAGTTGATCTATTGTTAACAATTTATTTTCTTTCATGACATCACAAACAGTTGAGCTACTGTTAAAACTAAAAAATAATTTAACATATTTATAGCACAATCCTTGTAATCTTTTAACCAAAGTTTTATTGCCAAAACACCAATTTAAAATACAGTAAGAAAGCTGACTATTTATAAGAGAGTGATAAAGTAGAAGAAGAGATCTTTTATTTAACAGTGACTTTACTTTAATAACAGTTCCAAGAACACTACGTAGTTTAGATATTAGGTGATTTATATGTCTTGACCATGATAAGTGCTCTTGTATATAAACACCAAGAAATTTAATACATTTAACTTGTTCAATTTCATTTTGTCGCAATGTGAGAGTTTGCTTTTTTGTTATTAATTTGGATTGAACAGTCTTAAATAAAATGTATTTAGTTTTAGAAACATTAACTGATAATCTATTTGAAATCAACCACTGGTCAACTAGTTGAAGTTCTTTATTACCAGCATCAAATAGCTCCTTGATGTCTTTATTTTGTAAAAAAATGCTTGTATCATCAGCAAACATCAAAGAATCACTATCATTCAGACAATTTTTGAAATCATTGACATATATCAAGAAGAGAAGTGGTCCTAGATTAGAGCCCTGAGGTACACCACTTGTAACTTCAAGAGTAGTTGTAGAAAGAATTCCAGTATATTTTACTTGTTGTGTACGTCCTGTTAAGTAACTAGTAAACCACTTTAATGTATTGCCTCTAATCCCATAATGATTAAGTTTGGAAAGTAATATTGTATGATCAATTGTATCAAATGCTTTAGATAAATCCAAAAAAATTCCTAGGGTTGCCTTTTTACAGGCAAATGACTGAGATATTTTTTCCACTAAAATTGAAATTGCATGTGTAGTAGAATGATTTTTTCTAAAACCAAATTGATAGTTGTAAAAAAAATTTTGCTTTTCTAAAAATGAGTACAATCTACATAACTTTTTCAAGTAATTTCGAAATATTTGATAATAAACTAACTGGTCGATAATTATTAATATTGTTGGAATCACCTTTTTTGAACACCGGACACACAGTTGCAAGTTTAAAGCAATCTATGAATTCACCTTTACTCATAGAAAGATTGAAGACATGGCTAAGTGCTAGAAGTATATTATGAGGAGAGGATTTAAGAACTTTGGTTGGAATATGATCTGGCCCAGCACTTAATTTGTTTTTTGAATTTTTCAGAATGCAAGCAAGTTCTTGAGGACATGTTGGCCAAGTAAACATTGATTGGCATGTAGAAGATTTTAAATATTCTGAGAAATGTTTCTTCTTGGGAGGTAAAGATTTCACTAATTCATTGGGAACATCAGCAAAATGTTTATTGAAATAGTTTGCTATTTTTAAAGGATCATGAACAATTTTTCCATCAATGTTGAGGCTTCTGCAATTAGATTTATGTTTTTTTCCTATAATAGAATTAATCAATTCCCAAGTGCTTTTAATGTCTTTTTTACAATTGTTAAATTTTAAATTATAATATTCCTGTTTTTTTGAATATTACATATTGTCGAAGGGGCGTTTTATGATCACTAAGCTGTCAAGGGGGCGCTATTGGAAAAAAGTTTGGAAAACACTGACCTCAGCTAGAGTCCCTCATCTACTTTTTTATAGTTTTAAAATAAAGCAGCTTTTATAAAAAATATCATTTCTTTAAAGTTTTGCAAAATTTTTGCTACAAATATTCGAAATCTATTATTTGGTACATGCAATGCTTCAAAGATAACGAGTATAATGATTCGACTAAAAGCGTTTTTTAGTTTCAATTCAGTAAATTCTGACATGAAGACGCGTCCACGAAATTTAATATTTTTGATGTTATAATCACTTATCTGCAATATTTAAAGCATAGATGGGCAAACAACGGCCCGCAGCGACCTTCTGTGCGGCCCGCGAAGGCTTCCAACAAATAGTTTAAAAAATTCTTAATTGCTATTTGTCTTGAACCAAATTTTTTGTCAATGCTTGGAACGAAAATCAAAAAATCCGAGACAAATTCAAATTAATTTTTTTTTAGAAATCACTACAGTATGGCTCTCAAGCTAAAAAGTTGGCCCACCCCTGATTTAAAGAAAATTCAGTGCAACTTTGTTGCAAATTAAATATGGAATGCTACTAAACAAAAACAAGACAAATTAATCATTTTAGCAATGAAGCCAAAAGCAAATTGGCGCTAGCAGAAGACAATAAATTACATTAAACTGGAACCACAAACACAAAACCACGCTTTAAGCATAAACATGAGCCATAATTTGGTATTTCGTAATTAATTTTATAAAGTCAAAATCTAAATTTCCTTTAACACTTTTGTTGTAAAAATAATAAGAATTCTTTGGTACCATTAAACTTCACTACAAATCCTTTCACTACAGATCGGCCAATTTTTTCCCACAAATTTATTTGTTGTGAGTACGCAGGCTTGATTACAATTTCTTAAGTACTTAGATTAACTTTTTATTTTGACGGAACCTAGTGTCATTGACACTTTTAGAATTTTTTTATTCTGTTTTTCACTGAGAAATTTAAATAAATTTTAAAAAGTCGAGCTGATAAGTAATGTTTCATCTTGGTATGTTATTTCATTGGCATCCTTCAAACTTGAGGACAAATGCGAGAACATCCAGAAGTTACAGGAGAATTAGAACTAGAATTAAGTAGAGGATTAGGAATTTATTGAATTATAAGTTTATAACAAAACCGATTTTAATTTTATCTTGAAAGAAGTTTTTGGAAGTTTTTTAATTATTTGGTGACTGGAGTTCCATATCTTAACGTTATACTTAAATACTTAATACTTAATACTTTTTTGCATTCTGTTAGTATGCGATATAAAGGTTTGTACAGATTATACGGGTTTACAATAATAATAAAAAGTGATGACAAAGACGCTTCAGTTCTCTAGTTTTGTTTGTAACCACACTCTGGATGAAGAAGAATAGCTCATATAATCACTAGCTACTACTAAGAAACTAAATGAAAAATTTTACTTCAATAATCTTTGTTTTAAATTTTTCTTGTTGATGTTTGTTCAATGTTTTTGTAGTTCTCGTCTTTGCAAAGATAAAAATTTTTGTAACGTTTTACCTCAACTTAAAGGGAATATTTCCTGACTACTATGTAATATAAGTTTATCAAACAATAGACGAAATCACGCAGTTTTACTTTTGCTTTCGTTTTTTTCATATTTTCTTATCAATTAATATTATAAATTTTTGCACCCCCAAAAAAATCTTAAATTCGCGCATAGTAATAGACATAACTCAGTTAAATAAAAATGATTCAAAACTTTATTTTTTGGGTTCGAACAACATTGTTAGCAGGAATTGCAGGACGTCATTGATAAATTGGAACAAACTCAAGCAATGATGGCCTCAGTACGGTGCAAACGGAGCGGGCGAACCTGGCCCACTAAGCAAAATATTGCTCTATATGACGGAGGCCCCCTGCTTGCACCTTAACTTTAGGACGAAAGTAGGAATAATGTAGGGACGAAAATAAAGATTTTCGATAGTAATAAAAAGTGAAGATATTTTTTTAGAGATCACCATCATTTTGGGACGAAAATGAAAATCTTGGACAGTAATAGAAAGTGAAGAATGGATCGATAGTAATTTGTAATTAAGCTAATTGTAACTAATTACAATTTTTTGTGTAATTGTAATTTAAGATTTTTATTTGTGTGTAATTGTAATTGTAACGGTAATTAAATAATTTTTCTATAATACTGGTATCAAACATACTAAGTTTACCTTGTATAAAATAAGCTACTTTAAAGATGACTGCAAACCCTGCAATAACTGTTGACTGTGGTAAAGATGATAAATTACTGCATTCACTGCCAGAACCACTGGACAACTTTTTTAAGATTGTGACCAAAACAGAAGCATGATGTAACAACTTCTAAAAAAAATTTAAATTTTCAACTAAGGTTACATCAAATTTACTTACATATTTGAAGAGATGTTTTCATTACCTTCATCTTAAGTATGTTAATCTTAAAATAAACCAAGAAGAAGCAATGATTAAAGTTAAATCAATTTCAAATAATCAACCACCATCAGTACGTTTTTTCAAGCTATTGGTTTAAAAATTTTTCTTCACATAATGCCACTTAAAAAGCAATGATAAAAACTCCATTAATGTCAATTGCATATGACCAGTTGTCACTTGACTTAGTGTTGTTGAAAATCAAAGCTTCGAAAAATTGTTGTTGATTGCTGAATCACGATATATATTTTTTTTTGCACCACATTTCAAAATTTTTTAATTCCAACTGCAACGCATCAAATAGAAATTGCAACGCACCATAAACTTGCACATTTGTCGCATATTTACTTAACAATTTATTTATAGACTAATCAAAACATGAGAAGGTTTTTGGGCTCACTGCTCATTTTATTGATGAAGAATGGAAACTGAGCAGTTTTGTCGTGACAGTTGATTCATTTTTAGGAAAGCATACAGCTGACAGTAGGCCTATTGTTGAAGCATATGAAAACGTTGTTGAAAAATTCAAACTAATCACAAAAGTGACTAAAGTGATATCAGACGATGCAACTTTAATGGGAAGGGCTTTTCAAATTTCTCTTTCTTAATTGTTGTGGACAAAACCAGTGAAGAAAGTGATAATGTTGATAAAGACTAAAATCCAGACTAAGAATCAAGACTAAAATGTGAAAGAAAGAATTTGGAAGAAGATCTTTCAGTTATTTACCAGAAAAAATAAGTTGTTCCGCACAGCTTTGTAGGCTATCAAAAACTGCTTGCAAAGCTCTGAGTTCGAAAAGTCTTACATTGGAAAGTTATTGGAAAAAATAGCTAAAATTGCTAATTCAGTGAGAAAATCTGTAAATGCTACTTTATTTTTGCGAAAAACATTAATTTGGAACTCACAGCGTATCATGATTTAGAGTGTACTTAAAGATCACGAAGAAGTGAATGCAGCATTAACCCTATTCTTCTCAACGTCCGGACTTCTGAAGCCCGGCCTTTATAAAAACGGTTGTAATCATTTTTTTTGATAAAATTCTGGAATTTCTTGACTTTTCCTGATTTGAATTGCTGAATAATAACAATAATAATAATAATAGGTTTAACCACAGATTGGCAACAAATGATTGCAAAAGTTAACACTATTGCTCAGCTGTGGAGCAAGAAAATAATAACAAGACAACGTGATGCAATACAAGAAAAGCAATATTAGCACGATTAAATCACATATATTACAATAAGTGGATAACAGTATTGGTGAACAGCGGTCAATATTATCAATGAGACAAGAAATACTGAGAGAATAAATATGTTTTTAAATTTCATTTAAATACACTACAGTGGTCTAGTTGCCTCAGTCGATCATGTACAAGGTTTTGGAGCACAACTAGAAAAAGCACCATCACTAACTTTTCTTTGATTAAAAATTACTTTAAGTCTTGTACATTTATTTGAGGCAAGGTGTAAAAGTGAAGATATGTCAGCAGGTGCGCAAATATGCACATATTTATAAACAATAACACAAATTTTGTTCATAATCCTTTGTTTAATAGATAACCAGTGTAAATCATACAAAAGATATGATACATGATCAAACTTTCGTTTATGATAAATCAGTTTAGCAGTATTATTTTGGGCAATTTGTAATTTTGAAGAAGTCCATTTTTTGCATTATAATATAATGCATTACAATAATCAATTTTTGATAAAATTAGAGAAGACACTAATATTGATAGTTCATGGTTGGTGAGAAAGTGTTTAATATGAGAAAGTAATATAATTGTAGAATAAATAAGCAATACACATTTATTAATTTGAGGTTCAAACGTAAGCTTTAGTCAAGAGGTACACCTAAATTTTTTACAGTAGGATTTCAAAACTTTACTCAAGAACTATCGATAAAGGTACCATCTAAAGAAATATTCTTTATAGATTATCAGTGGAAAAAACAATTACTTGAGTTTTTGCAGCATTTAATTTTAGGAAAGAAACAATTCATCCACTTTTTATTAAACAAAAAATTACTTTTATTTCTTCAACTAGTATACTATATAGGAAAGTGGGACAAAAAGAAAGATACAATTGGTGATCATTCACAAAGCTTTTTATTTCAAAACCTATCAATTCAATGCATTTATACAAAGAATGAATATAAATATTAAAATAAGACGGTATAGGAGGGCCGGAGCAGAGGTTAACGGGTAAAATAGACGTTTTTCGGCAAATTTTTGTTTGCTATCGCAGCAAAGCGTAAAATTTTAATTTCACGCTTTTATTAAGTGACATCGATTTTACCGATTCATTGATTTTTGTGGGACAAAGCGAATTTCGTTGATTGCCAAACGTGGACATGCTTAAGGCGATGTAGCACTTATTTCATGTACGAGGTAAAATCAAATTTTCTTTGGCACTTGCTTGAAAACAGCTTCCACATTTATTTTCTGTAACGTAAAGTAATTGCTGCTTGATTACAACAAAGGTTGCTTAAAAATATCAATCGACCGGGCAAAATTCAAGTTTTATAATCAGCATTTTTTATTGAAAATTCTTGTAATTATTCATTCGTGTGGGAAAATAAATAAAATACGGCACATGTAAGGCCTTACATTCACGCCTCAAGACAATTAAACAAAATCTGACTTTTTATAACTGCCTTTCACATTGCATTTAAAATAAGAGACCGTTTTTATGTTGAAAATTTTCCTTATTTTGAATAATAAGAGACCGTTTTTATGTTGAAAATTTTCCTTATTTTGAAAAATTTGGCGCATTCTTTATGTGTTAATTTACTTTTTTGGAAATGTTGTCTCCAGTGATGGCCTTACAAAAAGGGGGTACGGTGCAAGGAAAGTAAGGGGGGTCGCTATTTAGTGTCCCAAAAAAGGTAGTTGAATCAGTTTTTAGTATATGAAAGCAAAGTCATCAATAAAAAAAGGTCTTCTCTTCAAATCCATCTCAGGCTTCCCAATAATTTTCTTTCGAAAATCATGGTGTTCTCTAAAAAAAAAAGTCTTCACTTTTAATTCATCTCAGGTTTCCCAATTTTGCTCCAAAACTTTTAATCTTTACTAAAAAAAAGGTCTTTAATTTTGTAGTAGCAGTAGGCAAGTACATTACAATTGCAGTAGTATAGAATGTATTTTTACTTTCACTTACAATTGCAGTAGTCTAGAGTGTATAAAATGTCGTCAATTACTGAGGTATTTTTTCAAAATTTTTTTCTTGTTTTTGACCTGCCATCGACGTCCTAGTGCTCTTTTGTAAAAATAGAACAATTTCTAGTGTAGGGGGGCCACTTTTTGATCTATTTTAGGGGGGGTTTGGTGCAACCACACCACTCGCACCCTATTAAAGCCATTATTGATTGTGTCAAATGTTTATAGCTTTCAAAGGTGAGTTTTGCAAACAGAAGACATATAATAAAAACAAGATGTTTCATTCGATTAAATTACATTAAAGCAGGCCTCCAACTTGTACAAAATTCATCTGCAACCTACTAAAACAGTGTTTCTCAACCTGTGTGCCCCAAAACTTTTTCAAAACATTATTCCGTTGCTCTGGGATCTTTTTGGGGAGAACACTACTACAAGAAATTTGAGATAGATTCAAAGTGAAGAATTCGTTTTTTAGAATACACAAAATTTTAGGAACAAAAATCAAGAAAGGTGCCACAGACAGAAAAAGATTAAGAAACACTGTACTAAAGTCTTTGATTTACTCAAATGACTTCTTTCTTCTAAAAAATTTTTCAAGTCACAGTTTAAAAGAAGGGTTCTAACTTTTTGCAAACTGTTTAATAAATTTATTTCAAAAATAAAATGGAGGCCAAAAAAGATTTATCGAAAATGATGTTGCTGACGCAGTCTATGAACCACGTCAAAATAATGTTTCCAACGGCACTTTGAGATCGTTAGGAACTATGTGGTGCTGAGTTCGCTGCCAACACCAGAATTAAATCGCTCTTTATCTTAGAAAAGCTATCTTCTACGCTAAGGAATCTTCGTTAGATAATTCTCTCCAATCCTAGCTCCTAACTGTAATTTAACAATCAGTTTTAAATAAAATATAACCTTTATTCAAATGATATCAGTACAAATCACAGGTCCACAAAGCGTGGGATTTTTCAATTTAATTTAATTCAATTCAATTTTATTTGCAATCAAGGTATTACGTTTCGAAGTTGTTATTGACAAAGTGATTGCAAAATAGGAGACAGCCGGTAAACGATATCCGTTATAACACGCACAACGTCAATTGTGCCCGGTCGCCGTACCTTTAAAACAAAGTAGCTGAGTTAATTTTATATAAAGAAAGAAAAAAAAGGTAACATTTAAGATAAATTTTAAAAATAAAAAGTGTATTTATAAACGCAAAAGGTAGTAAATAATACTGTATAACAATAAAATATACACATCCAGGCCATGTAAAGAGAATGTTGCATAAGCATAAAATTTTCTTGGAAATTTTCCCCTGTTCAACAAAAATTCAAATCACTTAATAGTTGTTACTTGTTATCGTATTACGAAAAGAGGAAAAATTGACGAACAAATTTTTATTTCTACAAATAACGTCAGGCGGCTACGTAATAAGTTACGACAAGCGACTGTTTCGTCCTTATGGGATTCATTGGGTAACTGCCGCAGCGCACAGACAAAAACAGTCAAAGAGGGTGAATACAAAACATAGCGAACTGATTAGTAACCACTAATTAACAGGAATTAAACACAAGCAAAAACACTTCTTGGCTGTCTGGAGCAAAACGAAAATGTTCAAGCTTATGTACACATTTAATGGGGAATTTATGAACGATCCGAAAAAAATGTGGCAGCAAAATTCTGGCATTGGAAAAATTTGCGCGATAAAATTGATTAACGTACAACGACTTTACCGGGCGATTCAAAAAACTTAGAATTCTCTTTACAAAATAACAGCGTAGAACAGCCTTCCGAACGACTCGATCTGACTGAGTTTCTCTTCTGTGCTATCTAAAGTTACAGAAGCAAGCGCTTATATAGTGGACATCATAATTAAGCAAGTGGCGATTGACAATGAAGGATTCGATTATCAGTGACGTTGATGCATTTCGCAATCCTGGCAATAACTGTCAAGTCTCTTAACTAATTCTCAAAACAAAACATGTGATCAGTCAAGACTGCTGAGACTTATTCAAATAATATATTAAGGTTTCTGGACGCTGGTCGCTGCTAACCAACACAGTTCACGAATCTAATTTCAAAATTAGCACACTCCAATAAACCACTAACAGTATTAGTATTAGCAACGAAATGAAAACAATACTAACAATAATAATAATATTAATAATATTTCCGAAGAATATCCTCCGACACGACTGCTCGCCACAACCTTAACTTAAAAAAGAAGAAAAAGGTGAGACCATAGACTCTACAATAACAGTTATTGTAGAGTCTATGGTAAGACAAAGGATTTTTTTAACCTCGCATGCACATAGAAAAAAACGAAACTTTGGAGAAAGTGGAATAATTAAGCATGTAAACAACTTGTTTAAGTAAATTCAATGCGAGCGAATCTAACAATAACAACGCCTTTCTAACTAGTTTACACAGTACTATAATACAACAATGCAAAGCGAACTTAGTGGGACTTCAACCAAAATAGCACAATCCTTATCAAAATTAAATGATTTTAGTTTGAACAAAAATATACATGTGTTGACTTTATCAGAAACAGTATGGGATTTCATGTTGACTTTATCAGACTTGACTTTATCAGGTTGACTTTATCAGAAACATTAGGGATGGAATTCCAGGACTAAATGAGAAATCCCAAGCCCGGGATTTCTCATTTAGTCCTGAAATCCCAACCCTAATAATGACTTTATCAGAAACAATAACTAATTACGAAATTGCAACGATAGGAAAGGGACGATTGCGAAACAACCAGATGTGAAGCTGTAAAGTACATAGTCTAAGACAATTTACTTTAAATTGATTTCGTTTTCAAAAAACATAATGGGCCTATAAATAAAAATATTATGAATAAACTGATTTTTTATATATAGTGCATACCGCCCTTTGTGATTTTAATTTCAGCAATTTTTTGTAGCAAGATGTAGAAAGTAAAATGTACATATATATATACTGAGTTTAAGTGAAAAGTAATTGTAATTTAATTTTTTTAACAGATTGTAATTGTAATGTAATTGAAATTTTTGAAAGAGTGATAGTAATTGTAACTGTAATTAAACTGAAATAATGCAATTGATCCAACTCTGGTGAAGATCTTTTTTTAGAGATCACTATAGTTTTGGGACTGAAATTAATATTTTGGACATTAATTGAAAGTGAAGACCTTGAAATCATTATGTTTTGGGAAAAAAAACTTGGCGCACTAAAAGGCGGTCCCCTTTTTTTCTTGCACCGGGCCTCCCTTTTCGTATGGCCATCACTGAACTCAAGCGTCCAGCAAATCTTTGAAAGAATATGTTTTGGATTTTTGCTCTACGTTTGTTGATGATGACAAATAAACTTCACACAATTAAATTGATTTCTTTCAAATATTCGTTTGCCTGTTTATTTGTTTAAATAAATAATAAGATTAGTTTGTTATGTTTGCCAGCTCGTCACTTCCTCAATATACCAATCGGGCAAAATCGAGTAATCATCTTCTTTGAAGTAACGCACATGTTCATCACCAGGATCCCAACATATAATTACTACCGAATCCCCAATAGATTTATCCTTGCGAAAAAGTTCTTTAATATCAGTCAGGAGAACGTCGAGAAAATTCAAGCACACGACCGGGTCCCAGCTGTTAGGAAGCCGCGATGCTATGCGGGGTAATTCCCACGTCGAAAAGGTGTCGATCGTACGCACGAATCCGTCGTCATCTCTGAAGCCGCACGTTATTTCCGGGACACCATTAAAATAAGATTGCGCCCACCATTTGAGAGCCTGAATAAACAAACCCACACGGTTCGGCAAAGCAAAAATTGTTTCAAATCAAGTAAAAATTTCCAAACTTGGTAAGAAAAAAGTTTTTAATTTAAAAAAAAATGAATGTGGAGAAAAATAGCTAAAGAAGGGCAGCATGTTTTTCCACTTCTGTTGCAATTGCAGATGTGAGCACTAGCAAATTAAAGCGCAACTTGTGCAATAGTGAAAGTTATGACAACACAATAAAATGCAAGTAGTCTTTTTGTTTCTGGGAGCCGCAAATTGCGGAAGTTGCGCTTTAAATTGCGCATGCCCACCTCTGTTCAAATGTTATACAGTCGAACCTCGTTAATTCGGAGCACTTTGTTTCGTCATAAAATGTCGGTTTAGCGGCGTATCCGGATTATCGGAAAGCGAAAAATGTAGTATGCACCCACTAGTGATGTCCCGGATACAAAATTTTGTGTCCGCAGCCCGCAAGTATTTTTTATTTGTGGCACCGCACTGCACCGCAAAGTTGTTACCAAAAACTTACACCGCACCGCGCTGCACCGCAAATCATATATTTAAATAGAAAATTTTTAGACATCTTTTCCTTTTTTTAAAAAGGTGTTTATTCAAACAATACTCACTGTTGTAGTCATCAAAGTAAGCCCTTATATTTCAAATTCTATAGCTATTGGCTAGTGGCATAATAGCTATTGGCATTAGCAATTCAATAGCTATTGGCATAATCTTGCTATATCACTGGAAGCACTTTAAGCACATTACTCTGCTTGGCATCCTAGCAAGCAGCCTTAATTCAGTAATGCCTCTATAGCAAAAAAAAAAATTTCAACCCAACAGCAATATCTTGGCATCTTCAAAAGCTGATAAGATAATTAGGGTCTTTTCAAGAAGTCATCGTATGCAATTTTTGTATGTGAAACTAACTCCAAATCCTCAATGATTACTGTCGCTTTTTGAAAGGCCTTTTTTTCTCTTAGTTTTTTTTTTATTCTATCCTGGTGCTGAATGGAGATTCCAGGTAAGTTTCACTGAAAAAAAATTGCTTACCGTGACTTTTTAAAGAGAGCCAATAATTGCTCTTAGTATAATGCCCCTCAATGTTTTCCAGCAAGTTAAAAAGATATATAAGGAAAATATAATTATCTCTTTTTTTGCAAACACAAACCTTGCTTACTATCAAGTTTTTTTTTAATGTTTTTAGCTAGGAATTTGAAAAAATAATTGCTTGAACATATTGCATAAATTACTTAGATTTTTTAACTATAAAACCTTAACAAAACCCTTGATATGCATTTGTGGTCAAAGGCAATAGTTGTTGTCATGCTAAGCTTTTTTTGTCAGCTATAACAATATATCAAATCCTCACAAATAACCTTTATTAAACTATATATAATAAGTACATTCAATTTAAGGCATAGTTAACTACTATTAAAAATTACATTCTGAAAGAAATCATGAAAAATTAGACACAAGTAAATTAAATTAGTTCAGTTAAGATCACTTTTTGTTCAATTCATTTAATTTTAAATAATAACAAACATTGCAGCTATATCAAACATTGCAAGCATTGCAGCTAAATAGACTTTTTAAAGTTAAATCTGGTAATGTTTTGTTAAAGCAGATTGCATAATAGCTTAATATGCTATTGCAACATGAAGAGAAAATAATGCACTACTTTAAGCCTTTAAGCTTTGTCCTAGGGTCAGTCAAAAAGTAATGAGCCCTGTTAACTTTAACCGCTTTAACCTTCATATTTTTTCTAGAAATTTTAAGGGTGTTTAGTAAATTTACTGCTTTAAAGATAAATTGTAAAAAAAAATTGTTTCAACGTGTCCACTTTTGGTATTGTGTTTTGGAAATAACGTCATCACTGGATGTCCATCAGAAGCAGAGAGCTGTGATTGAATTTCTTGTTTCGGAAGGGGAGCCACCAAAACAAATTTTCGAAAGATTGGTAAATGTTTATGGAGATGCTTCATTAGCCTACAGCACTGTGAAAAAGTGGGTATCCAGGATTAAACACGAAGAAGATGATCCAAGTTTGAGTAGCCTCCAGGACAGACCAAGAAGTGGAAGACCATCTTCTGCAGTCAATCCTAGAAACAATGATAAGGTTGAGAAATTGATTAGAGATGATTGCAGAATCACTATTGATGACATTGCTGAACGTGTTGGAGTTAGCCATGGAAGTGCTGTGAATATTGTTAATGAGCTAGGCTTTGCAAAGGTTTGCGCCAGATGGGTTCCGAGGCAACTTTTGGATTTTCCAAGCAAGCCCGTTTTGAAGCTTGTTCGGAGCTTATTGAGTGTCACAGAAGTGACAAAACTTTTCTCAGCCGTATAGTGACAGGAGATGAAACCTGGGTTCATCACTATGAACCTCAGTCGAAAAGATCATCCATGGAATGGCGTCACCCCACGTCCCCAAGAGCCAAGAAATTCAAAAGTCAACGTTCAGCTGGAAAAATTATGGCGACTGTGTTTTGGGACATTGAAGGAGTGATATTGGTAGATTTTATGCCTAAAGGTACTACCATCAACTCAGATGCTTACATTGACACTTTACGCAAACTGAAAGCGAAACTGAGAAGAGTACGACCTCACCTGGACATGTCTAAGGTCTTGCTGCAACACGATAACGCCAAGCCCCATACCAGTCTCAAAACTCGTGAAGTGATTGCTTCTTTTGGATGGACGACGGTAACCCATCCCCCATACTCACCCGACCTGGCACCATCTGACTATCATCTTTTTGGACCATTGAAAGAAGGAGTTAGGGGGCAGCACTTCACTAGTGATCAAGAAGTCAAGCACGCTGTAAGAAACTGGTTAAAAATGCAGCCTGCTGACTTTTACAAGGCTGGCATAGTGTCCCTTGTTCATCGATGGACAGTTGGAATTGAAAAGTGCGGAGATTACATTGAAAAGTAGAACTGAGATCTCCTATCCCTGGGCTTTCTTTTGATGTATGACTTTTGATTTTATTGCAACAAATATGGCCAGGAGAGACTTGGGCTCATTATTTTTTGACTGACCCTCGTATGTTGAGAATAAATATCATAGTACTTTTTAATGCTCTACTGAAATCATAATTTACATAGTAACATAGATGTAGCATTTAAAAATTATAAAGATATTGAGACACAACCAGAAATACTTTGAAAAACTCATTTAAAAAAATATTTGCTACAGAGTACTTTTCAATTAAACTTTAAAAAAAATTAAAAAATATCTACAAGGTGCTAAAATTAATTATTAAAATGTAATTACTTATTAATGGTTGGCAACTTCAATTTTACATTGAGAGGATGTTCAAAAACTCATTCTACAGTTCTATGTCTAATTTTATAATCTGCTTTTTTGTTTTGCTTAAATTAGTACTTCCTATATAAAAAACAATGGCGTTTAAAGTTTGGGTGCTTTTTTACAAAGTAAAACAATAGGATATTCTGTAAAGAAGGTTTATTAGGTTAAGTAACAACAGTTGGTTCTCGTTCACTATTAGCCGAGTTTAGTTCATTACCTTTTACATTTTGGGAAATCCCCAAAAGCCGCGAGGTTAGTAACGGCAAAAAATGAATAAAAACTCTAAATGATAAAAAAGCTAAGACTTTGTTTTGGTATTGAATAATCGGGTAATAGGTACAAAATAATCCAAATGTCATGTTGATTAAAAAAGTGGGAAGCTTCACATACTCTAATTCGAGTTTATTTTCAAAATTCGCATTGCTTATTCTTTCTTAGTAATATTTTTTACAAGCCTTTCTCTGCTGTACAATTAGATTTTATCATTTCATTGCTTTCTTTAAGTTTAAGTGCAGTTCACCTCTCTATTTATTTTAGTTTCTCTCATATTTTTTTTTCTTTTTGGCCGCTTTACGCGCTATTTACTTTATAAATTACCGGTATTATGCAAAGAGGCTATTCAGTTGATTATGCTCCTGACACTTTGTTTTCTGTGATTAGATTAATGAAGAGGAACAACTAAATGGACTACCCAAGCATGCAAAATAGGATTCGCTTAAAATTTAAATGTAAACTTTTCATAATTTGCACGCGGCGCGGTACGCGGCAAGATCCTCCAAAAAAGGTTACTACGCTGCACTGCGCGGTTGTCATCACTAGCACCCACCTTACTCCAATCACGGCCGGATATGTCACATTTTACGCACTTTCGCTAACAGGGCTAAAAACTAGAAAAAGCCGATTGCTCAATTATGTAAACAAGTACAACTTGAACATTTACAGTTAATTTACTGTATACATATCATACGGTACTCAAATTAAATTTGATTGAGACTAAAATACCATATGTAAAATAAATAAGCGCTAATAAATAAGTGATAAGACGAGATAATTAAACTAAAATAGTGGTAATTGTAATTGACTAGAAAAGACATGCAACCTTAAATAAATTCAGTTCTAGCGTTAAATGAAGAATTTACAATATTAAAAAAATTGTTTGAAATTAAAATTAATATTTTAAACCTTTATTTTTTAAATATTTTACCAAGCTGCTTAATAAGATGTTCAGGTGGGTGTTGTAGTTGGGCTTTTTATTGTATTTCATAAAAAAATTTTTTATGTTTTGTAAAGTAAACTGCTAGTTTAACAGCAGTTTAACTTTTACTAGTATAACTTTAGTTAAAAGAGTGTACTTATTAAAATAAAAATGTATGTCAAGGTTAAAATAAGTATCTTTTATAAGAAATTTATTTGAATTTTATTTTGGTTGTCTTGAATAATATCATTAGTATTTCTTAAATGCCCAAAACTTCTTATTTATGTCTACTTATTTTTTAGCAATAATTGGAGAATTAAACTTCCATTTAAGACAATTCTGCTTGGAATGATATGCATCAAGAATATGGTTTAAATGGATAAAAAAGAAATAATGATAGATACATAGAAATAATGCTAACATTTCATTTTTCTAGTTCTATAATTTTTTTTTTATTGGTAGTTTTGTATAGAATTTAGCTTATTGGATTTTTTTTAGTTTTATGTTATTGTTTATTTTAAATTTAGTTACCTTCTAATGTTTATCTATATTTAATGTTTTTAGTTATTATAAGTTAGTTTTCTTTTGAAAGATATCTAACCAAGCAAATTAATAAACATGATAAATGCCTGTGTTGTATTTGGTTGTAAGTCAGGTTATAGTAGTCAATCCCACAAAGTATGGCTTTTCATTTCCATTTGAAAAGCCAGATTTATTAATACTTGTACGGTGGATAAAATTTGTTAATCGTAAAAATTGGAAACCTAGCAAACATTCAATCATTTGTGCAAAACATTTTAAAGATGAATTAATTAAAGATGGCCAAAGAAAAAAGTTAAAAGTGGGAACTTTTACCTGTTCCAACCATTCATACAGAAAAAGCATTAAAACGTCTATCTGTTCCTCCATGTGCTTCTATAATTTGTAAAGCCTCCCAAATTAGATTATTCCAAAAAGATGAACTAGGTAATTTTGAAAATGATGATATCATTAAATCTTTTAATAATCTTACTGCAAAAATGCACCACCGGGTTATTTATGTTATTATTTATTACAAATTTTTTTAATAAAAAAAGTGGTTTTCATTTGGGTTAAAAATTTAATAAAAAAAAATTGTAAAAAAAATTTGAGTAAACTAAAGATTTTATTATTTATTACAAAATTTTTTTAATGAAAAAAGTGGCTTTCAGTTGTTCAGGAAGCAATTAAAATTAATAATGACATGCACGTGTACAGTGGTGGCCAAAAGTTTAGCAACACTTGAAAATCTATTAAAAAAAAGCAAAAAACTAATTAAATTTGGCCTAATGGAATACAATTGACTGTTTAAAATATTCAAATATGCATTTTTTTATTTGTTTGAAATGATAAAATCATTTACTTAATTAATTATTTATAATTATTAATTTTTTAATTATCTTGAGCAAAATGACACCTGGACAAAAGTATAGCAACACGTTAATTTTCTTTTTTTTTTCAAATTTTCATCAACATTATTAATATTTTGTGCTATAACCAAATTTTTTTATCACAGCCTTACATCTCTTTGGCATAGAATCAATGAGTTTTTGACAAAAACTGAGATCAATGAAATTGTAGCACTCAATCAATTTTTTTTTGAGATCATTCTTGTTTTCCGAATTTTTTGAGCTCAGATCGAATTTAATTTTGCGCCAGATGTTCTCGATTGAGTTTAGATCTGGGCTTTGGGTCGGCCAATCCAAAGCTTTTCTTTTAAGATTCTTGAAAATCTTTGAAATTGATTTGGCAGTGTGGATGGAGGCATTATCTTGTTGAAAAAAATGCTCTTTCTGCCAATGGTCTTTTTCATGAATGGACTGACAGTATTTCTGACAAGCTGTCCATATCTGGAAGCATTCATCCTGCCCTCCAATTCAATCATGGGTCCCATCCTGTGCCAAGAGAAACAACCATAAATTATGACAGAGTTGCTACCCATTTGTACCGTGGGCCTGGTGCACTTGATGACCAGACAACATGCTAGACCAAACACATGACCCGACAACATTGACATTTTTCCGTTGAGGATTGGAAAAATGTGTTATTTTCCGATGAGAGCGAGTTTGTCAGGGTCCACAGCAGCAGCAGAGTCTATGTGCGGCGCATAGTGGGGGAGTTACACTCCATCAAGTGCACCAGGCCCACGGTACAAATGGGTAGCAACTCTGTCATGATTTGGGATTGTTTCTCTTGGCACAGGATGGGACCCATGATCGAATTGGAGGGCAGGATGAATGCTTCCAGATATGGACAGCTTGTCAGAAATACTGTCAGTCCATTCATGAAAAAGACCATGGGCAGAAAGAGCATTTTTTTCAACAAGATAATGCCTCCATCCACACTGCCAAATCGATTTCAAAGATTTTCAAGAATCTTAAAATGAAAGTTTTGGATTGGCCGACCCAAAGCCCAGATCTAAACTCAATCGAGAACATCTGGCGCAAAATTAAATTCGATCTGAGTTAAAAAAATTCAGAAAACAAGAATGATCTCAAAAAAAAAATTGATTGAGTGCTACAATTTCATTGATCTCAGTTTTTGTCAAAAACTCATTGATTCTATGCCAAAGAGATGTAAGGCTGTGATAAAAAAATTTGGTTATAGCACAAAATATTAATAATGTTGATGAAAATTTGAAAAAAAAGAAAATTAACGTGTTGCTATACTTTTGTCCAGGTGTCATTTTGCTCAAAATAATTAAAAAATTAATAATTATAAATAATTAATCAAGTAAATGATTTTATCATTTCAAACAAATAAAAAAATGCATATTTGAATATTTTAAACAGTCAATTGTATTCCATTAGGCCAAATTTAATTAGTTTTTTGCTTTTTTTTAATAGATTTTCAAGTGTTGCTAAACTTTTGGCCACCACTGTATCTCCAAATTCATTGGTTTCAGTGTTTGTGCTATTGTTACTGACAATCATACCAGTAACCTAAGTGCTTTTAATATCTTGCAAAAAATGCATAATTCTGACAATCCATTATTTTTAAACACCAGCAAAATACCAACAAAACTTATCTTTTTTTGATAATGTACACATTGTGAAAAACATTAGAAACAACTTGCTTAACCCTAAAAAATTTGTATTTCCTGCTTTTTTGTTTAAAATTGATGAACTAACCAGTATAGTTTCTCAAAATGGCTATATTGGTTGGGATGATTTGAAAACAATTTATGAAAGTGATGCCAAACTGGCTGCTAAGTTATGAAAAGCACCCAAGTTAACTTTTAAAGCTTTGTATCCCTACAATAATAAACAAATATTTGGTTAGCTCTTAACCTTTTTGAAGAGTCAACCATAGCTGCTGCTAAATGTTACCTTTCCAATTGAAAAGATGCTTCAAGTTTTCTGCAGCTTGTTAATGTGTGGTGGACTGTTGTAAATTCCAAAACAAGGTTTTCTGTTAATAGATTAGAAAAGGGTGTTTAGTAAGAAGTGATGGTAAATTAGAATTTTTGATTGCATTTTTAAATTGGCTGGAAACTTGGTCCCAATCAACAAGTTGTCTTACTTTGTCAAAGCAAACATTTAATGCTCTCATTCAAACTCTGCAAAGTCAAGCACAATTAATTAAAGATTTATTTGAAGAAGGTTATGACTTTATAATACCGGCAAGATTTCAAACTGACCCTCTTGAGAAACGATTTTCACAATATTGTCAAATGAGTGGGGCAATTTTTTAGTAAGTTTACGAGAAGTGCTTCAGAGTGAAAGGACATTGTTATTTAAGTCATTGCTCAAAGAAAGTGTAAATATTTTGGGAAGAAGATATTTTAAAACCATAAATTGCACCAGACAGATTCATCGCTGAACTTGAAAAAGCTGCTGCTTATATTGAAACTTTAGAGCTTACTTCTGAATCGGCAGAAGTTTCTTTTACCATTGCTAAGTACATTGCTAAAAAACTAAAAAAAAGACTTATTTTCACATTATGCCAGTTAACTGATGAAAGCACTGATGTATCAAACTTCAATAATTTATCTCGTGGTGGTTTAACTGTACCATCTACTTCTCTTGCTGATTTAGTAAATAAAGGTTTTGCATTATTAGACTTTTACAACAAATTCATTCAAAAGCAGTGTTTTTTGCCTGCTTGCAATGGTGCAATTCATGTGCTGCTTCAATATTTGCCTTGCTCCAAGTTTTTGTGTAATGAATATTCCACTTCAGCAATGCTATCTATTATAAAGATGATTGTAAATGTTTTTTATAACAACAACAACAAATTGCTAATGATTCTGTTCTAAAAGATATGATTGTAGGTTTTTAAAAAAGACAGAGGGCAAAGCTAAAGTAAAATTGGTTAACTTATTAATCAATTTGCTATTAAGCCAAGAAGTTACTCAATCTGGATGAACAAAGCAATTACATAAAAAAATGTACTGGTATATCATTATTTTAAGTTATCAATGTAAACATGTTTTCAATAACATTTGCTTTTTGATTGTAAAGTAGGGGTTCTTAAAGTTTGCCTCAATACTCCCAGGGAGTACTGTGACGATATGTTGGGACTTACCAGCAGTTAGAATTAAAGTAGTTTCTTATGTATTAATAGTGTTATTGAATAGTCTGGCATGTTTAATTGCTTCAGATTTCTCCCTTTTTTAGATTTTTATCTTAAGTTTATACTAAAAATTAAGCATGTCAGTGATAAAGAAAAGAAAGTGGACTTTCAAGCCATTTAACTTCAAGAAAATCTTGGTATTGAAGTTGTTTATGACAGCTTTTTAATCAATAAATTTTGGTCTCATTTGTTGATTGCTTTTTCTGGGCTACCACAAATGTCAATAAACAAATTTTTACAACTTCCTAGCACTTCCTCTGTAAGGCAGGGTTTTTTCATGTTTTGCTGAAGAAGAAGAATAGCAGTAGACTTTGAATTAAAGACAAAATGCTGCTTGCCATTACCAAAGTGAAACAAAGACAATCAAGATCAACTATTAAGATCAACTATCAAGATCAACTATTATCAAGAACACAAGGCACGCACTACGCATGTACAAAATAATAAAAAATCTGACAAAATTAATTTTATGCAGCAAAATGGTGTTGTTCTATTGAGTTTATAGTATGGAGTTGTTCCATTGAGTACAGTGATTTAGAACTCTTATTTTTGATTTCGATCCGTAAAATATATGATTTCATTCTTATGTATGCTGTGTTTAATGATGTTTGACGGCAAAATAATTATAAATGCTGCTGATTTTTAGCCGATAAAGATTGAAGAATCACTTAGGGATGCTATTAGTTTGTTTAGACATTTTTAAAATGCAGTTGTTTAGCTTTGAAACTACAGTAAACCGTATTATTAGAAATAGCAAATAGCCCTGTTAGCAACAGTGCGGAAAATGTGACATATAAGGCCGTATCTTTAGTAGGCCGTGCTCCAATTCAAGGTGTCTAGTTTCTGGTTGGACAACAATTAAAACAAAATTATATTTTTGTATAATTCAATCCGGTGTCGAACCTTTAGAACTACTGTATTAAAGACGATTGCTCTAATCACTAGGTTATCGTGGCGATCTTATTTTATCTTTATTTATAAAATGCATTATCATCGCAAAATAATGAGAACAGAAATTTAATATAAAGTTAAAACAAGCAATTTTTACTTAAAAGAAGTCTGTTATCCTGCACCAGTGACTCTTCACTTAAAGGTTCAATGTCCCTTTTCATAGCCCATGCACGGTCAAAATGATTTGTAATTTTGCTTCACACGTAATAATCCGGTTTATCGGATTTCAATGCGATTAATTTAGCACATTTGTTACAAAACTTTCGTGTCGGAGCCGGACAGCGAGGTTTCCGGATTAAAGGGGTAAAATGCAAAGGAAAAAATTTGTTTCCGGCAGTTTTGTATCGGATAACCATTTCGGTTCTTCGGAGTCCGGATTAACGAGGTCTGACTGTAGGCTATATTATTTGTTTGTTTGGTTAGAATATAGACTACGCATCCAATATTAGTATGGCCTTGCGTCATTTGACTACTACAGTATATTACACAAACAGTGAGTAATTAAAAATAACACTTTTTGTGTTTAGCTGGCGGTTCTTAATCTGGGAGTGGAAACTTTTCCAACTTATGCTTATAGAAAACAGAGCAAAGCTAATGAAAAATCTCCAAAAGGTTATGCAAGCAAAGGGTCGAGAAACATTATTTTAAGAGACAGTTTTGAGACACATTGACAAGTTTAGAAAAGTAAGCAGAGCTAAAAATTTCTTAACTTAAAAATTTCATTAACAGTTACCTTGAACCGATAAAAATTTTCTTCTTGTTTTCTAGAAGTAAAAACTCGGCTGGTTTTTAGTTCAATGTAGCAATCAGGTGGCGTTAGTTTTTCAACTGGCTGGCAGCAATCTACTTCACCTCCATAAACGAATGAATGATGCTGATTCAATCTACTTTGTAAGACGGAATAAAACGACGTGTTAGCATTGATTATACAAGAACTTTGATCAACAACAGTTTTTTTTCACGGGAAACCTGGAAAGGTAACGTCATGTAGACTTCAAATCGCACACCCCAGTAACATATCCGATCCATGCGATCTCTTTGTTTTTCGCGTTGATCTTTAATTTCCTCTGTTTGGATTTCGCCGCTGTTATTTTCGCAATCACTTTGTTTTTCTTCATCTTCATCGTCATCGTTTGCAAGTTCTATGATGTAAATTGTTTGATGTAGCTTTTGGCATGCCATCATCCATCCGTCTCTTCTTTCATATGGCGTGCACATTAATTTGGCCAAATGGCCGGTCCAAAATTGAAAGTCAGGATATTGTTGCACTTCGGAACTTTTATTTTCTTTTTTTTTTTCTTCCGATGGAACAAATCTTGTTTTATTTACTAACATCCACCGCAGCAAGCCTTCTAACCCGCCTCCTTGTTTACGCGGAATAAAACGATCTTTGTATCCATCATTGAGATCGAGTCGTTTACGAGTATAAAGTCGTCCTTTGGGAATTTGATCATTGATGTACGACAATTGGTGTCGATCGTGATGAAACTGTTGTTCGCCATCTATAGAAAAATGTCCAATCTCGATTGGTTCTATCAGTTTGCATTGTTTTTGTGACTGGCCATGGTTTATTTTCGTACAAACAGGAAGAACAGACATATTTTTACACTTTAAGTGCTAAAACTAATCCAAAACATAAGCCTGCAAGTAGAAAAACAAAATCATTACTATTAAAAATAACAAAAGTCGTTCAAGAATCGATTTTAGCTTTTTTTTCAGTCATTTACGAGTATTTTTTTAATAGGCTTACCCTAAACATTACCAGAACCAGACCTGTTCCTGGACCCTATAACAATCATTTGATTTTTATGTTGCCTAAAAACTGCAAATTGGAAATTGCGCGAATTGCCGGAGCTTTAACTTACTCAGCTCAACGGCACTCAGCATCAACTTATCGTGTCCAATTGAGTCCATATAATTGCTGTAAAATTATTTTTATGTAGTTGATTGTAGTTTGATTAATGTTTATTAAGATACTTTAATAAGAAAACAATTTCAGCGAACCAGAGTAACTAAATGCACCAACCACCACTATTTGTGTTACTGAAAAAAGAGAAATTGTCAAAATGAAGAAGAGGCGAGCTGATCTGATTCAAAGAAAGATTTTATTGGTCGAAGTTATTAACCAATAGGAGAGAGGAAACTAAAAAAGTTTTACTGCGTATAAGAATTTTTTTTGTTTACGGAGATTAAGGTTAAAAAAAATTAATAAAAGTAGCTTTCAAAGCGGAAAGGTAAAAAGTAGACGCCCTGAAGCAAAAATTAAAAATTCGATGTCGCAGTAACAAAAACAATATTCTGCGTTGCCAATAAGATGTTGTTCAATTGCGAAATTGTGAAAAAGAAAGTATTCTAGGGTTACTGTTTACTTTACAGAGGCGAGAAAGATTTTTGTGGCTTCGAGAAACGGGAAGGTTGGTGAGAGGCTTGGAGACATGTTGTTTAATACGTTATTGCAAGAGTGAGGGAGACAAAAATTGACAAAATTAATCAAGTGATTAATAATACATGCTTCTTTTACAAACCGCTTTCTACAAAATCTTTTACAACAAAATGATTATTTCTTGATTTAAAAATGTAAGACTGTCGACAAATTTTTTTTAAATTTACTTTTGATTTTCATTTTTCCTAAAAAGCTGTAAGTTTTGATCCAAATACACTGACAACTTTTTAAAAAAATTGTTCCTTTATAGCATCTTTACAAATTAGAACAGGAGCACTCAGGGTCTCATTTAAACTGCCGAGTGGTATAAAAAATTTAAAGAAATATGAACGTATGCAAATAAGGCTTTAACAGCTGATTGTGTTAGGGCGCTATTAACTTCATTTTGACTTGTAGGCCTGGCACAGAAAGTTATTTGTGGATCGGTGTCATGCAGAGCTTACAAGAAAAGTTGAGAGCCATGGTTGCATTAGTAGTTTTACTTTTTAAATAAACACTAATGTTTTAGTATTTTCAGTAGGCTGTATTTAGAAAAGCACTAGATTCGGGACCTTATTTAGGCCTTTGTTTCAAGATAGAATTGATTATGACATCAACTTTTTTATTAAAGAACTTGAGTATGGACTCTTTTATTACGAACAAAAAGTCTTTCTCAATGCATCAGTAAAAAATCGCAAAACCTAAGGCAGACATTAATAACACTCCGTAAACGACCTTCTTTAACCTTTCTACGTACCGCACGTTGGAGGCCAGCAATCGTTAAGCAATACCCGACTTATACTTTCTGAATTATGAAGTTGCTGTTCGGCTTTAACTTTTTCTTTATAGTTTTTATACAGTCAAACTTGGTTGCTTACATACCAGAAGACAGCGTAGTTAAGTACTTTTTACAAAGACACAAGATAATGACGAAAGTGAGAGTTGAACTCAGACAGTATCGATTGTAGTCGCCAGTAAACGGGCGCTCCTATCCACTCGACAATGCTGCCCATCTTTGAGATATTAATGTAAAAAATAAGATATTTAAAAAATCTTATTACGTATCTTTCGATCGCATTTCTATTTCTAAACTCATATTTAACAGAAGTTTTTCCCCAGAAAACCCAAGCTATTATGCAATTGTAGAAAAACGATAATTTTCACGTATTTAGGTAATTTTTACCTTCTAAAGTTTTAAACTTATTTTTTAAATTGCGTTGGGACTCATTTTGATTGTTTTGGAGAATGTGACAAATATGTCACAGTGGGCGTGTCTGTATGTTTTAGCAGCAAAATCGTAAAATTTTTTGAACTTTATTTGACACGATAAAACAAGATAACAAAAAAATCTTTTTTTAGGAATATAGACAACTACTACGGACTCTGATCAAACAAACAAAATAAAACAATTTTAAAGTTTTGAAAATTTCTACCAAGAAATTTGTAATTTGATAATTTCCATTGTAGCTGAAAGCATGAAACCAACAATTTTGAAAAAGAACTGTAGTCATATGACTTTGAAAAACCAATAAAAATCGGTTTAAAATTGTTGAATGTGGATCACATCAGGTGTTGCCAATTGTTTTCATTTTAAAATATTAAAATTTTGAGAACGAGAAATTTTTAAAGTTTATGTTACACATATGTCACAGTGGGTTCTCTGGGGTTAAGTTTGTAAAAAATTTACATATACCGCATATAAAAACAATTTTTATTACTGTAGTGCATGCTATCGAATAAAAATGCAAAACTGTAGGATTAAAATCTATGATTATGTAGACATAAACGATAAAAATATTGCACCCAAAACATGGTTACGTCTTCTATGAAAATACGGAAAAAAATTTATTACTTTTGTTAGAGGGCTGTTCAACTCTAAGAACGCTTGAGTAAGAGCCTAATACTTTTGTGTAAAACTGTTATTTTTAAAAAGAATAAATTTTATTCCAGTAAAGGACCGTTTCCACCACGGGCGTGGAATGGAATATTCTTTGTTTCTTTTATTGATTTTTTTGCTTCTCTTAGCGCTTAAGCCCGAAAAGAAGAAAAAAATCAATAGAAAAAACAAAGAATATTTCAATCCACGCTCACAACGAAAACGGGCCTAAACCTTTAATAAACTTTTCTATTTCTGTAAAGACATTTCTTTTGTATACCAGTCCGGCAAAAACTTGTCCGCCTTGTCTCCGCTGACGCGATAACAAACATTTCTATCCCCAGGAGACCACTGTAGAAGTATTACGGAATCTCCCAAAGATTTGTCCTTGCAAAAAAGTTCTTTAATATCGGTCAGAAGGACGTCGAGAAAATTCAAGCACACAACCGGGTCCCAGCTGTTACGAAGCCGCGATGCTATGTTGGGCAGTTCTGACGTTGAAAAGCTTTCGATCCTTTGCACGAATCCGTCGTCATCTCTGAAGCCGCAAGTTATTTGCGGGATACCACACAAATACGACTGCGCCCACCATTTCAGGGCCTGAAACAAAGCACGATTTTTCAATGTAACCCTGAAAAAGAAATCCAAAAAAGTTTTCGATTAGATAAAAATGGATTAAACACAAATAGATTGCGACATATTAGTAGTGGTTACGTTCAAGACAGATGAAAAGCTAAAAGTTGACAACTTTTCGAAACAATTCACACAATTACCTTATAACGGTAAAAGTTTTCTTCTTGTCTCCTAGATGTAAAAACTCGGCTAGTCTTTAGTTCGATGTAGCAGTCAGGAGGCTTTAATTTTTCAACTGGCTGGCAACAATCTACTTCAGCTCCAAATACAAGTGAATGGTGCTGGTTTAATCTACTTCGCACGACGGAACAAAACGCTTGGTGGTCATTGACTACACAAGACTTCTGATCAACGATGGGCGTATTTTGACCGGGAACGGGAAATGGTCCGGTCATGTAGCCTTCAAATCGTTTTCCCCAAAAAATCATGTGCTTTTCGCGGTCGCTTCGGTTTCGTCGTTGTTCTGCGGCTTGCTCGGTTTCAACTTCGCTGATGTATATTGTTCGATGTAGCTTTTGACAAGCCATTATCCAACCATCTCTATTTTCGTACGGCGTGCACATAAACTTAGTAAGATGACCCCGCCATAAGAGAAAATCGGGGTATTCACCAATAACATTTTCCACTCTTTCCTTCGGTTTCGAGTGCAAAACAACAAATCTGTTCTTGTTTGCCAACATCCAGCGGAGCAAATTGTTTAATCGGTTTTTAACTTCCTCATCGCGTTGAATGTACCGATCTTCATAACCGTCATTTAGATCAATTTTTTCGCGAATTTTATTCATAAGCATGTGAACGGCAATGCATGACATTTGGCTCCGGTCATGGTGAAATTCTCTTCGACTATCAAGTGAAAATCGACCGATCTCTACAGGCTTTCTGATGTTGCAATCTCTAATACACTGACCATGATTCAAAGACGTACAGATAGGAAGAGCAGACATCTTTTAAACGATTCATATATTTTACTAATTGTTAAACATTTAAATTGCTACCCTAATTTTTAAAACAGCGACATATTAGCAAAAGCAGAGAAGTTTTTAATATTTTTGAAACAAGCAGAAGCGAATCATTTTAATTTTCCATAAGTAATTAACAACATGCTTCTTTTTTGAAATACGATTAATTAGTGATTTTGACTTTCAATAAGTGATCCAATACGGTTACGGGCAACTGATGACAAATTACAAAAATTTAATCGCATCGTCGTTGCGTAAAACGTTAAAGTTGTCGATGTGGACACAAGTTAAAAGCGCTGAGATTATGATTGACGTAATCTCGTTCAAAACCTATTTGCGCCTTTCTGCTGTGTTCTTGGGAAAGACACTTTACGGTACTTTTCCCTGCTTGGCGGTCTTGGCAAGCAGTTGCAAATTTCAATCATATCTTCTAAAACTAAAAAAATAAGAAATAAAAAGTCACAACCAGACAACAATATTTTGGCATCTTTGGAAGCAGGTCGGGTAACTACTTGACAGTTGCCCTATGGTTGCCCGATACTGTATATTATAGCGCCTACGACGCATTCGTGCGAGTCAGGAGGATAAATAGAGATGAAATTAAAGCACTCGTGTAGCTACATGGCATAGACACTTCAGCTGAAAAAAAACATTTTGAATGGCTGTACTAAACAAAAACTTTCGTTTGCGCCAAGCGCAGATGACCACTGGATAATGATGCGCATGTTACTATTGTAGAGTAAGTGTCAAAGCTTTTTTTAAAAAAATTCGATTACTTTAGTTTTTCTTGAAAGAACTAAAAAACCTGGTGCAATCATTGAAAAAGGTTTACGAAAGCGTCAAACAAAAAAGTTTATAAATTGACATGATCGCATCTTCATTAACTGTTACAATAACTACTTGAAGCGCTCTGCTCTAAGTGCCGAAGTCGTATTAAGAAAAGACAGTTAGGTTGACAAAATACTTGTGAAATCAATGGAAAGGTGCAACATAAAGAAATGGTGTTTGATGTAGATCATAGTTGCCCCACCTGCAAAATCTTTTGGTGAAGTTAACAAAGGAATTTTTAATCAGAAGCTTAGTCAACTTGAATAATTGTATTGCCGTTGAACAATACAAAAATTTTAGGTCCGGAAAGAATTTTTGCTTTATTTAGTAAAAACACGCTCGATTGTTTTTGCAGAAACCAAAGTAAAGAGCTTTTTTTGGTCTTCACTTTGATTGCAACGATTGAATTATGAATCGACCTCCCTAATAACTAAATTACGGAACTCAAATTAAAAAAAAAAGTTGTTATTTTAATTCAAGTGGCATTTTCTACGACAACTACGTTTGAAATCACAGTGATGACTTTTTTTTTAGTTTATAAATGAATTTTAATTTTCAAGTCAATCTATAACTGTATTGTTGAAATCAAAGTGAAGATAAAAAAAAGGAGTTATAAATTTGATTACTGAACAGATTGCAGTGCGCGATGAATTTACGGGAAAACTTGGATTGTGATGGGCAAATGATTGGGCACCCATGATGCACATTGTTTTCGTACCAGGTTTTATATTTAAAACTTTTAAGCCTTTATCATCATCTCATTCATTTCGCTTAATAAACATTACATTCAAAATATTTCAGCCTCGACGTCAAAATTTGATTTTTAATTTTGTACAAGCCTGAGATTGATTTAACTGTAATCAAAAACATCTACCAAAGCAAAAAACAAGCATTAGCAGCACTGTTATTAACACAACAAGGACGATGTTACGTTTAGTTGATACAAACACGATGATAGCAGAGATCTATAAACGATTTGCAGTAAAAGACTTAAGATTTATAATCTAAGCCTAGAGAGTATACTTTCTTCATCCACATCACAATCTTACGAAAAAGCAGCACCAACAAATTTTTAAATCGAAAATTAACACAACGTAAACGTTTTCCGCTTCTATGAGCCCTCCTTAGACAAATGAAAGAGAAAATAAACACCATCATCGAGGTTTAACGTTCACGTTTTGTTAAGTTGATTTTTTTATAATTTATATGTTGCTGCTGTTTAGTACAATTTTTACTTCAGTCTAAAAAAATAGATTGTGAAATAGGGAAAAAAAATCGTGTGACAAATAATAAATAAAAATCTTATTATTTTATGCTAGCTTCTTTCAATAATTCATTAAAAACAGCTACTTTATCATTCTCTATATACTTATCGTTTAAAGCTTGCAACATGGAGGAAAGCCCGGAACCGCCAGTCAAAAAAGTTTCAACGCTGCCATGTACAGTGTAACCTATTCTGTGGTCGGTCACACGATTATTAGGAAAGTTGTACGTTCGAATCTTGTCCGATCGTTCTCTGCTTTGTATTTGTTGCTTTCGAACAGCGTTTGTTTGCGAAAGCTTTTCGTCAAAGTACTTCTTAAAAAGAATCTGCTTTAATTGCTCCATAGCACGATTGTAATTTTCTATTTGAACGCGTGTGGCATGGCATTTCACTTGAATGCCGGTCGGTATGTGGCGAACGGAGACGCAAGACAATGTCTTGTTTACGTGCTGACCTCCCCCTCCGGGCGAAAAGGAGAAATGCTTTTCTATTTCGTTCGGATTCAGTTCGAACGACGACGTGTCCAGTTTCGGGATGATCGCGACCGAGGCTGTGCTGGTATGAATCCGTCCGCGAGATTCGGTCTTCGGTACGCGCTGGACTCGATGAATGCCAGCCTCATGACGTAACATTTCGTACGCATAACCATCAGGGGAGGTGATGATGCAGCTCGCTCTTAGCAGTCCGCCGCTGTCCTCTGTGTCGGAGCTGACTTCTTGTATGTCCAAGCCATGCCTAGAAACAAAGCGGATATACATCTCGTACACCTCCATTGCAAAGAGTGTAGCTTCTTCGCCACCTACACCGGCTCGTACTTCCAATATCGCCCCATCGCATTGCTGCAATTCTTTATCCTGAATTAGGGACTCAATAAAAGTGGTTTTCAAATCGGCGATGTCTTTTTGAAGCGTGTCAGCTTCTAATTGGATTTCATTTAGAAACTCCTTTTCGCCATCGCTATCTTGAGCTAAAGAAGACAATTCTTTTAATTGAGTTTCATTTTCTTCTATTTGTTTGGCGAGGGAGGCTAACTCTTCGATTCTCTCATAGGCTACAACAGGTTTGCCACCGAGTTCGTCATAAAGCAATGGAGGGCAATCACAGGCTTGAAGTTTCCTAGATTTATTATATGAAGAGACCTTTTCATGCAGTTTAAGCAAGTAGCTTGAATACCTAGAGACTTGATCTTGATTATAATTTGGAAAAAAATTCGATGAATATCTCGAGACAACAAAATACGAACTTTTGTTTTGAGTGGACAAGATTTGTCGAGAAGACACAGATAATACTTTAACCACATAAGTTTTTAAACAAGAGCTAATCATTTGCATCTACAAAGAACAAGCAAAATGCAAAGCAGCAAGTAAAAGGTTGTAGTTTTAAGACCATCTTAATCAATAAAACTACAGTACTACAAAAAAAGTACAAGGAGAAATTGGAGTTTTTACGTACAAACTCCGAAGCTCTAAAGCAGGGGTGGCCAACCTTTTTTCCTCAAGCGCCAATTTTAGTCAAGTCCAGCTCATATCCGCCACACAAACAAAAGTTCAACGTTGGAAAAAATTCTCTAAATTTTTACTTTTCCTACTGAAATCAATCTGTTCTCCAAAAATAAAAAAAAAGTCATTGCTGGAAATCAGGGGGCAATCCGCCACAGGTTGGCCTCCTCTGATATAGCTAGATATAAGTTGTGGAACATTTTTCATTTGAAATATTTTCCCCAACTGCAATGCGCCACCACTAACCGTCCAATACGCCGCAAGTTGGCCACCCCTGCTCTAAAGCTATGGTTCACTATAGAAAAAAAGTGACTTCTAATTTGTAGTTAATATTAGTCTTGATTCAATGAGTATTTGTGTTTGTTCATGGCGAATTATACTACGTTAATTTTTAAAGAAACTTTTTTTAGTCAAACATAGTTTTGATTATTATTACCAAAATTAATGTTTTTACATTGACCTACATTTAATAAACAAAAACAAAACAGTAGCAATTCACGGTACCCAAGCTATCCCGACACGCGTTTTTTGTAGAATAATTTATAGAAATAAAGAGTTGGGTGTAGCAAAACTGCAAGTTTAGCATCATTCAGCATGAATAATTATTTAGTGCTATTGAATCGTTCCTGAAAAAAATTTTTCCCATTTTTAGTACAGTAGAATTCGCCTATATCAGCACCTCAAGGGGATTCCTAAAAAGTGCCGATATAGACGAAGTGCTCGTATAGACGAATTGCTGTAAATTATTCCCAAAGTGCTAGTTTATTCGATATAAGAGAAGTATTGCATTATGTAGTCAGCTTTACCACTTTAAACATACACCAGCACAAAACACAAACGAAAATACAGTATTTGCATGCATTTTATTGAATCACTTTCTAGCAAAAAAGTTATTGATCTTCAGTTGTTTAGTTTTTGAGATAGATTTATCTGCTACATAGTCCTGGATTTTTGCTAGGAGACATAGCATTTGATCGCTGTCGTTATGACTTCGGAGATATTTGTCTAGCTGCCTCATTAACGCCAATGCTTCTGTGGGAAAGGAGGTGGTGGGTTCAACTTCTTCTGCAGAGACGTCTTCATTGTCTTTTTGTGATGTACTTTCTCAGGTGGTTCTTAGATCATCTAGAATACTGCTCTTGGTAATTATTTCACGAGTTTGGAGTTGTGAATCATTTTCTGCATACTCGGAAAAAGTGAATGTTTTCGGAATTAAGCACCGTGCTTCAATGCTTTCCCAGATTCCTTCAGTATCCTCATTAACGTTACTTTCGGTTTCTTCAAGATCGTCTTCAAGTTCGGAGTGGAAAAACTTGACCTTTTTAAAGCAGTTTTTAATTGCTGTTTCAGAGACTGAATTCCAAGCTTGATTGAGAAGCTTCAGTGAATCCAAGATATTGATCTTGCAAGGTTTTTTTCTTCGAAACCTAGGAGATGTAGCTTTGCAAGTAATTTCTATAATGTGCTTCAATGTTGCGAATAACACCAGCATCCATTGGCTGGGTTTTAGCAATGTTGTTAGGAGGCAGAAATACGAGTATAATGTTCGTTAAACCATTCACATTGGGATGGGCTGTGCAGTTGTCAAGCACCAGGGAAATTTTTCTTTGACGCTTTCTCATTTGTAAAGCCAGCTTTTTCACCCACTTCTCAAAAATGGTAGAGGTCATCCAAGCTTTGGTGCTATGTTCATAGGGTAGTGGCAATTTTTTGACGTTTTTGAAGCATCTTGGATTAGCTGGATGAAGCAATTGCCTGCGCAGAAATCTTTTGTGTAAATACTAGCATGTAAGAATTAGCTCATGGCAGCGATTATTGTTTGGAGGTATAAAGAAAATGCCGATATAAACAAAGAAAACACTTCTGGGGACCAAAGAAGGGTGCCGATATTGGCGAAGTGCTGATGTAGACGATGCCACTATAGACGAACTTAAATGTACGCAAAACATAGAAATTCTGCCAGGACCAAAGAAATTGTGCTGATATAGACGAAATGCCGATGTAGCCGAAGCCGATATAGGCGAATTCTACTGTATATAAATAATTATGTATAAACAAGAAATTGAGCTAGGACGTCAGTGGATAAAACAAAAAAAAATTCGCAAAAATAAAATAACTGCAGTTATGAACAGAAGAAATCAAAAACTAAATCACAGGACAACTGATAAAAGTAATGTAAAACTGTGTCAGAGAATACCATTATCTACCAAAAGTAATGTGTGCTTTATGTACTTGTTTACTAATATTAACAGCAACCGTTACTACCATGGGCAGTAACTACTATATTTTTAAGGCAGTGCTTTGCAACCGGCGTGCCGAAAGACGATGCTAGGTGTGCCAGAGGTAACAATAACGTAAGCATACTTTAAACAATTTTTTTAAATTTAAGATTTACAGATGCTAAACGATTTGTTGACTATCAAACTCTAGCTAGGATATCTAACTCCTTAAAATTAATTGATTAGATTTTTTAACATGTTTGGTAAGGTGGGCTGCAAAATCTTGCAATTTTTTAAGTTGCTTGCAGTGAGTAAAAAGTATTGTGGAGCACTGTTTATAGGTCAATTTAAAAAGATTATAGGTCAATTTAAAATTTTTTTTTAACTTTAAATTTAAAATATTAGAAAGTGAATTTTTAAGAATGATTAAACACTATTTAAAAATTGAAGCTGTAACTTGTATTTTAGAAGATGGTTTAAGAGTTTTTTTTAAACTGTACATAGATAACAATACAAAACACACGTAATATGCAACTTAAGCAAATCAAAACCCAAGCCCAACAGGCAAACTCTTACATAACAATATTCTGTACTACTTTGGCATGTGATCTCAGTGCCATATAACTACTTTGGCTTGTAAACTTACATTTGACAGATGATCTCATTTAAAGCTGTAAGTTAAATACTTTGGCATGCAACCTCAATGCCATATAACCACTAACCAACAAACTTTTTACAGCCATCTTAATTTTATTGTTGGAAAGCTATTGGAAAATAAGATCAGATCCTCTCCAGGCAAAGTATTTATGTCAGTCAAAGTTGCTACCTAAGTGCGTTTGCCTGACATAAATACTGACATAATTGACTCTATATATACATAATTGACATACTGACATTTGACTGACATAAATACTCTGCGTTTGCACTTCCAAGTAGATTTCGGCTATCTTAAGACCATTTATTTGGTAAAATCGCTCAACTACATAGCAGCAATTATTTTCCTTCATGTGTCATGAATATATATTTAAATATGAATGTTAGGATTAAAAGCTTTATGTAACCAACTAAAAAAACTTAAGCATTATTAAAAAGCAAGCAACAAATAATGGTTAACACCTTACTAATGATTTAACCAATAAACAACTAAAACTAATTTTATTCAGTCATTTTAAGTCAATATCATGTTGAAAATCTATATTTTTAGTGATTGCTATTAATAGTTTAAGCAATAATTAGAAAACTCATAGCAAAAGCAAAACAAATTCTTCATTATGAAAATTACCAAAGTTTTTTCATTTGTATGGAAAAGTTAAAATAGCACAAATAAACTAAGTGAAAAAAAAAAAGCACATAATTTGCTTTTTTTTGATACTGGTAATTTAAAAAAATAATAAATGAAGTTTTTTTAAACAATAAATATTTAAATTAAAAAAAAAATTATACATGTCTATAAAAAATAATGATAAAATTTAGCTGAAATCAATTTCTATTAATTTGTATGCAGCAGTTCATGTTTTTTTAAAGTTGATTTAACAGGAAATCTCTTCTTACAATATCTGCAAGCATATGGCTTTTCATCAGTGTGCATAGACATATGTGCTTTTAAAATGTAATTTCGAGTAAACGTTTTGTTGCAAACAGAACATGAAAATGGTTTATTACCAGTGTGAGTGATCATATGCCGATTTAAACCATTTTTTCGAGTAAATTTCTTGAAGCATACTGAACATGAAAAGTTTTTTTCACCAGTATGAACTGACATATGCCGTTTAAGACTACTGTGAATTGAAAATGTAGAATTGCACAATGAACATGCAAATCTTTTTTTCTTACTGTGAATAGAAAGATGTTTTAGATATAATGATTTACAATAAAATAATTTTAAGCAATAATTGCATTTAAACTTTAACAAAGTTTGATTTACTTGAAGATCATCCTGAACAAAATTGAGCTTTTTAACTTTTTGGATTTTTGGTTGATTTTTTTTTAAATGATCTTTGTGATCTATAAGAACATTTGGCAGTGATTCTAGCATTTCGTTTTTATTGTCACTAAAGAAAGTACAACCTTCATCTGAAATATCTTCAGAAAAACTAATTTCTACTTTTTTAACATCAACATCACTCAATAAATCTAGAGATTTTTTCTGATTCCTTTTATCATCATTAACATCATCATTATGTAAATTTGAAACTTTATTGTTCTTTACTTTTTCAGTATCATCAATTTTTTTAACTTTATTTGGTTTGAAAAGAATTTCAACAAAAAAGTCAGTAGAAGTTTCATTTGTGCATCCTTTAAGTTTAATTTTATTTTCTTCATAAATTTCTTGTTGAATAATGGCATTTGCATTAAATAATTCAAAAATTTTTTTAATTAAAATATGTTCATTTTCCAAGCAATAGCGTTTCAGAATAGACATATTATCATCACAACATTGTTGTTCTAAATTTTTTTCTGATGTATTGTTGCCTGGATCAATTTCCACAAAAATATTACTGTTATTTGGAATGGCGGCATTATTTATATTGGAAAGTTTATTTAAATTTGAATTCAAATGGGAAAAATTTAATGGTGTTTGACATTTCACATCATGAAACAATCCAATTTCTTGTCGCAATTGACTTATTTCTTCTTTTATAATTGTTTGAAGACTTTTTAGTTCTTGCACAATCACACTACTAAAATTTTTAAAATTGTTACTAGCAAAATCAGAAGACATCACTATTAAACTTATACAAAATGAGGTTGCATTAACCAAACTGTAATAAATTAATATGATTATTTAACATTAACACATTTTTAACAGTTTTGATATTTTTGGTATTTGTTTTTTTATATTTTTTGCTATGTATATATTCAAAGACAAGAAATTAATTGAACAACCAAATTTACAGATTGATATCAGTAACAAGAATTCTACTTTTAGCTTTATGTTAAGCTATGGTTTTAGTAATAGTTTTAGTAAAATTTAAGCAGGTGGTAATAAAGTGACTTTGTACATTCTATAATTTAAATAAATCAAACAATTTTTTTTACATGGTATAGAAAGAATTTACCGAAAATTATTGTTGATTACAAACATAAATAAAACAAGGGTTATTTACAGTTTGCTGCTACTAACCTCACAGGCTTTGGCGATTTCTCAAAATTCAAAAGGTAATCTACTAAACTCAGCAAATAATGAACAAGAACAAAAAAGATCAGTAAGTTACAATAATAACAGTTGGCCAATTTGTTCAAGAAAAACACAGAAAAAAAACATAATAAAAATTAATGTAAGAGTAGGCTAACGACTTTGTTGATTTTAATTTACCAAATAGTAACAGAACAAAGCATTGCAAAAATTACTTGGAAACTTTTTTATGAGTAGAGCTTTATGAATTTCAGAGTGAAATTCTAATTTACAATTACATATTATTTGTAGCAGTGGTGCAAAATTTTGGGTCTCTTTAAGAAGTCACCATGAGTAATTTTTTCGATATAACTATCCTGGAATTCTCCTTACAGCACCAGGATGGAAAAAAAATTAAGAAAAAAAATCTCTTGAAGAAGCAATAGTAAACACAGGGGGAATCCAGGTTAGTTTCACTAACAAAAATTATTTACAATGGCTTCTTGAAAAGACCCAAAATTTTTTGGTGGGGAAAAAATTCAAAAAAAGCACTTTTTTCAAACTTTTCTCTTTTTATTAATTTGGGACAAAAATGGAAAGAAAGGCCTTTTTTAAAAAATGCACCTTTTCATTTTTGTCTCAAATAAAAATCATTTTTAATTAAGTTAATGATTCCTACTTTCTTCCCAAATTTAAAGTGAAGACAAAAACCAAAATAAAAGCCTCTACCTTCTTTAATAAATTTGATAATTTGGTCAAGTTTCTATGCTTGTAAAGCAAATAAAAACCAATGCTTCTGTATCTTCCCACCTGTACCCTCAGTTTTTGAAAAGGGCAGGGAGGGCAATTGCCCACCTGTTTCCTGCTTCCCATGCCCCTTTGTATTATACAAAATCAGTTTCATTAAAATTATTATTTCAATTGATAAAATATGATCCTTAATTGAACTATCTTGTAGACCAGGGGTGGGCACGCTTTTTGGACGGCAGGCCAAAATTTTTTTAAACTTTGACAAGCGGGCCGGACTATGTGAATGTATGAAACGGACAAGAGTGTTAAGCTGTAGCATAGTTTATTAAAGGCTGTTCACAATAATAAACCAGTTATAAATGATAAAAAATCTTGCTGTAATGTTACATTTAATTGCAGTCTTTAAGCCACGTTTTTCTTTGCCAAAGTATCAAAATCTGGGGATAGCTTAGTTGTCGCGATTGTTAAAACAGATTTTAGCTGAGTATCAGTTGATCGAGATTTGTGGTTTGATTTGTTAAAATTCATCAAGCTGAAAGTCTGTTCACAAATGTATGTTGAGCCAAAGAGAACCAACATTCTCTGCGCCATTTTTTGTATATTCGGGAACGTAGCATCATTTAATAAAGCGTAAAATTCATTCAGCTTCAGGACTTGAAATTTCTCTTTCAAAAGGTAGTCACTCTGAAGGTCAATCAATACCAATTGCAACTCCTGTGGTGCTGTCAGAGCAACTCGAGATAGGGAGGCTGAGACAATATTAAATGATTTTTGGAGTTTTATAAAATCTTGGAATCTACGGCAAAATTGTTGATGCAGATTATCCAGTAACTTGCTGTATTTATTTACATGTTTAGAAGCTTCTTTCATAGTCACTAAAGTGGGGAAATGTACAAACGAATTGCTTAGCAATTGTTCTAAAAATAAAGTCAGTTTAGATTTAAAAGCTTTAACATTCGTGTACATCTCGAGAGCGAAAAGATCTTTCCCTTGCAACTTCGTATTCAAGTCATTCATGTGTGTCAATATGTCTCTTGCAAAAAAAAAATCACAAAGTTAATCTCCGTTTTCTAGTTCAGGAAAGTCATCACCTTTTCTGATTAACTACATAAATAAGCAAATGGCCTGTTTAAGTACCCAGAAACGTTTACATGCTTTTCCCAAACTTAACTTAACATGAGAATGGTAAAGCAAGTCCTGGTGATCAGAATCGATTTTTTCGAAAAACTTTATAAACTGTCAATGGTGAAGTCCTCTTCCTTTTATGTAGTTGATCAGTTTTATCACTGCCTTCACCACATGATTAAGCTGCAGTACAGACTTACACAAGGCCTCCTGATGGATGATGCAGTGCAAAAAAGTTATATCCATGTCAGGGTTTTCCTCTTTCATCTTATCTTGTGATATGTGATTAAACTAGAAGTCACAAATAAATTTTCAACGATTTTTTAACTGTGATGTAACAAACGCTTAGTCATGAGAAAAGAATTACAGGCATAAACAAGGAAACTTCAACAAGATCAATTGATTCGTATGCTTGGGCATTGGAATGTGATTTTTCTGTAGGGAAAATGGAAACTATATTCAACAATCAGTAATGAATTGCTTTTAAGTACTCGTTCGTGGTAATAGCAGGCGGGCCAGATTAAACAAGCTTGCAGGCCGGATTTGGCCCACGGGCCGTAGTTTGCCCATGTCAGTTGTAGACTGTTGAAATTCAAATGTTTCCAGACACTAATAATCAAATGTCTGGATAATACACTGCACCAATAAATGCCTTGTTTGGATTTGGTCTATGGCTCCAGTTTGACACCCTGAATTTACTGACAGGAATCAATCTCTAACTTGTTAAAAAAATTTTTTATTGGGCCTGATTTAAAAATCAATTTTGCTTATATACAACTCATTTTCAGTTACATCTACAAAATTTCAAAATAAATGTGAATATAATTTAAATCATTTGCAGTCATTACAAAACACTTTACCATACTGTCATTACTTAGTTTTTTTTCAGTATCATTTATCATTTTTAATCATTATTACACTTGTCACATGGTCCTGTATTTGAGAAAGACATTTGTTTACTGTCAACTATAAGGCAATTACACAGAACTTTAAATTAAATCATACTTGTACAACTATTGTGTAATAAAAACATATAAATGGTTATAACAGGACAGCAATGTCACTGAATCTTTGAAAAGTGTAGTAATCACTGGGAAGTTTACTCAAGTGAAAAGAATCTTCACTGTTGTCCTGGAGAGATACTGTATTGCTATTAGTCATAGATACTGAATTTAATTTGATGATAAACAGCCCACAAAAAAATAGGCCTAATAAAACTTTTCACATAACCACAAGAAAAACTATAGAAACATTACAAAAAACAACAAAACCTCTATAAAGTTTCAACAGCAAAACTGTATTTTAAGACTTTTATATTATTTATTTATTTATTTTTGTTAGCATATACAATTTTTTCATATAAGGCAAAGTGGGGCGTGTTGTCACAGTTTTAGGATTTTTAACATTGTGCTTTTACTGGTTGATATAGCAATGATTTTGCCACGGTGTTTTATTCTTGCCTATGTACCCTTTGTAATGGCAGCAAAATAATTTCTCAATTCCAAACACCTTTTGACAAAAACAAAGTTAAAAAAAATTTTTTTTTTGTGACAACTCGCCCCATGCCGGGGCGAGTTGTCACAGAGGAAGGGGCGTGTTGTCACATAATATTTTCTGCTTTTTAAGAGACTTAATGAAGGAAAACTGCAATGTTTTAAACGAAATATTATTGAAAACATTAAATGAACCAATCAAAAACAAGCCATAAATTAAATATTCTTGCTGTGAAACAAATTATGTGTATAACAAGCATTTTTGCAAAAATGTTAACCTTTATTCAACGTTATAATGTTGAAGACAAATGTATAAATTTCTTTTTTTTTTTTTATCCATCTCCATCATTTGGCCAATATAAAATTTTTCTGTCGATTTGGTAGTAAATCGGACCAGGATATAATCATCTACCTTTACATCACTTATTTGCAATTGTTCGGAAAATGAAGACACCTCAGAGTTGTCAGATTGCTCGGCACTGACAACTGTGACAACTCGCCCCAACCCATCCATTTTGATAAAATTGCAAATGGCAACTGGTAGAAGCAGGCTATTAGTGTCTAGACTTTCAGCTAAACTCTTAATATACTAAGGTATAAAACTGACATTATACTTCTGTCCACGCTGCTTTTATCTAGACAAAACTCAATTTTCAAACGTTAGCAAAATATACATCATGTGCAAATTTTATGATGATTTTTCAGTTTAGCACTAAAGCTGCGTGATTTTTTTTCAAACAGAAACCTAAAATGAAGATGGTGGGAAAAGATGTTACTACTACAAAAATAGTCTCCAAACAGTTAGTTAAAGTAGGAAAAAACTTGCTGTGACAATACGCCCCACTTTGCCTTACCACAAAATAGGGCAATTGCTAATAACGAACATTTGTTGATACTACTAATACTTCTGGTTCTGATGCAACATCGGCCGTCATAGCTTTTTATTTGCAATTTAATAAGTATAGTTGTTTATTGTTGTGTAGGTCAGTGCTCTTCAAACGACTGTACCCAAGTGTATACCAAGCTGTAAGTAGGGTATACAATTAACAAAAGGTATACAGAGGGTATACCGCCAAGATCAGACCTTACTGGTAACTTTTGGCTTAATTTAATATCATGTATAGGGTGGAGTCGTATAATTCTGTCCATTCCTAGCCATTATTTTGTTGCATACCGACTAGCTAGCCCAGTTTATTGCAGCCACTTGCAATTTGGGCACTGGTGCATAATTACGTAAACATTAGCCATTAATCAGTCGCATTAACAGTTGTATTATTACGTAATAACCATAATTATCGGCGGCTGCAATAACCCAACCGTTAAGTCCTAAGGCTAAACAGTATAAGCATTTTAATTTGGAATACTGGTACAATAAAATATGGGATAAAAATAGCTTAAGAAAAATAAAGCCTAAATAATACCAGTACCGGTATTCGTCATAGTAGCAACTGAGCTTGAAGCATTACAGCTACAAGGATGCAGAGCTTACTTTAGTTTTATTTTTCCTATTTAAGAAATACTACTTTGGTTTTTTTACTGGTTGCAATGTCTTTTCTAAAGTACTTTCGCAATGATAGCAATAAAGAATTTGATGAAGTCCCAGCCTCATCTTCTGTACATGAACCTTTCCCTGCTAAAAGCCCGAAAACAATACCGAAGAGAAGAAAATGGAATGAAGATTAAATAAATCATAGTCGCTTCATAAATTATGGATTTTTTTGTTCAAAAAATGAAGAGGAAAATAGTTATTCACCAGCCCACTGTGCTGTTATATCCGCCGATAAAAAGAACAATTAATTCAAAAAATGTTAAAAGCCTCCTCTTTTGGCATCCAACTGGACGAAAATACTGATATAACCATAGTCACTATAGCGACTATGATACAACCAGTGAAGCTCAGCTCATGGTTTTCTGTAGATTTCCGGACATAGAAACCAACAGAATAGTTGAATATTTTCTCGTCTGTCAACTAGTTAAAGTAAGAGCAACTGCCAAAACAATTTTCCAGAAATTGAACGAGTTCTTCGAAAAAGAAAGACTAGATTGGTCAAAGTGTAAATCTGTGACAACAGATGACACCGCAACTAAGCAAGGCTCACAGGAGGGTGTTAGTTAAGAGAATAAAACAACTGTCTCCAGAATGTGTAGGAATTCATTATATTCTCCACCGTGAGGCATTAGTTACGAATAAACTTAAATTGAATGCAGTTGCGGTAGGTGGTCAAGAAAATGAATTAAACGATGTTCTACGGGAAGTCGTCGATATTGTAAATTCGATTCGGAAAAGTGCAAACAACAAAGACTGTTTTCGAAACTTTGTAACGAAATGGGCTCCACTTCCAAAAAACTTATTCTACATTCAGAGGTGCGGTGGCTATCCCAAGGTAAAGTGTTCTCCCATGTGTTTGAACTTCAAGAACAATTAGAAGCCCATTGCACTGAACAGGGGAACCAAAAAGCTGCAAAGTTCCGCGACATACTGTGGCTAGCAAAATTAGCCTACTGGCGTCGATTTTTGATCGTTTAAATGAAGTAAACCTCAGCCTTCAAGGAAAAGGGGCGACGTATTTCGAGCAACTAGCAAGATCAATGCGCTGAAGCTAGAAATTTTACTCTGGAAAAACAACGTCTTATCAAACAACTTCAAGGAATTTCCCTTATTGAGCCAGTATATAAGAGAATGCGCATGGGAGTTTGAAGACGTTTCTTTGGAAAATAACATATCTACACTCATTGTTGCTTATTTGAACTTACTCAGCAAAAATTTGGCTTGAAGAACCTTTGAAGATGATGACAAACGTTTGGAAGAAAACTCGTGGATTATGCAGACATTTATTGATAAACCAACAGAGGACGAGGAATTGTTGGAACTCCGAGCAGATTTAAATCAAAAAGTTACATTCCGAAAAATGGATTATTCCATATTTTGGGTTTATCTTCTAAAATTCCCGAATATGAAAAGCTAGCACATAGGTACAAAAGGCCATTGCAATCTTAATACAAATGCCTACAACCTACGTGAAGAAAGTTTTTCCAATCTCGTGGAAATCAAATCAAAAAAGAGAAACTCACTACATGATGTTGATTCTTTAATACGAGGGGCGATAGAGAAAGAGATAAAGCCACGTTATCTCCAAATCGCTGAAACGATGCAACAACACCTAGCCATTAATGACCAACTACAGAAAAACTAAAACAGCTTGATTTTACTTTTTTACACTTTAGCATAATTTTGTTTGTGCCTTAAGAGACTGATTTATTTATTATAAGTCAGGGTGGTCAAACTTCTGCACTCTTGTGGGCCACTTTTCAAAATTATTCGAGCTTGCGGGCCTCAGCCGGCTAGAAATACCTATTTTCGTCCGAAAATCATAGCGTTCTCCAAAAAAAAAAAGGTCTTCACTTGGAATCGGTCTCAACCAGGGGCGCCGGAAGCGGGGGGGTAGGGGGCAATTGCCCCCCTGCCTTTTAATATTCTGAAAACACGGGGGGACAGGGGGGCAGATTGTGCCTTTTGAAATTTGTCTTGCGGAAATATTTTTAGATCTGCTCTACATTTAACCTATGTAATCTAGATCACCATCAAATGCAATGATGTTTCTAAAATTAAAGACATCCGTAAATCATGGTACAGTAATGAAAGTCGCTAAAATCGTACGTTTTAGGTAGTGATGGATTTTGGGTGAGGCGAATGAGGCAGATGTTTGTTTAGAGTGAAAGAACGATTTTGAGTGAAGACCTTTGATTTTGGGACGAAATAGGAAAATCAGAGATCGATTACAAGTGAAGACCTTTTTTTTTTTTTTAGAGAACACTATGATTTTGGTACGAAAACAGGAAAATTGGAGATCGACTACAAGTGAAGACCTTTTTTTTTAGAGAATACGCTAATTTGATTACGACATGGTTGCTATAATCGACTTTTGTTGGAGTGCCTTTTTAACAAAAAAGTGCTCTTTTTTTGAAATTTGCCCCCTTGGAAAAAAACTCCGGCGCCCCTGGTCTCAACCCTAGATTTTGTTCCATCAACTCGCCATGCCTAGTTATACAAGGTTGCCGCTGCTTGTGATCGACAAGACTTGAATTGTGCAAAATTGTTCCTCGGGCTGCATGCGGCCCGCGGGCCCGTAGTTGGACCACGCAGTTATAAGTTTATAACTCGGCTAACCACCTAGTTTATAGTTTGTTTTCTTTAGTTTTTGTGCACAATTACACATTGCTATCTGTGAGGTGTACAAAGTTTTTGAAAAATTGTAAAAGGTGTAACACAAAAAAAAAGGTTGAAAAGCACTAGTCTAGGTAAAAAGAACAAATCATAGTAAAAAAAAATGAGAAGCGGAAAACGAGAGAAGTCAAAGTAGAAATAAAAAGATTCTATTTTTTTTAACAAACTGATAATGACCTGTAGCCTATAGGTCGAAATCAATTTTTCGTGATGAATTAGTTTGTTCAATTTTTGTATAAAATATTCGGCTCGTTGAACTTTGAACAATTTTATTACTGAATTTATGTATCGCTATAGAGATAAAAAGACTATGACGGCCGATTCTGCACCAGGCTCTGAATTTAAATTTTTGAAAAGCAACTTTAGCATGTGTGGAAGCAACGATCGTTGGTGGAAGGAAATAAAGCATTTGATGCACCAACTTATGTTGCATTTAGCATTCCACTTCGTATTATATATTTACAGTGGTTTTATTTTTTGCAAAAGTAAAAATTTATCATCTTTTGAGTAAAATTTATTTATTTATTTTTTTTGTTTAAATCAGACTCACGGTCCATAACAGAAAAAAAACAAAAACGAAACAAAACAGCAAAAACTACACAGAATAAGAGACACATACAAAAAAATGCATTTTTTTGTTAAACTAACTCAAGTAAATAAAGCAAACGCACAAAACGTATTTGTCTACGCCTTTCACCAGCGAGCGACGACGTTTGCGAATGCATGACAATAAATGCAAGACGATTTGAACAAACGGGTGATGGTTTTCAAAAGTTCGAGATTTAAGTGAGTATGGGCTTGTTTCTACTACAAGCATTGGCGGGAGTATTCTTTGCTTATTATTGTGTTTTTGGTTATTCTTAACGCTTAAGCACGGAAAGAATTCAAAAAAATCAATAAAAAAACAAAAAATAATTGTGCCAATGCTTGTGGTGGAAAGTGAAAATCAGAGACCAAATCCACATAAAAAAGTCATCTGAATCCAATCTGCGTCCCTGTGGATCCGCTTGGTTTCAACAATACAAGATCTCGAAGTGGTCTAGATCAAAAAAAATCTTGGAAAAATGTCACTAAAAATTATTAAATACAATTATAATCATCAAATTTTGCAAAGCAGCTGTGGCTTGCATGGCTCAGTAGAGAGGAAAAAACCAACAGGTCAAAAACATCAATTGCCACATCAAAAAATAAAAAATAAAAAAATACATAAAATATATAATTTTAACTTAAAACACACAAATACAAGCAACAAAAAAATTATTTAATACATTTACAAATGTCTTATAGCATATGCGCTATAATATCAATTATGACTAATAATTCAAAATAAGCTATCACTAGACAAAAATAACAAAAATAAGTTAAGACAACAATGATAGCAAGTATGAACAAAAAAGAGAGCGACACAGTTTTTACCATTGTTTCCATCTTTGCAATTGTTTCCATGTACAATTTAAAACTAACGATAATGATTTCAGGCCAGTATTCTTTTGAAAATTTTAAAGATCGTACCGGAAGCATTAAAAAATTTTTGAGTAACAATAAAGGAAATTAGAGCGATGTATTATCTCTTTTAAATTGTGATCTCTGGCATCTGTACTTACATAACTAAAAATTCAATTCCAAAATAAACGACAATAAATGAATCGCTAAAAAAGAATTTGGGCAAAAAAATTTTGTGTATAGGCCTATATATAAAATCTATTCATATAGATCTATATCCTATAATATATACACAAAATTTGTTTGATTCAATCTCTTTCCACTAGCCGACAATAAAACTCAATAATTACATAAACAATTTTGGGTCTAGTTCACCCTTCACTGTTACTAACCTTACAGGTTTTGGGGATTCCTCAAAATTTAAAAGTTTATAAAGTAACCACAGCAAATAGTGAATGAGAACCACAATTTTTATGGCATTTAATATTATAAATTTTTATTCAATTCACACATCAATCTGCAATATTCTTAGCGCTTAACATTGTTATTGTTGCTGAAATGCTGAGTATGTATAACATTAATATCATACAAGTTAGAAAGTCAAGAATTTCTGACCTTGGTGGTGGTGTGGCTATTTTGTCTAAAAATAAACTTAATCTCAATTTAGTCAAGACACAAATTTTTGTCTTGTTTGAACACGTTACCTGTTCAATTTCAACAAATTTAGGCAGGCTTAATATTACAACTGTGTACTATCCCGGTTACTCTTACAAACACAAATATACTAAATCTCAATTCTTGTCTGATTTTTATGATTTTCTTACTTCTTATGTTAATCAAATTCACTTAGTTGCTGGTGATTTTAATATTCACTGTGAGGATAAAAACAGGCAAGAAACTAAAAAACTGTTATAACTCATGGACAAAAATGGTTTTACTCAACTTATTAAGGGTTCTAATCATTCTGCAGGTAATACCCTCCGCTTAGTTCTAATAAATAGCAGATGTATTAAGCTCATTTTCAACTTGAACATTGGCAAAGATCTTTTAAGTGAAATATCTGATCATTATCCTGTTTGCTTTAATCTTGATGTTGACCAAATGGGCAAATTAATGATTAAAACCAGAAATCTTGGATTGTTAGATACAAACATGCTTGAATCGTTTTTACTTAATTCTTCTTTAAGCAAAAATTTTGATGCTCTATTACTGCACCAGAGTGTTGAAAAGTGAAATTCTGCATTACTTGATTCTCTAGACCAAGCATCTCCTGCAGAAATAAAAATAATCAAGCATAGGCCAGAGCAACCATGGTTTACTTTAGAACTTTAAAGAGAAAAAACTTTAAAGAAAAAGAAACGAATTTTAAAGAGAAGCTATAAAAAAACAAAAAGTGAAATTAGGTTTAAAGAATACACAAAACAGAAAAACACATGTTTTTCTGCTATAAAACAAACTCGATGTAACTATTATGCCAGAGTTTTAAACCTTCATCAAAATAATCCAAAGTTTTTCTTTAGCACAAAGAGATTATCTGGAGATATTAAACCAAAATCAGTATCAGTATCAGTATCTTTTATTTCTGCTCCGCCACAATAAAAACAGAAAGAAATAAACAAACATGTAGGAGCAGAAGAAGAAAAAGGAAGAAGCAACAAAACGTTAAACGTTATAGCATGCACACAGTAATATTTGTATAGAAAAGCACTTACATAGAAAAGCAGATAAGGAATAAGAGAAAAACAAAATAAGAGATAAAAAAGAAAAGCGCGACAAAGCAAGACGTACCATGTATTTGAGGCATTGTTGCGTTGGCGGCATAAATATAGTGGGAAGCACAACAACCCTGTGACCAAAAAGGGTCAGACAGGCAAACAAACCCACCAAAAAAAATCCTGTCACGGGTCAAAAAGGACCATTTTATGGAAACATGGTACGAAAGAGAAAAAAATACATACACACACAAAAGAATTGTTTGAACATTTTCTGTTTAGATAGTAGCCACACAATCTAGTCTTCTCTATTAAAAGAAGTTTCTCCAGATAGAAGTCCCGTGTTCTGAAAAATAACAAAGACAAGGCCAGACAAGGCTCAACGGCCGAAAAAGAAAATAATAATAATAATAATAACATTCGTTCTAATCAAGCAGATTACTAGTAATTGTAGTCTAGATTAAAGTTGGTTATTCTATTGTACAAAAAGTTTTACCATCTGGTTTTATAGATAAAGCCTTGGCCGAAACATTTTCAAAATTTTTTTATGCAAAGATTACTTCAATTCATTCTACATTCAATTGAAAAAAACCACTCAATTCAATCATCTACACCAAATGAAAAAATGGATTTCTCAAGCAATGCTCTTTTACAATCCTTTACCAATTTCTCTCTTTTATCAACCAAGGAAGTATCGTATGTTATCTCAAACATAAATAAAAAAGCTGCTTGCTTGATCCGGTTCCTGTTGGTTTGTTAAGTATATTTTCCAATATAATTTTTCCAGTTGTGCAATCCATTGTAAACAAATCATTTGAATAGGCATGTTTTCCTGACCAATTGAAACATGCTGTTAATTACTCCAATCATAAAAAAACTATCATTTGATTCAGAAATCATTAAGAATTACCGACCACTCAGTAATACTCCATTTTTGGCCAAAGTTCTTGAAAAAGCTGCTTTTCAACAACTCTATGACAACCTCAATTCAAACTGCCTACTTAGTTCTTATCAATCAGGTTATAAACAAAACCACTCTTGTGAAACTGCACTTTTTGCTATAGTTAATGACTTACTAGTTATGATTCATAATGATAATCTCGCAGCTGTTACGATGCTGGATCTGTCTCTGCCTTTGACCCAGTTGATCATCAAAGATTATTGTTTAAACTAAAATACTACTATTAATGGCAATGTTTTAAAATGGCTCACCTCATATCTCAATAGTCGAACTTCAGCTATTGTCATAAACAATATTTGTAGCACCAAGAAATCCTTACTTTTTGGTGTTCCACAAGATTCTATTTTAGGTCCATTATTGTTTATAATGTATATTAATAAATTAACAAATTTAGGTTCTGAATTTGATATAACAATTCATTCATATGCTGATGACACAACCTTGTACATAGGTTTTAGTCCTGAAGATGGCCTTCAGAATGCTATGGAAAATATAAAATGTTGCTTGAGTAAAATAGATGAGTGGATGTCTTGCAATTTTTTGAAACTTAACATGAATAAAACGCAACTTTTAGTTTGTGGTAAGGCAAGATTTCTTACAGCGTTTCAGCCATGTGTAGCGGGATATTATCCCACTACACACTAAATTGTTTCATACAGTATTTAAATTACATATTTTGGCAACCCGCGTTTACAAAACCTTTTTTCTTTGTCTCGTTTTGTGGGTAAAATCAAAATGTGCATTGGTTCTTTCTCTTTTGGAAATAATGTAATCAGATAGACATCATCAATGTTAATAAAACATAAAGTTGATTTAATTTGTGGACAATGTTAGCCTATTATTGATAAGCTTAGAAGACTTCACTAACAGCGTCTACACATGTATTCAATCTTTGAAAAGCAGTGTTCATTTAGACTCGGACCCCGCTTTCAGTGTAAAACTACTAGGTGTGTTTATTGACCAAACATTGTCTTTTGATCGCATGATTAATGAAACTTTACAATCTGCTTTTAAAAACAGACTGAACTTCAAAATTTACGTTCATTTTTAGAAGCTCGGAATAAGATTATGCTGGTAAAATGCTTTATACTATCACGTCTTGATTATTGCAATTCTGTTTATGTAAATATACCATTGTATCTTGTTGATAAACTCGAAAGAGTACTTAATGCATGTATCAGATTTATTTGTAACGTTCCCATGAATAATCACAACTTGCTTCCGTACTATAAAGAGTGTTACCAATCCAGTATCGTATAAAGTATAAATTGTGTTTAATTGCTTTTAAAATAGTTAGTAACTAAGCACCTCAGTACCTCACAGATACTACCTACTTCTATAGACCCTTGCGAGAAAATCTCAGAATTAGAAATGACCGTTTCATTTTAAACTCTAGACATCATATTCAAAATAGTATATCTCATAAAATGTGTGTTTCTTGGAATGTGTTACCATATGTAGTGCGTACTGAAACCTGTCTTACAAAGTTTAAATACATCTTAAAACCATCTATTTTAAAGATGTGTTTTGCGATATACGTCAATAACCTTCTCTTTCATATTTTAATAATTGATTTTTTTATATTGCTGTATATAGGCCTACTGCTTTTCGATTAATTTTTTTACACTTGCAAAGTTTTTCTGCCCTTGTGTACGTATGTTTGTTTTTATCATTTAGAAAAACCGCTCTGAGACCATACAAATTTCCTTTCAAGGATTTGGGTATAAGAGCGGTATATAAGTAAAAACGTTATTATTATTATTATTATTAACAAAAATAGCTTCTATGTAATTTATAGCTACATAGAAACTATAACTTCAAAATGAGTCAAATTAGTCTTTTATATGAAATGACTTATAGAAAATTACTAATGCACGTGTTTGTTTTGTTTCTTTTGCTTTCCTATCATTGTTTGCGCGTCCACTGGCTGCCTGCGCCTTTTCGCTTTACATTTTAAACATAAATACATGTAGTTAATTTCTTTCCTGAGCATAGTTCGTTTCTGCTGCGCGTTCCATTAATGCTGGCGCGTTTGCGTTTCTTTTAGGCCTACTTCTCAATCTGTTAGGCGACCAGCAGCAATATCGGTGGCGGCTGATTGAAGTCTGAGAGACTTAGTGCTGTTTATTGTAATCCTGATTAGATTGTCACTTCTTTATTTGTGAGGCGACCAGCTGCAGTAATTGTTGGCGGCTGGTTGAAGTCTGAGAGACTTAGTGCTGTTTTGTCATCTCGTTTGTGTGCTGCCCGTTTTTCCGTGAGTCAGCACAGACGTGAACTGCTCGGTAAACCAATTGTATGTTTTCTCTTAATGTGTGATTTTTAGTTCGTTTTATTTATTTAAAGATTATTGTTTCGGTTCGCTTCATTATTAACCCCGGAAAACCCACGCTATTAAGCAATTGTAGAAAAAAGATAATTTTTACGTAATTGAGTAATTTTTACTTTCTATACTTTAAAACTTATTTTAAAAATTGTGTTGGGGCTCATTTTAATTGTTTTTGGGGATGTGACATGTATGTCACACTGGGCCTTTCTGTATGTTTTAGCGGCAAAATCGTAAAATTTTTTAAACTTTATCTGACACAGTAAAACAAGATAACAAAAAAAAATTTTTTTAGGGATATTGACAACTGCTACAGACTTTGATCAAACAAAGAAAGTAAAATAACACAATTTAAAAGTTTTGAAAATTTTATGCTTTTAGCTACGAATTTGATAGTTTCCGCTGTAGCTGAAAGCATGAAGCCAATAATTTTTGAAAGAGAACTGTAGTCATATGACTTTTAAAAATCAATAAAAATCAGTTTAGAATTATTGCATATGGTTCACATTAGGTGTTGCCAATTGTTTTTATTCAAAAAAATTAAAATTGTTAAAAACGCTTAAAGTTTATGTTACACATATGTCACAGTGGGTTCTCTGGGTTTTCATCTATATTAAACATCCTTGGTTATTTTCACTTTTTCTTTTATCGAAGTCGTGAGCATGCAAATTATAATGACGCTTTTTATATCTGTACAATGTACTGTATTGTTTGCATGTCCTGTATCCTATATCTTATATGGTTTTTCCCTGCTTCCTTTTTTCAGCTTTTATTGTGTTTTTGTGCTTTGATTTGTGCTGTTGCGGCTGAGAAATAAATGAATATACATACATGATACATACACACATACAAGCCAGAAGCGCGTTATTCGACAATTCACTTTGCGGCTATTGACAAACTTCAGTGCCGTTTGCCGTGACATAACTATTATTTAATAACAAAATTGATCAAATTATTATTTTTGTTTTTGTAACTACTTTTGCAATCAATCAAAATAATGGCCCAGATGGCAGGTACTTTTTCGCAGCCTGGGCCGTGAGTACGTCTGCTCTTGCTATTAAACATGACAGACCAAAACCAAACCTGCCGAAACCGAAGGGCATCTATCCATCCCGATGTTTAGCGAGGGTTTGCTAATTAATAAACGTCCTTTCAGGAGGGGGCAATGTATGAAAAAAAAAGCCCTTTTCAGGGCACAATGACAACAAGTTGCGAAGTCCCACTATTCTCCACAGAACATCGAAGGCCTCACTACAAGCAAGATGAACGTTCTTCATTATCTTGCTCTACTGTTTGATACACTTGTCATCCTATTGCACTAATGCGGAGAAGCTAGCACTTCCAGGCTTTCAACTAAATGTGTCTTTCTTGCAGGAAGCATGGCCTTGCCAAGTTTGTCCACGAGCGACTAAGGTGTGCGTTTTTGAACCAATCTCCACTGACATAGGAGACTGAGTGGATGTGCATGGATGTTGATGGTTATAAAATAATTAATGTCTACAAACCTCCACCAACGCGACTGCGATCCCGAGAGTTGTCGGTAGTATGGTGGAGTACTTAAAGCGCCGTGTTTATGATCAACATGATCTAGGTTCAAAACCCATTCGCGCCCTTCTGTTGTGTCCTTGGGGAAGACACTTTACGGCATTTTCCCCTGCTTGGTAGTCTTGGCAAGTAGTTCTAAATAACAGTTATATCTCTAGTAAATTACAAGCGGACAGCAATATCTTGGCATCTTCGGAAGCAGGTCGGGGTAATTGATTACCCTATGTATTAGCGTCGCTTTCCTGCGAGTCAGCAGGATAAATACAGAGATAAAATAAATAAATCTTGCAGTGTTTCCTCACCCCTGTCTCTATGCGGGCTATTTCAATTGTCGCCACATTGATTGGGGTTACGATGATAACAGCTCGGATAGCGAGAGCTTGGCTGGCTGGGCAAGTACTAATAGTGGTGTCCTCCTATATAATGCCAAGAATGTCACCAGCTTTACTTCGGCCGCTGGAACACTGGCACCAATCCAGATCTAGCTTTTGCAAGTGTTGGTCCTTACAGTTGCTTACAGGATAGACGTAGTCTTGAAAATTTTTCCAGGTCATAACATCGACCTTTGCTTATCACTAATATCACACCATCAAGATAGGCTTGCTTTGTCAGTGCCAAGGATGCCTATTAAGAGATGGAACTTCAGCAAGGCCAAACGGAGTCACTACATTACTTTGCAAACAAATTCTCAACGACTTTGTTGTCGTCTGATTAACTTGATGTGGAGGAGGCTTAGCAGGACTTTTGTAACTTGGCAGGAAGAGGAGGGATCAATAGTCCGAAGCAGTTCGGAGCACTCTAGTCGAAAAGTATGGAGTATTTTATTAAACAATCCTTATTGGTAGGCCACGACACTCTCCCCGTCACTATGCCGTTTTAGCTGATGCTATGCATCTTAGCTAGTCAGAAATGGGAGATACAAAGCTGTTGACCGCAAGTCATCTCGACTTGTTTTTCAAGAAGTGTCTGACCTTAGGAGGGCCACAACACCAGACCCAGACCCAGCTCATGGTTTTATCTCCAAAAATTTTTAACAGAGAGAATTCACTGCTGCCCTCGAACATTTAAAACCCGGTAAAGCTCTGGGCCCTGATTCCATCTTCCTAGAGCTTATAATCCATGTTGGCGCTTTTTTAAGTCTTGGTTACATGACTTCCTTTCTTCCTGCTTACGCCAACTCAAAATTACCAAGATCTGAAGAACAACGCTTGTAGTAGTGAACCCAAAACAATGAAGCCCGTGGGAGATCCAAGCGTTATCCACCGATATCTCTGCTCTGTGTCCCCTACAAAATCCTTGAGAGGCTTATCTACAAACCAATTATTGATTTACTGCTTCCTAAAGAGCAGGCTGGATTTCGACGCCGGAAGTCAATAGTAAATTACATTGTCCTGCTGACCCAGAACATCGATAATTCTTTTAAGATTAAAAAAAAGGCCGGTGTCGTATTTATCTATCTGACAGCGGCATATGACGCATATGGCCTTACCTGCAAGCTTCTGAGGCTTCTGCCGGATAAGCACATGATTAGAATGATCACGGAGCTTGTCCAAAACCAAAGTTTCACCCTTACTACTGGTGACAACAAGCAAAGCAGGCTTTGCCGTCCGATAAACGGTTTCCTCAGGGATTGGTCTTGGTTCCTCTTTTTTTCAACATGTATACGTACGATCTACCTTCCATGATTTTGAGAAAGTTTGCAGACAGCAGCCTGGGGTAGTAAAAGGATAAACCCTCGGCTCCAGTCCTGTTTGTGTCTGACCTGGAGTGGATGCTCTTCCAAACGACGACAACGACGAATCAAATTGGTTAATCAAAATATAAACTTATAAACAACTTCCAAATATGTAACTTAGACTAAGAAAACAAACTCAAGAAACGTTGCTACTTAATTTGGTCAAACACCAACTTTGTCACGTAAACTTTAGCTTAATTTAGCCAATAGCTTTTTTTTTGCCAAAAACTATATTAACAAATTAAGTTAATGAAACAATTAAAAAGGCAGATAAGTGTGTTATGATGAAAAAATAAAGGTATACCAGTGATAATAAAAATAAATTGCACAACTAACAATTATATGTAAAAAAGTAACCACATAAAACTTCAGTATAATTCTTTTTTTTTAAAATTGTTACAGATCACCGTTACCTAAATTTTAACAGAAATGCAAAACTATATTAAAATTAACAATAAAACTTTAGGCGGTTCAACAAGAACTTAATGTTCTTTTACCTTGAGTATTTAAATAAAAAATGGAAAGTACCTCACATACTTATGAACATTTTTTTAACATTGCATAAGTGCATAAACATCAATTTCGAATTGAGTTAAAAAATTGAAATGCTGACATTTTACTACCTATATCAGTAGGGGAAGTGTGGGACCTATGGAACGGTGGGACCCATGGAACACCAGATTTATTTGAAAACGGAAAACGGATTTTTTGAAATTTTTGCATTTGGAAACACACTTTTGTAAGATATGCTTATTCCAAAATTAGAATTCGTGAAACTACTAGTTTAGAAGGCAGTAAAGCTATTTTTTGATTTTTGGGGTAAAAAATGTCCTTTTTAGGTTAATCTTTGTAAGAATTTTATAGTTTCTTGAAGTTACTAAAACTATTAATGTTGGTTTCTTTGAAAAGACTACTTATCTAGCTATCAGTTGATCAAAAGTTTTAATTGTCAAAGTGTAGTGTGTATGAACTAAAAGCTATTTTCCATTAATTATAACTATGTGGGACCTTTGGAACATGGCGTTCCATAGGTCCCTTGTATTTCAGGTCATGCCTACATTTAAATCTAGATTATCGAATAAGGGTTTGTTTAGTGAAGAGGACCTAAATAAAGCTTTGAAAGGTGTTCTTACTAATGAACTCAGTTTCAGAAAAGCTTCGAAAGTTTACAGAATACCTATAGGTACTTTGCACCGTTATAAGAAAAAGATGCATCCAGGAAACACTGAAGTTAAGAAAATATCTATGATTACAACTCAAGTAAGTAAATTTTTGTTGGGCTAAGTTTTATGCTTCTAACCTAGGCCTATACTGACAAAGAGGCTAACAGATTTTGTCAGTTAGGCTAATGGTTTGATCTAAGCCTAATTAAGATTTAAGAATGAAATGTAACCTAATGAAAAACTAGGTTATTAAATAAGGACTTTAATAACCTAATTTATTACTTTATTTAAAAACCTAGTTAATTTTTAATAACCTAACTATAGATTATTAAATAAGAAATTTATTAACCTAGTTTTTCATATCCAGTTAATAGGCTAATTACTCTTTGTATTTTTATAGATTTTTACAGAAGATGAAGAACATGCATTAAAGGATTACATCATTAAACTTTCAAAGCTGTTTTATGGCCTTGACAAAATTAAAGTCAAAAAACTTGCTTATGAATATGCAAAAATAAAAAACAAAAAAATTCCTAATTCATGAAATGAAAAAAAAATTGCTGGTAAAGATTGGTTAAAAGGCTTTCGTAAGCGAATGGGAGATTTAAGTTTGAGAAAACCTGAAAGTACAAGCCTTGCCAGAGCCCATGGCATTCAATCCTTTCAATGTTCATGCTTTTTTTGACAACCTCAAAAGTATTCTTAGCAATTCAAACATCCCTCCAACCAGAATTTCGAATCTTGATGAGACTGGAATTAACACAGTTCCCAATTCCAGAAATATTTTATGTAGAACTGGTACCAAGCAAGTTGGCCAAATAAGATCAGGGGAACGTGGTTTAAACATTACAATGTGTTGCTGTGTCAGTGCTACTGGAATGGCTCTACCGCCAGCATTCATATTTCCCAGGGTTCGATTTGCAAGCCACATGTTGCGCGGTGCTCCTGCTGGTAGTCTTGGTTTGGCCAATCCATCAGGATGGATGAAACAAGACATTTTCCCACAAGTCTTGAAACATTTTATTGACAATATGACAATATCCAAAGATCAACCGGGAGTGCTGATCATGGATAATCATAACAGCCATATAACTTTAGAAGGTGTTGAGCTGGCTAAAAACCATGGCTCAGATCTGCTTACCCTGCCGCCTCATTGCAGCCACAAACTGCAACCTTTAGATGTGGGTGTATTTGGAGCCTTCAAGAAATTTTACAGCTCATTTTGTAATGAATGGCATCTGTCACATCCTGGAGAAACACTGTCTTTATATTATGTTGCTGGATTCTCTAATAAAGCTTTTGTTAAATCCTGCATCTTGGAAAATATTACTTGTTCATTCAGGCGGACTGGAATATTTCCCTTCAATTCAGAAATTTTTACAGAGGATGAATTTTTACCTTCCACAGTAACTGATCAGGTGCAAAACGTTTATTCAGGCGAGACAAACATCGACGCAAGTGTGCTTGACACCACTGAGGCTGCTGTTCAATCTACATCTACCCCAGCGTCATCAAACCCAGGCTGTAGCCTGGAAGCAGTCCCTGAAACCTCTTTAATTAAATCAATCGCCCCACTACCGAAAGCAAGGCCACGAAAAATTCGGCGTCGCAAGAGAGTTTCTTCTGCCATCATCACACGCACACCTGTGAAAAAAAGACTTTTCCCTCAGCAATCAGGAGATAGTTCAACTGATGAAGAAGAGGTATTTGCTGATTCAGAAAGTAATGCCAGTCTGTTTGATGGTGATTCCAGCCTTGCTCCACAAACTGACAAGCTTGTCTTACTCAAATGTGGTGATTTTGTTATTGCTAATGTGCACACTGCAGCTGGAAATTGTAAAAAGTTTGTTGGAAAGCTGGTTGGTGGACCAGATGAAGATGAAGACTTTGAAATCAGTTTTCTGAAAAGGTCAAGAAAAATTAAAAACGGATTTGTCTTTCCAGAAATGGAAGACCTAGCCTCCATTGGCAAAAAAGATATTGAAAAAATTTTGCCCCCACCTCATGCAGCTGCTCAAACTAAACGGTTATGTGGGGTGATGAAATTTAACGTTGATTTATCATATGTGTAATTTTTTTGTATGTGCATGTTTGTTTAAGTATATTTTTGTTTTATTTGAAGTTAATGTAAAAAAAACAACGTTTGATAGCTTTGTAAGAAGTGTTCCATAGGTCCCACAGGGGTGGGACCTATGGAACGAAATGTAAAAATTTAATAATTGCTTGTAACTTGGCAACCAATTAACACACAGCTAAACCATTTTATCCCAATGCAGAGCTACCTAATCACAACATGCAGACCAATTTTCAAGCAATTTTTAGTTAAAATATAAAAGTTACAACCGTTTAAAAAAAATCGTTCCATAGGTTCCACACTTCCCCTATATTAGTATCGATATCCATTTATTTAAGTTAATATTTTGATACAATTACCGGTATAATAATAATTAATTTAAAATTTATTGGTTCTTCTGGTACAATCAGATTTATCCCTTGTAACAGTGTTTACATTAATTATAATAATAATTATCAAGGTGTACGGGTAATTCAATTTTTGTTACTTCTACGCTTGAACCGCCGGAAACGTCCTTTTTATTGTGCTATAAATATATTACGAACAAAACTTTTTAAATGCTTTTTTTGATGCAAAAATGTGTTATTTCATATGTCATGTCCATAAATATAATCAAGCTAATATTAAGATAATACACTTTTTAAGCAAAGTTGCTTTTGATTTGCCAATAATGGTAATACGTATACCAGAAAAATGCAAAAAATACCCCTTTAGTTTTTTAATGTTCAAGAAATAATAAACAATTTTCTACTTTATTGAAAAAAGAGAAAGTTGAATAAAAAAATCACTAGCCAATTTTTCAAACTTTTTCAAGACTTACATTTAAAGGATAGATTATATAATTATACCAGGAATATATAAGCTTACCGTACGTCCCGATTTTTAGGGCTTTGTCAAAAATCGACAGGTTCGAAGTGAATACCGCTTTTTTTCTTAGAGAGGACTACTTTTTAGGGACGAAAATCATGAAATCTCAAACTGATTCGAAATGAAGACCTTTTTTTAGAGACTTGTATTTTTCAGGGACAAATTTTTTTCTATTAACTAGCGTCCCGATTTGCCCTTTCGGAAATATGGTATACCTAGGTATATACAAAGAATCAGTCTGCAGCATTGTTAATTTATTGACTTTAGAAAGCATTCATACATACATTTTGAAAAAGCTTTAACGTTTTGATTTATATATAATTTTGAAAGTAGTATTCTATTCTGCCAAGGAATTTAAAAACTTGGGATCAGGTACGATCCACGATCTGTAAAAAGCAACAGGTACGATCCACGATCTAAAAAAAGTATCAGGTACGATCTACGATCTGACAGATCTGACAGATTGCAGATCGTACCCGACTCAAAATTTGAATGATGCGTGATGTGACCTTTTCTCTTGTATAATTTTCAAATTAGAATACACTGCAAATACGGTAAGCTTATTAAGCTATATATTTTTAGATATTCTATTAAGCAAAACAAAGTTATTTTAGAGAGAAGCTAGTTGGTTCGAAAGAAATAAAGTTTTATTCAACCATCTTAAAAAATTAAAAGAAAATAAAAAATTTTGCGCTTGTGAGTATAACTTCACGTAACGCTCCATCATACTAGCGTACGCTCGAAAATTCTACTACCTGCTACGACTAAGTTCACACTCGGTCATCGAATGTGCTCAAGAAAACAAGTTGATGAACCGCGACAAAAGCGCATTACGTCATTGCTGTCTGGCGTAGAAGAGAAACATTCAAGCAATCGTAAAATAGTTGCAAATAAATTTAGGTAAGATAAAGGGGAGCTTTACCGACTATACGATTATTATTTGATGAGAATATTACGTCGTAATAAAAATTTAAATTATTCTAAAACCGAAAATTAATTATATCGTCATGACGTTAAAACTATTACGAATAAAGTGTGACAATAAGCAAACTTTCTGGAAATTGTGGAGGCAGATTGTACGTATAGATGTTGAAAAAAATAGACCCAAAACCGAATCCCTGAAGAACGCCGTTTTTCATGGAGGAACGTTGATCCAGAACGGATATTTTTAATACTAATTACGTAATCATTTTAATTGTTAATCCTAATTAGTTAACCAATTTTAAATTTATATTTTTAATACTCAACCTTTGGTCATGGCATCTTCTATTAAAAAAAGAGAATTTTTTATACATTTTCTTTTGTGGCCTGCCAGTATACTTAAATTTTTAATTTAGTTCACTATGAAAAAAGGTTGAACATCCTGCTCTACACCCAAATCCTTGAAGGAAAATTTGTATTTTTAATAAAAATAATATCGAACTAAGTAATCAACAGTTATATTTAGATGCTCACGTTTTGAGTTTTTTTTTTACTTACTATTATTTTAAATAAAACAAGTTTTTTTGAAAGCAAAACTTACTGTTACGTCATAAAAAAAAATACAATTCAAGCTATGTAGTCTTATTAGTAAATAAATATAAGGGTGTGAAACAGAACTTTGATAGACATTTCGCGAAGGTTTATGATTTTCTACTAATAGTATTTCTTTAATTAGTAATTTCCGTCAATTGCCAAAGCGTTCCAAAATAATGAGATTATAAAAATTAATCCAATGGTCCAGGTTTTTAAATTAAATGGTGTGTTCACGTTTCGGATTTCAAAGTTTCATACAGTCTGTCAATGTCGTATCCCGAAATCAATCGAAAACAGTTGTTACCCGGACAATTATTCGAAAACAAAAACTAACTCGTTAGGATTAGGTATTCACTAAAAAAAAGCAAAATGAGCGTTCATAAAATAAATATTTTCAGACGACTGCATATAGCGCTATTTTTGGATTTGTCAATTTAAACAACTGTTTTGGAACAATTGTCCGTAAACCCGCGATTTCAAGTGAACAACAAATAAAATGTTTATTTTTTTAAAATATTTATTGTAACAGTAAAATTATGACCGAAACTTTTCATTGCACTACATATAAATAAAACAAAAAAACATAGAATGTAACTACTTTTATAGGCTTACAATTGTCTTCTTTGTTTGAGTTGGCACAATAAATTGAAAATAGTGCAAACGCGTTGACGTAATTTTAAAGAAAAAAAGCGTAACGTTGAATTTGCTCCAGACGAATAATATTCATACGAATCAATCATGGTGCCTTTATGATGCGGTTAAATTTGGGTGTGGGATACATTTGCATTTTACAAGCAGTTTTGTTCAATTTTTTTAATGTCCTTTGAATCGATTCTGCAAAAAATCGTGTTTGAACCAATTACTTTGCAAAAAATCATTTTAACTTCGTTGCAACAAAGTATTTCTTCAAAGCCACAAAATATTTAAAATTGATGATATCTTTTTCGCTTAAAAATGTGCTCAATTGGAATGAGAAATAAACATAGACATAAGTGGGAAGAAAAGTCAAATCTTGCTTTTCGGGGCATAACGTAAAAGACATAGAGAGATAGAACGTGGTCTCAGCTTTGTGCAAAGACGAAGCAACGACTTGTAAATCTTTTACAAAAGCACAAAATATAGTTTTATTTGACATATTGTTTTGATAATTTATACAACTGTTTAAAGAACCAAAAAGGTTTTTTTCGCTTTATCTAAGCAAACTTGAGATTGATTATTTTAAGTTAAAAAAAGATCCTTAGCATTTTCAAAAACAGAAAATCGCTTGACAGATATATTCTAAGTGTTAAAACAGTATGGTTAATCTACATTTGTTTGTTTGTTTATTAAATTTCATATGTTGAGCTTGCACATCCTGATTAGGAAATCTAATAAATAAAAAATGTTGACCAGCTCCTTACTCTGTATACGACAGATTTTAGAACTGGCTTTGGGTTTCTTTTGTTGTTAAATTAGTTCAAAAAATAACTACACTAAAATAGGCTTTTTTTGCCAGCAAGCGATAATTATAGAAGCAAAAAGCTTGTTCGTCAATTACAATTTTGCTTAAAAAACGTATGTTAGTGCCACAGCTATGCCGATTTCAATTTAATATTAATTGCTCACCATCGCTTGTGGTGGCTTCAGGAATGTACGCTTTGATTTTTTCAAGTCGCTTGATGCCGTCGTTTGCCAGTTCCAAAGCAGCTGGGATGACATTAATGATTCCTCCGAAATGGTTTCTAACCTCGTCAAACCCCAGATAGTTTAGTTGCGGATTGGATTTTTGGGTTTTAATCAAGGCCACCTCCTGCATAAAGTCATGGAAAAACTTTTTAGGAAAGAAAAGCAAGTTGTAACATGAATAACAACGAAATTAACATATTAAGAAATTTTATTGTTTCAATTATTGCACTTTAAAATATAATCAAGGTCTAAAAATCCGCGGTTGTTTTTTTACAACCACACCATGATTAATAAAGACATAAAATTACTTGCCTGTCTGGGAGATAAAACTTTTGACCATTTGTAATAAATTTTTTCTAATTCATTATCCTTACGATTGGTCAAGCTAACAACCTCCTTATGCAGCTGATTTAAGTCGTCGATCAAATCCATGAATATGGTCAAAACGCGACGATCTGTTGTATTGTCGGCAACATTCAGCTGATAATTGCTCACCTACAAAAAAAATTAAAAAGATTATTAAATTTACAAAAATCAGCCAAATTGCATTAAGCAATAAAGTATAAAAAGTTATTTCGCTTTGAAAGCAGGTCATCCTCGTCGTTTGGAAAGGTATCCACTCCAGGTCAGACACAAACAGGACTGGGGCCGAGGGTTTATCCTTTTACTACCCCAGGTTGCTGTACTGCCCGGATCAGATGCTGGCAGTGATGTTGTTAAGCCAGCATCGGGTTTCGTCATCCTAAACCGTCAGATCAGATGGGGCAGTGATGTTGTGCTCCATGTGGTGCCTGATGTATGGGGCACGCTATTAGAACGTGGTCTGCGGTTAGTTCAGAGGCGCCGCACTCGTAGGAAGTCTAACAAGAAACCAATGTCTAAATCAGCGATTCTTAACCTGGGGTAAATTTCTTTGTTATGGGGGGTAAATGAGCTTCCTATACAAAAACAAGACAAGTTTAAAACTTAGAAATCTGTCGCTGCCCAATGACTGTATTAAAAAGTTATTAAAAAATTAAAATCGATTTCGATCACAAGATCATCATCACTTAACAATTCTATCAATTCTGTGGAAAATGTAAATATAAAAACAAAAAATTTTGATAAAAATGAGCCTAATAATTACACTGCAGTGAAAAAACTATTTTGAAAGCTTTACAAATTTAAACTAAAATACCATTAACTACAACAAGAAACGTATAACTGGCATCACACTGTGATACAAGCCAAAACCAACTTGACGTAAACTATCTTTTCAACACATTACCGCATAACGTCAGTAACTGTTGGTCACTACTCTAGTAAATTGAGAAAGATATGTTAAATTGTATGAGTTCAAACAGCGCAAACATAATATATATATCTTTATATATATATAATATAATATATATATATATATATATACAGTGGCGGCTCGTACATAGGGGCCACAGGGGCCGGGCCCACTAAAAATATAACTAATAATATGTGAATTTTTAAAGAAAAACCCTATATTAAATATCAAAATGTTTACATGCATGCCAAGATAACAGTTAACAGAAAAACGAGAAATATTTTCAAATATTTCCTGAAGTCTCTTCAAAACGATCCAGAGGGGCCCACATATTTTGGCCCATTTACTCCTATATATTTACACCTAAAGCCAACCAACTCACGCGCTGCGCTTTGTGAAGATTTTACTATGCTAGCAATAGCACGAAATTGGGGCCAGCGATGTCTGGCCCAAACAGCAATCGTAACTTATAAACATACGTTAGCTGCGCCAGCCCGTGTGCAGCCTTAGAAAATTAGTTGTTATTCAGTTGATATTGGGTGATGTGTTGCATTCTTTTGTGAGACAGCAGTTTCTGCTTCTCAGCACATGTTTTTTCACAGCTGTGGTTGTTTATCAGTTATTGGTAACGTGATTTATTGTTATTTTGCTGCGCTTACCTCTTTGGCGAAGGAAAAAAAGGTTAAACGGTTAAGACTATTAGCATTGTGATTCAATCACGTTACATGCGTTTGAATTTCGGTCGCTGCAACTCATAGAATTTAGGTCGCTGCAACTCATGCATCTGTTTCTCATTTGCAATTGCAATCATGTGTAACGGAAGCATGTGATACAATCACAGAGGAAGTTAAAGAAAACTTCGGATCTTCGGATAAATTTCGTTCATTTTCCATAGTGAATCCAGCTGAATTTGAGCTTTATAGAAACTCTTTTCCCGACAATTATGTTAAAGAAATTGCTTCGAATTACGCAATGCTTAATAAAGATAAACTGAAGTGTGAATTGTTCGTTTTGTATGCAAATGATAATTTTAGTGGAATTTCTAATATTAGCGAGCTATTAAAATTCATAAATGAAAATGGACTTGATGAAATATTTTTTGAAGTGTCTAAACTGCTTGAAATTGTTCTTGTGACACCAATTTCAACTGCTGACTCAGAGAGAAGCTTCAGCACAATGAAGCGAATAAAATCGTATCTTCAAAACACCATGTTGCAAGACAAACTGAACAGCCTCGCTTGCCTGTTGATACATAAGGAGTATATTAGCAAAATCAGAGATTACAACAACAAAGTCATCAACATTTTCGCGCAGATAAAGGACCGAAGAGCTGACTACTTATACAAATAAAGGTTAGAGTTGAATATTGCATTTTTTGTTAAAAATTTATTTACCCCGCCTTTGAATTTAGGTAGTCAATGAATGGAACTTTTTGACATTTCAAAAATTGTTTTGCTGGCCCCACCATTAATGAAAGCCACGAGCCGCCACTGTATATATATATCAACATAAATATATCTTTTTCAATTTACTAGAGTAGTGACCAACAGTTACTGACGTTATGCGGTAACGTGTTGAAAAGATAGTTTACGTCAAGTTGGTTTTGGCTTGTATCACAGTGTGATGCCAGTTATACGTTTCTTGTTGTAGTTAATAGTATTTTAGTTTAAATTTGTAAAGCTTTCAAAATAGTTTTTTCACTGCAGTGTAATTATTAGGCTCATTTTTATCAAAATTTTTTGTTTTTTATATTTATATTTTCCACAGAATTGATAGAATTGTTAAGTGATGATGATCTTGTGATCGAAATTGATTTTAATTTTTTAATAACTTTTTAATACAGTCATTGGGCAGCGACAGATTTCTAAGTTTTAAAATTGTCTTGCTTTTGTGCAGGGATAGACAGTGACTAGAAATTGTCGTTTTTGCTTTCAATACAAAGGGTTAGATTCTTTTCTATATCAAATGAAATTTTAACTGAAACGAGCAACCTATACGTAGTTCTAAATTTGATTGTGGCAACACAAAGCCTTAGTTTCAGGCATGGTTTCAGCCAAGAAAATTTGACGGGACAAAAAAATTGGGGCAGCTGTAGGTATTGATAGCCTAGTATCTGTAATGTACTGCTTTAACATAATAAAGATAATGGCAACACTTCAATGCGCATTCCATAATGCGAGATAACAATGATCTTTACCGCATAACAATAACATACTAGATACCGTAAAGTGCCAGTAATTGGAACATTGATTTAATCGAAATAATAACGAGTGTAGTCAGACGGTGATTAATAAAAGGCAAATTAATTGTTAGCGTGCTCTCGAAGACTTCTGTGAATGTTTGAATTACTGCTGTTTATAATAAATGCAATAAATAAAGACTTCATTAACGAAATAAGAACATAACGGTATCCTTCCTGGTTTAGAGTAATTGCTAATGCGAATTCGAAGCTAGCCTATTATTTGGATTTTGTCATAAATTTAGTCATAAATATAGCATGTCACAAAAAAAGAGCAAGTATCAGGACAATTACAGTATTTGAATTTTGGATTTACATATCTTATTCAGGATAATCTTCAAATTCCTCAGTCTGTCCTGTGCATGAAAACATTTTCAAACAGTACTATGAAACCTGCTCCGCTAAAACAACACCTAGCAAATGCTCATCCAAGTATGATAAGCAAAAACCGGTCCTTTTTTGAGTTAAAACTGTCCAATCTGAAAAGACAAAAGCTGGACAGAACTGGAATGTTTTGGCAGACTAACAATGCCTCTGTACATGCATCATTTGCCATTGCTTTGCATGTGGCAAAAGCTAAAAAAGCACATACGATCGGTGAAACCCTTCTAAAACCTTGCATATTGGAAAGTGTGAAGTTGATGCTTGGAGAAAAAGCATCTCAAACAATGAAACAAATCTCACTGTCCAATGACACTATAAAATCCCGAATTCATGACATGTCTGAAAATATTAAGAGCAAGGTGATATCAAAAATTAATTCCTCTCCTGTTTTTGCTCTTCAGCTGGATGAAACTACCGATGTTTCCAATCTCTCACAGCTACTTGTGTATATCAGATATGTTGCAGATGACAGGATTAGTGAAGAATTTCTCTTCTGCCAACCTTTGGAAATAACATCAAAGGCAGCCGATGTTTTTCAATTGTTGATGGACTTTTTTGACAAAACCGAATTGAGTTGGAGTAAGCTTGTTGGGGTTTGCACTGATGGTGCTCCAGCCATGATTGGTGAAAACTCTGGATTGGTTTCCCTGATAAAGCAGAAAAATCCAACAATTCAAGGAACGCATTGCATGATTCACAAAGCGGCGCTCGTTTCCAAAACCATTCCGAAGAGACTTCACGAGCATTTGTCTGTTGTGATTAAAGTCGTTAATTATGTGAAAAGTTCAGCGCTCAACACTCGACTCTTCAGCAAGCTTTGCAAAGATATGGATGCCAATCATACCGCACTTTTATATCACACTCAAGTTCGTTGGCTCTCAAAAGGGAACATGCTCTCTCGTATTTTCGAACTAGAGAAGAAGTCAAGTCGTTTTTGGTTGCAAAACAAAAAAATGATTTATTGTTAACATTTGGTGGCGTCGAATTTTCTACGTACTTAGCTTATCTTGCTGACATATTCGAAACATTAAATGAACTAAACAAGAAACTGCAAGGCCCAGGAAGTAATATAATCGTGCACACTGATGCCATCAATGCATTTGTGGCAAAGCTCAAGCTTTGGACCCAACGAGCAAATAATGATAATTTTGCATCATTTCACCGCTTGACTGAGATAACTGGAGATGATTTTGAACAAAATTTGAAGGAGGACATCATCAGTCATCTACAAAACCTGCAAAATGAGTTTGAACGATATTTTCCCGAGATAAATACTTCTAGCATTTTGATGAAAGTAGCTAGAAATCCTTTTGTATGTAAAGTGGAAGATGTTCCTGAAGCAATTCAAGAAGAATTTATAGAATTAACAAACGATTCTTTTGCAAAAGATCAATTTCACACTTGCAACCTAGAGGATTTTTTGTGTTAAAATCCAACGTTGCTATCCACGGCTAGGTATTCATGCTCTGAATATTTTGGCTCCGTTTTCTTCAACTTACCTGTGCGAGTGCGGCTTCTCTGCGTTGCTTACTATCAAATCTAAAGCACGAAACCGACTTGACGTTGAATCTGACATTCGTTGCACATTATCTACAACTTCACCAGACATTGAAAAGCTCGTTGCCAAAAAACAAGGGCAGCCGTCACATTAAATAAGTATAACTAAAGTATTTTGCTAATTTCGTTTTCTAATAAATGAGCATTATTAAGTATATTGAGGGTAAATTTAGTAAGCACTTTTGTTAAAAAGGTAAATACGTAAAAAAAGGTTAAGAACCACTGGTCTAAATGGAGGTCTAAATCTAAATCTAAACTAAATGGAGATCTAAAAAAAAACTAACAAGCAGGTCTAACAAGAAACCAATCATATTTTATTTAAAACTAGCACTTTGACCAGTACAGACTTTTCACAAGTTATAATATTAAAAGTACTTTTTGAAAACAAAAAGAGGTGAAGAAAATATGGTCGATTTTACAATATTACTTTGAAAAGCTAAGCTATGCCGAATCAAAATTAAATAGATTTAAAAAAAGCTTTTACAAAACGTGATACATTTTTTAAGAAAAAACAGGCTATTGATGTATTTTCCTCTTGTTAAAAAAAATTATTCAAAAAAATAATCCTCACTACCAAAAGGTCGTGAGCATTGACAAAAAGAGTATTTGTTAAAAAATCAGTTGCTAAATTAATAAGATCCTATAACAAGAATGGGTAAATCGTTTTAACAAAATAACCCCGGGAAACATCTAAAAATTAATGAAGTCAAACAAAACCTCTGCTTCATATTAAAAACTTAAAGTCATAGCTCTTTTTTACCATCGGAACGAAATTAAACTCTTCACTTCATTTCAGAAGTCTAAACTTGCTTATGATCATGAATATTCATAAAACTAAGCCGTACAAAAGCAGCAAAAGATCACACTGGGCCGCCCTGTCCTGTTTTATGCATGTTCTAAAACAGTGCTTTTCAACCTTTTTTTTGTGGCAACATAAATGGTAAGCGGAAATAAAGAGCAAAGTTTTGGCGACCCATCCGAACTTTTGATCCGAATTTCGGTTATCTCAGGAAGTTCAAAAATTAATGTTTAAACTTGAATTTGTCTCGAATTTCTCGATTTTTGTTCTTAAAAGTAATGATCTCTAAAAAAAGGTCTTCACTTTGAATCTGGCTCGGATTTCTTAATTTTCGTCAAACCGCTATCGAATCACAACTAAAATGATTTAATTTTCACACAACTACAGTCGTCGGCGACTCACCTTTTCGTCACGACCCAGGGATTGGAAACACTGTTTTATACCTTACAAAGTATTGTAAAATAATATACCGGTATTCCTTAACCAAGCACACAATCGGTTTGCAGAAGTCTATAGTAAGCTGTAGTGGTTGCAGCTAATAAAATAATTCGGACAACATCACTTGTACAGACAAAAAAATTTTCCGAGAGGAAAGTTCATTTCATGACAATTGTGTTTTTATATGCAATGCTGGAGATAAAATTTTTTATAATTTTTTTCTCAGCTTCAGCAGAAAATTAAACCAAAAAAGTTTATTCAATTTTTTTGCCAAAGCAGCTATGTTTTTAAATCATCTCAATTATGTTTCAAAACAATTTAGATCACTACAACTTTTTTTAACTTCTAATTATAAAAAACACCTGAAAAAGATCCGTAATGGGAGCGGTTGGTTCCATCGCCAGCTGGCGGCAATTGTTCAAAGCACCGACAAAAGTCAGCTGCTGATTGGAAAAGATTTCATATCTTTTTTCTAAAACTTTCAATTGTTTTTTGAAATTTTTGATAATATCCTGGTTAAAATAAAAACAGTTACTAAAAAAACTGAAAACTTTAATTTCAAATTTAGCATTTACATAGACTTAAATATTATTTAAACCATGATATAAAACCAAACCAAGTAATTCACAATAATCGTTTGCTAAACAGATTAAAGGTCATTGAGATCCCTCAGCTCCTCCAAATTCTAATTTAAACTTTTAACTTGTGAGTAGAAGGACGCAATTTCAATGCTCTATCTACTTGAGTGATTTCCCTTAGTCTTTGAAAAAAGCAATTTATTACTTTCCTAGTGGGTCAAGCTGCTTATTCACCAATTAATATGAGATATATACACACATAGATATATACATAGGTGATTCCGCTTGAATAATATGAGCCCTGTAAGTAATTATATCTGGCCAAGTGAAAAAGAATAAATTTAAGCGTACAACCAGTTTAAGGGACATTTTTCCATTATACGGTAGACTCCCTATAATCAGCATGCGACTTTTCAGGAGTTGTCACGACGGTGGTAAAGGGTTTAAGCATTAGACTTTAAGATTTAGCCGGGTTAAATATTGCACACAATGGAACCAGCTAAAAGAAAAAAATCACAGTGTGTCAAATAGGTTTACGGATAATTGTTGGAAAACAATTAATCGAATTGACAATTGTTTAACTCAACAGTTGTTTAAACTGACAATTGTTCGAAAAATAGCTCTATATGCAGTTGTCTGAAATTATTTATTTTATAAACACTCACATTGCCTTTTTTAATGAATATTTAACCCTAACTCTAACCTATTGTTTGTAAAATGTTGGTTTTTGTTTTTGAGTAATTGTTTTCGAACAATTGCCCGGAAGGTGTCAAATGCAATTTGCCAATGCAGTTAAGGCCCGTTTCCACTACGAGCGTTGACAAAATTATTTTAGGTTTATTGTTTTTCTCTCAACGCTTAAGCATAAAAAAGTCAATAAACAAACAAACAATAATCCCGCCAACGGTCGTAGTGGAAACAATCCTTAAATGTCAAATTTATACTAAGATGCCACTTGATTAAATGAAAAAAATATACCGATTCCAAATGCCAATTGATTAAATATTCCAAATGGCTTATTAAAAGAAAGCCTGCAGATTAGCTTTATAAAGGCCAATTTTCTCTACAAGCGTTGATGGGAGTATTCTTTATTTGTTTTTTGATTTTTTTACTTTTTTCTGCGTTCTAAGAGAAGCCAAAAAATCAATAAACAAAGCATATTGCTCGTAGTGGAAACGAGCCTTAACTCATTAGTATCAAAATAGCTTCTCAGTCCTTTTTAGAGTTTAATGTACGTTTTTAAAATAACACTGTAACTTTAATTTTTACTTATAATTATAAAATTTTGAGCTTATGATGTGTGTGTAAAACAAATTCAAATTTTCTGATCAACACGTCAGTTTAATATTTTTCTAAATAGTTAGAATGACGTTGCATTTACGTTAAATTTTGGTAGTTCAATAGTCTCAACTTTGAAATAACATTGTCAAATAAATATTACTCAAACCTGCCTGTAAACATTTATCTAGCGTGCTATTTCATACAATGGAAGATTAATTTCAAATCAAAACTATAGTGGTGATAATTTACCAAAATGTTTTAAACTTATCTATTTTTTTGCAGAAATTTCTGTTTTAAAAAATTTCACTTAAACAAATAAAAGATTTTTTTGCTTGATTTTTTTAAAGATTTGCAAGTTGATTTAACCATAAAATACACGATTTCACTTTTGAAATTGATAGTTTTTCAGGGCTTGTTACAAATTAACTGAAAAGTAAACAAACACAAAATTGACACTGCAAAATTTTTTCAATTTACATTTCAAGTCAAATGGCATTTTCAGACACACAAAAAAAATCACAGGAGATGAAAAAAAGTTTGATTTCTTACCTTATAGACTTTTTCAACGTCAGGAACAAAACCAATATCGGTTTCAGTGAGCTTGTGAAGTATTGTAGTTATAGGCATGGCGAAAATTCTTTGAAAGGAGAAATACAAAAAACACACTTTTGTTGTTTACAAAAGGTTTCGTTTCTTTGTCACGAGTTCTTCCTATCTGCTTCCAGCACAACAGGTAAAAGGAAGGTGGAAGGCAATTATTATTGTTAAAAAATGAAGATAAATTTTTTTACCTTTATGACGTAATTTTAAACTTTGGTTTTACCGTTAAAAGCGGATTTAAGTTCTAATGCTTGTTCAATAAGTTCTTGCTAGTTGTCGCTTTGGTATGCAAAGACGCTTAAAGGTAGATCCAACCACAATAGAAACAAGTCAAATAATGTCAAAATAATAGTTGGCCTATTGTATTAACCAAAATTTAACTGTTGAAGATTAACTTTATAAAATGAGCACGCAAACGTACAATAATGTTATTTTTCTTTGTAAACATTATCTAGGCCCAGAGAAGCAAAAGCAAGAACGAAGTGGATAAGACTTTATATACAGTAGGTAAGAAAATTTCTTCGGATGATTTATAGGAAACTAAAACAACAGTTCAAAAAGCATCGATAAAATCGGCTGTGCAATTTTTCAATCGGGAGCGTTCACATATTACGAAAGCACAAGAGGGGATAGAGCACGGGTGGGCAATAATTTTTAACCTCGGGCCACATTGGGCCTTTTGGAATGATTCGCGGGGCGCACATAAATTGACATTGGATCATTATGAAATTTCATTCGTCCCTAAAATGTAGTGATCTCTAAAAAAGGGGTCTTCATTTTAAATCTGTCCCAAATTCCTGATAGCCACAAAATCTGGCCCCAATCTGGGAAAGACTTGGCCAGGTTTTTTCCAGATCGGGGCCAGATTTTGTGGCTATCAGGGTTGATTTTCGTCACGTAGTTTGCCCACCCCAGATTTATCCTCTTTGCTTTTTTGAAACACTTTCATGCTGCATAGATGCCTTTGGCGCCCACCCCTGAAATAGAGGGTTCGAGTGTTTATGAAAAGGAGAAAAAGGGTTGCTGAGATGATTAGATATCGATTTTACTTAATATTAATATTATAAACGTGGTAGTTTTATTTGAACAAAATAAAAAAAATTGAAATCAAATCATTCAAAATGCAGAAAAATACCAAACAGTTGTCGAACTAAATTACAAGCGCTAAAAAGTTTTATCTGAATTGCCATTATTTTTATTGCCCGGATGGGA